>CM048827.1:26116148-26716148 GCA_026586065.1 Dioscorea zingiberensis
TGCTTGGCGAAATGAGTGAGGAAAAAGATCAATAGCCAACTTACATGGAAGGAGGGGCCCGGTGCTAGAGAGGGAGGTCCTTGTGCGAACCAATCTTGAGGCATTTGTCCCTTAGCGTGGCTTTCCGAGAAAGCTTGATATATGTCCAGGAGTCCCAATTGTCCCTACAGAGGAGGGACATCTTTAAATAGAAAAGAATTCAAATTGTGGCCAGATTTCCGGATTTCCTATCTTGCTAATCATTACAAATTCCGCATAGTGTTGGGCGAAATTTGGCATGGGGAGGGGCGATGTTCCTCCGATTATTTCCACGGATGTAGGAAGAGGATTACACAGGTTTAGGCGCATTGCCTCCTCGGAGTTTTCCCTAACTTTACTAGCAGGCAAAGTGTACCGCAGGGGCCCCTTTCCTTATAAGATGGGGTATATACGTTTTGTGTTCGCCTTGAGGGGTCCGATCTTGTTAATGAATTTTAGAAGGTAGTTCCAAAAGTACATCGAGAGAAGAAGGGTGTCTTGGGCCCACAGCACTTTTTCGGAAGTCTGGCAGGAAATTTGGGGTAATAGTCGGGAAGGGTAGAGCATAGAAGGTTAAAGGCTGTATGTAGCTAGGATAGCTTGAGCTTATTTATTTCAAGCCATTGTTCCCGAGTTTTGGTATCATTAGTCCTTGACATCTCCGTTGTGGGTTGATGCCAAAAGGGTTTCCATCTACCGCCTCACAGGTTTTATTTGGTAGCGCTTGTATTCCATTATTTCCGACTATTTGCTCTTGTATATGGCTTTGACATTCGTAATGGTTGTCATTTGACTTTTTGTATGGGAATCTCCACAAAAGGCGTAAATTGTTAGATCTTTGGAAACGGTCTTCTCTAAGTAATTCGGACTGATCCAAGCAAACTATTGAGATTTGAATTTGTTTGAATGCGGATGCGTATATGGATGCTTGTAAGAAGGTCATGCGCTGATTTGTCTGTACTTTGCTATAATAGTTGCACAAAGAGATGAACCAGGTCGATAGAAGTAGCCATTTATAGGCATTCTTTGAAAATCTTTAAGTTAATGGACATAAGTAGCCATTATGAGCATTACGATTTGAAAATCTTTATAGCATACATGATGATAACTATGTGTAATTAGGACCTTGTTGAAATTACTTTAACCATGAATTTATTCCTAGTGCACACATCATATGCTAGAATTTTGAAATTTTCATTTGAAACACCATGGAAGCATGTAGAGACCGTCATCCTTCGACAATTATGATTGTGAAAGACAATAGATAACCCATTGCCATATTCTTTTTGACTTTAATAGCTAAGTATTGTTTTCAATGGCTCCAAGAAATTTCGTGGCATTAGTTCCAAATTTATTAACCCCTCATAATACACATAGTGGACAGAGTGCAATGAAAATAAAATAGTTTTGCACAATAGTTGTCAATTAATAAAGATAGTGTTCATTTGCTTGTTGAGACGAACTAGTTTGGAGTTAAAGCTCCTGTTAGTGTTCTTCAATTGAAAAGTCACTACTTAGCATGAACACCTATAGGTAGACTTGTAATCCCCTAAGTAGCGAAGGGTTCGGGTGCCTAATCAGCATGGATTCTCTGCAAAAGGGAGGAACTACACTATACCTTGATCTTTAGCATGGGAAAGTCGGATCCAATAGGGATGCCCTACCCGGAAAAAAAAAAACTCCTAGTTTCTTGCAAACTTGTCCACCATTCATCTAATAGGGGGATAATTCTTTTGATCTTAGGGCCTCAAGGACTTTCTAGAGTCCATTGAGAGCTTGCTTGTCTTGTTAAAACTTTAGAACATGGAATGTGGAGTGAACAAGCTTTGTCTAGACCAATATCGAAATACCACGGGATCAATCTAAGCCTTGGTATGGAAATAGGAGAACATATTGTGATGGTGAACTTGGAATAGAATTAGGTGTATAATTATTATGGCCGAGGGTTGAACACTTATCTTCTTTTGTTGATTTCTTTTCTTTGCTTGAGGACAAGCAAACCTTTAAGTGTGGAGATATGTGATAAGTGTTCATTGGACCGATATTTTATATCATATTATACATGTTTATTGTGAGTTTTAGAGGAGTTTCTGTAAGAGCCGCTATATTTAAGACCCAATTAAGCCCCCTAAATACTCCTCTAATCATGATTAGTGAATTATTCCCTTTATTGAATTAATATATTATAATAATAGGGGTTTAATTGCTTAATTAAATTCTTATGGGATATATGAGTGAAGGATAAAGAAGTTATATTAAAAGATTAGAGGGCTAGAATGTAAAAAAAAACACACACACACACTATTATATCTCTCTCTATAGAATTAATAGACAAGAGGTTTACAAAGGAAAATTTGTGACAAAGATGAGGGTTCTTTACTAATTGTTCACATGAAATCATGCATAGTGCATGTATGCGAGCATCAGCGGCAGCTTAATAGCTATTAAGATCTCATGGTTTGCTTTAAGAGTAGCCCTCTGCACTAGATTTGAGTAGGATCTGAGCATCCGCCGATGCGTCATGCGGCAGAGGAGGCGAGGTAACATCGTCTACTTGCATCGAGAACATAGTGACTTTGAAACCCTGGCAGTGATGTTTGAAAGGAGTGAAATCACGGGGAAACTAATCACTGAAAGCGATGAGCTTCCTCTCTTCTTTTCTAAGCTTACCATTTTCTTCTAGTTTAAGCGAGAGGGCTGAGAGGAGAGATCCGATGGATTTCTTGGCATACTTGACGAGCAAGTTGGTTTGAGAGAGGGGCTGAATTCTTCATTGCAGCTGACACCTCACGGGAAGCTTGAACCGAGAAGCTCCATACGTGGTCAGGTTGAAAGTGAAGAGAAGTTGAAAGTACGTGAGGCGTCTGGACTTGGTGTTGGTGGATCGGAAGAAGGTCGACCACACGAGGAAGGTATGTATATGCTAAGTCCCCATGTATGAGAACCACCTTCTTTCTTGAACCCTCACGAAGAGCGGTAGAGCAGGATGGGTTGATGAAGAGATGAACTAGTGCATGATTTTAAATATATACGTCTTTGGAGAGAGACTCACTTTACATCTATTCAAAGGATGTTTAAATGGGATAAGACAAGGAATTGGATAAATCACGGACATATATGGAATTGAGACATGCGGTGTTTTGAGTCAACATGAATTCATGAAATTATTAGACTTTGTAAGCTATGGAGCATGATGTTTGCATGGATATATATATATATATATATATATATATATATATATATATATACACACACATCCATACTTGTCCATATAAAAACATGGATGAGGATTAATCCAAGATATGCATGTTCAAAATGTATGAGTTGATGTATTACTCCTGAATAAGAATAGAGGAAAGACCATATTATTAATTACCTTAAATACTATTATCAACATGGCATTCATAGGAGATGTCTTGCCTTGAGTATTGAAGCTAACTTAATACTTTCTAGAAAATCATAAACCCTAACTATGCATTTTTTTAAATTGGAAGGCTTCAATATTAAGGTGCGAGAGAAATAGAGAGAGAGAGAGAGAGAGAGAGAGAGAGAGAGAGAGAGAGAGAGAGATGATATTGGGTTATTGTATACATATGTATATGTATAGATACACAATTGTTGCATGAAGTTAAAGATGCTAATACACTTAGCCAAATAGAGGACAATGATAATTAATGGTCTTGGCGGATATATAAGTTAGGAAAGCCAATAGGTAATAGGGTGAGACGGATAACCATCTTATTCACTTAATTAAGATTAAGGAAGGAACTATGTGATATTTGCGGGGCGTCATAAATATATGTTCTTGGGTAGTTATAAAGTTGTGTAAGAACATATTTATTATTCTATGGTCGGCCGGAGTATTAAACAGCCTTAATCAGCGAGATATGCTCGATGTGGTGCGGGAAGGCAGCGTCGAGGAGATTAAGTGATTGAGTAAGAGCACCCTTGACTCGAGGCAAGTACTACGCACTCCTTCTATTGGATATATATTGATTATATCATGTCTCCTTGATGCTTGGATTCATTGTGGTGTATGTGTATACATTTTCTTGGATTATTTGTGATTTCATGTTAATACACATACCTTTGATTTCTCGATGTTCATTGGTATTACGGTTTTATACAGTTGACCACTTGTTCCCTTTGGCTACATGGCAATATCACCACCTTAGCACAATTACATTTGCGTGTAAATAGCGTGAGGATTCAATCCTGCGAACAAGTCCGTCGGAATTATAACAACCCTCTTGTACAGGGCGTGGGGTGGGGAGAGAGAGAGAGAAATATCTAATGCCCCTACAGTGAGTAGGCCTTATCTACTTGCTACAGTGGGCCGATATTTATCCCGTTTTACCTGCGTGGCATCTACGCGCTAGGCGGCAGATATTTTCCTACCGCCTTAAGAGATATTTACCTAACTCACCGCCTTTCCTGAACCGCCTCTAAGGTGCTATAAAAGGAGAGCGTTAATAGAAGGAAAGGGGATCCGAAAAACTCATCAGACAGAGAATTGCCTAAATCGAAGACTCTTTACTCAAGTTTTATGACATAAGCATGGGCTGAATCCGAGGCGAGAGAAGCCCAATTCGATCCTTGCCCTCTCCTTTTCACGGAGTTACGCTCATGGGTAATTCCGATCCCGGGGAGTTTTCATGATGTTCTCCGCGACTCCACAGTGCGTAGCGAGTAAAGCGTCCACACCAAGCTATAAATTTTGCTTAGTTGGTGCGAGGCGAGGCGGAATCCACGAGGCAATAATGGCCAAAGCGTGGCGTGGACGGTTTTAGCATCAACGGGATATATATTGATTATATCATGTCTCCTTGATGCTTGGATTCATTGTGGTGTATCACGTATCTGTTTCCTTGGATTTATTTGTGATTCCATGTTAATACACATACCTTTGATTTCGATGTTCATTAGTATTCTCGTTTTATCACCGTTGGCGTGTATGCGTCGGCTATTTTGTCGTTGAGGATTCTCTGTGATAGTATGGATGTTGGGGCGAGGACACCTGTTCATCCAGTTTTCCTTGTTAGAGGATGATACTCTGGCGATCCCGTATTCCTTGTCGATTGGGGCCGAAGCCTTAGCGGCGATGTACGTACATGCGTGGAGGTAGGCGCTACCTTACTATCCCGAGCCGGACTTGGCTGCGGTTTCGGCCGTGCTTTGCCTAGGGAGAGGACTTGCGAGTTAGATTAGTTCGCTTAAACATGCGTGATTAGGCTGTCTATGCGATTTATTGCACGAGATTTGGATTTTCCCTACCACTTATGATGGTTGTGTTCTTGGTAGGATGTAGACCCTAACCTCTTTGACTTGTGGGGGTCTTGTTCATGTGTGTGAACATGTTGTTTTGAGGAGATCATTTCATACATATGTATATTCCTCGGATATCTCTCCTTGATGCATGTTATTATTTATGAGGCATGATTACATATATCCGGTGAATTGCTTCTTTGAGTTTTCATTTTGAAGCTTCACTACTTGTTGACATGTTTTCTTTCGGATCAGGAGTAGCCGTTGTGGGCCTCCCGGAAGGAGGTGAGCATGGAGTTATTAGAATTCTTGAGGTTGTTTATCTTACGCTTAATATGTGTGAGAACATGTTGTTGGTTCCCATGTAAGAGCCATATTATGATTATGACTTCTGATTTGGCTGTAGGGTTTGTGAACTCCACGGATTAGGTATTAGGTTCCATAGTGTACTCTAATTTGATACATTATGTCCTTTTATGTTTCCGTTATGCCACGTTTTGTGCAATATTTGAACACTAAGGCTTAGTGCCGGGTAGGGCGGTCCTGTTAGAATGCAGCCGGTCTGTAAGCGTGCCCGTGGGCCACTGGGATTTTGGGCGTTACTGATTTCAGCCACCGATACTTAAAAAGGGTTTATTTTTCAAGCGGGGCAAAATATGGAACTTGGAGAAAAGGAAGCAATTGGAGAAGAATTCCGGCGAGAAATAGGACAAAGAATGAAGACCCAGGTCCATACAGGAACTCCATACGGACCCGTATGAACACAGGCGAACCTCGACTCCAACCTGCGTATGAGACCCGTATGAGTCCATACGGGGTCCCCATCTGAACTAACATAGCCCGTATGACACAATCTATGAAGCCCATACGGACCCATTATGGTAGTCCATATGGAAGTCCGTATGGCGTAAGTTTCCAGCTGACGATTTGATCGCTTGAGGGGTAAAAGCGGAAAGGACCCAAAACCTAGTGTCAACTATAAAGAAAAAGCTTAATCAGGTTTTGGGATCTTGCCTTTTTGATTAGAAAGCTTGGAGAAAGAGAGCTAGAGGGAGGGAGCCTCATCATCATCTTCTTCCCCAACTTGGAGGAGAGGTCACGGAGGGGTTCCTCATCTTGAAGCTCTAGAAGGCAAGAAGGAAGAGGCTGAGCAAGCGAAGCATCCACCTATCTTCATCAATAGGGAGTTTTTGTTTGAGATTTATGTTTTCATCTTCCCTTATTGTTGTGGATTGTTGCCCTCCTTTGATGGAGGGCTAATTTCTTGATGCTTGGGTGTAGATGAACCTTTGGATGCTATTTTAATTAAATTAGTGTTTCTATGTTGAATGCTTGTATGATTTCATTAGGTCTATTGGATGATTTGTATTGAGGTAGTAGTCTCTCTACGTTAGAGCTCGGAGAGACTATTGGTGTCCATGTGGGGGAAGGCAGCGAATGCCTCCCACGTGTAGACTTTCTCCAATAGAAGGGGTTAGGAGTACACGGGGAGGATACTAAGGAGGCTGACTCTTTTTAAATTGTATATTCCCCTAATCCTTCCAATTTAGGTGGGACATCATCAATGGCGGCATTAGGTTAGTAGCTCATCTACGGTGGAGAGGTGAAAGCATATTAGGTATCTTTGGCCAATGGATCATCAAGCATTGACATAGCTCGCACTAATCAATTTCATCAAATCCAAAGGGGATTCGAACACCAAAGTATCCCTTTCTTGATCGAATCTCATCCAAGTATTAATCAATTGTGCAATTTCAATTTCAAAGTTCTAGGTTTAGAATTAGTTGATAGTCACCCAATTTCCGATCGATTAGATAATAGACAAATAGATATTACTAGTACTTCCTACTCCCTGAGGTTCAATACCCGACTTTTCAAGAGTCCACTTTATTACTTGATCCGACCCGTACACTTGCGGTTAGAACGCATAACAAAGGAAGGATTAAAACACTATAAATCAATAAGAAATAGGTTCCCCCTTTGTTTTGAGCTTCTCCCGGCAAGATTTGGCCTTGAAACCCTCCGGGTCGCCTCTTTGGAGCCCTAGCCATTAAGCCCCAAATGAGAGATCGTCAAAACCCTAGCATATCAGCCCCTTTTTATAGCCCAGCGCCCTCGACATACCAATGTCATGGGGTGACATAGCAATTTGTCTTTTACGTGATAGTTGGCGCTCTGTCGGTGATTAACATCGCGATGTATGCGATCTGCATCGCGATGTTTTCATCAACTCCACGATCAGGATGACCATTTCAACTCAGTTGAGCTAAAATTTTAACAAATTGTTCCTAACTTGTTGATATTTAATCTGAACGGTGGAGATTGTATTTGGAGACCTGTAGCACATCCAATAAATTCCGGATCTCAGCTGCTCTTCAGTTTGCTCACAACCCTTTCTCCTTTCACTACTTTGGCTCATTTTGTTATAGAACACCTTCCACTTTTTCTTTGAAAGATCATCCTTATAGCTCCCCAATGGTCTCACTATCTATCAATATTAAAAACACTTGCAATTAGTGCATAAATTAATCCATTTACTATAGAAATTCCACTCAAACAAGTGTACATGCTAGTTGAGGTATAGTTTATATAAAATAACCCAAATTGGCTCTTAAATAGATCATTAGATGGCTATATGTGGTCTCAACCTAGAATAATATGTCATCTAAATAGCTCTCTTTTGAGAGCTATCATCATCCCTCCTCATTAAAGTGTTCTCTGTCCAGAAGGGACCTCCCATGTAGTCGAGATGTCCCACCCCGGTTTACATGACAAAAAGAAATACTTTCTTTTCTACTACTTAATAGAAAAAGAACCCTACCTAAAATTTCTTCCTCCTCGGCGGGCGAGAAAAAATACCAATCGTTATAGGGCTCTAGGTTGGGGTAGACAAGAGATAAAACCAACACTTGTCGGTTTAGCGCCATAATGATTAGGAACAAAAGCGAATTGGTAGATTGAGTGTTCATGAATTTGGAGTCAATTGATAAGGACCTGAGTTGATGATAATCTAAAATTTCCTTGAAAATATCGGAGAATGGGAGATGCGAGATTACCCAACAACATGTCACGGTAAATAGTTATCTACGTCATCTCTAGAGTCTTGGCCCTCTCCCTAGAAAAAGGTTCCTTAATGGAGATGGAAAATAGAGCCGATCCTATTGTAAAAACCAGCCTTGAAATAAATAAGAATTTCCATTTTAATATTATTTATTTTTCCGAATTTATTAAATGGAAATTTAATTTTGGTAGCGATGAAATTTTGGAGAAATTTTAAAGTTCTATTAATCCATATTAATTAAGTATTTATTAATCATGGTTAATTATTGAGAAAAATAGACAAATATTCGAATCCCGGGAAAGGTGGATGCAGTGCGGCGAGAGACAAACCCGTGAGATTCTGATATGCCCATGACATTTTGGGTATTCGACGGGATTTTTGGATCTGGGTCGGGGAACCATTAAAGGGATACGATAAATTAAAGGCGACGGAACATATAGTGGGGAGATAAGTAATCAAAGTGGTTTAGAGGATAAATTTAATTAAAGTGTTATGATAAGTTAAAAGATGAAATTGATTAATAAATCAAATATTAAGTGTATATATATATATATATATATATATATATATATATATATATATATATCAAACTTCTTGGAGACTTAGGTTTGGGAGGTTTCAATTTGATTTCAATTGAAACCAAATACCCGGAGTCTTCCTCTCTCGTCCATGAGCTCCCTTCCCATGGCGAGCCACCAGAACAAGCGTAGAGCTCCCTTAGCGGCTATGGGACCGCTTTGCCGCAGCGTGGTGGTAGCCCAACTCTTCTTGCGCTTGCCCTTTGGCTTCATGTGGCATCGGGAGGCGCTCCCCGCCGTCCCACTCCCCGCTGGCGAGCTCAGGCCAAAGGGCCTTGGCGCAACGACAAGCAGCCCAGGCCCCTCGGCCACCTTGGTTTGCACCTGGGGCGTCAGCTTGGCATCTCCCTAAGGCTGACCACGGCCACCTCACAGCGGCCTCTCCTCTCCTCTCGCCGCGAACTGCGAGCCGCTGGAGCTTTCCGTCGCCGGCTGCGCGGCTTCGGCTCCGCCTCCTTCCGCCCAGCGCTGCGGAGAGTCCCCTACGAAGCGGCTCAAATTTGAGCTCCACCCCTCTTCCCTTCTCTCTCACGGCCCGGCTCAGGCGTGGTAGCGTCCGGCGGAAGACTAAGCCGTCCAGATCCGCTTCTTTCTCCTCCCATCTTCCCTAAAGCGCCCAACATTGGTGAGTTCCTCTTTACCCCTCGATCAATTCGGGTTACATAGTGAGATTTCTCAACCCCTTAATGGAAGATAAATTATGAAAGTGTAAGGACTAGGGCTATGGTATGGAGGAGTTTTGATGATATGGGATGTGTAATTATTGAGGGGACACTTGTATATCTTTATTCACGGATATATTTGATAAGGCGGATGTCATGGACCTAAGGACCACATGTCACACACACGGGACCGTGTTTCTTGACCCACGTAGCATCTTTGGCCACTTGGCAATATCACCAAATAACCTTGCACAATTCCGTTCGGCAATAAAATGAGGAATAAATCCTGCGAACAAATTAAATTGAATTATAACTTGACCCCTCTTATACAAAGTGAGGTGGAAGAAGAGAAGTAAATATCTAGCCTCTCTGATGAAGTAGGCCTTATCCACTTACTACGGTGGCGGAGATATTTACTCTACTTACCCTGAGGCACCTACAGCTAAGGCGGATATTTTCCTACCGCCTTAGAAGATATTTACCTAGCCAGCCTTACCCACGCCTTTCATACCCCAGTCTTGCAAGATATTTGTTTAAACCGCCTCTAACTTGCTATAAAAAGAGAGGAAGGGGCAGGAAAGGAAAGGATCAGGAAAAACACTCACTACACATTATACAAAGAATTTCCTAAGACTTCTTACCACGATTTACGACTTAAGCGTGGAGTTAAATCCGGCCGAGAAAGGCCCAATTCCGACCCTTTTTCTCCCCTTTACGAGGTCCATCAATGGATAAATCCGGACGGAATTTGAGGGGGTGCCCTCCAGCGTTTCCACGATTGCGTGGCGAGTAAAGCGTCCACACCAACTATAAATTTTAACCGTTTGTCAAAGGATGAGACCAGATCACGAGGCCACAGTAGCCAAAGTGTGAGGTGGACCATTTTTTGGCATCAACAGTTTGGCGCCGTCCATGGGGACCCTTACGAAAAGCCAAATGACCCGATTACCGAGGAAGATCAAAAGCGAATCCAAGGACAAGGAGCACCTACTAGCCACAGAAGGACTGGCCGAAGTCAAAGACATGAAGAAATCACGGTGGGGACGATCCACCCCGTTGTACCTCAAAGAAGACCTTATGAAGATGCTCCTGCTTGGAATTACGGCCTTTCGTATGTATGCCGAGCTTTTCCTGCCACCTTAGAGGGAAAAGCGCCAAAGGCTGGTTTGTCGATCTTCCATCTAATTACAATTACTTCTTTTGATTTTTAGCGGATGGCTTTCTAGCCTATTTTGCTAATTACTCAAAACAAAGAAAACTCCATCTACCCTTTTGCATATTAAACAACGAAAGGGAGAAGCGTTCCAAGCCTATTTAAATCATTACATAGGCGAAGCAACAAATATTGCGGACCTTCTTCGCGAATGGTCGTAACCTTCTTAATGGAGGCATTTGGAGACTCCCCTTCGTTTCTCCCTCACTTTGGATCCACCAAAGAAAATTCCATACTTATGAACCATGGCCAAAAATACATCAATTTCAATGAAATTTATATACGGGTTGGGAAGAAGAGGCTTCGGCGTGGGCACTGTAGACACCTAAAGGAAAAACCTACCAAAGTGTCAGCGAAGGCCCCGGATATCTGAAAGGAAAGAAGATCATATAGGGACAACAAAGGCACAAAGCGAGAAATCTGGAAACCTCAACTTACGCCCTCAGCGGCGTATCTGCAGCCCAGGAACCTACAAAGGAAGGAAAAATTGTCAAATATGATCACCGCATACCCCGCTAAATCAAACCGAAGCCATATCCTTATGCAAATCAAAGAACAAAAAGCTTACGACATGGCGAGAGCACAGAAATACCCGAGCGGCAAAGGAATAGCAAAGAGATGTGTATGGAGTTTCATCAATCTAAAGGACCGCGACACGGAAAAGTGTACCCACTTGATGAAGCAGCGATAGAGGATAATAGATTCGAAGAGGCTGATTAGAGCAATATATCAACCTTGAGATTGGGGAGGAACACGAAGCTTCACAACTGAAGAAGAAAAAGGAGAGATGGTGGGGTTTTATTAGTAGTGGCCACAGTTTGTGGAGGTGAAAGCTCCAGCCTCTCGAAAAAGTTATGCCGAATGGGTGGGAGCAGCGCAAGAAGCGAAACACCACGAAGAAGGTCTACCGACCCGCGGCTCCATCATTTTTATGATAATGATGTCGTGAGGTTAGTCATCCCCATGATGGCCTTTGGTGCATTACCATCAAGGTCTCCGACTTCCAAATGAAGAGGGTTCTTATAGATAGTGGAAGTTGATTGACATTCTCTTTTGGAGTGCTTTTGAAAGAATGAGATATGGCCTTGGATGACTTACTTCACTGTAAAATCATCCTTAGTAGGATTCTCAGGGGTGTCTGACCCGAAGGAATGATCTCCTTACCGATTCTGATGGGAAACTAACCAAGATCATCCAGCGAAGTGACAACAAAATTCTTGAGTACGATGCGTTGTGCTTCAAGTTATAAGCGTGATCCTTGGCGAGGCCAACCCTCAGCGCATACAGAAAGCCATCATCTCTACTTACCGTCTTCTCCTCAAATTCCCAAAGCGAAAGTGGTAGTGGGGAAGTAAGAGGAGATCAACCCTTATGGCTTTCGGCAATGTTATGTCTCAACCCTCAAAGGGAAAGCTCTAAATAAAAGGAAAACAAAGGTTTGAAGCCATGCTAGTTAGCCGGACTAGCGAATGGGAAGATGAAGGGCTTGACCTACACCAGTTTGAAGAGTTGCTACTTGATTTCCCCTAGGCCTTGACAAGAAGCAGGACCGCCTTGCGGTATGGATTGGGGAAAATTTGCATGCAACCACCAGCAAAGAAGACCTTATAGAGAGTATTAAGGGCAAATTCGATCTCTTGGCAATTGAGTCATTGAGGAGGATATGCCGGTAAAAGCGAGATCATAGAACACCTCTCAATGTAGATCCGTCATTTAGACCTATGAAGCGAGAAAAGAAGAAATTCCGCTCGGAAAGAGGCCAGGAAGGCCCGAGAGAAGAAGTATCGAGAACCTTCTAAAGGCTAAGTTTATCAGAGAGGTGTATTACCCAGTGGTTGGCCAATGTCTCGTTCTAGTAAAGCCGTCAGGAAAATGGAGAATGTCGTTGATTTGCAGGACTTGAACAAAGCTTGTCCAGATTAAGTTTCCCTCTGCCCTCAATTGATGGTTTGGTTGACTCTGGCAGGGGCATGAGATCTTTGAGTTTCTTAGAGCGCTTTTAGGGCTACAACCAAATCTAAATGGCCAAAGATGGCGAAAAAGCGTCCTTCATTACAAACCTTTGGAACTTCTTGTTATCTGGTGATAAGTTCGGCTTAAAAATCTTTGGAACCCACCTTCCAAAGGCTCATAAATCTGATCTTCAAAGAGCAAAGCTGGTAGAAATGTTAGGCGTATGTGGATGATATCTTGGTGAAGAGTAGAAAAGCCGTGAAAACCTGCTCCAGGACTTACAAGAGGCTTTTGATTCGCTCAGGAGTTATACTATGCTTGGTTAAACCGAATAAATGTTCCTTGATTGTCCGTCAGGGGAAGTTCTTGGGATTTATCTTGACACAAAGAGGAATAGATGCAAATCCGAGAAAAATCAAAGCTATTCTTGACATGGGATCACCCAAAAGTCTTCAAAATTCAACGGCTTAATGGGCGCTTTAGGCGCTTAGGAGATTCATCTCCAAAGCGGAGAGAAAAATCTCCCACTCTTTCAAGCCCTGCTAAAAGCACCAAAAATGGATTGGGCCGGAAGAATGTGAAAAAGCCTTTGAGGGGGCTTAAAGATTATCTCCGATGCGCCTCGACTACTAAGCTAAACCGCATTAGTGGGAGAAGAACTCTACATCTACTTGGTAGATCGTTTACTTATAAGCGGATTAGTCGCGGTTCTTTTGAGGAAGACAAGCGGAGTTCAAAACGATCTACTACACCAATAAGATCCTTGTCGCGGAGTGAGATATACGCCACTTGAAAAATTGGCCTTTGCTCTTATTACATGCACTTTGCGAAGATTGAGACCATATTTTCAAATACGGGATCACAATCTTGACTAATCAACCATTAAAGCAAGTTCTTCATAAAGCCGAAGAATTTGGACGCCTTAGCCAAGTGGGTAATAGAATTAGGCGAGTTCGATCCTCACCTATAAACCCGAGCAATGATCAAGGCTCAAGTCTTTGGCTGATTTCATCAGCGGAATTGACTTTCCCGACAAGCGAGGGTGAATTCCGTCCGCGAGAATCGAGAGAAGAATGCCTTAGCATCCGTGAATGCATTATCACGTTGATGGATCGGCAAGCGAAGAAAGATCGAGGAAGCGAGGTTTCGTCCTTTATTCTCCTTCTAAATGGAAAATGGCGGCGGTGCTCAAGTTCCAATTCAGGAAGTGACTAACAATGAGGCCGAATCGAAGCTCTCATTCGCGGGATTACACGGCCCGGCGGGGCTTTCGGAATTCCGGTGCTACATGTGTATTCCGATTCCACGCGGCTAGTCGTGAGCCACACCTTAAAGAGCTTGAAGCAAAAGAAGAGAACATGGTCAAATACCAAGCAATAGTAAAGAAAATAATACCATACTTAAGCCTATTTAGGGTTGAAAAAATTGGTGGCATAAAGCGAAGAAGCGGGCCATGTCTAAAAGGCCACGGCACCCAAGCGGAGAATCTGAGTCCTCTTTTTAACTGCATTTACCTTCCCGAAAACTATGCGATAGATTGGAAGGAGAGGTACAAAAGTGTGGCGAAGAGCCAAGTTGGATGGATCCCATAAGAAATTACCTACAAGGTGGGCTGCACCACTTAACAAAGTAGAGCCCGGCAGATAAACACAAATCCAGCTCAATACACCATCATCAAGCGAAATCATATACAAAAGGTCTTACGCAACCTTTCTTGCGATGCCTACATCCTACAAAAGCTAGGTATATCCTTGAGAAATTCCGCAGAAGGCATGCGGTGGCGGTCACATAGGAGGCAAAGCCTTGAGTTACAAAGTCTTACGACAAGGTTATTAATGGCCAGCGCTAACTCAAGATGCAATAAGCGTTAAGCTTTCCGGAAATGTGATGCACGCGGTGGCATTCAAGATTAAGAGGCGACCACCGGCACCACTTACGTCAATTATCGGTCCAGCGGCCGTTTGCTATTTGGGGAGTTGATCTTTTAGGGCCATTCCCTACTTGATCCGTGGCTTAAGTTCCTAATAAGTACATGCTCGACTACTTCACCAAATGGGTGGAAGTTGAGCCCTGAGCCAAGATCACAGAGAAAGCTTGTCAGGGATTCTTATGGCGAACGGTCATCTGCCGATTCGGAATTCCAGTCGCCTTCATCTCCGACAATGGGCGACAGTTTGATAACCAGGCTTTCAAGAGTTTCTGTTCCGAGCTCGGAATTGAATCCAGGCTGACTTCTGTAACACATCCTCAAGCCAATGGTCAGGTAGAAGTAACAAACCGTACCTTGCTCCAGACCCTGAAAGCTTAGGGTATCAAAATGGAACCAATTGGGTGGAAGAAATTCCGCGCCCTTTGGGCCCCTCTGGGACAAGCCAGAACTCCCAGGGGGAAAGTCCATTTTCTCTCTCTTACTTACGGGGCGAAGCCGTCATCCCATGAGAAATAGGAATGCCTACTTTGCGAACACAGGCAGAAGTTCTCATCAGAAGAAAATGAGAAAAATCTCCGAGCGGAACTAGACCTACTTGAAGAGCGAAGAGAAATGAGGAAATAAAGGCCCATTTATGCATGTAAAAGAGTCAAAAGGTTCTCACGACACTAGGGTGAAAAGAGTCTTCTTCAAATCGGTGATCACGGTCCTAAGAGAAAATGAATTCCAAAGGAAATAAAAGCCCGAGCAGGGAAGCTAACTCCCTAGCTGGGAAGGCCCTTACGTCGTGAAGGATGCGTCCGTGGCTACCTATTATCTAAGTAAATATAGGGCCGGAAACTCAGCGTCCATTTCCATCTTTGAACACTTCTGAGCGCTACTATCGATTGAGTTACGTAGAAATTTGTCTCTTAAAATATCCGGAATAAAGCTCAAGTCTTTCCCATTCTACTAAAATCACGGTGAAATTCCCATTCTACTAAAATGCGGTGAAATTCCCATTCTACTAAAATGTGGGTAGAAATTCCCATTCTCACGAAGGCAATGAGAATTATCTTACCGGATAAGCGACAACTCTCTCAAACAAAGGGGCAAAAATCCCGTCGAAATAGGAGGCAACAATCTCATTTATGAAGGCAAGTACCTTACTCAGCGGCTTAGTCCCATGATTGGACCAAGAAGAGAAGAGCCGCTCTGAAGCTTGCCTTACAAACCCGAATGAGGAAGGGGAAGACCTTACAAAGGACTTCAAAATACTTCTCATTTGTTTTCTTGCATAGTTAAGGATAGCACTTTCGAGGAAATAAATCTTCACCACCCGGAGAGGTTTGTGTTTCATTCATATCAAATAGAAGTTACATTTCAAATAAACAAAAAATTTACAAAAGGCATATCATAAAAACCCTAAGATCCAATTTGAATTGACCATATACGGAGGAACTTGAGTTGGAGGTTCCAAAGGGTTAGAGGCGAGAAGCTTACAGGGTCTTGATAATCTGTTGCTCCTTTAGTTCCATGTAAGTCATCAAGACCTTAGCAAGCCCCATAGATAACACTTCTTCTGGAGGAACATGCTGGCTCACTTACTGCACCATCGAATATATACGAGTGGCTCCATCTTTAACTTTTGTCTGGTAGGGCAACCTCCTTATCCTAGTTTATCCATTTCGCTCTATTAAATCCTTAATTTCTTGCGAGTCGGATTTAGGAAACTTTCAAGCGGGAAGCCAAGTCTTTCTTGAGTGTGTCACGCTCCCCTTTACTTCCGCCAGCTTCGGCTTGAGCGGTAAGCTTCAGCGACCTTGACTTTAGATCCCATCGGTGATTTCGCTCCTCTTACAGTAGATTTGAGTTCCACGCAGCTACTTTGGATTAGTTTTGTAACCCTTTGATATTCTCCTCGGTGATCGAAGAGAACCTTTGGAAATAGATAGGTGAGCAGCTAGATGCGTTCTTCTCCTTCTCCATGGCCGGATAGTTATTTCGCCCAGCTCGGCTTTATCTGCAGCTTCAAGGGCACGGATAGCGTTAAAGCTATTCTTTCTCCTTTTCCTCTAAAGCCACCACCCTAGAGCTTAATTGGGCAATATGCGCCTATTCGTTTCCATCTTTGCCAAATCTTCTTGGCAAAGATTATCAACTTCGATCCGCCCGATTATGCGATCCTACGGAATAACAAGGCGGCTCGTAAAAACACACCAAGTTTAAAATAAAGAGAAATATAGAGAACAACCCCTTACCAACGTGGCGAGCGGAATGGTGATAAGTGGCTTCTTCCCTCCGATATGAGGAGTTTGTTGGAAATTTTCGGGCCTCATGGCCATCAAAACATCGCTTCACGGACCCAGTCGTGAAAAGGAGTATCCTCGGAAGGTAGCTCATACCGCTTGGTAAGCGAGATCCCTTTAAGCCTCAGTCCAGCCACTCGGTTTATCTAGAAGGGCAGCTTCCCACACGCCTCAGCTTGTAAATAGAACCTTTCTTGAAATGTACCCCTTAGAAAGTGCCTTTATAAAGATTCTCACCTCAATAAGAAGGATATCCTCCGGCCATTTGGAAGAAGGACCCAGCCGGAGTGGAGATAAAACGGGGCCGGGCTTCTTATACGGCCTTCCTCTTGAAGCGTCTTACGCTGTTCCCCTACAATTTGGGACCCGATCGTCCTCGGAATTCTTTCTCTTAGTCCTCCTCTCCCGTGAGGACCTACTTGCTAGGAGTTACTTTTAACCCCCTTTGTGGAAGAGTCAGTCTCCTTTCTCTTCCTCTTCTTTCTCTCTCCGCTTTGGAGAGTATGACCCCTTGGCGGTATCACTTCTTTCTTTTTTACGCATGAGCCAAAGGCGGATAAACTTATGAACCGAGAAGCGAGAAGGGGAATTCACATAGCTCAAGTCTTACGTCTTCCATCGGACTTTACGCAAAACAAATTCGAGCGAGGTTGGACATCACAAGTCAAAATCAAGCCTAAATTAGATGCGTGGCCGAATCCTACCATTAGACACTATTAAGCGACACTTAATAGGGGTTTTCCTTGGTCAAAAACCTATCCATATAGACTTTGGATAGCCCGCCATGGACTTAAGAAGATTTCCCTCTTCTTGACATCTCCTCACAAGTGATATCCATGCAGGGGAACCTCCCACCTTGTTGGATATCCCACTCGGTTTACACCTTACAAAGAAAAACTTGCTCTTCCATGCAGCTTGATGGAAGAAGGGACTTTCCTAAAAACTTCCTCCTAGAGGCTGAGCGAGGAAATAGTACCGGTCGGCATTAGACTCCAAGCAAAGGCTAAACAGCGAGTAGGAACTAGGAAGGTGGGATTTACTCCATAATTCTTGAAAACCGGGACAAATCCGTTGAGTGAGTCTCAAGAGTTGAGTTAAGCTGCGAGGGACACAAAGCGATATTCCTCTAAGATTGCCTTAGCAAAATCGGAGAAAGGAAGCCTAAGCCCACCTAACTTAGCAGCGTCTGATGAAACGGCTATCTCCCCCTCCACAAGAGGCGCCTTCGCCCCTCTCCCACAGACAAGAAACCTAACCTCAAATAATGAGAGGTCTATCTAGGTATCTCTCTACTAGGTCATCTACATCCTCCACCTACCTTAGAGGCTTATGAATGTGTCCGACCCTCTACCCATGGCCCTAGAGGCGGGATGAACCCTCGAACCACAGGCCTGGGCGCCCCAAGTTCACACGGAATCGCCCAGGAATCGCGGCCGAGACTATAGGGTTGGATGGAGAAGGAATCAAAGACTCATGAGGAAGAACTAGAGGAGGAAGAAACAAGCGCTAGCCATTACCTTAGGAAAGGAAAAAGACAATAAAAAGCCTTGAAGCTCAAAACCCGGGACTACATGGGAGAAGAGGAAATGCGGAGAAAGAAGGGCGACTCAATTTTGAAACAACCTTTTCTTTGCACGACGGTTCCCACTTATATACAAAGGCAAGCGAATGGTGGCGTTAGATCTTAAGATTGTGTTCCGATCAGAACCATTGAACCAAAGGTCCACAAATCTAAAGCCCATTCCAAATAAACCATCAAAATTACATCCCGTCGTCAGCGATACTAAGCGCCGCGACACACATGGAAAGCAGCGCCCATCACGCCCATCATAGCGTTGACAAAGCAGCGCGCGCCGCCGCGTCAGCGCCACTATCCTCCTTTAATGCTAAATAGTAGAGGAGACACATGTGCGTCTTAGGGAGCAAGGAGCGTTCACGTCATTAGAAGGTAGAACACATGCAGAGTATACGACAAAGCACACACTCAACATAGGATCACCAAAATGCCAAAAGGATTTACAAACAAAATGACAAAGCGTCATTTATTGGCGGGTTATATGGCGAGCGCAAACAAAACAAAAATAACAAAAACATGTTATCCGAGCGGACTAAAGTTAAATATCCAGCGAATCCATCCGAAGCCACGCTTTCGGATGAGACTTCGGAGGAGATGCCGCGGACTCCACTGGCCGTCGCTATCCTCGTTCCCACCTTGGAGAACACGGATGCAACCGCGGGGCGAAGGTAGGGACCCACTTCTCTCTGGCGGAGTGGAGTCTCCCGAACATCTCAAATTGAAGCGTACACCCCCTGCATAAGTGACAACTAAAAGGTCCCCGCCTCCATGCCGTGATCAACATGAAAAGCCTCCCACCTACATGATACATATCTCACCTAGGTCCCGTTAATCAATAGAAGCGCTTGCGGCCACACACAATAGATTCCGGACTTACTAGGTGGATAAAGCCAGGTCCTTAATTCCGACGGATGTTAGGTGAAAGGGTAGAATTAGCAAATAGGCGAGCATTGGCTAAAAGTGAAGAATTTATAAAAAGACAAAGCGTTGAGCCATGATACAAAAGATTCGACTATGAGCGTTACCCATACAAGCCCTTAAGTAGAAAAGTAAGCGAAAATTTAGGAGAAAAATCTACCTCGATACTTACGCCAAAAAAGCCTGATGGCGTCGGTCACCTATTAAAAACACGTATACCATAGCCATAGACGAAGACCACTCTTACATAGACGTGCCAACTAAGAAAAATACTTGTCTCGAACAAAGCGAAACGTGCGATTAGCTCATCCCTCGCTCAGATTCTTCGAACAAGTACATTTTAGGGCGGACTAGTGTTACGGATATATTTGGTAAGACAGATGTCATTGACCTAGGGACCACCTGTCACACACAGGACCGTGTTTCTTGACCGCGTAGCATCTTTAGCCACGTGGCAATATCACCAAATAACCTTGCACAATTCCGTTCGGCAATAACATGAGTAATAAATCCTGCAAATAAGTCCGTCGAAATTATAACAGCCCTCTTATACAAGGCGTGAGGTGGAAGAAGAGAAGTAAATATCTAACGCATACTCTACGGTAAGTAGGCCTTATCCACTTACTACGGTGAAGCGGATATTTACTCTACTTACCTCTGAGGGCACCTACACGCTAAGCGAGATATTTTCTTACCTCCTTAGAAGATATTTACCTAGCCCAGCCTATACCCACCGCCTTTCATACCCCACCGCCTTGCAAGATATTTGTTTAAACCGCCTCTAACATGCTATAAAAGAGAGGAAGGGCAGAAAGGAAAGGATCAGGAAAAACACTCACTACACATTATACAAAGAATTGCCTAAGACTTCTTACCCTGATTTACGACTTAAGCATGGAGTTAAATCAGGCGAGAAAGGCCCAATTCCGACCCCTTTTCTCCCCTTCTGAGTCCATTGGTGGATAAATCCGGACGGAATTTCGGGGGTGCCCTCAGCGTTTCCTGTTGGTGGCGGTAAGCGTCCACACCAACTATAAATTTTAACCGTTTGTCAAAGTGAGACGGATCACGAGGCCACAGTAGCCAAAGTGTAAAGTGGACGATTTTGGCATCAACATATGCTAAATTGATTTTGTATGTAGATATGTTATATGTTGATGCCAAAAGCTGGTCCACCTCACGCTTTAGTTCTTGTTACCTGCGTGATCGTATCTCGGCCTTCAACAAGCGGTTGAAATTATAGTTGATAATGGATGCTTACTTCGAATTACAGCGAGGAGATGTTACGGAATACCGTCGAAATTGTCAATTTGTTTACTTTGGGGTGAATGCAGTAAAGGGAGGAAAGCGAAATGATGAATTGGCCCTTTACGCTTGGTTAACTCCGATGCTTAAGTCGAGAAAACTTGAGAAGGAAGTTTTATAGCGCTGCTGTGTAATTTTTTGGATCCCTTTCTTACTATCATTGTTCTTCTTTTATAGCAAATTAAAAGGCGGTTTAGGAAAATATCCACGAAAGCGGTGGGAAAGAAGCGGTGAGTAAATATCTCAAAAGCGGTAAGAAAATATCGCCTCTTGTGTAGGTACTACGTAGGTAAGTGCTACGTAGGTAAGTAGAGAATATCTGCCCACTGTAAAGGCAAGTGGATAAGATCTTCTTACTGTAGAGGCGTTAGATATTTTCCTCCCTAGGTGGCTATAGGCACCTTATGAGATGGTTTTTAAGAAAGTTACTATAATTCTAACGGATTTGTTTGTAGGGTTGAACCCTCACTTTATTTGCCGAACAAAATTTCACTCTTGAATATTTGGTGATATTGCCACGTGGCCAAATGGACGTAGCACTGTGTGTGACAGGTGGCCATTTAGGTAGGTGACTCGTGTTTTACCAAATATCTCCGTAACACTAGCCCCCCCCCCAAAGTGTACTTGTTCGAAAAATCTGAGCGAGGAGTGAGCTGATCGCACTTTTTGCTTGGTTCGAGAACAAGTATCTCCCTTAGTTGGCATGTCTATGTGGGTGTAGATTTTGTCTCTAGGATAAATAGGTGACCGACACTTGCTGTGTTGTCTTTTTGTTGTTTTGAATCGAGGTAGATCTTTCTCCGGATTTTCGTCTATAGTGTGAATAGGTTTTTCTATTTAAGGAGCTTGTATGGATAGTGTTTTTATCCATTCTGTTGTTTATCTTTGTTTCTTTCTATAATGGCTCAACGTTTGTCCTTCTTCAAATTTTTCACTTTCACTCAGTCTTCTCGTCATTTACGAATTCCAACTTCTTTTTATGGACATCTGGAGGGCCTGAGGACTGGAGTCGTTCATTTTGTAAGTCCGAACGGCTGTATATGGTAGTCTCTCCTGGCTGTTGACACAGATTTAGGTGAGATCTGTTTTGAGGAAGGGTGGGAAATTTTTCATGTTGATCATGATGTCGAGGCGGGGGATCTTCTAGTTTTTACTTATGCAGGGGGCATGCGCTTCGAAGTTGAAATATTCGGAAGCGATTCTACGCGAGAAGTGGACCCCAATCTTCGTCCACGTGCTTTGCCAGGGTTTCCTAGCGACGATGGGGACAGCGACGGTTGTGGAAGTCCGTGCATCTCCTCCGAGTCTTATCCGAGCGAGTCTTGGGATGGATCTGTGGATTGTTGACTAGGGAATTCCGACGGAGAATAATGTTTGCGAGGGCTTGTTGTGTTGTTTTTTTTTTTAAATGTCGTTATCGTTGTAACATGAATAAATAAAGTTTACCGTTTTGCTTATAAAGTCTTTGATTTCTTCAAGAAATGATCGCTAGTGATCTTATGTTGGGATGTGTGCGTTTTGTCTTTCATGATGTTGGCTCTATTTTTTACATGATGCGGCACCCATTACTCCCTAGGGGAGACACGTGTTTCTACTTGGCCTTTGTTTAGCATTAAAAGGAGAAGATGGCGCGGCGTCTTGTAGATACACTTAGTCAACAGCATGATGAGCCCGGTTACCTATGCGTGTCAGGCGGCATTTGGTATGCTGGTGTTGATAGAATTTTGAATCGTTTAAGGAGAAGTAATGATGGCTATCTCTGAGCAGTGCGGATTTGGGGACCTTTGGTTCAACGGTCCGATCAGGGTGTAGTGCTGGGATCTAACGGCCAGGAATTTGTTTCCCTTTCATATAACAAATCGTAAAGGCAGAGAAGGCTTTATTGTGAAAATCCCAATAGTGCTTCCTCTCCGGCGAGCTCTGTCCTAAAGTTCTTGCGTTCTTTTACCTCTTTTTCTTCTAAGGTATGGCTAGTGACTCTAGTGTGTCTTCTTCTTTTGGTTCTTCTCATGAATCTCATGAACCTGCTACTTCTCAACCACTTTCGATCCCTTCTCCGTCCGAACCCATAGTCTCCGTCGCGATTCCAGACGGGTCTAGGGATGTTCCGGTCCAGGGTTTGAGAATTCATCCCGCTTCTAGGGCGATGGGTAGGGGGTCTGACACCTTCATAAGCCTCCTTGGGCAGAAGGATGTCGATGGCTTGGTAGAGAAGTATGAGAGAGATCTGTCTCTGTTTGAGGTTAGGGCTCCATGTTCTGGGGAGAGGGCAAGTTCTCCTAGGGAGGGGGAGATTGCCATCTATCAGGATGCGTTGTTGGGTAGCCTTAGGATTCCTTTTTCTAACTTTGCTATGGCGATTCTGGAAGAATATCGCTTGTGTCCTTCACAGTTAACTCCAAATTCTTGGAGGTTGCTGAACGGTTTTGTTATTGTTTTTAAGAACTACGAGGTAAATCCGACCGTCCATTGGTTCCGTATGTTGTTCAGTCTATGTTTAGAGTCAAATGCCGATTGGTACTATTTCTCGGCTCATCCCGGGAGAAAGTTTCTAGGGAAAGTCCCTTCTTCCATTAAGCGATGGAAGAGTAAATTTTTCTTTGTCAAAAGTAAATCTGGGTGGGATGTCCGAACCATGTGGGAGGTTCCCCGAACGGATATTGCTTGTGATGAGATGACAAAAGAAGAGGAGGTTCTTCTTAAGGCAATGACGGGGATGTCCAAGGTTTACATGGATGCCTTCTTAAGCAAGGAAAATCTCCTTAGGTGTCGTTTAATAGGAGCTACTGGTAGGACTTGTTTGTGCGTCTAACTTAATTTAATCTTGAATCGTGATGTCTAACTCGCTTCGGAATTTATTCTTGCGAAATCCGATGGAGGGGCGAAGATTTAAGTTACGTTAAAGGTATCTGGCCTCCTTGAAGGTGAAGTTCATCGCCCTTACCTCGTGGAAAGAAGAAGGAGGTATCATCCGACAAGGCGTTGATACTTCCAAGGAAGAAAGAAAGAAAAGGAAGAGAAAAGATGTTGACTCTTCCAAGAAGAGGTTAAAAGCGACCCATTTGCGGGGTCCTCAGCGGGAGAGGAGGGCGAAGAGGAAGAATTCCGAGGATGCATTGGGTCCCCAAATTCACGGGAGAATAAGCGGAGTAAGCCTCGGGGAAGAGAGCTTCGCCGGTTTTATCGCCAAGTTGAGAGGGCCCCTCTTCTAGTCGGCGGAGGATATCCTCTTTAAGGAGGTGAGGTCTACTTCATAAGGTTATCTATTATCTCACTTGAAGAATTTTTAACTTAGGTTTTATTTTGTAGGCAGAGGCATGAGAAGCGGCTCTCCTGGACAAGCTAAGGGAGGCAGACTTGGTCCTCAAAGGACCGGTGACTCAAGGGAAGGAGTTGCCTTCTGAAGACATCCCTTTTCGGGATGCTGCTTCCGTGAAGAACGTTTTGATGGCTATAAGGCCTGAAGCGCTCTCCACTAAACTTCGAAGAGCTGGAAGGGAGAAGGCCACTTGCCAACTTTTATTTCGGCTATCTTTGGTAAAAACTATTCTTATGTCTTGCTTTTACTTTCCTAATTGGTATTATAAGCCTATAATTCTTTTGCTATTACATGGAAATTTTGCTCAATGGGGATCATTCGGCAATCTTTGTCATGAAGACTTTGCTTAAAGATGGAGGCAGTAGAGCGGTGTATTACTTGCAATTAAGCTCTAGGGTGGCGGCGTTAGAAGAAAAGGAGAAGGAACAACTTGCGTTATCCACGCCCTTGAGCTAGATAAGGCCGGCGACTTCAGCGGATTGCATTTTATGGAAAAAGAGAAAAATGATCTAGCTGGCCAATTTGGTTATTTCAGGGGCTCTCTTTATCTTTCTTGAGGAGAATATCAAAAATTACGGGATGACTCTAGCGGTTTGAAAGAGTAACTTAAATCCGCTCAAGATGGCGGTGAAGCTTAGATGGAATCTAAAAGTTGAAGGTTCTTTGAACTTGCCGTCGTTTAAGTGAGTTGGAGAAAATCAAAGGGGCGTGACACACTCAAGGAAGACTTAGCTTCGGACAAAAAGCTCCTAAATCCGACTTCGCAAGAAATTAAAGATTTAATAGAACAAGCGGATAAGTTAGAAAAGGAGGTTGCTTTCGGCTTAGAGGCGAAAGCGAAAGAGCCACCCGTATATATTAAGTAGTCACGGTGGTGGGTCACCAAGTTCCTCCTACGAAGTTTTGTCTATAGGGCTTGCTTTCGATTCTTAAAGAAATTCTGGAGCTAAAGGAAGCGTGATTATAAAGACCCCAGAGGCCCCCGCCCCTGCTTCAGTCTTAGCTGAATTTCCGACCCAACCTTCCTCAGAAGCGGCTCAATGTCAGGAGGGCCCTAGTTCTTAGGGATTTTTTATGAAATGTTTTTGTGAAGATTCAACATTTTGAATATAATTTCTACTTATATGAATGAAATACAAACCTTTATGTTGGTGAAGATTTATTTTAAAGTGCATTGGTTACCTTTAACCATTTAAGAAGTCCTTAAGTAAAGTCTTTCTTTCTTCATTTTGGCTTGTAAGTTAAGCTTCATAGCAAGTTCTTAAACTTCTTAGTCAATGCGTGGGACTTTGATTTGTTGAGTAAGATCCTTGCCTTTGTAAATGAGATTGTTGCCTCAAATTTGATCGGGATTTTTTGCCTTGTTTACGGATAGAGAATTGTCTTTTATCCTTATAGGATAATTTTTTCTTCGACTCATCTTTTTGGAATGGGATTTTCACCTTATTTTTGTGGAATGGGATTTTCACCTCATCTTTGTTTCAAAAAAAAACTTAAGGTTTATTTCATGAAACATTTAGGAGACGGCTACCGAATTCACTGATAGTAGCATCGCAGGTGTTCAGCATGAAATGGACGCTTGAACGTTTTTCCTTCCATATTTACCAGATAATAGGTGCCCGTTCGGACAATTCTCTGTATGACGTAACGGCCTTCCCAGTTAGGAGTTAGCTTCCCCATTCGGCTTTTGTTTCCGTGGAATTCATTTTCTCTTAAGACCAGATCACCGATTTGGAAGAAGACTCTTTTCACCCTTGCGTCGTAGAACCTTTTTACTCTTTAACGATAGATGGTTGCCTTTGTTTCCGCAGTTTCTCTTCACTCTTCAAGTAGATCAAGTTTAAATTTCGGAGATTCTTCTCATTTTCTTACGATGAGAAAGCTTGTTGTTGTGTCCGTAAGGTAGGCATTCCTATTTACGCAAGGATGGCGGCCTCTGCCCCATAAGTAAGAGAATGGAGTTTCTCTTGTAGGGGGTTCTTGTAGTTGTCTTGTAAGCCCAAAAGCGCTCGGAATTTCCTCAACCCAATTAGTTCCATTTTTGGACACTTTCGGGTTTTAAGAGCTTGGAGCAAAGGTGCGATTTATCACTTCACTTGGCGTTGGCTTGATGATGTGTTCTGAGAAGTTAACACGGATTCAATTCCAGGCTTTCGGAGCGAGGAAACTTTTGAAAGCCTTGTTATCAAATTATGCGACCATTATCGAGAGATGAAGGCGGCCAAATTATTCGAATCGGCGGATAATGCTCACCATAAGAATCCTTGACAAGCTTTCTCCGTGATCTTAGCCAAGGGCTCAACTTCTACCCATTTGGCGAAATAAGTCGATAGCTTAACTATTAGAAACTTCATTTGTCGAGGTCAGTAGGAAATGGCCCTAGAAGATCAACTCCCAGGATAGCAAGCGATGAGGGCTAATAATTGGTGTAGCGGTGTTGGTGGTGCGTCTTGGAATCTTGGAATGCTTGGGTTGTGAGCATCACATTTTACGGTCAAAGCGCCAGCTGCGTCTTGAGTTAAGCGTTGGCCGATGTAGCCTTGTCATGAGGACTTTGTAACTCAAGGCTTTTCCTCCTATATGACCCCCTCCGATGCCTTCATGAATTTCTTGAAGGATATTGTTTGTTAGCTTAACGTAGGGCGCAAAGCCTGCACTTAAGAAGGGTTGTGTAAAGGACCTTTTGTATAGATTTTAGCTAATCATAATGTACGGCGGCTTTGTAAGAAATCCGTAAACTACATCTTGTTGGATGGCGTAAGTCCACCTTGCGGAGTAGTTTTTAATGGGATCAATCCAACTTAACTCTTCTGCGCACTTTGTACCTCTCCCTACTAGTCCTTCAATAGTTTTTTGTGGGGAGATGCGTAGGTTGAAAAAGGATTACGTATCTCCATTGGGTGTAGTGGCTTTTTAGATAAAGCGTCGACTTCTTCATTTTGTGCTTTCGATAAATTTTTCAATGCAGAAGTGGCGAAGCATGGAACTATTTTCTTCACCTTTGCCGGTATTTGACCATGTTCTCCTCCTTTGCTTCAAAAGCGCCCAATGTATGGCCAACTGACTAGGCTGTAAGTGAGAATATACACGCATAAATCTTTGAATCACAGGAGCCCCGGGCCAAATGTAATCCTGCGATGAGGGCTTTATATTCGGCCTCATTGTTGGTCACTAGGAATTGGAACTTATGCACTGTTGCAATTTTCCATTTAGAGGGAGAATAAAAGGGCGAAACACACTAACTTTTCTTGATTTTCTTGATCCATCGACATATAAGGACCATGGGATGCTAGGGCTTTCTTCTGGATCTTGTGACGGGAGTTCATCCCCATTTGTGGGAATGGTTAACTCCGCGATAAAATCTGCTAGCACTTGAGCCTTGATTGCGTTAGGGGATTATAAGTGAGATCAAACTCACCCCAATTCCTATTACCCACTTGGCTAGGCCTTTCAGAAATTTTTCGGGGCTTATGAAGAACTTGCTTTAAGGGCTGGTCAGTCAACACAATGACTTTGTGAGCTTGAAAGTAAGGCCTCAATCTCCGTGTGGATGTGATAAGGGCGAAGGCTAACTTTTCAAGTGGTAAATACCTTGACTCGGCGTCGTTAAGGATCTTACTTGTATAATAGACAGGCTTCTGAACTCCCTTATCTTCTCTTAATAGAACTGCACTGACCGCTCGAGGAGCAGTGGCCAAATAGATATAGAGTTCTTCCTTTACTTGTGAAGCTTGGCTAGCAAGCTGAGGCGTCGGAGATAATCTTTAAGTCCACGAAGGCTTTTTCACACTCTTTTTGTCCACTCCATTTTTGGTGCTTTACGCAAGGCTTCAGAGAGTGTGAGATTTTTCTCTCCGGCTTTAGAGATAAATCTTCCAAGAGCTGCTAAGCGTCCATTAAGCCGTTCTACTTCTTGAAGACTTTTGGGTGATCCCCTATCAAGAATGGCTTTGATCTTTTCGGGATTTGCTTCAATTCCTCTTTGAGTCAATATAAATCCTAGAAATTTTCCTGATCGGACACCGAAGGCACACTTGTTCGGATTTAGGCGCATGTTGTAAGTCCGAAGCGACTAAAAGGCCTCTTGTAAATCCGGCAGATGCTCATCGGCTTTTCGGCTCTTTACCAAGATATCATCCACATAGGCTTCGACATTTCTGCCAATTTGCTCTTTGAAGACCATATTTATGAGCCTCTGTAAGGTGGCTCCGGCATTCTTTAGACGAGCGGCGGCATCACCTTATAGCAATAAGTTCCTTTGCTAGTAATGAAGGATGTTTTTTTCTTAAATGCGTCTTTGGCTATTCAGGATTTGATTGTAGCACGAGAAGGCATCTAAGAAACTTCGGCATCTCATGCCCCGTAGTAGAGTCAACCAAACCATCAATTTAAGGTAGAGGGAATGAATCTTTTGGACAAGCTTTATTTAGGTCAAAGTAAAATCAGCGCACATTCTCCATTTTTGGACGGCTTTTTACGAGAACCACATTAGCCAACCCGATGCACGGATAGTTCACCTCTCGGATAAATCCACGCCTTCAAAGGGGTCGATACTTCTTCCTTTGCTGCGACTTTACGCCTTTCACGGGAGGAATTCCTCCTTTTACATTTGTGAGGTTTGAGCAGTGATCTATCTTTGGTGCGGTGTTCAATGACTTTATCATGTTTTACGCCTAGCATGTCTTCTGATGACCAAGCGAAGATATCAGAATTTGTCCTTAGTACCACCATGAGATTTTCTTGCTGTGCTATTGTCAAATCTGCACCAATCCGTCTGATGCGGCTCCACTCTAGTTGTGTCTAGAGGAACTATAAGCAATTCTTCAAGCTGGTGTGGGTGAGGAGTTCTTCATCTTCCCATTCTGCTATTCTGTTGATCAACATGGCTTCTGAAACTCTTGTTTTGCCTCTGTTTAGAGTTTTTCCTTTGAGGGTCGAGACATAACATTACCATGCCAAAGGTTGATCCCCTCTTACTTCTCCACTGCCACTCTCGGTCGGAAATTTGAGGAGAAGATGGTAAGTATAAATTATTGCTTTCAAGGCGTTGAGGGTTGGCCTACCAAGAATCCGCGTTATAACTTGAAACCTGCGATTAATACTGACTAGAAAATTTCTTTGTCACAGTTGATGATCTTGGCGAATTTCCTACCGTAACTGGCAACGTGATCATTCCTTCTGGTTGTACCACCCCTCCGGAAAATCCCACTAAAGATGATTTATGGGGAGCAAGTTATCCGCGTCGTACCTCATTCTTTCAAAGGCGCTCCAGAAAAGAATATCCACTGAACTTCCGTTGTCTACCAGAACTCTTTTCATTTAGAAGCTGGAAACCATGATGGCAATGACCAAGGCGTCGTCATGAGGGTGGCGAACCCTGCTAACATCGTTATCATAAAAAATGATGGGAGCCGTAAGTAGAGGACCTTCTTAGTGGCGCTTATGTTTCATGCGCAACTCCCACCATTCTGGCAAATCTTTTCCGAAAGGCGGAACTTTCAACACCACACCCAGGACCACCACTAATAAATCCGACCATCTCTCCTTTTTCTCCTTCAGGCTGTGAAGTTTCAGGTTCCTCTTGAACATCAATGTTGATATACTGCTCCAATTGTCTCATTCTAACGACATCTTCTATGGCGTTCATCAAATGGGTGCACTTTTCTGTGTCATGTCCTCTAGCTTGATGAAACTTGTAATACCTTTTGCTATTATTTTGTCGTTCGGGATTCTTTGCAGGTTCTGGCCATGTCAAGATTTTTTGATCCCAAATTTGCATAAGGATATGGCTTCTGGTCTGATTTAGTGGGGTATGGTGATCGTATCTGACTATTTTCCCTTCTCTTGAGGATTCTCAAGGATATAGCATATGTCGTAGAATTAGTGTTGAAGATTCAGGACCTCTATTTTCACCCTTACTATCCTTACAGCGATCCTCCTTCCTTTTCAGTTTACTGGGCCTTACATTTGACATTACGATGGGCTTTTCCTTTCTGGATTTCAATAGGGGTACGTCGAGCCTCTTCTTCCCAACCCGTACAGATTTCATCAGAATTGATATACTTTTGGGCATGGATCATGAGGGCAAGGATGGTTTTTGGTAGATCCAAAGTGAGGGAGAAACGGAAAGGGGATTCTATGCAAACCCTCCATCAAGGATGGTTACTGACCGTTCAGCGGAATAAGGTCACGCAACATTTGCTTTTCATTTATGAAACTGATTTAAATAGGCTTGGAGTGTTTTACCCTCGTTGCTGCTTAGCGAAGGGTAGGCGGAGTTTTCTTTTGCTTTGAATAATTAGCAAAATAAGCTAGAAAGCGATCTGCTAGAACTTGAAGCGAAGGAATTGTGCTAGATGGAAGATCGACAAACCCGGTCTTACGTTTTCCCTCTAAGGTGGCGGGAAAAGCTTCGGCACATCTGAGCATCGGTGATTCCGAAGCGGCATCTTTGATCGGAAAGACTTCAAGTAGGCCGAGGCGGATCGGTTTTGCCCTCATATGCAATCATAGCGGTGGTGGAAACTATCGAGAACTTGCTCCTCAATAATTCCTTGATGAAAGCTGAGCATATGTTGAGAACATGCGTTGGATTTCTGGTTTTCCTCGAGAGGGGCCCTATTGTTGTGTTCTTACATGCGACAAGCTGGAGCGGATGGACTATTAGTTCCGTTCTTATATTCCGTTACATTCTTGTGGCTGACTTCTCTCGGCTTTGTGAAGCGGAGGGAAGGTTCGAACTAGCAAAGAAGGCGGTTCTCTCTCTTCTTTCTCCATGGAGTGCGAGTCCTTGTCCTCCCTCTGCTTTGGAATTAAATTTGGTGGGGTACATTTTGCGGCATATTTGGTGGAATTTGTGTGGAAGGAAGTGGTGGATGGGTCAAAGTATGAACATCTTGGGCCAACCGCTCTAATTGTTGCTGCATGTTAAGATAAAATTCCGAGGTGGGTCATGGGGTAAGATGGCTAGACTTTCCGACGGAGGTAAGATGGGTGGGTTTTTCGACGAATTCTCCCCATCTCTCCGGATTTCACCGGGTATTTCGGTATTACTAGGCGCTCCTTGTTCTTGGATTCGTTTTGATCTTCTGGTAGTAATCATTTAGCTTTTTGTAAGGGTCCCCACGGACGGCGCCAAACTGTTGATGCCAAAAACTGGTCCACCTCACGCTTTGGTTACTGTTGCCTCGTGATCTGGTCTCAGGCTTACACAAACGGTTGAAATTTATAGTTGATGTGGACGCTTATTTCAGATTCTTAACAGGAGATGCTCTGGAATACCGATTGAAATTGTCAACTGTTTACTTTGGGGTGAATCTGTAAAAGGGAGAGCGAAATGATTGGAATTGGGCCTTTCTGCCCGGATTTAACTCCGATGCTTAAGTCAGAAAACTTGAGAAGGAAGTTTTTTAGCGCTCTGTGTAATTTTTTCAGATCCCTTTTCTTACTATCATTGTTCTTCTTTTATAGCAAATTAAAGGCGGTTTAGGAAAATATCCTGAAAGGCGGTGGGAAAGGCGGTGAGCAAGGCGATGAGTAAATATCTCAAGAGGCGGTAAGAAAATATCTACCTACTTTGTAGGTACTACGTAGGTAAGTGCTACGTAGGTAAGTAGAGAATATCCTTGCCTTTGTAGAGGCAAGTGGATAAGATCTTCTCACTTTGTAGAAGCGTTAGATATTTTCCTCCCAAGGTGGCTATAGGCACCGTGTATGAGGCAGTTTTAAGAAAGTTGCTATAATTCCGACGGATTTGTTTGTAGGGTTGAACCCTCACTTTATTTGTCGAACGGAATTTCGCTCTTGAATATTTGGTGATACAACCACGTGGCCAAAGGGACGTAGCCCTCTGTGTGACAAGTGGCCATTTAGGTAGGTGACGCGTGTTTTACCAAATATCCCCATCTTTCAGAAAAAAAGCCCTAAAGCGAGGCGAAGTCTTGCACAAGACAACCGAGACCGCACCGTCAACCTAGTAGGAATTTCCTTCATATTCTCTTCCGGCAATGATCACGATGAGTTACTGCGGGGAGTTATGAAGAAGGTATCAACACGCAACACAACCCTAAACCTTCTTCTCACGAGGAGATTAAGGATTGGCCTTGGTGTTGATTCTACTTGTTTGCTACTTTTTTTTTAGTTTATTCTTTTCCCTTTTTCTTATCATGTAAATTTGAATACAATTTGTGCATGTGTATTGTAATCAAATTATGGAGATTCACGAGGTTAGGGTTTTGGGGTTTGATCCTTTCTCATGTTCCTTCTTGAATGTGTTCCATTATGGGTTGTTGTTTTAGAAATCGGTAACAAAGTGTTTAAAATCACACTATTACATTTTAGTATTTCCCTTATGTGTTTTAGTATTTGCCTTATGTGTTTTAAAATCTTATGTTTTACATTTAGAACAATGCACATGGTAGAATTGTTTGTATGTATTTTGGCGTTTTAGATTTGTAGATAACCACACCAAGTCACGAGAATGCAGTTAATGGGCGATATTACAGGTCGATGGTTGATTGCCTCATTTGAATTGAGCAGGACTTATGAACCGAAAACACAGGGCAACTCATTAACACTACTCCATTTAAGCCTTGCTTGGTATGGAAGCCAGGTAGTCACGAGGAAAGAATTAGATTACGGGCCTTATAAAGGCCTATGACATTCGCCTTCAAAAATTAAAATCGGGCAAAGCTTGGTGACTTTCTGTCCAGAGGACGTCGCCATAATACTTGGACTGCGCTTCAGTGGAACAGCCGTAGATTTCAAACGGCCCAAAGCCCGATCCGCATTCGAGGCAGAATACCTCGACAAAGCCTACGCTAGGAATCGGGACTACATGAAGAACACTCTGCTAGATCTTGTTCATAGGAGAGGCGAGAAGGAAAATTTTGTCAAATTGCTAGTAGTGTATTTAATGGGTGTCTTCCTCTTTCCAACTACAAACTGCACGGCCCCAAGTTGGAGTGCACATTATGCTGACAACATTCAGGCGCTGGGTACATATGCATGGGCACAAGCCGTGCATAAATTTCTCATGGACGACGTCCAACTGATATCTGCTCGAATAGTAGAAAGGTGTTCTAGGAAGAAGCACAAGAACACGGGCTATCTCAGAGGCTGCTCGATCGTCCTCATTATCTGGTTCTATGAAGTAACCCGTGCTGGAAAGAAGCTGGAGTTCGGGCGGACTCCAAGAATTCTATGTTACGGAGAAACAAAGGCGCAAGAAGACTACCACGTAAAGACACCGATCGCATCATTGAGGGAAAGAGGTAAGCTTACTTCATCGTTTCAACTCTTAAGTTTTTAGTTGCATCACGAAAATCTTGATTTTTCAAAGTCTTTAGTATTACTTTAAAAGTATTTAGTATTCGTACTAAGTATGTAGTATTATGTTAAAGTATTTAGTATTGGTACAAACGCTTTAGTATGATGTTAAAGTCTTTAGTATTCCTACAAAGGCTTTAGTATTACGTTAACGTCTTTAGTATAAGGCTACACCCTTTAGCATTTTACTTTACTTTTGTAATATTGTTTTTGTAATATTGTTCAGTATTCCTACAAAGGCTTTAGTGTTACTAATGTTTTTGTAATATTGTCTCACAGTTTCAGGACCTCGTCTCAGAGAACACAGAAGAGGCATCCCTCAACAACATTTAGCTACTCCATGGCACGGCCATGGAAGAGAGAACTAGTAGAATTTCTTTGGTCCAAGCGTCATGAGATGATCAGGGCCTTGCGGCCCAGTGAGAGAATGAGAGAAAAATCCGGCACGGAGGGCGTGGAGCCGGCCGTTAGTCCATCTCCCTCCGGTCGGAGGAGCCCTTCCCCAGCATAGCGGCGATGTAATCTTTGCGCTTGCGGACCCAGCGTCTGATACTCTGGCGGCGAGGTCTCTACAATGCGCGGGGAAGTAGATATGTTGCTTGCCGAGGGGATCAAGCGGTTGGCTCCGGGAGCAAGGAAGGCGACAAAATCTCCACAGCGAGGCCCCACCAGCCAAGCGAAGAAAGGCAAGCTGTTTCAAGGCGCCTGCAAGCTCCCCCACGATCCCCGGATGCATTGGCGGATATCGTCGATGAAACAGTTGCCTGCAAACTGCGGTCGAGAAAGAAGAGGAAAGCTCCGGAACCAGCTCCTCATGAGGGAAGCCCGCCTGCTACAGAAAGAAGAATTGAAGGCGAGGAACCAACTAAGAGTATCGATGAAATAATCGAATCTTTTTCGCTATTGAAGAACGCGTCAGCAACTAATGCAACGACATTGATCCCCATTAGCGATGAAGCTCCCATAGAAGGCCCCCACGTTATTGTGGATATGGTTCCCGCCACAATTGAAGCCGAAGCGGGCCCCAAACCCGTCACTATAGGCCAGACAATCTCTCTGTCGACAAACGGACCCGACCATTGGAGATTCACTCATTTGGCGACCCACATCCATGCCCAGTGGTTGAGTGCGTGGTGGTGGTTACCAAAGAAGCGGGCGGACCCCTTGCCGTTCTTGTTTGAAATAGCGGTATCCACTGTCGATGAAAAGGCGGCAACCATCCTGGAACCCATCATCACCGCCGCGAGTCGGTCACGAGGAGGCCCACAATGGATGAAAATGTTGTTGATGCAAAAGGCGGCCCGTCTTGGAGAAAATGTAAGCGAGGTGCCGACAAATTTTATTCCCTAGAAACAAGCGGCTACTTGAGGGGTTCAAGCGGCTTCGGTAAGCGAAATGAGCGGTCATGGTTTCTATCTTAAGCGCTTGATGGGCCAGTGAGAACAATGTTCATACTTGTTGATCTACATTTTATTATTTAACACAAAGGCTTCAGCATTACCATAAAGACATTAGTATTAGAAGGAAGTCTTTAGTATTATACTAAAGACATTAGTATTAGCGGAAAGGCTTTAGTATTTAACATAACTGCTTAGTATTTGACCCAACTGTTTATTTAATGTGCCTTCTGATTTCTCTTGTAGCACAATTGTTTGGAAGAATGAATGGACTTTTACTACTCGCGCCCACTTGTAGCCACTAGTCGAGGGAAGAAATCTTGTCTCCGACGATGTCATGGACGTCTTAAATGCGCATTTTCTTTGGAAGAAGCTGAAGAAGATGCCTTCCCCATTCAAGAGGCGTGGATCCATCCACGAGGGCCTTTTCGCGTTGATACTTTCATGAAGCGGGACCACACCTCAAATGAGTCCCTCGCATTGATGGCGATGCGATCAAATCTTTTCACTCATTGGAAGTTGTTCTTATGCCTATCATTGGGACAAGCATTTCCACCTCCTTGTCTTGGATAAAGAAAAGCGGCGATATATTCACTACTCATCTCTCAGCGGTAGGACCATATGGCCGAATTTTAGCTGTGGAAATGGTAAGAGACTCACTATCAAGTTTCGTAATCTCCCCTTCGCATCTAACTATAATTTTTAAAATCGAGAGGGCACTTTTGAATCTGGACTTAATATGAGCATGGGGAGTGCTTGGAGCAACAAGTTGGAACTCTCTCATGGCCAGGACTGCCCTCAGCGAGAGAGAGGGCGGTGTAGGCGCGCCTATTTCGTCATGCGGTTCATGGAGAAAATACTGAATGATGAAAATCTTCGCATGAATCGCTCTGAGGTTCCACGTCAAAGGCTGGAGTATGTCGCACGCATAATTGCTGATGGATTCAGTCGAACAACTCCACCGAGGAAACGGGAGAGACAACAAATTGAAGAAGCATCATCGAAGAATATCCAGGTCTTTACAATCATAGGCAAAGTGTTTACTATAATGATTAACTGTTCACTATCTTGCGTAATACTTTAATATCTTGTTATAAGTGTTTATTATCTCGACTAAGTCTTTAGGATTTTGAGTGCTTGCTATTTTGACCAGGTGTTTATTATCAATCATGTGAACATTTTATAAATGTAAATGTGACACTTTCTACTCTAAAAAATGGTTAGAATCACAGATATTTACATTCAACGCCCAACTATTCATCAATCACAGATATTTACATTCAGCACCCAACCATTCATTAATCTGCTATTACTGCGTTGCAAGTCCTCAGGTTGTGGCCAGTGTTTTTGCAATGGCTGCACCGCAACTCTCTCACGTCTAAGGCCTGGGACTCAATTCTTGTCCCGCCCGGGCCGTCTCTTAAATAATAGGTGGCGGCGAAATTTGGAGGGCCTTGGGATGCATCTGTCGACTATATTGGTAGGGACTGGAGAAATATGGTCTGCATACGCATTGGCATACATCTGTACAGTGAAGTAGTCATCCACGAATTGATGTACACTTGCCTCCGAAGTCACGATTGCCGCGCAAGCATGCGTGCAAGGTATTCTGTAAAACCCAAGAATTTTAGGGATTAAAATTCTTTTTGGGTTTTATTTAACTGGAAAATGAGGAAAACCCCAGAGGTTAGATCAAAATGAAGTTTTGATGGAGAAACAAATTTCTAAATTTTCTTTATTAAGAAAATTCCCCAAACTTTGAATACATGGATTTGTATTAGTAATGAGTTAAAAACCCTAGTTGGTTATAATTGGGATTACCAAGTGTATTTTAGTAATAATAAGGGATGGATGAATTCTTTGGATGAATTCATGTCGACTGATTTAATTAAATAAAGGAAAGATTGGTGGTTTATTTAATTAAAGGAAAGAAGGTAAAAATAAAGGATTAAAAGGTTTAAAACCTTAATTAGGGTTAGTTGGGAGTCAGAGGGACCTATTTATAATTATGGAAAATACTGAGGACTTGAGCGAAATTGTCTTCTCTCATAGGGGAGGGACACGGATGTGACCTAGAAAAGGAAGGGACTTAAGAGGAATTGTCCCCTCTCACAAGATTGGACTAAATTGTAACCTAAAAGGTAATGGAGGACTTAGGAAAGTTTTCGGAGAAAACTCTTATAAGGGAAGAAGGAGCGGTGGAGATTAGATGATCTCAGTTGGTGATCATAAAGCATTATAGCGGTTCATATGATGCCGCGTGTTGTTCCTCAAATAAATCCATCTAATAGTGGTATAGATCCGAGGCAAGGAGAAGGGGTTGGGTGAGGTTGACCCTACAGTGAGGGTTGATTATAACGGTTCATCATTTGATTGTATACGGGTTCGAGGCAATGTAATAGAATCAGGCCTTTGATTTGTTTTAAATCCCGGCCGTTAATCAAGACTGTGCTAGATCCGAGGATTTTCTAATGTAATCCTAGCCATGGAAAACCAACACCCGATCCTCACCACCCATCTTTGAGACCAGATCCCGAGGCACGGTCACCCCTTCCCCTGCCACCAGAAACCGCCGCCGCGAGGTCTGCCGTCTTCCTCCGGCCGTTTCGCGCGAGTAACCCGGCCGTCGCCGGCGAAGCATTTACTCCGCGAGCTGCCGGTTCATCTAGCCGCCTAGGGCTATAAAAGGGGACCGCGATCTCTGTTTGGCACCCTTCAAGCGAGTTACATTTGCTCCGTGAGATGGTGGGAGAAAGGGAAAGAGCGACCGGAGACCTCGGTCGCCATTATCACCGCCAGAAGGACCGGAGCCAAGGTAGGATCCTATTCCCGGGTTCAATTTTAGGTTTCGTGCATGAACGGTGAGGTTTAGGGATCGCCGGAGTTGAAAACCAAACCGCGAGTAGGGAGGTTCTGAGAGAGAGGGATAGGGACAGTGGATGTGCGAAAGATGTTGGCGCGGCCGAGACGAAGCTTGGTGCGCTGATGGCCTGCGACAAAAACCTCCAGACGGAGAAAATGATTTTCCGGTGAGCATCTCCGGTAAGGCTCGGCCGCGAACAGGAGAAGGAAGACGGTGAGGAAAAAAAATAATATATACATATATAAATAAATAAAGAAATAAATGAAATAAATAAATGATTTATTTACTTACTGGTTTAATCAGTTAATGAAACTATACAAAGTGTGACAATATTTGTTGGTTAATCAGTAAATAGTTCTATAGAACTTTATGCTTTGTGGCAATTATTTTGATTAATTGTTAGTATAGTTTTAAATATTTTTGAAGCTTGGATAGTGTGACAAAATCAAATTGATTAATTAACTATCTAATATGGTGAATAATAGTTTCATAAAACTATGGTGGTGTGACAATAATTTGGTTAGTAGTTTGTATAGTTGTAAATACTATATGGAACTAAGGTAATGTGACAAAAATTAAAAAGGTTGATCAACTAGTTTGATTAAAAAGATCCAATCTTAAAACCTAGGTGATGTGACAAATATTTGATAATCAAGTTGGATTAATGGACCCACCTAGGAATTTGGATTGGATGAATTTGGTTAAGGTTAACCAAGCTTGGATGTAAGTTGGGATAGACCAACCTAGTAACCAAGTTTAATTAATTTAAATGGACTTGGGCTAGTCCAACTTGTCAAATTTGACCTAGGTTAGGTTAGTCAAACTACATAAACGGACTTTGGTTAGTTGGGTGGAACTAACTTAAGATTTGGGTTGGTAATTTGGGCTAATAAAAGTTCATGGATTTATCAAGAAGAACTAGGTCAACTTAATGAACTAGACTTGGGTTAATCTAGTTTACTCAAATGGGCTTAGGTCCTATTGGGTTAGCAAGTCGATTAATCGATGAAATAAGTAAATGGTTAATTACATCAAATGACTTGATTAACCAAGTAAAAAGGGTTGACTAAGGAGGTTAATTAAATTGATTAACCTAAGGTACCTAAGTTAAACCATGGACTGATTAATATAGGAATTAGGTCCATTGTTTTGGAAGCCCAATGGGCTGGGCTCAAGTAACCCTTAAAGTCATATTTTTTATTATAATGAGAATTAAAGTGCAGAAGGAACAAAACCCTAAGCGAGGGGAAGAACCTTACGCTCTAAGGGTCCATGTTACCCAAATGACTAAAATGCCCTTCCTTAGTTAGAAAGGGCTAAGGTCAAACGAGGAGCGAATACTTGGGCTTAGTGATGGGCCCAATATGAGCAAAATAGTTAGAGGTCACTGAATAGGGTTTAGATTCGACCAATGAAAGTAGAGTTGACCAGGTTTGACCAAGATGGGTCTAGAGTCAACTAAAGGACATGGAAATAGGGGATAAAGACCAGTAACCCGCGAGATGGTCCTTAGGACCCGTTAGTAGGCTTAGGCCCAACAAGGACATTAGACTTGCGTGTACAACTAAAGACATAGGAATTTATTAGAATTTTGATTCTAATAGGACCTCTGTATGCTTGATACTCTCTGGGAGTTGTATGCACTCAAGAGGAGCCTGTTTGGGTTCATCCATACTTATTAAAAAATAATAATAGTTTGTTTAACCGAGTTAATTGGGTTGGGTTTAATCCATAAGATTGATAAATTGGTTAATTAATCAAATGGAGTTTGATTACGCTAACCTAGTTTTGATAATTGGGCTTAAGTGGATTAACCTAATTAATCGGTTGGGTCGAATGAATAAGATAGTTAATCCAAGATGTGGCTAAATTATAAGGTCCATGAGGCGGACCCGGTGTAGTTAGGCTCAAGCACGATTACTAAAGGGCTCAGGCTGGGCTTAGTCAAGTTGTAAAACAAAAAAGAATTATGAGAAATAAAAGGGAAATAGGGTTGTAGGTGGTGGGTGATAAACTCAAGACCACCTAAGTAAAGAAGTTGGGCCTTAACCCTTGGGACAAGGCCAACCACGTGATAGAGTTGATTCTTTTTAAGTTAAAAGAGATGGTCCAGATAAAGACTAAAAAACTTAGTGTGCTTGACTAGTGGGCCTAATTTGTCAAAGTGACCAAGCATGATCAAGATATATGTTAGGGTCACGAATAATAGATTATCAAGTTGAACAATGGACTAGTCAACCAAGTGAAAGGTTAAGGGTCGAATAAAAGACAAGACCAAGTTAAGCTAAACTGTTGGGTCTAGTTGGTGGGCTCAAATGAGTTGAGTTGATTAAGAATGGTCAAATAGGGTGTATTCAACGGCAAGCGAGTGTCAAGTTGACTAGTTGACCAAAGTTGACCGGGTAGGGGTCGAGGGTCAAACTAAGGACTAGAAATGGTCAACAAGGATTCGTACAATGGTAAATGGAAGTGAGGTAGGCCCTTTGACTAAAGTTGACAAAATTTGACCAGAGTTGACCAAGAATTGAAAGTCAACTTAAGGGCTTGGAAATGAGAGAAAATGGTGGATAACCCAGCGTAAATGGTTTTAAGGACACATTTTATTTGGGCCTAGGACTATCGGAAGCGAGAGAGTTATGCATGTGCATCTAGGAAGGAAGTGTTGTTGCTATTTTTGACACTGATAGAGACTTTACTATCAGATATCGACGTGGAGGCTTAGAGACATGTCAGGAGGAAACTAGGGGAGTTTCCAGCTCTGGTTAGAGGTAAGTACACTTGCCTAGTTTCCACCCGGTTTCGGGTTTTCTTGGAAATGCTATGTATTCTTATTACATACCTTGTTGATGCCATACATGTTGTCCGTATCTGTTTTAGATTCCTGCTGAGCATGTATGTATATTTTCGGGACGTTGGTGTCCCTATTTGCTATGTTCTACCGCCCGGACTCAGTGGAGCTAGGGAAGCTCCAATAAAGGAATGTTCAGGGACAGGACCCCCTGGCTTTCCTGTCCGCCTTACCGGAGAAGCAAAGCTCTGGAGGTCTTACCTATAAGTGGGCATGGTACACTGACCGTGTTAACACGTAGGAGAGGTAGTTCTACTGGGCACAGTGGCCGGGAGGGTCGAGCGACCAAAGGTGCGTGCTTATAGCAAATAAATTTGGACATCTTGGTGGGGGGTGAGCCTTGAGTTCTTTTTGAAACTCATTCACTGAGGCAGGAGGCTTACATGTATCCCGAGGGTCATTACCTTTGATTTGTTTTTGGTAGACTCCTAGGATTATGTTGTTGAATACTTGTGACCTCGTTTGATGACATATTTCCTATTTATGTCTTTGTGGCCCATGGGGTACTTACTTGAGCTTTCCTTTAGCTCATAAACTTACTTCCCTTCTTTTTTCAAGTCAGGAGTAGGTGGCTCGGACTCGGGGAGTTGGCGAGGGTTGGGCTGATTTTGTAGAGGTTAGGAACCTCAGGTCACACTTGTTCTTGAGGTGGTGTTATTGTAGGACCCTTATAGGGCCTTGACCATGTGTAGGGTATATAAACCCTTATTGATTTAGATTTTCGTTGTGACTCTGATATTATCTGATTATTAAATTTTGAGGTATTTGTTATCTGCTATGATTTCCTTAGGCCTTGTATCCGAGTGGGGTTAAGCCTCTACTTGGAGTGCAGTGCGTCTGTCTTGGCGATGCTTTCGAGGTCGGGATCCGGGTCGGGGCGTGACATATTCCATGGACTTGCCAACGTCTGCAAGAGCATATCCTTGTCCGCAAATTGACCCAGGCGTGGTACCTTTGGTCAATAACTTGGTGCTTTCGCCATCCGAGCGGCCAGCCGAATAGCGACTTGACTTCGATTGTGTCTTGAGCTTGGATGTATTGCTTTCGGCAAAGATGTGTTCCCATTGTAGGACATACTTTCAGCGCTGGTATACATCATATTCATGAGTTTGTACCTGCGAACAGTAAATGATTGTAAAAGATAATCAAGCTTGTGGAGAAGAGTTAAGCAGGATACTAAAGCGTTAAGCAGGATACTAAAGGGTTATGCAGGATACTAAAGCCTTATGCATAATATTAAAGACTTTAGCCGGATACTAAAGCGTTATACAGGATACTAAAGCGTTCCGTCTGATAGTAAGCGTTAAGCCCGATAGTAAAGAGTTATCTACGATACTAAAGAGTATCCCAAAAATAGTAACGCTATCTAGTCGCGGGTCAATATTACCTGATTGAGTCGACCATTTCCGTGACCGGGAGATGGCGCGCTTCCTTGATCCACGCATTGAACGACTCTGCGACTTTCAAGTCCATCTCGCACCACCTTCGCCCCTTAAACAAATAATTCGACCAATGGGCAACATCAGACTTTTGGATTAGCCAACGGTGCGCTTGTTCCGATGCGGCCAGGAGATCCTTCACCGCACCATCGAATTCTTTAGAAGTACATGCATATGCGATGTGGGTAAAGAGGGCCCAACACTCCTCCTTCAATGCTTTCCCAAGACTTGTATTTCCCTTCATGAAGTTCGCCTCTAGGTGTCGCAAACAATAGGCGTGAGACGATAAAGGGAACACCCTTGCGATGGCATTAACTAGACCTTTTGATGCATGGGATATGAATGTAATGCACTTATACGTAATCCTCGTAGCCATATATTGTATCCACGAGGCGGTGAGGAACCGAGGTCCAATTATACGGTTTTATTGTCCACTATAGCGAGCAGCGGCGTGGAAGAATCCATCATTGCCGTCTTTGCCCGTCGCTCCTAACAAGATGCTCACCGTATTTCCCAAGCAAATGTGTTCCATCAACGAACAACGGTGATTACGCAACCCAAATTGAAGCGGCGACACGAGCGGAAACAAAAATAACCACGTTTAGAATGCCCGCCATCACTTTCAATTGTAGCAGCGCTTCTACGGGATTTGTCTCCATCACCTTTTCAGCGTATGATAACAGCAAATCGTAGCTTTTACCTCACTCCGTGTAGAATGCTTGGGCAACCTCTTTTCCTATCCATGCTTGCTTATGCACGGAAGACCAGCCGTGCTCTCCACAGAATATCCCGTTGAATATCCACGGCCCGATACAAGGGGCGATCCTTGAGCTTTTGGATCACACGATTGCAAACCCATTTTTGGATGCTTTGGTGGGAACTTCGTCCGATACCGCCACCACACATGTGTGGCTGCAATATCTTTATTCTATAGGTATGCATATTTCCCTCTCGAGAAGCATGAACCCTCAATTGCGCTTTGCCTTGGCACATCGTACATCACCCTTTCTCTGTCATTTTTTATGAAGGTGAAATCAAACTTCCTTTTGATAGCAAGTTTACGGAACACATTCCTGAAGTTTTCCACGTTCTGAAATCGTTGCCCGACACTGAGTACTGCAATCTCGTGAGTTTGAGAAGAACCCTCAATGTTTAAGAACATGCTCTCGGCTAGAGGATCCCTATTGATTGATAAGAGACTCTAAGTGAGACAATACTAAACAGAAGAACAAAATACTAAACAGTTAAGTCAGATTTTAAACACTTACAACGGATACAAAAGGGATAAGCATAATACTAAAGCGTTTGAGTCTATACTAAAGAGATAAGATCAATTCTAAAGACTTTAAGAAAGTCGTAAAGTCCTACGTGTTTGTATTACATGGTTACGGGAAAATAATAAACACATACTAACAAAGAAAGTAACTTACGTTGGAAATGAAGACCGGTGATGCGTCATCTCTGATCACTTCACTGTGTCCACAATAAGGTCGACCATATTTTTGTTGAGCGAGTGAAAAAAGTTGCACTTTTATCACGCACAAAGTCGAAGAATTGTCAATTGGACAAGTTGTTCGGCGATCGTGCAGTGCTATATAGCACTCTCACGCCCGAGGTCAAGGTCCCACCGTTCACATATATAAGCCTACAACAAGTGAGCCTTTGTGAGCTCCAAGGCTAGACCTTCTCCCCATATTGCGGCGGCAAAAATGGTTTCCATCAAAATCACACGCAACAAGAATGCCGTTGCAAAAACAAAAGAATTATACTACACGCGCTATGAAACCATATGCAGGAAATCTATTACCTTTGTAGTTTCTAATTGAAAAGAGTCTCACATTTGCCGCCCTTGAGACTCACTGCCGTAGCTTCTCTACAAGACTAAAACCCAAACACAAGCTCTCTACAAAGAACAAGAGAAAAGAGGCGAAGAGGGAGAAGAAGGGTGACTTGCTTACTGCGGCAAGAATGAAAGTACCTGACATGATTACGAAAACCAAAAAGCACATTTGCACGCTCCACTGTCATGTCGGCCAAAGGTGGTTTTGGGGGTAATGGGGCCCAGTATTTTGGGTTTTTCTTAAAATGCAGGGGTTGTCTCACGGCGGGGACTAAAAAGTCGAGGAAGTTTAGAAAGGAGGAATTTGAATAGTATAGTTTTTGGTGAGGAGGAATTTGAAAAGTCGAGAAAGTGAGCAGTCAAGGACTCTCTGATGTAATTTTCCCTAAAAAGATTGCTTATAATGTTCACTTGATCAAGTAATGTCAATGACCATATCCAAATTATCACAAATTAATCTAATGATAATGGACAACACTTCTAGCTGTGATACATGAAAGTTTTAGTTTCAAATCAATTGCAAATGTTAGCAACTTGATTGAAATATTTCACACCACCACCACCTTACAAACAAACAATACTGAGCCTCTGTGTTGTGTCTGAGTCCACATCAAGAGGTATCATTTTGCCACTAATGGAAATATCGATATTGCCCAATGGAACCTTTGGATAGATTCATATTTTTGTAGTTAGCAATGAAATATGAAGGCACGGCCTCCCATCTTATCAAGAGAAAGGCACCTCCAAGTTTATTATTGATAATTTGATATGATTATTAACAATATCATCTCAATTAATTTAACAAAACTTATTAAATAAATATATATATATATATATATATATATATATATATATATATATATATATATATATATATATATATATAATCATGTCGGCAGGAAACACTGTTTATTTATGGTTGCCTCCCATTTGGCCACCTGGAGCATGTTTGAAAGATTTCCAACCGTATGGATGGAAATAATATCGAAAAATAAGCTAGCATGTCAATTTTCATATACAATTTGGGAACTTGTAGGGTCTTCATCTTAACGGGTGAAATTTATTAAAATTTTACCCGTTAAGATGAATCTAAGTTCAAATATGAAAATTGACATGATAACACTGATGTTCTTTTCATCCATACGGTTGGATTCCTCAAAACAACTGTGCAAGTGGGTCAAAAGAAGCGACCGCACTTACTGTGATGATAAGGCCGATCGTATAATATCATGACCCTATATATATATATATATATATATATTGTTAGGGTGAAAATCAGTTTTGATCCTAACTTCACTCTAACAGTTGAATTTATTTTGGGGTTAGGACTCATAATAGTACGGAAATCAAAAGAAGAACCAAAAGAGGGACACAAGTTTTAACGTGGAAACCCATGAATCGGGGAAAACCACAGGCCCTGTTAGAGAGGGCAAAATTCACTAATCTTTCTGAGTACAACTTAGGGAGAGAAGGTGAAGTAGAAGAGTGTTCTCTGTGGCGGTCGCAGTCGAGCGGAGATGAGCCTTGCTCTCTCTTCGCTCCCATCGGTCCTTTTAAAGTTTGGGAGGTGAAATCCAGCCTTTCCTTCCCGAATCCGCACTCTCGCCTTGGATTCCGGGATTCAGCCCCTCAATCCGCGATATGATTGACCTGTCTGTTTTAATCATAATCCTCGTACTGTGATCTTGGAGAGCCACGTGTCCTCGGCTTGACCATCGGATGCTAGTGGGAAGAAGGTTGTGCTTTCATGGCGAGGTTGTGCTCGGCCTGAGGGAAGGATGGGAAGGAAGTTGTTGAAGCAAAGCCTTTCGAAAGAGACTGCCAAAAGGGGAATCCTCTGAGGGAGGTTGCCGAAGGAGATTGCCAAAGGAGAGCTCTCCGAAGAGAACCGCCGAAGGAAAACTATCGGAGCGGAACTTAACCTTCTGAAATTGACGAAGGAGGCTGGTGGAAGAGGTGTCCTAAGTAGCTCGCTGCGATTGGATGGGCGTCATGTGTCTTCCCACTTTTCTCCATATCATCAGTCCCACCTCAAGTATGGTCGCGGTGAGCTCAAGCAATAAGCGTATGAATTACGGCTATTGGTTGGCTCGGTAAGCTGAGCATACAGTTGACTAACAAATTGACCCTGAGGAAGGCCCGGAGTGGTTCCCATTCGGCTTGTGCCAACCGCACCAAGACATGCTTTACCGAAGCGTCGGTGAAATCTTGTGGCCCAGCTCGGAGTGGTTATGCTGGAGTGACGGCTCCTAAGAATTCCTTGCGGGCTTCACGCATGGGATAGGTTTCCTTTGGTCTAGTGTGGAGCCCACAAGTAATGAGGGCATTAACTATAAGGGGTACTTTGGCTATGGGCGCGACTTCCCAAACGGGTGCGGGCAATGGGCTCGACTCCCCAAATGGCTGCAGGCACTAGTGTCTCGTGAGGGGGAGGTTGGTGCTAATGGACCCGCTTTTTGATGGGACACGTGGTAGGCGCCCGTTCGGTTCACAGAAGCGGTTATGCTTGAACCCTTGGATACGAACTTGTGCATCGCTCTCCCTTTGACGCGCTTGTTCATGTGTGCATCTGGACCGTCGATTCAGGTTCTGACTGTTCGGATATCGCAGATAAATTCTGGCGGCTGCTTTCAAACCCTAGGGAACCTTCTTCGTCCTTCCTCTTGCTGCTCCCCCTTCTGTGTGCCTGGCGTATGAACCTTGGCCCAACTCTGCGAATCTGCGTTTCTTTCCTTAAACAAGGTATGGAACCTTCCTCTCCCCGAGATTCTTCGTCTAGAACTCTTTCTGATCCTGGTAGAAGGCCCACATTAGCTGTGACGCATACCCAAACACTTTGAGTGAGGTTGTCATTGACAACGACCGAGAAGTACGATAGGTGGCGGCGACCCCTCAGCCGCCTATAGAGTCCACAGGCCATCGGCGTATATGTTCTCCCTTTCAGGACCACGAACTCGTGGTCTATTACGATGCGTTAGTAGCGGGCCTTAGGCTTCCTTTTCCCCAACTCTTCCTAGATATCTTCAAAGAATTTGAGGTCTGCCCCTCCGAGCTAGCTCCTAACTCTTAGCGATATTTGTGTGGGTTCGTCATAGTGTGTTTTCACTGTAGGATCGTGCAGACCCTCTCCTTGTTCAAAACTTTCTTTGGGCTAAGCCGGGAATCTGACACCCGGCGGTATTACTTTGGTGCTCGGTCGGCAAGGAGGATCCTCGGAAAGATGCCTTCTTCCATCAAGGGATGGAAGAGTAAGTTCTTTTTCGTATCGATGGATGCTGGCTTCCGGGTAAGAAGCCGATGGGGGACCCCGAGGGTCCTCAAGTTGGACAACAAGGACTTGGCTGGCGCTGAGAAGGAATGTTTTGATAAACTGCTGGAGCATCATGATCTCTCAATCGACTCTTTTCTTACTCATGAAATCCTTCAGGACCGTGGGCTATTTGAAGCTTTTGATAGGGTTCGCCTAGATCTTTCCCTTTGGCCGTTTAGCGGTTTACTTGACTTTGACCTTGCTTTCTTTGTATGTGCGGGTGGCCGATGGATGTTAAAGCGGCGGTAGGAGTCATTTGTCCTCGTTGCGTGCACGTAGGCGAATGAAAAGCATTGACAAGGAGCTCGGGCGGCTACGAAGAGAAAAGCGGGAAGAAGCTTAAAGCTTAGCGATAGGGGCGAGGAGGAACCTAATCCTCCAAGGATGAGGGAACCTGAGAATCCTAATTCCTCGGCTCAACAAGGCGTTGCCTCGTCGAAGAGAGACAGGGAGGTTATCGAGGATGAAGGACACGAACCTTCCCCCCTAAAGCGAAGGAAGCAGGTCGCCCAGAGGAAGGGACGGGGGGACCCTCCAGCGCTGGTTATCATTCCAGAAGAAGATGACCAACTCACTGCTCAAGATGTTGAGGAGAGGGCGAACGCCATTGTGCCCTATGACCCTCCTCCCAGGCGGAGGGGGAGATTGACGAAGCTGGCGGATATGCCCTCTGCTGCTGCCGCCGTTGCCGAGGACCCGTTCCTGAAGCAGTCGCCTTCGAAGCAACTTTAACCCTTCAACCCAGTCGATGGGTTATTTTATCACGACCCTACGGCGACTGCATTCTCCCTGGAGCTGCTTCGGACGGATGCGTCAGAATCCATCCTTCGGCAGCTGTCTAATGAAGACGTCACTGATCATTTACTGTTAAATGTTGCTTCTGTGAGTACTTGTTTGATTCCTGCTCCGGGTTCTTGTATGTTTTAAAAGGAACTAACTGTTACTCATTTTGTAGACCTGCATATTAGCGGAGGCCGCCGCCAGGATCCTTGAGGAGAAGAACGCCACTTAGGCACAGGTCCGGTGTCTTGAGGCTGACATCGAGGTGTACAAGGCGGGGGTCACCAGGCTAGAGAGGGAAAAAAGAGAAGATTTCTGCCTCCCTGGAGTTATCCACCACGCAATGCCAGAAAATGATGGATGCCAGGGAGAGTTGGAAAAGGAAGGTTGATGACCTCTAGCAGCAAGTCCATAAGCTCTCCTCTAGGAGAGAGGAGGCAGAAAAAATGAAGCAGGCTCTGGAGGACGAGCGCGCTGAAGCGGAGAAACGGTGTGCCTCCCTACAGGGGCAAGTCGATAAACTCTCTTCCGATCTGGCCACAGAGAAGGAGCAGGCGAAGGGAGAATCTCTTCGAGCTTTAGAGGAGAAGGAGGGTCTCCTCGTATCCGCCCTCGACGAGAAGGCCACTACCGAGGCTGAATTGGAGAAGGTCTCGGCGGAGTTGACTTCGGACCGGGAGACTCTGAAGCTATGTCAAGAACATATAGCTTATCTGGAGACCTGAACTGAGGCGGGCAATGAGAAGGATGGGGGCTATGCTGCGTGGGTCAAGTTGATTGCCGGCCGAAGGCTTAGGGTATTCACAGGCCGAGTGCTTTGAGGCGCCCTTAGACTGCAACACATTGACCCTCAAACAAGGGCTGAAGATTTTGGCCGAGGAGGATCCCGACGCGAATTTTGAGGAGGAGTCCTTTGAAAGGACTCCCCGAGGCGACCAGGGGAGAGGCTCTTGAGTCTATAGGTGGGCTCTCTTCGGCAGCCGTTGCTGAAGGACCCCAAGCCAAGGATCCCACCCCTTCTGCTGCTCCTGCTGACGCTCCAGCCTTGGGTGAAGCTTAGGTCATTAGGATGAGGCTCCCATTTTCTGCAGAGAGATATTTTATAATAAACTTCCTTTCAACTAAATATCAGATGTTCATCTTTTTTTGTTTTAATCGTTCGAATGTAGTCTTATCTCCCTCTAGTGTAAGTCCCACCCCACTTTCTGCCAGAGGGGGCGAGGAGAAGACGGCTAGGTTGCTTTTCTGATCGCACGTGCCTTTAGCTGAAGGGATGTTCGTGAGGGACCTTCTGTGACATTCTCTGGAGCCCTTCGGTTGGTTCGAGAACTAGGCGTGCCTTCGATGCGGGAGAGACGCTTATATGGTTTTCCCATTGGTGACCTCGGGAGCCCCACGGTTGCTTCAGATTAGCCCAGGAAGAGGCTATGCCGATGGTCGTATGACCATTTGATCGTCGAAACTCCATCTGGACTTGTGCCATAACTGCCTCATTATGACGGTTGTCGGTTCCAACGATTGTGTCCCGGAGATCAAGACCTTTTCATTGCTCCTCGCACGGCTAGGCCAATAAATCTTGGAGGGGCTGAGCCTCCAGCAATCCACTTGGTCTATCGCGGATATGGATATCGACTTCCGCCCATCCTTCTAAGTGTTTGTGAAATTTGAAGATCACGTGGATGCGCCTCATGCTTCCTTGGCCGTTTTGCTTTCGTCTATGGGCCTTGGCGTTTATGGAGCCAGGCGAGGGTGGCCTAGGGGACCCAAGGCGCCCGATGGGGCGTCACATTTACCATGGCCAATGGAAGGTTGTGACTGGATGATGGGCTGTCGGATTTTCTAGTGGACTGTGTCTGCCAGGGAGCGTCTGGACTTTTTCCCCTACGTCGATCAAACCCTGGAAGTAAAGATCTATGGGCGGGAAGGGAGAATAAAGACGTTCAGTTCCGACATTTGCCCGGATGAGAGCCGAGCCCCATCATCCTCTCCTTTCTCTGGGTTCGATGTTTAAAGGAAGGAGGGATTGTACTGACTCCATTTCTAAATAAAATACTATGATTTTATCTGTGCCATGCTCTATTTCTTTTCTTTTCTTTTTTTTTTCTTTCGCTCTTTGCCTTGTTACATTTTTCGCGAACTCTGATTTTCAGGTGAGGAAAGTCATCTTGCTTATCAATTTCCCTTCTCCTTTCATAATCCCTTTACGCAGTTCGAACATGAGTGTGGACGCTTAGACACAGTGGGGCCTCCGTTGCCTCAAATTGGCGCCCCATGAGTAACGTGCCCTCGGGAGGGGCTACACCTTCGTGGTAAGCGAGGGTTCTTGAGGAGCCTCCGTTGATGTCTACCGAAGTGTTGTTACCGTGTGGGGCTTGTACCCGGGGAAAACATGCCTTCAGGCCAAGGCAACATTTGCGAAGGGCTTTCGTAGATGTCCCCCGAAGCGTTGTGACTGCGGAGGGTCAGTATTCGAGGGGGACATGTCTTCGGGCCGAGGCGGCGTTCACGAAGGGCTTTCATAGATGTCCCCTGAAGCCCTATGACCATGGGGGGTCAGCATTCGAGGGGAACATGCCTTCGGGCCGAGGCGGCGTTCACGAAGAGCTTTTGTTGGTTTCTCCCGAAGCGCTGTAACCATGGGGGGTCAGCATTCGAGGGGGACATGCCTTCGAGCCGAGGCGGCGTTCATGAAGGGCTTTCGTAGATATCCCACAAAACGCTGTGACCGTGCAAGGTCAGCATTCGAGGGGGACATGCCTTCGAGCAAAGGCAGCATCCACGAAGGGCTTTCGTAGATGTTCCCCGAAGCGTTGTGACCTTGCGAGGTCAGCATACGAGGAGGACATGCCTTCGAGCCGAGGCAGTGTTCACGAAGGGCTTTCATAGATGTCCGCCGAAGCGTTGTGATCGTTGGGAGTCAGCATTCGAGGGGGACATGCCTTCGAACCGAGGCTGCGTTCATGAAGGGCTTTAATAGATGTCCCACAAAGCGTTGTGACCCTGTGAGGTCAGTATTCGAGGGGGACATGCCTTCGAACTGAGGCGGTGTTAACGAAGGCCTTTCGTAGATGTCCCCCGAAACGCTGTGACCGTGGGGAGTCAGCATTCGAGGGGGACATGCCTTCGAGCCAAGGCAGGGTTCACGATGGGCTTTCATAGATGTCCCCCGAAGCGTTGTGACATGCTAGGGCAGCATTCGAGAAGGACTTGCCTTCGGGCCGAGGCGGCATTCACGAAGAGCTTTTGTAGATGTCCCCCAGAGCGCTGTGACCGTGGGAGGTCAGCATTCGAGGGGGACATACCTTCGAACCAAGGCAGCGTTCACGAAGGGCTTTCATAGATAATAAAATAATGAACAAAATATTTTAAGGGCAAAGATTAGGTTTTATTGATAGTACCTCCAAAGATGTTCGGAGTAGTAGGGGCGCTTAAGTCTTTGCCCATTGACATTGGCGAGTCAGTAGGTTCCCAGCCTTATAATTTCTTTAATAAGATATGGCCCCTCCCAATTAGGGGTTAGCTTGCTCGTTCGGCTTTTATTGCCTTAGAACTGGTTCACTTGCAAGACCAGGTCGCCCGGCTTGAAGGCCACCTCCTTCACTGGGAGTTATAGAGACGCCGAACGCTTTGCCGATACGCTGCATCTCTGATGTTGGCCTCATGATCCCTTCTTTCCCCGAGGAGGTCAAGCTCGGCTCGAAGTTGCCCTTCGTTCCTTGGCTGGTTGAACTCTTGCGTCCTCGGGGTGGGTACCAAGACTTTTGCTGGAACCACCGCTTTGATGCCGAAGGCGAGAGCGAAGGGGATCTCGCAGCGGGAGTTCGGTTCAAAGTTCGATAGGCCCACAGGGTACTTGGGATTTCTTCCACCCAACTGGTGCCATTCCGGAGGACTCGGGTCTTCAAGCTATGGAGGAGAGTGCGGTTGGTGACCTCTGCTTACCCATTCCCCTAATGGTGAGTAACAGAGGTAAGCCTGGACTGAATCCCAAGGTTGTTGCAGATGGCCTTGAAGGCAGCATTGTCGAACTGGTTGCCATTATTTATAATGAAGGCTACAGGGATGCCGAAAAGGCATATGACCGACTTCCATAAGAAACTCCGACAGCTCTTTATGATGGATGAAAGTGGCTCAGCCTCTACCCACTTGGTGAAGTAGTCGATCACCACTATTAGGAATTTCTGCTATCTTGCGGCTATGGGGAAGGGACCTAGGATGTCTACTCCCCACAACACGAAGGGCCTCGAACTGACGATTGGTGAGAGCAACATAGCTGGGCGTCGCTGTATGTTAGAGTGTTTTTGACAGGCATCACACTTCTTGACGAACTCCTTGGCATCCTTGGTGAGGGTGGGCCAATAGTATCCTTGCCGCAGAACCTTATGGGTGAGAGAATTTCCTCCGAGGTAGTCCCTTGCTATGCCCTCATGTATTTCATGAAGGACTTGGTTTTCCTAGGAAGAGTTCAAACACCATAGGAGGGGCAGAGTGTAGGACCGCTTATATAACAATCCGTCCACCACACTTAACACAGTGCGACCTAGTCTTTTACCTAAGCGCGCTTTGCCCGGCGTCAGGTGGGTAGCATCCCATCTCGTAGATAAGTCAATATTAGGTCTATCCAACTAGGCCCACCATCAATCTCCATCAATTCTGCTTGAGGTCAGCAATAGATGGTTCTCGTCACCAGGTATTGCAGGTTAATCAGTCTGCTAATGTTTTGCGTCCAGGGGCCTTGACTTTGATAGGAGGTCAGCTTCTTGGTTTTCAGATCTGGGGATCTTGATGATGTGGAAATCCTGGAATGAGGAAGTCAGCTTCTCCACCATCGCTTTGTACCTCAACATGTTATCTTCTCTAGCCTCGAACTCCTCAGTTAGGTGACCCACCACCAGCTAGGAATCTGTGTGGGCCTGCAAGTCTTTCACTCCCAACCCCCGGGCCAGCTGGAGCCTCGCTATCATAGCTTCGTATTCAACTTCATTATTTGTAGCTTTAAAACCGCGCATCAAAATAGTCGACGTGCTCCATCACGAGGGAGAGTGTAATACGATCCCCGCCCCGACATCGTCAGGTATTGCCGAACCATCTGTGTAAAGGGTCAACTTTCGCGGGGAAGGCTCCTCGGCTTCGGAGGATCCTTCTGCTGGGTTGAGTTCCGGACCTGTCACAGTTAGCTCGGCAATAAAACAGCCAGTACTTGCGCTTTGATGGCGATGCGCGGTTGGTAAGTGATGTCGTACTCCCCAAGCTCGATCACCCACTTCGTCAGTCGCCCCGAAGTTTCTGGCCGATGGAGGACTTGCCGAAGAGGCTGGTTGGTGAGCACCGTAATTTTGTGAGCTTGGAAATAGGGGCGAAGCTTCCTGGCTGAGACCACGAGAGCATATGCCAACTTCTCGAGCGGGAGGTACCTTGACTCGGTGTAGGTGAGAACTTTACTGGTGTAGTAGACTGACTTCTATAATCCTTCATCTTCTTTCAGGAGTACAGACCTGACCACCAAGTCAGTAACCGCAAGGTAGACATAGAGCACCTCTCCGGGCCTCGGCTTAGCCAACAAGGTTGGAGACTGGAGATACTCCTTTAGTTGAGCGAGGGCCTTCTCGCATTCCTCAGTCCATTCCAGCTTCTGTGCCTTTCGCAGAGCTCGAAAGAAGGGTAGATTCTTTTCCCCGGATAGAGATAGGAAGCTTGAGAGGCCAAGCTGCCGATTCGACCTTTGTATCTCCTTAATGTTCTTCGGAGACCTTGTCTAAAGGATGGCTCGCATCTGCTCAAGGTTAGCCTCTATCCCTCGTTGTGTAATTATGAAGCCGAGGAACTTCCATGATCGGACTCCGAAGGCACACTTGTTTGGGTTTAGGCTCAAGCCATGCACCCGAAGCGCTCTGAATGTCTCTGCTAGGTCAGCTGCGTGTCGTTCAGCCTTCTCGCTTTTGACTAGAATGTCATCCACATAAGCCTCGACATTCCTTCCAATTTAGTTTTTGAACACCTTGTTTATGAGTCTCTAGAAAGTTGTCCCTGTGGTTTTTAACCCAAAGGGCATAACTTTATAACAGTAGGTCCCTCGGCTGGTGATGAAAGAAGTTTTTTCCTCATCCGCCTCGGCCATGCGGACTTGATTGTACCCCGAAAAAGCGTTGAGGAAACTGAGCATTTCATATTCCGATATGGAGTCAACTAGACTATCTAAATAAGGCAGGGGGTAGCAATCTTTGGGACATGCTTTATTGAGATCAGTAAAATCAACACATATGTGACACTTTCCTGTGGACTTCTTAACCAGTACAACATTTGATAACCACTTCGGGTATTATACTTCTCTGATGAAATCAGCCTTCAGCAGCTTGTCCACCTCCTCCTCGGCAGCCTTGAGTCAGTCTGGTGCGAAATTCCTTCTCTTCTGCACCACTGGCTTGTGTTCGAGGTCCACGCTCAGGTGATGCTCCATAATTTCCCGTAGGACTCCTGGCATCTCGTCAGCTGACCACACAAACACGTCTGAGTTTTTATTCAAAAAGGCGATCAGTTCCGACTGCAGGTCCGGGCTGAGATTCACTCCCAAGTGGATTGTGCGCTTGGGGTGGACTTCTTCGAGGGGTAGAGCCTTCAAGTCTTCAACAGGGGTGGGTCGGCGTGCCTCCTTCTTCTCATCCTCTCCTTGCATTTCTTCAAGCATCCAAGGCATCAATAGCTTTGTCATTTCCTTCCCCTTCCCCTTGGTTCCTGAGTATGGTTGCTTAACATTGCCGTGAAGCAGTTTGATCCCCTTTCAAATCTCCGCATCCGGCCTCAATCGGGAATTTCAGCTTCAGGTGGCCCGTGGAGACGACGACCCCCAAGAGGTTGAGCGAAGGCCTCCCTAGGATGGCGTTGTAACTTGAGGGGCACCAGACCACCAGGAAATTGACTGGAGTGGTGGCCACTTGGAAGGGGGGGGGGGGTTCCGAGGGCCAAGGGGAATGTGATCGCCCCTTCTGGCTGGAGGGGGCCGCCATTGAACCCTATAAGTGGGGACTTAACGGGCTTCAGGTGTTCGGCCCCATATTGCATCTGCTCGAAGGCGTCTGCGAAGATGATATCCACCGAGCTCCCGGTGTCGACCAAGACCCTGTAAATGTGGTAGACGCTAATCTTCATGGAGATGACGAAGGCATCGTCATGCCGCTGGTGCACTCCTTTGAAGTCCTCGTTGGAGAAGCAGATGGTTGGGGACAGGTGAGGCCTTTTCGCGACAGATGTGTCCTATACCACGCCTACTACTCGTGTGTGATTTTTGCAGGAGGATGAGCTCTCTCCTCTGTACCTAGGTCCCCCTGCAATGAATTGAATATGGATCTCTTCCTTAGGTATCTGGCACTGTCTGGATGAGGAGCCTTCACCCGTTGGGCCTGTCATCAGATAGCGTCCGAGCCTTCCTCCTTGGATGAGATCCTCTATAGCATCCCTTAGCTGAAAGCAGTTCTCTGTCGTATGCCCTTTAGCTTGGTGGAATGCGCAGAATTCTTTGCTATGTTGCCTTCAGCCCGAATCCTTCATCGGGGGGAGGCTTAAGGATGTTCTAGTCCCTGATATGCATCAAAATATTCTCCAAAGAGGTATTGAGAAGGGTTTAATCATTATACCTGGCTCGGGGCGCCTGGTCTTCTGCCCGGGGGGGCCTGTCTCAGCTCTTGTCAATGTCTCTTCTTGTAGAGTCTCTCCTCGGGTCACCTCGCTGAGGGTCGTGACGCTCCCCCCTAGGGGGTTCCTGTCTTATAATCCTTCTTTCCCATTTCATGGCTTCCTTCCTCCATCCTACCTTCATCTCTTCCGAAGTGATGAATTCCTCAGCTAGGTCGAGGAGCTCATTGAAGTCTGGGTGCGTCCTTTGAGAGAGCTCGTCCTTGAAAGGTCCATCGTGAAGCCCTTCCATTACGGCTCCCACGATCAGGAATGAATCTTGGTGGGTGACAATTGCCAGTTCATCCTTGTAACTCCCTAGATAGTCCCTCAGGCTTTCTCCTTCCCTCTGTTTGCACCTGAGAAGTATCATCGGATTCCTCTTTGCTTTCCTGTTGAGGGCGAAGCGACGGGAGAAAAACTGGCAAGTTGGTCGAAGCTAGCTATACTGCCGGTCGGGAGGCTCTTAAACCATTCGTAGGCGTTCCTGGTAAGGGTTTTCGGAAATGCTTTGCACAGGGTGGCTTCAGTGGGATTGTTGACAATCATTTCCGCACTATACGACTCCAAGTGCTGCCCGGGGTCCGTATTTCCGTCATACAGGTGGATATGCGGTATCTTGAAGCTATCCGGAAAGGGCTATTCCCATATCACCCTGATGAAGGGAGTGGGTAAATTGGGTATAGTTCTCATAACCCTTTCTCTGCCGATCCCGACGTCCTCGCGAGGGGCGAAGCGTCGGTGATTCGCGCTGGGGGGAGTACCCTCGTCGGCGGGATGGTGGGGAAACGTATTCTCGGTGGCGAAGGGACCTGCTGCTTCCCGGGCCCGCTCCATGGGCTCACGATACTGTCGGTCTCGCCGCCGAGGGTAATTCCTTCGGCCCCGTCTCGAGCGAGACTTGAGGGACCTGGAGCTGTCAGTGGATGGGGTTCGGCTCGAGCTCCTCCTGTTTGACCTCCATCGGCGCTATGTCGTCGAGCGAGTGACGGATCTTCCGTGGCTTTCGGGTAGCAGGCAGGCCACCGGCGGGGCCGCCACGTGGGATGTGTAATACTCAACGACCTCCAGGACTCGAGTGAGTCGCTGGAGCCCCTCTTCCAATGCTTGGAACCTATGCTCATGCTGGTCTCTTCCTCCACTAGGGCCTTGGGGTCCTAACTTGACAGAGAGTGGTGCTTGCTCCGGGACAAGCGGAGCTTCCTCCACTCCAAGGTCTTCGTGAGAGGGCCCCGCCTCTCCTTGCTTGTCCTGAAGGATCTTCTTCGATTTTCGGGTAATAGCCATGATGCTTTTTGTTCGAGGTCCCCAAGGACGGCGCAAAACTATTAGGGTGAAAATCGGTTTTGATCCCAACTTCACTCTAACGGTTGAATTTATTTTGGGGTTAGGACTTAGAACAGTACAGAAATCAAAAGAAGAACAAAAAGAGGGACACAAGTTTTAATGTGGAAACCCAAGAATCGGGGAAAACCACGGGCCCTTTCAGAGAGGACATAATTCACTAATATTTCTGAGTACAACATAGGGAGAGAAGGTGAAGTAGAATAGTATTCTCTGTGGCGGTCGCAGTCGAGCGGAGATGAGCCTTGCTCTCTCTTCGCTCCCTTCGGTCCTTTTAAAGTTTGGGAGGTGAAATCCCTCCTTTTCTTCCTGAATCCACGCTCTCGCCTTGGATTCCGAGATTCAACCCCTCAATCCGCGATATGATTGACCTTCCAGTTTTAACCGTAATCCGCGTACTGTGATCTTAGAGAGCCATGTGTCCTCGGCTTGACAGTCGGATGCTAGTGGGAAGGAGGTTGTTGAAGGAAAGCCTTTCGAAGGAGGCTGCCCAAGGGGGAATCCTCTAAGGGAGGTTGCCGAAGGAGAGCTCTCCGAAGAGAACCACCGAAGGAAAACTATCGGAGGGGAAATTAACCTTTTGGAACTGACGAAGAAGGCTGGTGGAAGAGGCGTCCTAGGTGGCTCTTTGCGATTGGATGGGCGTCGTGTTTCATCCCACTTTTCTCCCTATCATATATATATATATATATATATATATATATATATATAGGAGCTTGATAGCATCCGGCTGGCCGCAAGTTGCGACCGACCCATTATCTCTAACTGTTGCTATGGTTGTGGTTTGTTGGGATTTTATTTGTTTTTGGGGGTTGGGTGTTAGTTTGGGCCGGCGGGATTGTATTAGGGCCATATATATATATATATATATATATATATATATATGAATGAATGAGTTAATTTTTCTTTTCTCACATATGTTTTAAGTCTTTAGGGCATGTTTGGTACACAGGATTAGATGGGATTGGATTGGATTATTATCCAAAATCTAATGTCTGGTGTTTGGTATGTAAACATTATCCTGGGATTACACCGGATAACGTCCACCTCCATCAAGTGTCTGACCATCAATAAAAATTAAAAAGACTTTTTTAAAAAAAATTATTTATTTTATTAAAACTTTTTTACTTTCATACTATTTTTTAATATATATATAGCATAATTACATTCTATCCCCTAGGTTTTGGAAAATTTATTTGTAAACCCTTTAATACATACTTTTAATCAAATACATTAATTCTCTTATTTCTAAAGTTCATCAAAATTTCAATATGAGATTTTAATTTAATTTTCATGTTATATATATCAGATTGATCAATACGGTGTTCGACCATATTAGTTGCCTTCCAATTATTTGTCAAAATTATGTCAATATATTATTTGCCTTGTTATATATACATTCTATCCCCTGGTGTTCGACCTTATTATTTTTATTCCAATTATTTGTTAACATTATGTTAAAATGTGTTTGCAAAAATATATTAAATTTGTATAGTATTTTAACAATCAAAATTGCATATTGTTTTACTAGTTAAATATTAATTAATAGAGTGTTTGGAAGTGAAAAGGGGTAATATTAAAATAATAGTAAATAATAACTTTAAAAAAATATTAAAATACAAAAATTTTATAAACTAATTTGAAATATATGATATAAATAATAATTTAAAAATAAAATTTAAAATATAAACAGTAAAATAGTCGTATCTAAGGTCCATCAAATGCAAGATTTCTAATCGGTTTTACGATGCAGTCTTTGCCAAACCACGGAACTGATATAATATTATCCCATCCTATCTATCCCATCTAATCCGAAATAATAATCCTATGCTATCACATTGTACCAAACCACGGCCTACATAACACAATATTAGAGACAACATTACTATTTAGGTGGGATAGAATTAAACTATGAATACAATATTAAATTTATGTTTGAATAAACTAGAATATTCTTAAACACACAAGTTTTTAATTAACAATAAACATGTGTAAATTGTTGTAATATATATATGACATTTTACTTGCCAATTTTTTAAAAATAATCAAATCATTTGTCACCTCTCATTTTTCAATAATAACCCATAGCTATCTCCTGCTTTAGTCAAAGACTTAAAATATATGTTAAAACTATTTTAAAAATCAAATAAAAGATAAAAATATCAATAATTTTCTTATGGTTGATATTTATGGATGACTAATAATTAATTAAAAATATTCTAAAAGAGATTACAAGTAAATTATGATCTTATTTATAAAAAAATAGTGAATTAAATGGATGGGTCCAATCAATATATATTTAAAATATATAAGGTAAAAAAGAGGGGGGAGGGGGGAAGTAATTAAGAAAAGAAGGTTAGTTGGGAAAGGAAGAGTAGATGGTGAGTCAGAATGGGGAACTAAATGGATGGGGTCCGACCAACAACCGACAGCAGGCGAATCCATCCTGGCATTGAGCTTTCCAAGAGCTCAACCACTAAAGATGATCTTAGTTCTCTTAACCAAAGACCTTGAATATTTTTTAAAAATAAAATAAAAGACAAAAATATCTTTTTTTTATGGTTGATATTTAAGGATGACTAATAAGTGGTTAATAATATTCTGAAAGAAGTTACAAGTAAATTATGATTGTATTAACAGAACTATAAGTAAATTTATGTTTAATTTATAAACAAAGAAAGTATGAGATTAACCAATATTTTTTATTTATATTTTAATAACATATATTAAAAAGAATTATTTGTAAGATATTCAAAGTAGAACAAAATAATTAGGTTCTCAATAAAATTAATTATAAAATATATTAAAAACTAAAATTGAGTCGTAATATATATTCTTTGAGTTGCTAATTTCACTTGAGAATGTGAGAAAAAATTAATTGAAAATGATATGATATATAAAAAAAAAATCAAAATAGTGACTTTACATATATTATAACAAGAGGTTCTACATCCAACTCAAATTAAAACATAAAAGTTTAGTCCATAATGTAAGAAAAGTGGAAGGCATGCAGGATGTAGGTTCGTTGGGAAAGGAGGAGCAGAGAGTGAGTGAGAATGGGGAACTAAAGTAGTGTTTGGTTGTTTGTAACTCTTCACTCATGGATGGAGAGTTACATGCATGAGGAGTTACAGTAAGGGGACTTACACTTGTATGTTTGGTTGGTTATTTAAAAAGTAATGGATATAAGTGGAGGTATACCTTTTTGTGCTTAGTTGTAAGAAAAGATGGATTTGATGGGGGATATAGTTACCCCTATTGTGAATGGTGAGGTTACCCCTTGTTAGAAAATTAAAGATATTTAAATTTTTTTAATAAAACTAATGAATAGATAATTTTAAATTTTTTTAAAAAAATTAATTGATGTAAATGTTGTATTTAAATTTAAAATATTTATATTAATTTAATAATATATTTTAATTTAATATATAATATTATTTTCAAATAAAACCAAATATAATTTTTTTTAATTTAACATATATGAGGATATACAATACTTTTCAAAACAAAACAAATAAATAAATAAAATTTGAGTATAAATATATATCAACTCATTTGTTAGGAAAATAGAAAAACCCGAGATATTATTTATTTAAAAAATTACTCAAACTTAATTTAACATCCGTGAGAGTTGATATACAATACTTAAATTTATTTATTTATTTATTTTCATTTAACAATATTTAAAATTAAGATATTTTAATTTAATATATTATATATATTAAACAAATGATGATCTTAAGCAAAAGTTGTATGAAAAGATGTCTTAGCTTTTCACAGTTTCTAAAAAAGCTTGGATGGGGGTGGGTGTAACTGCATCCAAGTATTATTGTAAGTGCTTTAAATACTGTGATTTTTGTATGAGCACTTACATATCCAAAAATAAGCACGTCAAACAAAAATTTTGTATGGGGACTTACCCATCCCTGTATAAGGAGTTACACACAGCTAACCAAACACTACCTAAATGGATGGGGTCCGACCAACAACCGACAGCAGGCGAGTCCATCCTGGTAGAGAGCCTCCATTGTTGTAGCTATATATGCTGTCTCCCTTGTCTCCAGGCCCCTGCTTGTCTCTCTCTTGTCTTTGCCTTGTCAACTTGTTAGCCCCACATTACACTACATTATTAACACCACATGCCAATACAATGCTCAACAATGCTCAACAATGCTCAACAATGCTCTCAATGCTGCTGGTGCCCATCCAATGCTTCCTTGCATGCATGCATGCATTGCATTGCATTATGTGAGTGTTTTCCAGTTAGCTCAGCACAATGGCATTGTTGCTGTTGTTGGTGGTCTTGTTGTTGTTGTTGTTGGTGGTGGTGGTAATGGAATGGGCCAGTGAAAGAGAGAGAGAGACTGATCAGAGAGGATGTAGCTTAATTAGCCAAGGCTACGTAGTACAAACAGTGACATGGAGGGTGTCCCCTAGTGCACACGCTTATATATATATATATGCATGGACAGCATTAGAGCAGGGCATGTGCTCTTGTTTCCATTTTCCATTGTTCTCTCTCTCTCTATGTCTATCTATACCTGCACCTTCAAGTATTAATATGATGATGATGATGTTGTTTTTTGTTGTTGCATGCATATTGAAATTAAGGAAAAATATATAGGGTTGTGGAATGGGGTTGACATGCAGTTGACATGCAGTTGACATTGGCACGATGTCACAAGGCTGGATGGTCCATTCCATCGCAATGGTCGATCCGACAAACAAACAAGCAGCAATTTATGTGTTCTTGAAACAAGAAATTAAATTAAGCTGGGCTTGGACATATATATACATATATCATTAATAATAATAAATAGATGTTGGCCCGCACTGGGGTTTTGTCTGTAGAGTTTCATATATAGGAGGGACTACTATATACCCTGTTGTTGCTCATATATACATGCATGTGACTTGATCCGTTTCATCCGGCAGCAGCAGCCGGCCAGTAATAAATATTAATATTCAGATGCAAAGTAGAACTCATGTAATTTGTAATCGGTTTACATCCAACATCATCTCTTTGGTTAACATCAAAAGTATCAAAACTTGTACAACTAACCAAAGGGACTGGTAGATGATAGTTTCAGTTTTGTGTTCAAATGTTTTTTTTTTTTTTTTTTTTTTTCATAAACACTCAATTCTTTGACCGATAATAATCGTAATGCAGCCACACTTGTAAAGCTTAAGCATCACTGTAATTAAAACATGGTTGTTGGAAGTTTAAACATAAATATTTAATTAAGTGTTTATGGGAAGGGTAGAGGTGCCATTAATAGGTGTTTTGGAAATGATGGGTATTATGAGTTATGGGAAATAGAGAGTAATATTGGAATGTGAAAGATTGTATTGGAATATGAAGAGTGTTTAGGAAGATGAAATGTTAGATATTATGAAGGGAGTTTTGTAATGCCTATATATATAATAGGCTACGTATGTTGTGTTTTCTTAAGAGGTTTGAAGAAATCGTAAAGTTTTTATATTTTTCTCTTCTTCCTCTTCCTAAGATCTCTCTAAAGCCTTGATCTTGACTCCTACAGTTGGATCTGAATATGATTTATATATATGTCTGACTTGGATTTTTGAACATGTGAGACACTTTTATAGGACAACGGTGATTCTTGATATGGGAGGGCCAAAGTGGATACTTTCTCACATGGTTGGGCATTCATTGTAAAGGATCCAAGGTTTGAGTCTACCTAGAATGATGAGAGTCAAACCAGTCAACATAGGCACAACAACTATATCAATAGGGTAATAACTAACAACACGAAATTCAGTGATTTCGTGGTATGAATTCTGATTTATAATCAATTAGATGCAGTTATGGGTTGTTGAATGTTAGTGGGATGGAAAAGTGGAGTAGTGGATGTCAGAGGTTGTTATCCCTGTAACGGCCTAGAGGCTTATATAGGTAGAACAATGAAAGAAAAGGGGTATGATTTGTCTACAATTCCTCTTTGTTTCCCATCTTCTTCTCTATTTTACCCTCCCATCTCACTCCTTCCTTATTTTGCTCCGTTCTTCTCTCTAAACCTTGCGCACTATTGGTGTTTTCATTGAGGTTTGAATAACGGAGTAACAACCCAAGTACGACCCCTGGAGGAACACCTCACATCCATTCAAGATCAACTCCTCTACCAGATTCCAACTTCTCCAAACTAGAGGTGACGATGCAACAGCATGCCAAGGCGTTCGAGATAACCCAGAAATCCTTGGCATCTCAGCAAGCTGTAATTGCCGAAATAATGGTCAAGTTAGCCAAGCTCGATAGATCCCCGGCACAACCCCCTCTGCTTCCATCTCCCCACGCCCCTGTATCCATACCGAGTGTCATCATAACTTATGGGCCATCGTCGTCGGGGCTACCCACCACCGGAAATCTTCTGAAGCTCGAGATACCTCTCTTCACAAGCGAAAATATGTTGAGCTGGATATTACAGATTGAATACTTCTTCGATTAAGACCAGATCCCTGGCAACCAGTGAATCTCTAGATGATGAGATTTATTAGCAAATTAATGCAGTGCATTGATCAAGTAGTAGAGTGAACTATGAGAGTCGAGTGTCGAACCCACAAGGAATAGATTGCTAGTGTGGACTAAGCTTCTATTATCTAGTCTTGTCAAAGATTTAGTGGTTTTTGAATCTAAATCTAAGGAACTGAAAGATTGGAAACAAACTTTGGAAATCGATAATTAATTGAGAGAAAACTATAGCATGAATAGGAGATACTTGGGCATAAGTCCCCTTTGGATTTAATTCTAAAGATACATAAAGAGATCTATGAGGATGATTGGAGATGCTTGTGCCAAGGGTACCTAAATTATATCCAATTCCTCTCCCAAGGTGATTGGATAACTAATCTCCTAGGATTGTCTTAAGCTTAAGGGAACATATGTCTTGGAAGAGTTGTGGGATTGAATCATATTAAAGAGTCGTTCTCCTTCTAGTACCCGAATCCCTCAGCGTACTCACAACCCTCTCTAATGGAGTATATTCCTAATACAAGGAGGCGCTACCTCTAACACTCGTATCGCATCCAAGTAGTTTCTCCGGGCATTCCACAACATAGAGAGATTACAATCAATACAAAATATCCAATAGACATTCAAGCATACATCAAATCAATCAAACATAGAAATCAATATGACATTAATGCAATATCCAAAGGTTTCTCATACCCAAGTATCTATAAGATTAGTTCCCCATAAATGGAGAACACCAATCCAAAACAACAAGAATACAATCAAAACTTGACATAATAGATGATACTGTTCACAGCTTTGCAAGTTTGATCTCCTTCTCTATCTCCTTCCTTCTCTCTCTCTCCAAGATTGGGGGAGAAGACCCCCAATCCCTAATCTTAAGGATAATCTCCTCCGAAGCCAACCTCCCCCTCCTAAACCCTAAAGCCTCCTATTTATACCTCAGCTTAGGGTTTTAGGAGTAAAAATTACGCTCATACCCCTGCGTGGGTCAGCAATAAAAAGGGAGGGTTACGACATACGGGCTCGTATACTAGCCCGTATGAAGCTCAGTCCCCAGTATATGGCCATATGGCCTTGATTATCTGACTCATGTGTGAGTATACGGCCTAATATACGGCAGTATAACACCCAGTATGAATTCATATGGGGTGTATGCCATACAGGAGGGTTGATGTTTAGGCCTTTCGCTCTCGCCAGTAGCATACGGCCGTATGCCTTCCCGTTTACTACAAAATAGCGTTGGATCGGCCTCTTTTTCACCTCGAAATACTTCCTTTCTCTCGGAGTGGCTTCTATATGCCCTGTTTAATAAATATGAAGCTTTTTAAGTACCGGAGGACTATAATTCTTCAAAATGACATGCAAGACATATAGGAAAATGATATGAAAATATGCTCATTTGAACGCTCATCACTAGACTTTCTGCGACAAGGCGAACTTCGCTTTGGGCCATCGACATTCATCCATTATGAAGCCCAACTATATATACTGAAGCAAAGTACCTCTGTCACCACCTATCTCAGTGAATTTGAATGTCTCACCATCCTCATCGGTGGCTTGAGCCAATGTAATCTTCTCAATTGTTTCTTGTTGGGTTTATGCGAAGACATTCAATGCGAACTTTATCTCTTGAGGCCTCTAATCCTACATGACGCCATGGGAATGGCAAAGCTCTCTGAAGACAAATGTAACGCCCCCAGAATGTTGTCGATTCACCCAGCTTACATTCGACCAGCACCTGTGATATCGGCTAAGACGCGCGCAGAAAAGCAACTGACCACCTCCTATTCCTATTAAAAAGCTTACTCCGATTGAGATGGTTTCATGTTGCGAAAAAGAGCTTTGCTTCAACTATGACACCAAATTTATGTCGGGGCATCGCTGTCGCCCTCACCAATTTCCAGGTCTTCTTGCTGAACTGGATTCTGCAATAGCCGCCGAGAATAATACAGAACTTGATATACCCTTGATTGCATCGGTCGATACCCCTTCTACCGATAGTGGCTACATAGACACCCCTTGTATTTCCTTCCATGCTCTTACCGGGCAATTGGTTTCGTCGACCCTGAAGCTGGTCAGAAAAATCAACGGGCACGACGTTGTTGTCCTGATCAACGGCGGCTCCACCAACAACTTCCTCCAATCCCGCCTTGCCACCCACCTTGGCCTCGCAGTTTATCCTTCCGATCACCTTCCAGTAACGGTCGATAATAGCGATACCCTTAACTGCTCCGGCGATTGTCGACACGCTCCCCTAACGCTTGACCAACCAACCTTCCTGGTCAACATCATTCTCTTGCCCATCTTTGCAGATAACGTGGTGTTAGGCATGCAATGGATGCTAGGTTTGGGTCCGATATTATTTGATTACAAACAATTATGGCTCGAGTTTGATTGGTAGGGCAATAGGGTGAGGTTCAATGGGGTGCAACAACCTTCTATGAATTACATCACGACGTCCAGTCTAACCAAATCATTACAACCGGATGAAACTCAATTTTTTCCATCTAGTGGTCAACTGTCAGGAGCAAAGTAAAATAATTCCAAGCAATTAGACTCGCCCTTCATATTTTACCCGACCGCACCAGCTGACATCACCCTCTATCTACGCACCTTTTTAGTGTGTTTCAAAGTTGTCTTCGCCGACCTCGTTGGCCTCCCCCCCTCCCCCCCTCCAACGGCGCATGATCATCGAATCCCCCTACAACCGGCCACAACTCCAGTAAATGTTAAGCCCTACCGCTACCCATACTTTTAGAGATAAAGATCGAGAAACTAGTCACTAACATGCTCACCGAGGGGATAATTCACACTAGCACCATCCCCTTCTCCTCGTTGGTCTTGTTAGTAGTCAAGAAAAAGGATGGATCGTGACAATTTTGCATCGATTATCGGGCGCTCAATGCCATTACCATCAAGGACCATTTACCGATTCCCATTGTGGTGAATTATTGGATGAACTTCATTTGGGTAGCGGTATTCTTTTCTCTAAACTCACCCTCCGTATAGGCTACCATCAAATCCATATCTCTTCACCGGACGTGGAGAAGACGGTGTTCAGGACAAACAAAGGGCATTATGAGTTCCTCGTTATGCCATCCTGCTTCTCTAATGCGCCCTTGATGTTCCAAGCCTTGATGAATTTTGAACTCTGACATGTCCTGCGGCGCTTCATACTCGTCTTCTTCGATGACATACTGGTCTACAGTATATCCTGGGTAGAGGGGGACAAGGGTCGGGTTTCAACGCGGCCCCGCGCGGAACTGGCCTAGCAAAACCCGCCAAGTCAGCTGACCCAGCGGGCCGAGCCGAAAACCGTAACCAACCCCGCTACAGTAGTGGGCCGGTTGCGGGTTTGGGTTTTCCCAATCCGTAACCTATCGGGTTGACCCAACGGGTTGTCAGGCAACCCGTAACCCGGTAACCCGGCGGGCCCCGGTAGAAAAAAAAATAAAACAAAAAACCTACCTGTCTAGCATTTCGTTCATCCATTTGCTACATTTTTCAGGAATAACAAATGAATCCCTTTAATCAAAATAATAATAATAATAATAATAAATAAAAATAAAAACAAACAAACAAATCCCGCATCTCAGAACTGATGCTAGAGTGCAAAGATTTGATCTTCGTGATAAGATGGTGGAAATCCGAGGGAGTTAGACCATGAATGGCCTTCCTCTTATCTCCAAAGCTAACAATCTGGTCGTGGCAATCAACGGCGTTGGTGTTGATTCCTTTGGAGAAGTAGTGTTGGGACTAGGAGCTCGCACTTTCTTGGTATAGAGGCATCTTTTCACATGTGATTCCAAGCACTCTTTCATCACTAAGCTATAGATCAACAAGTTGAAACAAAAAGAAAAGGAATCAATTACTCCTATAGGGGGCCAAGATCGGCCAGGGGCCAGATTGTGGTTGCCGCATGATACCTGAGAAATAAATCGATGGAGATGGTAAGATTCAGAGCAGGAAAGAAGATAATAGGGTTAGGGTTTACAAGGAGTTGAGAAAAGGGATATTGGTACAATGTCAACGCTTTCTTGGTAGCCAGAACTTGCATTTCTTCTTCAAAACCGGCGGGCCACCCAATGAACTGACGGGTAATGTCCCAGCCCGCTAGTTCTATGGGATGGCCCGGGCCGGGTCTGGGTCACCCAAATGTGACCAGTGACCCGATAGGCCCACCGGGTCAACCCTGCCCTACGGGTACTCATTGTATGCCAGGTTGATTCCTGTTCGGCCTTCGACCGACTCGCAACCAGTGGGGCGACCCAAAACCAGCGGGTTGGGCCCGGCAGGCCCGATTAATCGGTCCGTGTCCCCCTCTAATCTTGGGAGCAGCATCTTGATTATCTCCATACAGTGCTCAAAATTCTGGCCGACAATCATCTATATGGTAAGAAAACTAAGTGCCATGACCCATCCTAAGTGTAATGGGAATTCGTCCAGCGTGCTTTGGAGGTACATGAAGTCTCTGGAACTCATGACTCTTGTGCTCAATCCCCGCCCTGTGATCGAGTGGCTCAGGATCATGTGAATAGACTTGAGGGCTAGGGAACGGAGGGAGGATGCCTACAACCGCTCAGGGTCGTAGCCTAGATCCGTTTTGAGCCTCTTCCAGGCAGACACCTGTGTCTCGCCGGCTGGCCGATCGATTCTTAATGCCTTATACGAGGGCGTTGTTGTGTACTCTCTATAGTAGTGTCCCAGATGGATGACGAAGTCAGTGTAGCTCATCTGGAACATGGCCTTGCCAATCGAAACTTCGATCTTATGCAGTGCAGTACGGTGATAAGACCTTTGGCAATTTGAAAGGTCAAAAGTACCTCTAGACTCAGCTCTCGGTATGTTGTCTCCTGAATATCAAGGAGAAGCCTCCATCCTCCAACATCGAGGTATCTCTGGACATTGGCGGCGAGGCTTAATATCTCTAGAACACCCCAGTCGATGTGTCGGGCCTCGTCAAAGCTCAACTTCCGCAGACGAAAGTGCCTGCCATCAAACATCGGCGTCGTCAAGGTCAACTCCTTCATAGTGGTGGTAAATAAGGGTAGTCGGGGCTGGGAGCTTTCTTCTCCTTCCTACTTATTCCTCCTTGGTTGTTCCTTGTATGCTTTCTTCGGTGGCATGGTGATGGAACGATGGTAGCTCCCCGAAGATGGAGATGTACGACCGTTTGTGAGGGGGAGACGCTCCAGCACGCAGTGCATGGTCGTGCGAGGAAGAGGCAGAAGAATAGGAGGATGGCAATGGCATCGTGTGATTTGTGGTTTGAAAACCCAAATTGTTTTGAGCACGGCCTCATGCAAGGAAGTGCGGATGGTCGTGCGTCTTCCTTGTTTTGTCGCCTCACAGTGCATGGCCGTGTACAATTAAACTACATATGTCTTGTATTTTCTGTTATATACACGGTCTGGTGCACGGGTGTGCTGATGCCTGTGCAGGCCTGGAAATCATTGCGTTCACTACCCTGTGTTGCACGCCCGTGCAAATCCCTTGCACGGCCATGCGTAGCCTTTGTAAGAGAAAAATCCCAAGAGGTGCACGGTCTTCTGCACGACCGTACACAATTCAACTATGACCATGTATATCTCTATCTTACTGTTTTGATCCTTCTTTCTATTAGTTCCCCCTAGAACTGTGTGTTAGTGACTCCAGATCAGAGAATTAATTGTTAAGTACGCAAGAGAAAAAAATTATTGAGAGTATCATGAGATTAGATAATTTTACTACAGTTGTTATCTCTACTAAAATCGAAGAAAATAACTAGAAACTATCCTAGCTTGGGTTGCCTCCCAAGAAGCGTTTGTATAACGTCACTAGCTTGACTTACCTATTAAGCTTAGTGAGGCTCGAAAGGATTGAGCCTCTCGGCTTCCCCGACAGGAGGATCACGTCCTACAAATTGTATATCTAAGGAAGCGATAAATTCATACTCACAGGAATTTTTCTTAATTGGTCCCGGTCATGGGGTTGCAGGGGGGGAGAGCATGATTTCTTCCCTTTTCTCGAAATTTTCACCACCATGCTTTCTATTTTTATGCTCTAGTCATCGGTTTTGCTTGTTCCTCCACTTTGGGTTCTTAATCAGAGTCTTCCCAGGGTGGTGCGTCCTTGAACAGGTCATCTAGTTGGTCCTTCAGTATTTCATCCTGCATAAATTCAGAAACAAAGTCATCAAGGTGATCAATGAAATAACAAGTGTCACTGAGTTCCATGAAGTGTCGCATGGCATCCTTGAGTTTGAAATCCACTGCTTCTTCTCTAACCCTCAATGTCATTCGACCATCTTTAATATCGAACAGTGCTTGTGCGGTCTTTAGAAAAGGCCATCCAAGAATGAGTAGCACCTCCACCTGGTCATCCAAGTCCAGAATATAGAAATCCACTGGGAAGATAAACTTATCGACCTTTACTAGCACATCCTCAACTACCCCTCGAGGGTGACGGATTGATCTATCCTCCATCTGAAGTGTCACCTTTGTTGGCTTCGACTCTCCAATACCCAACTTTTAGAGTATCTTGTATGGCATGATATTGATACTTGCTCGAATATCAGCTAGGGCTTGTTCGTCTACCAGTCCTCCAATTGTGCAAGAAATTATGTAACTCCCTGGGTCCTTTTCTTTTATTGGTAATGCATTGGTGAGGACAGCCAAGCATTGTTCATCCAAGGTTGTCAGAGACACTTCCTCCAGTTTTCTCTTGTTGGTGAGCAATTCCTTCAAAAACTTCGCATATCACGGTATTTGTGCAAGTGCTTCCATGAAGGGTACATTGATGTGTAGCGCCTTGAAAACATCAAAAAAATTTATGAACTGCTCATCCTTTTGGTCCTTCTTCAACTTGGTTGGATAAGGTATTTTTGGTTTATACTCGAGAACCGTAGGTGCTTCCTTTTCCTTACCTGTAGCCACCTTTTTGGAACTTTTTGATTTGTCCTCTTTAGGGAGTGTAGAGGGTGTTTCTTCTGTTTCCTTGACTTTTGGTGGTACCAGCTGTATTTCGCTTCTAAGGGTGATAGCTTTGACAGACTCCCTTGGATTGACCTATGTGTTGCTTGGAAGGGTACCTGCTGGTCTTTCTGTATGACAATATTTTAGCTATATGGGCAACTTGATGTTAAAGATTCTGCAAAGATGCCTAATGGTTTCTCATTATCTCCTCATGCCTAACAGCTCATGCTTCATTTGTATGAATGTATTGTGCGATCTAGCTTTCCAAGTTTGCTCCCTTCATTTCCTGTGCTGGTTGTTGATAACCTGGAGGTGGTGGTTCACTTCCTTAAAGTTGATTTGTCCTTGCTTGCCCTAGGGTGCCGTAGGCGAAGTTTGGGTGGTTCTTCTATCATAGGTTATAGGTGAAGCAATATGGATTGTTCTGTGATCTTCCCACGAAATCAACTTCTTCTACTAGTTCGGCTTTCCCTTCCTTTGTCTTACTCCCACATCCATTGTACATGAACACCGACGTTTCTTTGTTGGATAATGATCTTTGTCTATCTTTTGTTGAGGGCCTCTATATCGTGGTACATCCAAGGCTATTATCACATCCACATTATGGACTCCAGCCACCTTGCTTGGTTTGGTCCTTTCAAAGCTCCATTAATATCCATTGGTGGCCATCTCATCCACTAGCTCCTTGACTGCTTCAAAATCCTTGCTACAAAGGGAGCCACCTGCCTTTGCGTTCAACATCTATTTGGTAGCTTCGTCCAGTCCATTGTAGAAAGTTTGGACTTGCATCCAATCTTCGATCCTATGTTAGGGGCACTTTCTGAGCATGTCTTTGTATCTCCCATGTGTCATATAATGTTTCCATCTCTATCTGTCTGAAGGAGGAGATATCTCTCCGCAGCTTTGTTATTTTGGTCGGTGGAAAATATTTTATTAAGAATTTCTCAGCCAACTGTGCTAATGTAGTGATGGAATCATATGGTAAGGAGCTCAGCTATTGCTTTGCTCTGCCTCTGACTGAGAAAGGAAACACCTTGAGGCGTATCGTGCATGAGGACACGCCGTTTATCGAGATTGTGTCACTGATCTCAAGGAAACTAGACAAGTGTGCGTATGGGTCCTCATCTTAAAACCCTTCAAACTGACACGATTGTTTAACCATCTGGATGACTTGGGGTTTCAGTTCAAAGTTACAATGGTGGAATGATGCTTAAAGCTGGCCTTGATCCGAGGTTACGACCTCGCGAAATCCGATATGGATCAAGTTGAGGTTGCCATCGGTTCTGGTTGATTGACTTTTGCACTAGATTCTGATGTTGCCATCTTTTTTAGAACAATTTCTTATATTTGACGACGAAGGTGAAGCTAAAAATCTGGGTCAGGTACTTCCATTAGATATGGAACCCGGCTTCTGGTCATACACTTGCACCTTCACAAGAAGAAAATGACATTAAAACTAAAAGTAAGAGTAAAAGAGAAATATTTTTGTATTTTAAATTTTTCTGTTTTTTTTTTTTTTTTTGAATTTTTGATTTCCCTCTCTCTCTCTCTCTCTCTCTCTCTCTCTCTCTCTTTTTTTAAGTAAGCTAGACTAACTAACTAGAATGACAAATTCTAATGTTCCTAGCGTTGCCAATCCCCGGCAATGGCACCAAAAACTTGATGCACGCACGGAGTGCGTGACAAACTACCCGCAAGTGTATGGGGCCGACCAAGTAGTAAAGTAACCAAAGGTAGGGTTATCGAATCCCCAAGTACTAGAATACTGGTACTAACTATCCTTACTATCTAGTCTAAAACTATAGAAGAAGTTGTGATTGATTGATTATCCTAAAAAGAAACTACTTGCGAACAATTGTTAGATAGTTAGCGGTCGAGGAGATGAACATGGCACCTCAGATCACAATCCTCCTAGGATTCCTTTGTTAACAATAGAATTCTAAGTATTGGCTATCCATTGATTAATTCTTGGGAGTTGGACAATTGCACCATCTAGATGCCACATCCGATCTCCGGGTATGTAGATCGAACTCATTACCTATGCCTAGTTATAATCTAACTAAGAGTGATATGGATCTATGCATAAAGAGACATGCAAGTCAAAACCCTAAGCACGTATGTGCCTCACTTAAGAATATAACTTGAGGTATATAACCACAGCTCATGCATAATACAATCACATAAATCAAGCACAGAATCACAAGAATCATCAATAAAAGAAACCCAAAAAATAAAAGAATTCAATTAACACATAATCCTAGGGTTCATGTGTATGAGGCACCACCGAAGGGGTTTAACCTCTCATGCTAATGAAGACACTAACAATGATACCGGAGGAAGACATAATTAAAAATATGGGAACTTCCTTGCTTGATGTCTTCCTCACCTTTGATCTTCTCTGAAGCCCTAGGCGTAAGCTCAAAACACTTCATTTGAAGACTAATGCACTTAAAGTCCCGAAATGCATGTCATGGCTGACTTATATAGAATTTCCATTTACTTTTTGCGCAGGCTATCCATCTAATGCATGCCCGTACCAACTCTCATGGTCAATCTCCATGCGTTTTGAAGACAGAGAGATGCACGGCCGTGCACATCTTTACTGAGGTTGTGCACATCTCTGTGAGGGGCTCTTTCAGCTTGTTTCGTCCTAGTTTATCCCGTTTCTCATTCCTTTCTCCCCGAATACCTATTTTACCTGCAAAATAACAAAACAAACCCAGAGAAGCACAAAAATAGAGGAATTGATGTGAACAACAAGATAAGTGCATGCAAATATGATAGAAATATATGTATAATTGTGCAGCCGTGGTCCAACGCACTATGGCAAGGATTTTTGGATCCCTTTATTGGCTTGGCCTTCGTCGATCTGTGCGGGAGTTTGTTTCCTGCTGTCTTATCTATCAATTAACCAAGCCTTTCAATCGCGCCCCTCAGGGCTTGCGACATCCATTGACGATTCTAAGAAAAATCTGGGATTCGATTGCAATGAACTTCATCACATACCTTCCATCCTTCGCGAGCCAGAGCACCATCATGGTGGTAATTGACCGACTTTCCAAATACACCCATTTCTCCGAGCTAGGACCTCAATTCTCTGCGCCCCATGTTGTCATCATCTTCATTTGAAACATTGTGCGTTTACATGGCATTCCCTCAAGCATCGTCTCCGACCGTGATCCCATTTTTATAAGCATCTTCTAGAAGGAATTATTCAAGTTCCAAGGGATGGTCATGGCTACCAGCAGCACCTATAGTCCCCAAACAGATGGTTAATCCGAAGTTCTCAACCGTTGTTTGGAAGAGTATCTCCGGTGCTTCATCGCCAATCAATCGTAGCTTGGCACTCCTCCATTCAGATGACTCTGTTTAAGGCTGTCTATGGCTGCGCGCCTTCGGTCCTCACAGACTACATAGCTGGACCCTCCCCAATTGCTTCTGTGGATGATATACTTGCTTCCCGGACACACATCCTGACTACTCCCGGGCAAACTTATTGCGGGCCCAACCTTGAATTAAGAATAGGGCTGATATCAGCCGGACATAAGTCTCCTTCACCGTCTGGGATTGGGTCTTCTTGAGATTACAACCTCACCGCCAAATAACGGCGCAACAACACTGCCACGCTCATAAACTCTCGCAGCGTTTCTTCGGTCCATTCTAGATCATTACAAAGATTGGGCCAGTTTCCTATCTCCTTACATTACCAGGTTTGGCGCGGCTGCATGACTTGTTTCACGTCTCAAAGCTCAAACGGTGTATCGGGGATCCCACTTGTTAACTGTATTGTTGCCCTCCAAGTTTGTCGATCAACGCCTTGTTCTACGTCTTGATTTCATTTTTTATCGACGTACAATTCACCAATGTGGCCGCCCAATTCCACAGGCACTTATCCAGTGGGAATCCCTCCCCTCCTCTATTGCTACTTGGGAGCCAATTTCTCAAGTCTAACGGAGTTCCCTGATTTTCACCTTGAGGACAAGGTTAATACGTCGAAGGGAGGTTAATGATGATGGTCAAACCGGTCAGCGGAGAAATAACAACCCGTATCAACAAGGGATTAACTATCAACCACGAAATTCGGTGATTTACGTGCTATGAGCTTTCACGATTATAATTCAATTAGAATGCAGTTCACGGGTTATAATGGTGAATGTTAGTGGGATGGAAAAGTGGAGTAGTGGATGTCAAAGGTTGTTATCCCTATAACGGCCTAGAGGCTTATATGAGAAGAATAAAGAATGAAAAGGGGTATGATTTGTCCGCAATTCCTCTCTATATCCCTTCTTCTTCTCTGTTTCCCCCCTCCCTCCTCAATTCTTCCTTATTTCGCTCCTTTCTCTAAACCTCGCGCACAATAGAAGACCTAGAAAAGTTTGATCTTGTAGGGTGCAACCAGTCTCCCAAGTGACTAGGTTTAGTAAACAATCAATTCCTAAGAGAAACTCTCTCCTACAAAGCCCTCCAACTTATTTAGAATACCCACAATGTGACCAAGGTCTTCATTCTCTTGCCCTTTAAAGGGACATGACTCATTAAGCCCAGTGTTAATCGCTTGGAGCAACTCCTTGGTTGGTAGTCTGCTGTAAAGCAAATTTTTTTTTTTTTTTTATAAAAGTGGATAAACTACATTCATTTATTGATTGATGATATATGAAAATACACTGTGTAAATAGCAGTATAGCTATTCATAGCTTTCCGGGGTGTCTCGATACATATGGGGGTGACCTTTCACCTATTTGATATGTGCCCTTGAGTGACGTCTACAAAGTCGTCTCCTCCCCTTGTCCCGTCTATTAGGTCGGCCCAGTCAAGGCTTAAGCTCGGTTTGAGAGTGGATTCCATCAGCCCAAGCTTCAACTTTTTGGTGGCATTAGCTGCATCAAACTAAGAAAGCAATAGAAATTTTATAGCTCGTATGATTTTTGGACAAACGCGACGTTTATTGCGGAAGCATGTTGATTTCTTTCAAGCCAGGTACTCCAGGTTATGGCAATGACTGCCAAGTTCTATCCCATGTGCGCTTCTTTATGAATCTTTTTCCCAAAGTTGTGGTGCCCCAGCACTGTAAAGCAACTTTCAAATAAAGATTTTAATTCTCGAAGCCACTTCAAGTTTTCATAGCACCCGCCACCTAGGCCAATACTCCTCATTACTTTTGGCTTTGCAAACATCATACACTCATGATTAGAGCTAATACATAATGCACTCTAGAAATAATCTAATAATTCAAAAGGGCCCTAATTCAGCATGGCTCAAAAACAAACATACAACTTGATCCCTAGACTTTTTATTTATTTACTTATTTTTTTTTGACAAAGGTGACAAGCACAATAATGCAACACCTGTACGTATGTGCCCTCACCTTATAGTCATAGAGGTTCGAACCTGAGATTATTCCAACCAATAAAGCCATATACAAGGGATCCGGTATCAATAGGTTAAGGGATCATTTGAGTGTGATTGGAATGTAATACCAACGAGAATGCAAGTTGGAATGAAACAAAATAAAATAATAATGGAACTGTGAATCAGTGAATGAATTTTGGAATTAATGCATATAACGTCATACATTATATGAATATTATAGGTCAAATACTCTATTTAGTCCCTCTATTATTACGATTTGTCCATTTGGGTCCCTCTAATATAAAACATGCCTTTTTGGTCCCTTTAATTTTACGTTTGTGTCTTTTAAATCCTTTCACAAGCCTTTTTGGTCCCTTTATTTATGTTTTTCAGGCCTTTTTGGTCCCAATAAACTTCGAAGGGAGGGATTTAAAAGACACAAACGTAAAATTAAAGGGATCAAAAAGGCATGTTTTATATTAGAGGGACCCAAAGGGACAAATCATAATAATAGAGAGACTAAATAGGGTATTTGACCAATATTATATATCAACATATTTGTTGTACCAACTATAGAAAAACAATATAATAGTTTACATTACAAATAACCCACCTTGGAAAATTAATGTGAAATATTGAACAAAATTTAAAATTATATTTTTGTTATATTAATTTGGTATTTTTTTATTTAGGACCAAAATATTTTTTAATGATTGACTAATCAAAGAGTATTATAATAATAAGATAAAAATGTATCATTAAATATTCATAATAATTAATTTTTGAAAAAATTACTTTATAGCAAAGATACATTTATTTTAGTATTTTATGACATTTTTTAAAATTACTAACTAAGAGAAATATAGTTGGTCATTAAATAAAGAATATCATAAAAGGTTAGAGGTTGTAATCAGGTTAGGCTTGATCCATTTGGGGACAACAGAAACTTGGTTCATAATTGGTTAACTAGAGCTCAAAATTAACTCAAATATATTTATTTGAGCACGACTCAATTTTAATTTCCAAAACTCAATTAGTTAATTTTCAAAACTCAAGCTCGGCTTAGTTTAACTTAAAATTAAAATTGAGCCAATCTAATTTCAATCTCGAATCTAGCTCGATTTAATTTGAAATTAAAAACTCATCGATAGCTTTATTTTTTTTATACTTCTATATAATTAAAATAATATAAATTATAATTTTTTCAATAAATAAAATTTATATTTCATAATTTTTCAATTAACTATATATAACAAAAAAAATTAACTAATGCTCATGGTCAATAAAGATAGAATATTTTAATCACATCAAATAATATATAAAATAAAATTTCTAATGGAAGTATGATTTGATGGCATATATTACATAATATATAATACTTTATTTATAAACGTTATAATCTAGAGAATAATACATAGTAATATATATAAATTTTGAGTTTCCTAGTTGATCATGGTCGAGGTGATCTCGAGGTGCCTATGAATCGCTTCGTCATTTGATAACCTATGTATGAAAATACTATTTGCATATAAAATAAAAAATAATATCAATATTTCAAAGAATTAACTATTTAACAGATTACTATTTTATCATAAAATAATAATTGTTAGTATTTTAGGATTTTTAATGGTTTTTTAAATGATTTACTAATGAAAGAGAATTTTGTTATATAATAACAGTTTATTAGTATTTTAATAAAAATACTATGTTAAGGGTATTGGTCATAAAATAAGAATATATAACGTGTACTTGCAATATAATCATATGGTGCAAAACCTCAATCTTGTAGTAAGAATAAACATTCCTCTCAATTTTTATTCTCTATTATTATTTTTAAATTTTTTTTAAGAATGGACTAGTCAACACCCTTTAAAATGAACCAAACAAAGGAATATAAAGGTCTTTTAAGTTAAAAAATTTCTTCGTTTCTATTACTTCCGCACCAATTCAACCATGAACTTTAGAGAAACAATCTCTCCAGCAGAAGAAAGAATAATTGAAAAGTAAAGGCACGGAAGAAGCACAATAACATTTTGGGAATCAGGATGAATGGCAAAAAATGAAAAAATAAAAGAAAGAGACTTCAAGGATTTCAGACCAGACCAATAGTGCTAGAAAGGCAACGCAGTCAAAACAAGCACTTGTCCGGCTGTTTACCCTTGTAGAGAATAGAACTCAAATACGATTTCTTTTTTCTTTTTTTTTTCCACTAATGACGCCTTTTAAAGAAACTTGAGCTCCCACTTCTACTCAAATGCATCATCATCATCATCTGGAAGTGGCTGTGCAGCTGCAGCAGCTATCTCAGCCTCATACCTGAAAACCATAGCATGGCTTGAATATATAGATGAATGCATTACAAAGAATTAACAATGCGAAGATCAACCAGATGATTGAGGTCCTTGCCCTCCTAACAAAACTTATTTAGCACTGTTGATGCTAAATACTGGTCCCCCTCACGTTTTGGCTACTGTTGCCTCGTGATCTGGTCTCAGCCTTGAACAAACGGTTGAAATTTATAGTTGGTGTGGACACTTACTTCAACTTCTGAACAAGGAACGCAGGGAGCGTTTTGGAATTCCGATCGGAATTATCAGCTCTTTGCTTTGGGACGAATCTGTAAAAAGGAGAAGGGAGGAATCGGAATTGGGCCTTTCTGCCCGGATTTAACTCCGATGCCTAAGTCAGAAAGCTTGTGAGAAGGAAGTCTCAGGCATGAGTGTGTAATGATTTTTCTTCCTCTTTTCTTTCTACTATTGCCCTTCTTTTATAGCAGCTTAAAGGCGGTTTAGTAAAGGCGGTGGGTAAGGCGGTGGGTAAGGCGGTGAGTAAGGCGGTGAGTAAATATCTTCTAAGGCGGTAAGAAAATATCTGCCTACTGCGAAGGTGCTACGTAGGTAAGTAGAAAATATCTGCCTACTTTAGAGGCAAGTGGATAAGATCTACTCACTGTAGAGGCGTTAGATATTTTCTTCCCTAGGTGGCTATAAGCACCTTATGAGATCCTCAAGTCTTGTGGATAAGAAGGTTGCTATAATTCCGCAGACTTGTTTGTGGGATTGAGCCCTCATTTTTATTTGCCGAACGGAATTATACTAGGATATTTGGTGATATTGCCGCGCGGCCAAAGGGACATAGTTCTATATATGACAGGTGGCCATTTAGGTCGATGACACTCGTCTTTACCAAATATATCCGTAACACTAGTCCCCCCAAAGTGTACTTGTTCAAAAATCTGAGCGAGGGGTGAGTTAACCACTCTTCACGCTTGGTTCGAGAACAAGTATCTTAGTTGGCATGTCTATGTAGGTGTAGACTTTGTCTAAGGTACATGTGCTTTTAATAGGTGACCGACGTTTACTGTGTCGTTGTTTTAATCGAGGCAGATTTTTCTTCGGAATTTTCGCCTATGGTGTCACTAAGTTTTTTCTATTTAAGGAGTTTGTAGGGGTAGTGTTTTATTCAAAATCCAAAAATCTTCGCAATTTTGTATAATGGCTCAGCGTTTGTCTTTCTATAAATTTTTCACTTTCACTCAGTGTTCTCGTCATCTGCGCATCCCCAGTTCTTTTTATGAACATCTGGCGGACTTAAGGACAGGGGTCATCCATTTGGTAAGTCCAAATGGTACGTAGTATAACCCTCCCTTCCGCTTATTGGCGAGGGGTGTAGGTGAGATAAGTATTGAGGAAGGGTGGGAGACCTTCCACGTTGATCATGATATAGAAGGCGGGGATCTTTTAATTATTACTTATGCGGGGGTGTATGCTTGAAGTTGAAATGTTGAGGCGATTCTACGTAGAGAAAGTAGGCCCCCATCTTAGCCAGCGTCTTTGTCTTAGGGTTTCCTAGTGACAATGAGGACAGTGACGGCTGTGGAAGTCCGTGGGTCTCCTCTGAATCTTATCCGAGCGAGTCCTCGGATGGATCCTTGGATTGTTAATTAGGGAATTCCGAACGGAAAACATGTTGTTGTTTTGTTTTGTTTTGTTTTTTTTTTTAAATACCACTATCGTTGTAACATGAAATAAAGTTTATCTTTTGATTCATAAATTCTTTGATTTCTTTAAGAAGAATGATCGCTGGTGATCCTATGTTGGGATGTGTGTATCTGTCTCTTATGGTGTTGGTTCTATGGTACAGCGCCCATTACTCCCCAAAGAGACACGTGTCTCTCACTCTGTGTCGCATTTAAAGTGAGAGGATGGCACGACGTGCGTGGCGTGCGCTTTGTCAACAACATGATGGGCGCGGCTATCTATGTATGTCAGGCGGCGTTTGGTGGGCTGACGTGGATAGAATTTTGAATTTCTTAAAGAGAAGCAATGATGGTTATCTGAACGGTCCAGATTTGGGGACCTTTGGTTTAATGGCTCGATCGGGATGCAGCTTTGGGATCTAACGGCCAGGAATTCGTCTCCTTCGTATAGAAGCGAAGTTGTACAAATGGAAGGGGTTTTATTTCAAAAGTTAAATCGCGTCTTCTTCCCCATAATCTCTTCTTCTCCGGCGAACCTTGTTCCAAAGTTCTTGCGTTTTTTCATCCTTTTTTCTTCTAAGGTATGGCTAGTGCATCTTCTTCTTCTGGTTCATCTCAAGACTCTAGTGAACCTGTTGCTTCCCCCCCCTCTTTCGATCCTTTCTCCGCCTGAACTCATGGTCTCTGCCATGATTCCAAACGAGTCTAGGGACGTTCTAGTCCAGGGTTCGCAGATTCATCCCGCTTCTAGGGCTATGGGTAGAGGGTCTGGTACCTTCATAAGCCTCCTGGGGCAGAAGGACGTCGATAGCTTGGTAGAGAAGTATGAGATAAACCTTTCTCTGTTTGAGGTTAGGGTTCCTTGTTCTGGGGAGAGGGGGAGCTCTCCAAGGGAGGGGGAGATAGCCATCTATCAAGATGCGCTATTGGGTGGCCTTAGAATTCCTTTTTCTGATTTTGTTAAGGCGATTCTGGAGGAATATCACTTGTGTCCTTCACAGTTAACTCCAAACTCTTGGAGGTTGCTCAATGGTTTTGTTGTTGTCTTTAAGAATTACGGGGTAAATCCGACGGTTCGTTGGTTTCGTATGTTGTTTAGTCTTTGTTTGGAGTCTAATGCCGGCTGGTATTATTTCTCGGCTTGTTCCGAGATAAAGTTTCTAGGGAAAGTCCCCTCTTCCATTAAGCGATGGAAGAGTAAGTTTTTCTTTGTTAAAAATAAGTCCGAGTGGGATGTCCGAACCAAGTGGGAGGTTCCCTGAATGGACATTTCCTGTGAGGAGATGACACAAGAAGAGGAGGTTCTTCTTAAGTCAATGACGGGGTTATCTAAAGTTTATATAGACGATTTCTTGACCAAGGAAAACCTCGTTAAATGTCGTTTAATAGTAGCTGCCGGTAGCACTTATTCGTGCATCTAACTCAGTTTAATCTTGAATCGTAATGTCTAACTTGCTTCGAAATTTATTCTTGCAGGAAATCCGATGGAGGATGAAGATTTGAGCTACGTTAAGGGCCTTTTGGCCTCTTTAGAAGGTGAGGTTCACCCGCCCTTACCTCGTGGGCGGAAGAAGAAGGAAGTAGCATCTAGCAAAGTTGCTGACACTTCCAAGGAGGAGAAGAGGAAGAGGAAGAGGAAAGAGGTCGACTCTTCCAAGAAAGGCGACCCCGCTGCAGGGTCTTTGCGGGAGAGGAGGACCAAGAGAAAGAATTTCGAGGGCGCCGGGTCCCGGAATTACAAGTGAAGCAGTAATTAAGCCTCGGGGAAGAGGTCCGCCCGGAGGAAGTCCGCCCGGCTTTATCGCCGATTTCAGAGGGCCCTTCTTCTAGTCGGCCAGAGGATATCCTCTTTTTGGAGGTAAGAATCTACTTCTTAAGGGTATCTATGGTTTTACTAAGAACTTTTAACTTGAGGCTTATTTTATAGGCAGAGGTAGGAGAGGCGGCCCTCTTGGACAAACTGAGGGTGGCGGACCTAGCCTTAAAGGGGCCTGCAACCCAGCGAAAGGAACTACCTTCCGAGGATATTCCTTTTTGAGATGCCAGGTCCGTAAAGGATGTTTTGATGGCCATGAGGCCCGAGCGACTCTCCATGAAACTCAGGAGAATTTGGGAGGGAAGAGGCCACTTACCAACTTTTTCGCTCGGCCATGCTGGTAAATGCTATTCTTATATTTCTTCTACTTCCTAATTTGGCATTATTGTCTTTAACTCATTTGTTACTCTATAGACTGCTCAATGGGCGGATCGAGTTGGTAGTCTTTGTCAAGAAGACCTGACAAAGATGGAAGCGAGTAGGGCAAAAATTGCCCAATTAAGTTCTAGGGTGGCGGCCTTGGAGGAAAAAGAGAAAGAACAGCTCACGGTTATCCCCTCCCTCCAGCAAGATAAGGCCGAGCGACTTCAACAGTTGGCCGCTATGGAAGAAGAGAAAAATGATTTAGCGACCAAGGTGACTATTTCCGAGGGCTCTCTTCATACTGCTGAGGAGAATATCAAAAAGTTACAGGATGACTCCAGCAGTTTGAAAGAGGAACTTAAATCCGCTCAAGAGGAGCGAGGTGAAGCCCGTTGGGATCTAAAGGTAAAGGTTGCTGAACTCGCCGCCATTCAGGCCGAGTTAGAGGAACTCAAAGGGGAGCGCGATACACTTAAGGAAGACTTGGCTTCCAGACAGAAGACCCCTAAATCCGACTAGCAAGAAATGAAAGACTTAATTGAGCGAGCGGATAAGTTAGAGAAAGAGGTCGCTCGGCTTAGGGCAAAGGCAAAAGAGGGGGCCACTGGCATATATTTAAATCTTGCTGCGGCCGAGGTGGGTCATCACGTTTCTCCTGCAGAAGTGTTAACGATGGGGCTTGCTGGAGTCTTAAAGAGGTTCACAGAATTGAAGGAACAACAAATCATAAAGATTTCAGAGGCCCCTGCCCTGGCCCCTTCTGAACCTTCGACTAAGATTCCTCCAGACCGCCCAGAAGGCCCTAGTTCTTAGGATTTTTAACATTCTTATGCAATGTTCTTGTCTTGTAAATACTTAGTCATTTTGGAATGTAATTTCTATTTACGTGAATGAAATACAAACCTTTTCTTTGGTGAAGATTTATTTCCGAGTCATGGTTATTTTTAACCATTAAGAAGTCTTTCGCAAGCCTTTCTTTCTTCATTTGGCCCGTAAATTAAGCTCCATGGCAGTTTCTTCTCTTCTTAGTCCAACCATGGGACTTTGATTTGTTGAGTAAGATCCTTGCCTTTGTAAATGAGATTGTTGCCTCATCTTTCGATCGGGATTTGTGCCCCTTGTTTCTAGATGAGAGTTATCGTTTATCCTTGTAGGATAACTCCGACTCATCTTTTAGGAATGGGATTTTCACCTCATTTTTGTAGAATGAGATTTTCATCTCATTTTTGTAGAATGGGATTTTTACCTCATTTTTGTCTGGGAAAAACTTAAGCTTTATTACATGAAACATTTTAGGAGGCGACTCACGAGAATTTCTTGATAGTATGCGTCAGCGGTGTTCATCATGAAATGGTCGCTTGAGCGTTTTTCCTTCCATATTCACCAGATAATAGGTGCCCGCTCGTACAACTCTCTGTATGGCGTAAAGGCCTTCCTAGTTAGGAGTTAGCTTCCCCGTTCTGCTTTTGTTTCCCTGGAACTCATTTTCTCTTAAGACAAGATCACCGATTTGGAAGAAGACACTTTTCACCCTTGTGTCATAGAACCTTTTTACTCTTTGGTGATAGATGACTGCCTTTGTTTCCGCAGCTTCTCTTCGCTCTTCAAGTAAATCGAGTTCCGCTCGGAGACTCTTCTCATTTTCTTCTAATGAGAAAATTTGTTGTGTCCGTAGGGTTGGCATTCCTATTTCGGCAGGGATGACGGCTTCTGCCCCATAAGTAAGAGAGAACGGAGTTTCTCCTGTGGGGGTTCTTGTGGTTGTCCTATAGGCCCAAAGTGCGCTCGGAATTTCTTCAACCAAGTTAGTTTCATTTTTGGAGACCCGGGTTTTGAGCGCTTGGAGCAAGGTGCGATTTGTTACTTCTACTTGGCCATTGGCCTGAGGATGTGTTACGAAGGTTAACCTGGATTCAATTCCGAGCTCAGAACAAAAGCTTTTGAAAGCCTTGTTATCAAATTGTCGCCCATTATCAGAAATGAAGGCGACCGGAATTCCGAATCGGTAGATAACAGTTCGCCACAAGAATCCCTGACAAGCTTTCTCTGTGATCTTGGCAAAGAGCTCAACTTCTACCCATTTGGTGAAGTAATCGATAGCCACTATCAAAAACTTCATTTGTTGAGTCAAAGTAGGAAATGACCCTAGAAGATCAACTCCCTAGATAGCAAACGGGCGAGGGCTGATAATTGGTGTGAGCAATGTTGGTGGTCGTCTTTGAATCTTGGAATGCCGTTGGCAGGCATCACATTTTCGGGTGAACGCCACCGCATCTTGAGTTAATGTTGGCCAGTAATAGCCTTGTCGCAGGACTTTGTAACTCAAGGCTTTGCCTCCTATATGCCCTCCTCCAATACCTTCATGGATTTCTTGAAGGATATAGTTGGAAACTTACATTGGGGCCTTAAGCAAGTAAGAAGGGTTGCGTATAGGACCTCTTGTATAGATTTTCGCCAATGATAGTGTACTGAGCGGATTTGTAAGAAATCCGTCTAGCTTCCGTCTTGTTGGATGGTGTAGGTCCACCTTGCAGGTAGTTTCTAATGGGATCAATCCAACTAGACTCTTATGCCGCACTTTGTACTTCTCTTTCTAATCCTTCAATAGTTTTTGTGGGAAGATACTGTAGGTTGAAAGAGGATTCTGTATCTCTATTGGGTGCGGTGGCTTTTTTAGATAAGGCATCATCTTCTTCATTTTGTGCTAGACAGATTTTTTCGATCTGGAAGTGAGCGAAGCATGGAATTATTTTTTTCACCACTGCCTGGTATTTAATTATGTTCTCCTCCTTTGCTTCAAAATTGCCCAATGTGTGGCTCACGACTAGCTGTGAGTCGGAATATACATGCAGATGTTGAATTCCGAGCCCCCGGGCCAAACGCAATCCTGCGATGAGGGCTTCATATTCGGCCTCATTATTGGTCGCTCGGAATTGGAACTTGGGCACTAGCGCAATTTTTCATTTAGAAGGAGAATAAAGGACGAAGCCGGCTCCTGACTTTTCTTCAGTTGCTGATCCGTCAACATATAAGGACGATGGGATGCTTGGGCTTTCTTCTGGGTCCTCTGACGGGAGTTCATCCCCTGCATGGGAATGGTCAACTCGATAATAAAATCTGCTAGTACTTGAGCCTTGATTGTCGTTTGGGGTTTATAAGTGAGATCAAACTCGCCCAATTCTATCACCCACTTGGCTAAACGTCCGGAATTTTCAGGCTTATGGAGGACTTGCTTTAAGGGCTGGTCAGTCAATACCGTTACTTTGTGAGCCCGAAAATACGACCTCAATCTACGTGCGGATGTGACCAGAGCGAAAGCCAATTTTTCAAGTGGTAGATACCTTGATTCCGCGTCGTTAAGGATCCTACTTGTTTAATAAACTGGCTTCTGAACTCCATTGTCTTCTCTCAAAAGAACTGCACTGACCGCTCGAGGAGCAGCGGCCAAGTAGATGTAGAGTTCTTCCCCCACTTGCGGCTTAGCTAGCGATTGAGGCGATTGGAGATAATCTTTAAGCTCCTGAAAGGCTTTCTCACATTCTTCTGTCCACTCCATTTTTGGTGCTTTTCGCAATGCTTGGAAGAGTGGGAGGTTTTTCTCTCCGGCTTTAGAGATAAATCTCCCGAGAGCGGCTAGGCTTCCATTAAGCCGTTGTACCTCTTGAAGGCTTTTAGGTAATCCCATATCAAGGATGGCTTTGACCTTTTCCGGATTTGCTTCTATTCCTCTTTTAGTTAATATAAATCCGAGAAATTTCCCTGATCGGACACCAAAAGCACACTTGTTCGGATTTAGGCGCATGTTGTAAGTCCGAAGCGACTGAAAGGCCTCTTGTAGATTCGTCAGGTGCTCATCAGCTTTTCGGCTTTTCACAAGGATGTCATCCACATAAGCTTCAATATTTCTGCCAATTTGCTCCTTGAAGACTGTATTTATGAGCCTTTGGAAGATGGCTCCGGCATTCTTTAGACCGAATGGCATCACCTTATAGCAATAAGTTCCTTTGTTTGTGATGAAGGATGTTTTTTCTTCATCGTCTTTAGCCATTCGGATTTGATTGTAGCCTGAAAAGGCATCTAAGAAACTCAGCATCTCATGCCCCGCCATAGAATCAACCAAACCATCACTTGAAGGTAGAAGGAATGAATCTTTTGGACAAGCTTTATTTAGGTCCGTGAAATCCACGCACATTCTTCATTTTTCGGACGGCTTTTTTACTAGAACCACATTAGCCAACCAGTCAGGGTAATTCACCTCTCGGATAAATCTAGCCTTCAAAAGGGTTGATACTTCTTCTTCTGCAGCCTTCTGCCTTTCTGGGGTGGAATTCCTCCTTTTTTGTTTGACAGGCTTGAACGACTGATCTACGCTGAGATGGTGTTCAATGACATCACGCTTTACACCTAGCATGTCTTCTGATGACCAGGCGAAGAGATCAGAATTTGTTCTTAGTACAGCCATGAGATTTTCTTGCTATGCTATTGTCAAATCCGCGCCAATACGCACAGTAAGCTCCACTCTAGTTGTGTCTAGGGGGACTGTAAGCAATTCTTCAACTGGTGTGGGGCGGAGTTCTTCATCTTCCCGTTCGGCTATTTTGTTGATCAGCATGGCCTCCGAAACTCTTGTTTTGCCTTTATTTAGAACTTTTCCTTTGAGAGTTGAAACATAACATTGCCGTGCCAAGGGTTGATCCCCTCTTACTTCTCCACTACCACTCTCGGTCGGAAATTTGAGGAGAAGATGATAAGTGGAAATTATTGCTTTCAAGGCGTTGAGGGTTGGCCTACCAAGAATCACATTGTAACTTGAAGCACAGCGTACAACTAGAAAATTTGTTGTCACCGTTGACGATCTTGGCGAATTTCCTACCGTAACTGGCAACGTGATCATTCCTTCTGGCTGTACAACCCCTCCGAAAAATCCCACTAAAGATGATTTTACGGGGAGCAAGTTGTCTGCATCGTACCTCATTCTTTCGAAGGCGCTCCAGAAAAGAATGTCCACTGAACTTCCACTGTCTACCAGAACTCTTTTCATTTGGAAGCTGGAAACCATGATGGCGATGACCAAGGCGTCGTCATGAGGGTGGCGAACCCTGCTGACATCGTTGTCATAAAACAGGATGGGGGCCATAGGCCGAGACCTTCTTTGTAGCCCTTCTGTTTCCTGCGCTACTCCCACCATTCGGGCGTAGCTTATTAGAGAGGCGGAACTTTCGCCACCACACCCAGGACTACCGCTAATAAATCCGACCATCTCCCCTTTTTCTTCTTCAAGCTGTAAAGTTTCCGAATCCTCTTGGACCTCAATGTTGATATACTGCTCCAATTGTCCCATTCTAACGACATCTTCTATGGCGTTCATCAAATGGGTGCATTTTTCTGTGTCATGTCCCCTAGCTTGATGAAATTTGCAATATCTTTTGTTGTTCTTTTGTCGTTCGGGAGTCTTTGCAGGTTCTGGCCATGTCAAGAGTTGTTGATCCTGTATTTGCATAAGAATATGGTTTCTGGTTTGATTTAGTGGGGTATGGTGATCGTATCTGACAATTTTCCCCTCTTTTGAAGATTCTCTAGGTTGAAGCATATGTCACTGTGGGCGTGTTGAAGTTTTCGGACCTCTATTCTCACCCTTGCGATCCTTGCGCGATCCTCCCTCCTTTCGGATTTCTGTGGGCCTTCTGTTGACATTTTGATGGGCTTTTCCCTTCTGGATTTCCACGGAGGCACGTCGAGCCTCCTTTTCCCAACCCGTATAAATTTCATCAGAATTGATATACTTTTGGGCATGGATCATAAGGGCGGGTATGGTTTTCGACGGATCCAAGGTGAGGGAAAAACGAAAAGGGGATTCTAGCAAACCCTCCATTAGGATAGTCACAGTCATGCGCAGAATAAGGTCCGCAACATTTGCGGCTTCATCTATGAAACGGTTTAAATAGGCTTGGAGTGTTTCACCCCCTCGTTGCTTAACGCGCATAAGGGTAGATGGAGTTTTCTTTTGCTTGAGTAATTAGCAAAATAAGCTAAAAAGCGATATGCTTGAACTTGAAACGAAGGAATCGTGCTTGATGGAAGATCGACAAACCAGTCTTGCGCTTTTCCCTCTAAAGTAGCGGGAAAAGCTCGGCACATACGAGCGTCGGTAATTCAAGAGAGCAGCATCTTCGACCGGAAGGACTTTAAGTGACGAGACGGATCAGTTTTGCCTTCATATGCAATCATAGCAGGTGGTCAGAAACTATCAGGAACTTGCTCCTCCAATATTTCCTTGATAAAGGGTGAGCATATGTTGAGAACATGCCGTTCGGATTTCTGTTTTCCTTGAGAGGGATCTTGTCTCTATGTCCTTCTGTCAACAGTAGGAGCAGATGGACTACTCCGTTTCGTTCTTGTCCGTTCCGTCCTTGTATGTCGTTCCGTTCTTGTGGCAACTTGCTCTCGACGTCGAACGGAGGGAGGTTCTGAACTAGCTGAGAAGGCGGTTCTCTCCCTTCTTTCTCCATGGGTGCGAGTCCTTGTCCTCCCTCTATTTTCGGAATTGGCTAGTGGGGCTGTTGGCACATTTGGCGGAGTTCGTGTGGGAGGGAGTGGCGGATGAGTCAAAGTATGAACAGCTTGAGCTAACTGCTCTAATTGCTGCTGTATGTTAAGATAAAACTCCAGGATGGATTCCAGGGGTGGGACGAAAGGATTTTCCGATGGAGGAAAGATAAGTGGATTGTCCTACGGAATCTCCTCATGCCCTCGGACTTCACCAGGTCCTTCAGGATTACTAGGTGCTCCTTGTTCTTGGATTCGTTTTGATCTCTGGTAGTAATCATTTGGCTTTTTGTAAGGGTCCCCACGGACGGTGCCAAACTGTTGATGCCAAAAACTGGTCCCCCTCACGCTTTGGCTACTGTTGCCTCGTAATCTGGTCTCAGCCTTGGACAAACGGTTTAAATTTATAGTTGGTGTGGACGCTTACTTCAACTTCTGAACAAGGAACGCAGGGAGCGCTTTGGAATTCCAATCGGAATTATCAGCTCTTGATCGGAATTATTAGCTCTGTGCTTTGGGACGAATCTGTAAAAAGGAGAAGGGAGTAATCGGAATTGGGCCGTTCTGCCCGGATTTAACTCCGATGCTTAAGCCATAAAGCTTGTGAGAAGGAAGTCTTAGACATGAGTGTGTAATGATTTTTGTCTTTTTCCTCTTCTCTTTCTATTATTGCCCTTCTTTTATAGCAGCTTATAGGCGGTTTAGGAAAGGCGGTGGGTAAGCCGGTAAGTAAGGCGGTGAGTAAGGCGGTGAGTAAATATCTTCTAAGGCGGATACGAGGATATATGCGTGACGATTGATACAGCTGGGTTGATCATACCACTGGTCGTCAGGTCTCAGATATGAGATGCGTGATGATTGATACAGTTGGTTGGTTATATCACGGGTCGTCAGGCCTCGGGTACGGGATCAGAATAATTAGATATGAGATATACGCTTGACGATTGATACAGCTTGGTTGATCATACCACTAGTCGTCAGGTCTCAGACATGAGATGCGTGACGATTGATACTGTAAAACCCGCCCCGAAATAAATAAAATTTTTTAATTATTTATTTCCAGAATTTATTAAATAGTAATTTAATATAGTAAGCGAAGTAATTTTTGGGAAAAGTTTTAAGTTAACCCGTGAGGTCACAGTGCGCCCGTGCCGCTGGAATCATTGACCCGGGATTCCCAGATCTGGTTCGATGAATTATTGAAAGACAATAATAATTGAAGGGCGATGAGGGTAAAGATAAGTTAGAATGATTAAACCTATGTGTCAATAGGGAAATGCTAAGTTAAATTTTTAAAAAAAAGTTTGAAGTTAAATTGAATATTTAATATTATCTATTATAATATATACATATATTTGTGAGATAGGCAGCCCTAAGTTAGTGAGAAAAAAATCAAAATCTTGGGCTTTTCATTCATTGCTTTTCTTCTCCCTCTTTCCCACGACTGAGCTCGTTGTGCCCTACTTGCGCTCGTTGCCAGCCTGGCCTCATGCTCGCCACCTACCGGCCGCCGCAACCCCGTCGGAGGCCCTCCGCTCTGAGTTCGCCCGCGCCGCCGCAGCAACACCACCCGCGCGTGCGAATGGCGCAATCCGCCTTCTGGGCTGCCCCACTGTCCTTGCACGTGAGCTGGCCGTCCAGCAGCTCCCGACGTCGCCCCTCTGTGCAGCAGTCGCCTCCCGGCCGTCGAGTCGCCTGGCTGCCACGCCACCCGCCCCCCCTTGGCCACCTGTCCGCCCCACTATTCCTCTGCGCGACTACGCGAGCCGCCGTCGAAGCTTCTCTCGTCGCGCCGCCGTGCTACCCATGGCTGCAGCCTGGCTGCGTCGCCTCCTTGTCCAGCCGTCCCTTGTTGACCGGCTGCGCCCCATCCTTGTCCCCCATTGCCGGCCAGATCTCGGCCACCTTTGGACCAGCCCAACCCCGGCGATTCGAACACCGACAAGGTCTACTCTTGTCTTATGAAATTGGTATTACATGAACTTCATGAAGAACTTAAGATTTATGGAATTAGGGCATTAAAAGGTATTTGGGGCATGATATTTAAATTGCATGGATGTATGGATAGATTGTTGTTGAGTATGTGTATGTTTGTATATTTTCGGGGCCCGATTAATAGGGGAGATGCCGCCGAAATTTACATAGAACTCATACATATTAATTACTTGATTAATGGTTTTCAAGTATGATTAAAATGGAAAGCTTAAGAAGTAAAACTATCATGTTATTTTAGGAATTTAAAATGCCTACAAGGTGTTTTTTAAAATGCCATGAAGAGATTTGTGGGTTGAAATGGATGTTGTAAAATGAATTAATTGTTAACTATGTTGTATGATTTTAAATTCATGTATTGAATGGGGAATGTTTGTATAAAACCTAAAGCCCTATAAACAAAGGAGACCCCGTCGAAATTTTGTCGGTTTTATTTAGTAGCTTAATCACACCATGATTAGTTATTAAATCCTTTAAAGAGAGCATGTTAAAGCCTTCTTCTACGCTAGTGATGGAAATAAGCATGCTGTAATATAAGGATGCTAGCAAGCAATGGAGTAATGGTGATGAGAGTAATGGCATGGATCATATAGATAATGTGCACAGATATATGGATTTGTAATTGAGAAGATTAAGATAAGGATTATTGTTTACTAGTTAAGTTATCTTTTTATTAGCTATTGATGTTACAAACATGAATTTTGTTGCTATTGAATTAGTGTGTCTTCAAAGCATTTTAATTACCAAATAATAGGATGGGTTGAGTATTTTGGGATTGTTTTCACACTTCCTTGGATTAAGAATAGGTGTGATCAATTACAAAACATTGTAAAGAGTTGAACTCCAAGGAATGGAAAAAAATGCAGGAATTACTGTAGCACTGCAGAACATGGACTTTGTTTCATTTTTTAGGGGCTATGTAGAGGTGATAATGAGCACAATTATGGGGGAAATGAAAGATAATATTGGAAACTAAATGTACTGGAAGTTTGGGGAGAAATGAAGAAGTTTTCGAGCTTCAATTTAGTGTTTTAATTTCGGGATTTCCTCAGTTACTGTAGCAGTAGATTAAAGAGTGAACTAAAACTTCAATATTTTCAAAAAGACTCGGAATTCGATTCCAATCGTCCCGATAGTTCGGGGATATATTTAAACTAATGAAAATGGTGCGGGCACGTGTCTAAGAGCCCGGATCCATCGGTTACAACATTTCGGTAAATTCACAAGTAGGGTGATTTAATGCATGTAATGCATTCCTTTTGATGTGAAATGATGTGTGACGAACATTTACCATGTTTAGGACGTGGTGAGGTGGTCGAGGACCTGAGTGGAAGGCTCGGACCTGGGTAGGTCCTGGAAGCGAATAAGGTAGGCTCTCGTGCGGGTGCTGTGAGAATTTCTAACTCATTGTATTCTACTGATTTTTGTTGTTGATGTGCTAGATGGAGGTTGGAGTCCATCTTTTGATTCCTGCTTTGTCTGTTGACATGTTATGCTTGTTGCATTTGTCTGAGTTTGTATGTTCCTATATGATCTGCTTTGAGGGAGTACCCCTTGACATTCTTCTTGTGTTGTTGTGGGATGGCCAGGAGGTGGTACTCCATGGCATATGGCTAGTGGAGTACCCTCTGGCATCCTACTCGCACCTGGGATGGTCAAGGGGGATGGTACTCCATAGCGGTTTGTTAATTTTCTATTGTTTGCATTGAGTATTCCTTCCTCCTACCCTACTTTGATGTTGTGCTCTTATTTCCTCGAGAGGTTCCCAATACATATTCGAGATGGGTTTCCTCATATGTATTGGCTTTATATCTCGAGGAGATTGTTGCTTGCATGTTTTCTTATGCGTATTTGAGTAGAGGTTACTCCTTAGATACGTATTGGCTTCCGATCTCGATGAGGTCATTGATCTTTATATATTCAAGATGTTGCTGCCTTGGATATATATGTATACCTGTTGTTAGGTATTTATACTAGTAATCTCTTACTTTCAGGCATGATACATCAGACGGAAGCCCCGGCAGAGGGCGTATAATATCTGGCCACGAGCACTTGATGCTCTATCGGACGGATGCCCCGGCAGAGGGCGTATAATATCTGGCCATCTATCTCAGTCAGAGAGCTGTATTTTCTGGCCATGTGCACATGTTTGCTATAGCATTATCCGGCTTTGGCCGAAGACGATACTGATGGTGTCGTTGATGTCGTAAACATCTTAGTATCACATATGCCAGAGATTTAGTACATATGTGGATTTATCCACATTCCAGAGACTTGTTATTGGCTCGTGATGTTGTTACTATTGCATACTTGCACTTCTTTTATTTTGTTCTTTGCTAGTGGCCTTCGTCACCTTTATTGATTTATTTGCGATCCTACTGGGCCTTTCTTTGGCTCATGCACTTGATGGATGTCTTCTTAGGTGACAGTGAGGAGTAGGGTCAGGACTAGACAAGGACCTTACGAGTAGCTAGGAGCGAGACTCAGGAGGTTTGTGGGCCTCTATTCCTTTCTTAGTGAGAGTTGTGTTTTTATTCGGGACCTGTATAGGGCCTTTGTATAACCTTATACATTTTCTTCCGATGATTAATAATTTAACTTTGTTTTAATTATCTGCTTGTGTTACTTAGCCTTGCATGCTTTTAGGGGCGACCATATAATTACGCGGCGTCTGTCACGTGCGCCGAGGCCAAGGACCCGGGTTCGGGGCGTGACAAATACAGTTGGTTGGTTATACCGCTGGTCATCAGGCCTTGAGTACTAGATCAGATTATTTCCCCGTCTCCCGACCATCAGGATCCGGTTATTCGATTGATGACAGCTGGTTTTATTCAGAGTATTGAACTAGGGTTGCATGTTGATTATGATACGAGGCTATTGCATATATAGGATTACTATATGCAGGATATGATGTGAGATTGATTTTGTGATCTTTCGGATTTTTGATCGTAAGACATGATTATCAAGATTTAAGATAATTCCACTGATCTTCATGATTTTTTTTTTACTTGCATTATTCTTATACTAGTATCATAGTACTGATGACAGGTATATATAATACCTGGCGGAGAAGTTCTTACTCACTGAGCTTGTATAGCTCAGCCATCTCGATTACTGTTTTTCCTGTTACAGGACCTATACTTAGATCGGGATAGTAGCTCATGTCTCGAGCAGGGATCAAAGTCTAGCTGGCTTTGACATACCTACTTTGTATTTTATTATGGTGGGTTGTATTAGACTTTGATTATGTCTTTTCTTCCGCTGTATTTGGGGTCGTAGTTGCCTATAACTCTGCGTGTTGTACTCTTTTTCTGACCTGGTTTGATTATGACTTCCCGTGAGTAACCGGTTATGTTATGTCCTATGGATTTTACTTTAGAGTACATGCTCATTTTCGTGTTTAAAGTACACTTATGGGTCAGTGCACTCCTACCAAATTTGGTGTGACATCTGTCTCATTAGCGAGATGGGTGTTACAACCACATTATAAGCTCTAAATTACCATCCACTAGTTAGTTTTTAGGGAAACCCTAACCAGTGAAGTAATTTTCAAAGCAATCATACTATTTCTGTAAAATCCAGGAGTTTTATGGGTAAATTTGGAATTTTCTCGTTTGTGAGTATTTTTAAAATTTAGATGAATTCTCTAGATTTGGTTAATTGGAGAAAGAGAGAATGAATGGAATTAAATTTTTGGATTTATATAGATTAATTTATTTAATCTTCTTTAATGGTTTTTATAATCTTTGAGGTTGACAAGGACCCAAGAGGATAAGGTGATTATTGGGGATTTAATTAATTTAAATTTTAAGGTTTGAAATTTGGGGTCTGCGAAGGACCGAAGTGCAATTTGTATTTTGATTGGGACTTGGAGTAAATCCTCCACTTCTCACAGACTGGGGACGTAAATGAGAAATAAATACTTATAGGGACTAGAAGTAAATTTTCTATCTCTCATGATTAAAACAGTGTAGACTGTAAAAATGAATAGTGAGTTTTTGGAGGGGGCTAACTATGAAACTACACGTAAACGCGTGCACGTGGGAGGCCGATTTCATGGTGATGGACGGTGAGGATAAGAAGAGCTTAAAAACAAGCAGTGATCCAAGGGCTATGGGTTGATCTGAAGAGATAATGCACAGGGTGCTCTCCGCAGCTTGTGGAAGGGAGAAGTGCTATCTCGAGGCACGAGCGCACCTTCATCTCATCCGCCCGCGCACCGCTCAGCCCTATCGCCTACGTGATGGTTAGGCAGTTGAGGAAAAGAAGGGAAGGGGGGGGTGCGGTGATCGCTACCGCCACCGCCATCGTGGGATCCCCATTCTCTCCTCATCTGGCGTACAGGCCCGTTAAAAGCTGGGCACGCCTATAGGAAACCTAGCTGTCATAGAGAACGGAGGAGTTCATCACTAGAAGAGAAGAGGCTGGCAGAGGGGGGAACGATGCCGCTCCACCGCGATGAAGGGAAGCGCTGACCAGCTCCCGGTATTGTCATATGAGTCCCCAGCCGTATCTAGCCACTTGTAGAAATTGGTGTGAGTTTACATGTATATCATGATATGTGAAAGTTCAGAGTTAGATTTATAAACTTTTATCATTGGTTAATTTCTGTAAATCAGAATGCATGCATATGTCTTGATTAAGGGGTGGTTTTGTGAGCCTCTGTTGAGGTTTTATAGGGGCTTGAGAGAGTAGTAATGGAGAGTGGAAGGACTCTCGGTGGACTTTTTGGACATATGATTTGTTATTGTTTAGAAGGAGATGGTGTGTTTCAGGCCTGTGATTTTATGTTGAAGTTTATGAATATAAGCGGGCATTGAGGTTCTTTGAGAAACAAGTAATTAGAGAAGAGGTAAAGGATTTTGAGGGTTTAACATTTGTCTGTTGAAGCCTTGGGTGAGGATTAACTAAATGTGATTAAAGGTTTGGATGTTAAAAAGCTTATTAATTTGGTATGGGTTCATGATTTGAGTAACTGTGGACACCATCATTTTATGTGGCTGTTGGTGTTTATGTTGAAGGACTTTACTGGCTGAAATTCCATATGTTTGGGTGATGAACGGTTCAGGAAATAATTTAAGAAGGGGATGAGAATCTTATTGTGTGTCATAGGATGCTAAGTTATGATTCTATGTGGTTGTGAGAGTATTTGTTTCATGATCGCATGTGTAAAGGCTCTTGAGTATGTGTTCTTGATTCTTTGAGAGAATAATAGTGCTTTGAGGTGTTTTACTATTTATGAAGTCACTGTAGCATGAATAGTGTCTTCTTCTTTATTTTATTTTCTGGGAACCAAGTTTTTTGCTTGAGATTATAAATAGGGTATGCTTAATTGAAAGGTTGATAAATTGGATACTTGTTTAAGGCATGTTATAGGGAAAACCGCCACCTTTTATTTCCTTTTAATTGCATGAATCAAAGATAAGAGTTAGAGCTCTGAATTGAAGCTACTTATAGATAACTGCAGGAATCACTGTAGCACTGCGGGACATGGAGTTTGATCTTTGTATAACTGGCTATATAGAGACGCTAATTAATGAGTTCATTTTTAGTGTAAATAAAAGATAATAATTGGATTGATATGGATAAAGGGATTTGTGAGACTATGGACTCTTTGATTCATAGAGATAATAGTTTGGAATTGGGTACCAATGAATGTTTGGGTTCATTGATGTTTGAAAGGTTTTGATTTTCAATAATGATTGAAAGAAGGTAGAACCAGAGGTTGATCTACTCACTGAATTTCATGTTAGAGGAGTGGGATTCCTGGTATTGGTGTTCAGAGTGAACTAATTTGAGGCTTAGATGGTGTGTGAGGAGTATATGTCTATATATATATTTATGCATGATTTCATGTGAGGGAGCAAAAGGTTTGAGGTCGATGAAGGTAGACAAATTAATTGATCACTGTGGTGCAGGCGGGAAGCTGGAGTCTCATTGTGAATGGAGTTTATAAAATCATTGGTATTTGAATTTGGTGACAGGGAGGTGGATATGATCTCTAGTGGAGATGGCCTATAGAATGAGTGTGAGAGTTTACACTAATGTTAAGAGTGTGACCATCTTGTATATGCATTCTGGGATCCACTAAATGATGAGTGGGATATATGTTTTTAATGTGAAGGTTATAATATTTCATAAATGGCTTTGACTGTGTTTTGGTGATGATTTAGAACATGGCTCTGTACACTAGGAATACAGTGGACGTGAGGAGAATGGAGTCAGGTGCACATGCTTACTCTCGTTTCATGTGATGATAAGTGAGTTAGAGGGTGCCATTGGGTCTCAAGATTTGTGTAGAGAATTGAAACTAGAGTACATTCATAGATTCTGGAATGATCTGATTATTGGTGGAATTGGTTGTCACCAAGGTTCACTAGTTGGAATTTTAAAGACAGTGAACTTGATAGTTGGGAGTTCTTTTGGATTTGTGAGTTGGGCTTTTGGGCTCGATAGGTTGATTAAAAAGGTTTGGCCCTAATTTCGGTTTGGGCTCTGTGCTATGAACTAGGTAGTGTTTAGCAGAATGTGAATAGAAGGTGATCAAGGTGGTTGATTCAACTAAGTAAGTTGCTTTTGGTTGGGCCTTTGGGCCGGCCTGATGAAAATGGACAACGGGATTATTGGGGATTTTAGTTGAACCAATTTGAATAGTACTAGTTGTTCATGTACGTGTGTACATTATTTGAGACTAGGTTTATTATTTCCAGGTGTTGACTTGGAGTGCTGAGTTGCGTCGGGAGAGACACAGACTAGTTGGTACAGATCGGTGTATACCAGATATTGTCGAGGAACGTGGTGCTTCGACGGGACAGATTCGGAGCGATCAGTGGGATTGCGTTAGAGGTAAGTTACTCTTGCCTAGATTCCACCCATTGTCTGGGTTTCTTGATTTGCTAAATGCTGGTTGTTGGCATGTCTTTCTTTGTGATACCTGTTGTTTTTGGATACATGCACATACATGATAGTTATTACTCTCTTTCCTCGTATGTGTGTGATTGATGTGCTTGTGGTAGTGTTGTTACTACCTGTTTGTTTGGAATGCTCTGTTGGGCTTGCCCACCCTTGGGCCGACATTTGACTGTAGGCACTCGTGGTGCTTGTGTGCAGTTAGGTAGGTATGCGTCAGTGGAGTGAGCGGGCTCACTGAGCATAGCCTCCTGTTGTCTGGCACGAGACCATGGAGATCTGCTTGATACTTGTGTCTTGGCCGGATAGGTGTCGCCAACCGAGTTTCTTCTTCCGCCGGATTCGATGGAGCGGTGTGAGCTCCGGATTTTGCGAGGCGTTGGGGCCAGGGACACCACAGCGTTCCGGCATTCACGGCGGAGGGGCGATACTCTTGTCCGCCCGGTCGGTGGTCGATCACCCGACCATGTCGACATGAGAGAGAGGTGGCGCTACCAAGGAGCGACAGGTTAGTCGCTGGCAGCAGATGCTGTGTGTTGCTGACCGAGGGAAATCATTGCTGAGCTTGTTATTGGAATTCTCTTCCAGAGCCCCGAGGGCTGTTGTTGGATAGGAGTCGTGCCGTTGCTGATATTTGTGGTAGACTCCTAGGATCTGTTTGTACAGGGTGTATCCCCATTGCTTGATGATTCTTTGATTTTTGATATCATGTTTCATCTTATGTCTTTGAGATCCTTGCAGGGTACTTACTGGGCTTTCCTTTCGAAAGCTCATCACTTTTTCCCTTCTCTCATTTCAGGTCCTGAGGAGTAGGTGACTCGAGCTCAGGAGACGTGCGAGAGTCGGGGTGGGATATTTGCTGAGGTCGGAGGATCTCCCTTACTTTTGTTTTCGAAAGTGAGGATACTTGGCTTAGGACCTATGTAGGGCCTGGATTTGTTAGGGCTTTGGACCCTGGTGTTGTTTAGGGACTTTATTTTCCGCATTAGCACTCTGATTTGTATTTGTTTATTATTGGATTAATAAACTTTTGAATTTATTTTGTTATACGCTCTTTTGCATTTTACTTAGGCCTTGTACTCAAGTGGGGCCCGTCTCCACTTGGGTACGGCCGGTCTGTTGACGTGCCCGAGGTCCCGGGATCCGGGTCGGGGCGTTACAATTTCTATAATGCATCATGGGTGAATCAAAGACAATGCATCAAATCCATTCAAAATTATCAGTATGTTACTTTCAATAAAAACACATTCTTCTTTCTTTAAAGTTGTTATTTGTTCCTGAAATAGAAAACAATAGAGATGGCTTCATTCTGAAAACCTAGATCTAAAAAAGGCTAGATCTGAGAACAAGCACATAGAACAGCTTGACGAACACCTAAATCTGATAATAGATCTGAAAACCAAGATTTAAAACTAAAAACCTAAAAATCTGAAACCGAGATCTAAAAACCTAGATCTGAAAAATAGAACACTCCACTCTCTCACCTTGATGAACACCTTCAGAATCACCCGTGAGATGATCGCGAGACCGCAAAGGTAGCCTTGAGGATCTGGAGATCGTCGAAGCTCTAATCCTTCCAAATAGCACAGCCGCCCACGAGATGAGAACGGAGGGTGTCGGGTCGCGAGTTCGTCCGTAAGAGGTCGCAAGTTCAGTAGGGTTGTGAGGGATGGGTGAAGTGGGTTGCAGTGATATTTTATACCCCTCCAACTTCAGTGACTTCAGTATGTTTAAAACGGAAGTGAGGCAAAGGGGTTGTTCTTTTTGGGGTAAGTGAACTGCGGAAGTCCGGAAGTGCTCCATTTCCGACACTATGGGTGTTCTTTTCTCCGGAACTTCCACTTTGGCCCACTTCGAGAAGTGAGCACTTTGGCCAAAATTGGCTTATGGCGACTTCGGTCGATTTTAGACCGAAGTCCCCGAAGTGACCTTACTATATAACCGCACTTCAGCCACCTTCCGTGACCCTGTGGAACTCGTCTTTGAGCTCTCGAACTCCGCTCGATCTCTCTGTCGATCTCCGACCGAAACCCTAAAAAAAAATCGTGCCTCTCTCGTGTTCTCCAGCTAGATCCAGACATCCGAGCTAACAAGGTCAACATCTTTCGTCTTCTCCGGCCAGATCTGAAACCCGGTGAGTTTCCCAACATCTTTTCTTTCTTTTCTGCACTAAGGCCGGCGGTTTTTCAACAGCTCACAGCCTACCCTCGCTCTGGCCCCGAGATCAACGATCTAATACTGCGCCCCACTCCGTTCACGGTCGCCGAGTTTTACATGACTGAAGTTTTTTGGATTTCTTTTTCCGCAAGAATCTCACCGGGTTTCACACAGATCCGTGAGTCGAGACTTTGATTTCTCATTCTTTTGAGCTTCTCCTCAACGCACAGGTATAAACCCTTTCTTCCCAAAGGATTTTGTAGTTTTTAGGTTTTAGGATTCCTTGGCGCTAGATTTTAAGACAGAGATGTTATAAAAATCTGATTTTTCATCTTTTCCCTTTCTTGATTCATTCTGTCAGTTTTTATTCTCAATGACTAATAGTTTGCTTTTTATTTCTTGAATCATGGCTGATTGTTTTTTCCTATCTGTAAGCTCTTGAATCATGGCTGATTTGGATGTCTCAATTTTATTGCCATGTTTATATTTTTTTCTAAGACAACGTCAGTTCTTCTATGGTGTTTAGCTTCATCTTGTATGCATGCTTTAATGTTTCATCTTTAGTATAATTGTCTGGAAAGCATGTTCTTGGTTGTATGATTTTATTTATTTATTTATTTATTATTTTTATTATTTTTATTTTTATTTTTTACTTTTGGTGTTTCTCCACAACTGCCATACTTATATTTGTTTTTTTTTATAAAAAAAGAGCATGTCTCTTATTTTATGGTGATTTGCTACATCTTATCATGCTTCAATGCTCCATATTCAGTATAATTGTTGGTGCTTCTCTCATTGTTGTTTAAATGACTACTAATTGCACTTATAGATGTGATTCCCAGTAGTGCAAATGTGTTGTTTGGTTTTCATAGCACTGATAAAACCAATGAAACACTATTTAGGTTTTCTTACTAGCATCTGCTAATCAGAATGAGTAATGATATGATATTGATGGTCAGTGGCAGATCTAGAAATTAGACTTAGGGGGGGCGAACTACTAATGTCATTGTCCAATATAGATCTTTTTTTTTACTATCAATTTTGAATTATAATTATGTAATTCCTCGAAACATGTTTTTTACCACAAATCATTTTTTTTTTTGCATGCAATCGAAGAACTTTAGTTGAGTGTTTTTCCACTTGTACAATAGTTTTATTATCTACTATTGAAGTCTCATTAATGAAGTAGATGTACCTGTTGAATAGCTCTTTTACTTTAGAACTATCTAAATTAATTAACACGAGAACTGATTAAATAAATATTATAATTAAAATTGCAAGAAATAGATTAACAAAAACCACACATAAAAATTTAATCAAACTTGAACAAGTTTAATCAAATTAACTTATCAACAAGTGTAATATAAAGCATGAAACAAACTCCATGAAGCAAAGTAATGGATAAAAACAAACAATAGAATTAAATCCTGAAGAAAAATTCATGAAAACAAATAAATCCAAGAACAAAAAAACAAATTAAGAAGCAAAATTCAATTATACCATACTAACCCTACATGAACAAATAACCCACTATCAAGTATACATAAAACTCAAGAATCCAAGACTGCCCCTTTTTCACATTCAAATAATAGTAACAATCCAAAAAAATTGAAGTAAAGAAAAATCAAATGTCTCATTCTCCGAAAAACTACCTAGAGACGGACTATCAAAATTAGAAGAGCGTCGAGCAGGTGACGACAAGGCGCCGACAAGGATTAGGTGGCAGCGACGGTGAGCAAGAGAGAAGAGGTATGGTCCAAAGATGAAACTGAACAGGCTCAAGATAGGTTTTAGTTTAGCTTTTTTCACTTAAACCTTTATAAATTTTATATTTATATAAAAAACTTTTTGAAACTTTGGGGGACAATGGGAAATTTTGCAAAATTTGAAGGGTTAAAGATAGGTTTTAGTTTAGGTTTTTTACACTTAAAATCTTATAAATTTTATATTTATCTAAATTTTTTTTTTAAATTTTAGAGGAGTAATGGAAAATTTTGTAAAATTTGAAGGGGCCAATAGACATTTACCCAGAATTTAGTGGGTGAGGGGAGGTAGGGGCCCCTGCTCGACCCCCCTTGCATGCGCCAATGTTGATGGTTTAGTTTTTTTTTTTTTTTTTTAAATCATGGCATGTTTTTTTTTCTGTTTCTTTCGTTTTGTTTCATTCTCCTTTCTGTACTTTTTTTAAAATTTGCTTGATCATTTTCATGTATTGAATTGTTGTGTGTTTGGTACATTTTTTATTTCCTTTATGAGTTGTTGTAATCATGGTTATTTTTTTGTAATCAAAGGATGTTGTTCTTATTAATATTATTCTTGTTTGTATATTTACATTTATGTTTTCTTTCCTTCTCGGGTGTCTTCAATTATTACTTTGGATTTTATTTCTTTTATGGCATGTTTAAATCATGGCATGTTTTATTTTAATATTCATGGCATGTTCTATTATTTTTTTGGGGGTTTCATTTCTATTTTGTTTCATTCTCCTGTGTATACTTTTCTATTTGTATGTGATCAATTTCATTAGTGAGATGTTGATGGTTAGTTTCTTTTTTTTTTTTTTGGTAAATCAGGGCATGTTCTTTTATTTTGTTTCTTTTGTTTTGTTCCATTCTCTTTTATGTTTGTTTTTTTGTTTGCTTGATCATTTTAATGAAATTGAATTATTGTGTATTTGGTAGATATACTTATTTCCTTTATGAGTTGTTGTAATCATGTTTATTTTTTTGTAATCAAATGATGTTGTGATTATTAATATTATTCTTGTTTGTATATTTTCAATTATGTTTTCTTTCCTTCTCGGGTGTCTTCAGTTAGTAGTTTGGATTTTATTTCTTTTATGGCACGTTTTATTTTTTATACTCATGGCATGTTCTAACCCTTTTTTTTCTTTGGGTGGGGGGGTTTATTTCTATTTTGTTTCATTCTCCTGTGTATACTTTTCTCTTTGTATGTGATCAATTTCATTAGTGAGATGTTGATGGTTAGTTTCTTTTCTTTTCTTTTTTTTTTTGTAAATAAGGGCATGTTCTTTTATTTTGTTTCTTTTGTTTTGTTACATTCTCTTTTATGTTCTTTTTTTTGTTTGCTTGATCATTTTAATGAAATTGAATTGTTGTGTATTTGATAAATTTATTTATTTCCTTTATGAGTTGTTGTAATCATGGTTATTTTTTTGTATCAAATGATGTAGTTATTATTAATATTTTTCTTGTTTGTATATTTTCAATTATGTTTTCTTTCCTTCTCGGGTGTCTTCAGTTACTACTTTGGATTTTATTTCTTTTATGGCATGTTTAAATCATGACATGTTTTATTTTTTATACTCAAGGCATGTTCTATTTTTTTTGGGGGGGGGGGGGGTTTTTTTCTATTTTGTTTCATTCTCCTATGTACACTTTTCTCTTTATATGTGATCAATTTCATTAGTGAGATGTTGATGGTTAGTTTCTTTTCTTTTCTTTTTTCTTTTTTTTTTGTAAATAAGGGCATGTTCTTTTATTTTGTTTCTTTTGTTTTGTTACATTCTCTTTTATGTTCTTTTTTTTTGTTTGCTTGATCATTTTAATGAAATTGAATTGTTGTGTATTTGGTAGATTTACTTATTTCCTTTATGAGTTGTTGTAATTATGGTTATTTTTTTTGTAATCAAATGATGTTGTTATTATTAATATTATTCTTGTTTGCATATTTTCAATTATGTTTTCTTTCCTTCTCGGGTGTCTTCAGTTATTACTTTGGATTTTATTTCTTTTATGGCATGTTTTATTCTTTATACTCATGGCATGTTCTATTGTTTTGGGCAGGTTTAATTTCTATTTTGTTTCATTCTCCTGTGTATACTTTTCTCTTTGTCTGTGATCAATTTCATTAGTGAGATGTTGATGGTTAGTTTCTTTTCTTTTCTTTTTTTTTTTTGTAAATAAGGGCATGTTCTTTTATTTTGTTTCTTTTGTTTTGTTACATTCTCTTTTATGTTCTTTTTTTTGTTTGCTTGATCATTTTAATGAAATTGAATTGTTGTGTATTTGATAGATTTATTTATTTCCTTTATGAGTTGTTGTAATCATGGTTATTTTTTTTGTAATCAAATGATGTTGTTATTATTAATATTATTCTTGTTTGTATATTTTCAATTATGTTTTCTTTCCTTCTCGGGTGTCTTCAGTTATTACTTTGGATTTTATTTCTTTTATGGCATGTTTAAATCATGACATGTTTTATTTTTTATACTCAAGGCATGTTCTATTTTTTTGGGGAGGTTTTATTTCTATTTTGTTTCATTCTCCTGTGTACACTTTTTTCTTTGTATATGATCAATTTCATTAGTGAGATGTTAATGGTTAGTTTCTTTTCTTTTTTTTTCTTTTGTTTTGTAAATAAGGGCATGTTCTTTTATTTTGTTTCTTTTGTTTTGTTACATTCTCTTTTATGTTCTTTTTTTTTGTTTGCTTGATAAGTTTAATGAAATTGAATTGTTGTGTATTTGGTAGATTTACTTATTTCCTATATGAGTTGTTGTAATCATGGTTATTTTTTTTGTAATCAAATGATGTTGTTATTATTAATATTATTCTTGTTTGTATATTTTTAATTATGTTTTCTTTCCTTCTCGGGTGTCTTCAATTATTACTTTGGATTTTATTTCTTTTATGGCATGTTTTATTTTTTATACTCATGGCATGTTCAATTTTTTTGGGCGGGTTTTATTTCTATTTTGTTTCATTCTCCTGTGTATACTTTTCTCTTTGTATGTGATCAATTTCATTAGTGAGATGTTGATGGTTAGTTTCTTTTCTTTTCTTTTTGTTTTGTAAATAAGGGCATGTTCTTTTATTTTGTTTCTTTTGTTTTGTTACATTCTCTTTTATGTTTTTTTTTGTTTGCTTGATCATTTTAATGAAATTGAATTGTTGTGTCTTTGATAGATTTATTTATTTCCTTCATGAGTTGTTGTAATCATGGTTATTTTTTTGTAATCAAATGATGTTGTTATTATTAATATTATTCTTGTTTGTATATTTTCAATTATGTTTTCTTTCCTTCTCGGGTGGCTTCAGTTATTACTTTGGATTTTATTTCTTTTATGGCATGTTTAAATCATGACATGTTTTATTTTTTATACTCAAGGTGTAAAATCAAAGGATTTTAGGGGTTAAATTTTTTGACATGTGTGAATTTTCTAATTTGCTCTTTAATTATTTTTATTAATGGAAGGAGTCTTTTAAACTTGGAATTAATAGGAAAAAAGGGATTAAAGTGGTTAATTAGTAAAGGATAGAATTTGGGACATAAATATATATATATATATATATATATATATATATATATATATATATAAACATGTTTTGTGTATATATATATATAGACGAGTAAGATAAGAATCAAAATTAGAGTTGTTATGATAGTTGGTATTATATATATATATATATATATATACAAAAGAGTAGATTTGGGATGGTTTGAATTTAAAGTCCCACGTGATAACATGCATGGCTTAAAAAAAAAAAGTTGAAAAAATAAATTTCATCTTAGAGCTCTCCAATTAATTAATTAAGTGAATAAATATTTTATTTGATTAAAAATATGAATCCATGGTTAAAGATAAAAAATCAGATCTGATATATATAAATTAAATTTATATATATGATAAAGAGGTGATTTGAAAGATGAGTTGATTGATGGGATAAGATGTTGAAATTCAAGGAAAAATAAGTAATTATAGAAATGAAATTCTAATATATATGTCATAATGAGACATACATGGCAGCCATTGACCAGGTTGAAGTCTTGGTGGGTGAAAACGAGTGGATGCCGTTTAAATAGATGGCCATGATTAAATGTGCGATTTAAGTACTCATCCGACAGCTGCAACACTGCCACGTGGATATATTGTGAGATATTTTATACTTAATGTAAAATCCATGAATTTTTGGAAATAAATATATTGTTATTTCCTAGAAAAAATATATATATATATTAAATTATTTATTTCCCGCGATTGGTGTTGGTGTGGGAATAAATGATTTATTAAATGGAAATTAAATTATTATGGGGTGATGAGGGGACCTAATAGTAATTTTTAAAAGTATTGAGGACTGAATGAGAGTTGTACCCTCTCTCAGTTTTGGACTAAAATGTAATACAAAAAGGGAGAAGGACCTCTGGATAATATTCGTTGAGAAAACTCTATTAGGAATAGATGAACGGCTGAGATTAAAAGATCTCAGACTGTAGTAAGTCGCGAGGCATTATAAGGGCTTACAGAGAGCCACGTGGCAAGCCCAGATTTGATCCATCTGATCATGGACCAGATACGAGGCAATGAAGGGTGGGATGGTGGAGGCGATCCCACGGTGAGGGCTCTCCAGAACCGCTCATCTAGAGATGAGTCACAATCTTGAAATAAACTAAGAAGATCTGGCCGTTGGTTATATTTTGATCCTGAGCGTTAATCAAGTGAATTTCAGATTCGAGATCTCCTAACATAATCCGGGCCGTTAGATGTAATCCAACCGACCATCACCGTTCAACGCCAAAGTGGCGATCCCGAGGCAGCCCACCTCCTTCGCCGTGACGCTCGAACGGCCAAGGCTACGAAGCTCAGCCTACCTCGCCTGCTACTGGCGAGGAAGGCGAACGGCCGCCGTGGCGGTTTCCGTTCTTTGTCGCCTCGCTCACCTACCTCTGGAAGGCTATAAAAAGGCCAGCTCGTCTCTGTAGTGAGACAGAGAAGCCACTGTGGAAAAGCCTCTACCGCCGGCGACCGGAGGAAGAAGCGGTAGCGCAACACCGGCTCGACGGCACCCAAATTTCGTATCGCCTTTGAGCAGAGGGAGAAGGTGGGTTGTGGGAAAAAAAAGGGAGGGGAGGGAGGGGGGGCGACTGCAGTGCACCAAGGGCGCCACCGAGATCGCCGGAGAAGTTCTGCAAGCGAACACTGCCGGACAGAACGCTGTGCTGGTGCTGTTTTGCCATCCGCGAATCACCTGTAAGCATTCCTCCCTCTTGATAATGTAGTTAGAGTTAGCATGCATCTCTATTTCCCTAACGGATGCCGCCCGAGTGGAGCCCTCCTCGGCCGAGGAAGTTAAGCTTCAACGAAGAAGATAGCGGGGTGTAGTGACTGGTCGGGGAGCAAAGGACATCCGGTGAGGTTCGGGTCCTAGTATAGGTTGGCCTGGAGCACAGAGCGGTCGCCCGAGACTACTCTGAACTCCGGTGAGGCTCGGGTCGTAGAGAGTAAACGAAGAAGAAAAAGGGATAAATAAATAAATTGATAATAAAATTCAGTAATATATATATATATATATATATATATAGTTAATGAAATGATTGTTTAGTATGACATACTAATATGTTATTTGAAATTAATTAAAATAATTAGTTCATTATTTTTTCTCTCTCATGGGCTGAAATACTAACAAATTAGTGTGACAAGTAATAATTAGATAGTTGAAATATTTATTTGGAAACTATGGGAGTGTGACATTTAATATAGTAGCCATGACTATATGAGACAAAAGTAATGTGACAAAAAAATTTAAATTTGTTACATAGTGTGATTTAAGAAAATTATTATTTAGTAAGGGTACTAAATATTTTTCGGTAAAGTGACATGAATGAATAAATTATTCTATATGTGTGAAAAAGTAAATTGGATAATTTCACAAATTAAAGGGTAGGCTGTCAGTATGAAACTTGCTATGTCCTATGTAAAAATAGGCCAAGTCGTTTAATGGGCTTTATGGTGGGCCCAGTTCAACCAAATTGACTAAAGGAGATCAAGTAGGGTTCAAACCCGACGTAAGGACGTAGAGTTGACTATCTTTGACTAACTAGGATTCAAAAATGACTAAAGGATATGAAAGCGGGGAAATAAGGGTTAGCGACCCGGGAGAAGGTCGTTAGGACTCGTTTGTGGGCCTAAGCCCAACAAGTACATAGGACATGCATGTGAAAGTAGAAGATTGTAGAAAACTTGACTCTAATAAGAGTCTATGTATGCCAGATACTCTCAGGGGAGACGTAAGGCATTCCAAAGGAGTCCAGGAAGACATTTAGTCTCTCCAGAGGTAAGTTCACTTGCCTTGTTTCCACCCGGTGACGGGATTTCTTGGACTTGCCATGTATTCTCATCATATGCCCTGCTGATGCCATACATGCTATTCATATCTGTTTTTGAATCCTGTTGAGCATGTGTGTTTGTTTTCGGGACGTTGGTGTCCCTGTTTGCCATGTTCTACTGCCCGGACTCAGTGGAGCTAGGGAAGCTCCAATAAAGGAATGTTTAGGGACAGGACCCCTGACTTTCCTGTCAGCCTTACCAGAGAAGCGAATCTCTGGAGGTCTTACCTGTCAGTGGGCGTGGTACACTGACCGTGTTAACACGTAGGAGAGGTAGTTCTACCGACCTGTGACCGGAGGGTCAAACGACCATCTAGGTCGTATTTTCATCCAAAAGCTGGACATACTGGCCGGGAGTAAACTTTGAGTTCTCTTAGAACTCACTACAGAGCCCGAGGGCTTCTGTATCAGGGGTCGTACCTTTGACTTGCTTATGGTAGACTCCTAGGACTATATTGTTGATATTATGATCTCGTTGACTGTCATATTTCCTATTTATGACATTGTGACCTGCATGGGTACTTACTGGGCTTTCCATTCGAAGGCTTATGTGTTTTCTCTTTTCCTCTTTTACAGATTCCGAGGTTTAGGAGGGAGAAGAGCCCGAGGGAGGACACAGGGAGGCCAGAGGTTTTAGGAGCCTACTTTGTCCTTTATCTTTTATTTTATGCGCATTGTTACTTGTAGGACCCGTATAGGGACCAGACTGTTATAGGGCCTATGGACCCTGATGACTCTATGTTCTTATGAACTCGAGTTTATGTTTATGTTATGGATTGTTATCTGCTTATCACACTATTAGGCCTTGTATTCGAGTTGAGTTTATCTCTTCTTTAATACGGCCGGTCTGATGACGTGCTCGAGGTCCCGGAATCCGGGTCGGGGCGTTATAGATTAAAGTGGTATCGAGGCGAAGTTCTCTAGATAGAGCAGATAGCAGACCCTAGATGCCCTTAGCCAGTTGCATAGACTGAGTGCGGGACTGGGGTAGTATAGATAGTGGTACGTTAGATTGACACCTGGTTTTACTCGCAGGATGTCGGGACCGTCGTATCGTGATTCGTTTGACGATGAGGTGGAGTCCGTCAGGGAGAACACTCCACCACCCAGAGCTGATTCATCTGAGCCCGCTGAGGTCCTCGCCGAGATGAGGAGGACGCTGGAAGCCACCAACCGGAAGGTTGACAGGCTTCAGACCACAGTTACCATGTTGGCCCATGGACTTAGAGACCATATGGCTATGCAGAGATCAGTGGGCGTAGGACCCAGGGCTCCATTATTGCAGGAGATAGTGAGCCCGAGTATCCCTCCGCGGCGCGTGTGTAGAGCCCGTGATTATCGCAGTGGATTGGGGGTTCAGATTCGGGAGAGAGCTGTAGGACCATCTCCTACCGTTCTCAGGATCTCTTGGTGCCGACGATGTGGAGTATACGGGCACCGTATGACGGAGTGTAGACGCCCTGCCCTATGGTGCCGTAGCTGTGGCAGTCGGGAGCACCTAGCTTTCTACTGTCCGTCTGGGGCGCCAGGACCTAGCAAGGGACCATAGGGGACTGGAGGACATCGAACTCATACCGACTACACTCCACCGCCTCTCGACGCAGCATCACTTGGACTGAGTTCTAGTTTTAGAATAACCGTAGTCTTACAAACTTATGTGTTGTATGAACTACTTTTATTATGTCCTTTAGTGTCTTTTGTTATAACATGTTGTCTCTAGTCGTTGCTTTTGAATTGAATAAAAAGTATGCTTTTATCATCACCTGTCTTGCTGGAAATAAAAGTAACCTTGTAATCCTTATACAGCTAAACTATGGATCACTTGCGTGGAGGTCGAGGTGGTAGGGGTAGAGGAAGGGGTAGGCGAGGGCGACCTCGTCGTACCGAGATGCCACAGCCTCCTGTGGAGGAAGAAGTTCCTCAACCGCAGGGTGGGGAGGTACCCCCACCTGTGGACGAGATGGAAGTCGAGCAGGAGGTGCCTGCTCAATCCAATGCTCAGGCGCCTCAGGCAGAGGGCCAAAACCCAAGGGGGGAGGTACCCCCCATGAGCATGATGGAACTAATGAGGGAAATGTTGGGACTAATTCAAGAGACCCGACAACAACGTGCACCACCCCCATCAACCACCCCCACGTCAAGTAGAGGATTACTTGGGGAGATCAAGAGACCTTCTCCCCGACCTTTCGAGGGGGCTGCAGATCCCCATGCAGCCGAACAATGGATAAGGGAGATGGAGAAGACCTTCGAGGTTTTCCAGACCACCGAGGCGGAGAAGATCAGGACCGCCGTGTACATGCTCCAAGGACCCGCAGAGGATTGGTACTTTGGAGAGATAAGATTGAGGAAGGGAGAGGCCTTCCAGACTTGGGAAGAATTCAGGACTGCGTTCTTCGCCAAGTATTTTTCGAGAGGACATCTGGTACAGCTCGGACAACAATTCTCCCAGCTTGTTCAGGGAGGCTCCACGGTGGAGCAGTATGAAACAGAATTTGACCGGTTGGCTCGCTTTCTGCCGGACATAGTTCCGACAGTAGAGAGCCGAGTGATGAAGTTTGAGGCCGGACTGCGACCATCACTAAAGAAGATCGTGACCAGCCACATGTGCAAGACTTACACTGAAGTTGTGGCTAGAGCCAAGTACACTGAGGCTTCTTGCCAGGGGGACGCCCAGGGGTCGTCCCAGAAAGAGAAAAAGGATAAGGGGGCAAATAGCCAGGGCCAATCGTCTGGAAAGAGCTTAGGAAAGCGAAGGCCTGATAGTAAGTATCGGCCATATGGGAAGCCGACCAGGTCCACAGCCTCATCTGGAGGCAAAGGGTCGACAGCTAGTGTGACCCAGAACATTAGGTGTTATGAATGCAAGGGACCGCATAAGAGGTCCCAATGCCCAAGGATAACTGGTGGGTGTTATTTCTGTTTGGCCTTGGATCACCAAAAGGCCCAATGTCCCCAGCGTCAACAAGGACAGAGTGTGGTGGGAGGAACTCAAGGATCTCAACAAGCTTCCCGACAATCTGTTGGACCACCACCAAGACCACAAGGTGGGGATAAGAAAGGGAAGGCGACCTCAGGACAGCCTTCTACCCCGAACCAACCCCAGCAGCAGCAGAGGCCAATGACCCATGGACGGGTCTACCATTTGACAACCGAGGAAGCACAGGCATCAGCAGATGTCATGGCAGGTACCATTTCAGTTAGTTCTTTCTATGCTTGCACTTTATTTGATCCTGGAGCCACACACTCTTTCGTATCGGCACGGTTTGCACGAAAGCACACATTGCCTACTATAGATCTACCCCAGGCCTTGTGTGTAGACACCCCGGTAGGAGCTGCCATGATGGTAAGGAGGATGGTACCGGCATGCCCTGTAGTGATAGAGGGGCGTAGATTACTTGCAAACTTGCATGTAATGGACCTGAAGGATTACGATGTGATCCTCGGGATGGGCCGCTCTCTTGATTTACCGGTGGTAGGCTAATGCATTGGGAAGAGGGTTGTGTTTAAGATACCGGGAGATGAGGAATTTACTTTTAAAGGTAGCCAAACTTGTTCCCTTGTACAAGAGATTTCAGCTCTCCAGGTTCGGAAATTACTTAGGGGTGGATGTGTAGGCTATTTGGCTTCTATTTCTGAGATAAATAAGGATAAGGAGATTGTAGTCTCAGACGTACCGGTAGTAAGGGAGTACCCTGAAGTGTTTCCGGAAGAGTTACCGGGATTACCACCGGAAAGAGAACTAGAGTTCTCTATTGATTTGGTACCTGGAACAGCTCCTGTGTCTAAGGCTCCTTATCGGATGGCGCCTGCGGAGCTTAAGGAATTGAAGACCCAACTAGAGGAATTGTTGGACAAAGGTTTCATCAGACCTAGCATGTCACCTTGGGGTGCACCTGTTCTTTTCGTCAAGAAGAAAGACGGGTCGCTAAGGCTGTGCATTGATTATCGGGAGTTGAACAAGGTGACTGTAAAGAATAAATATCCTCTACCGAGAATCGATGACCTACTGGATCAGCTACAGGGAGCTCAAGTATTTTCCAAAATTGACTTGAGATCAGGGTATCATCAAGTAAGGATTAAAGAGACGGATATTCCGAAGAGTGCTTTCCGTACTAGATACGGGCACTATGAGTTTTTGGTAATGCCGTTTGGGCTTACCAATGCTCCAGCAGTCTTTATGGACATGATGAACCGGGTATTCCGTCATTATTTGGACCAATTTGTGGTGGTGTTTATTGACGATATACTGGTCTACTCAAGAAGCCTCCAGGCCCACGAGGAGCACTTAAGAATAATGCTAGAGACCTTGAGGGATCATCAGCTCTATGCGAAGTTCTCCAAGTGCGAATTCTGGTTGGACAAGGTAGCCTTCTTGGGCCACGTGGTAAGTGGAGCCGGAGTTTCAGTAGATCCCAAGAAAATTGAAGCCGTTGTGGAATGGAAAAGACCAACAACGGTACGGGAGATACGGAGTTTCCTGGGATTAGCTGGCTATTACCGGAGATTCGTAGAGGGTTTCTCGGTTATAGCGGCACCATTAACCAAGTTGACTAGGAAAGGTACCAAATTTATTTGGACTGACTCTTGTGAAATGAGTTTCCAGGAGTTAAAACAGAGGTTGATTTCAGCACCAGTGTTGGCGTTACCACAAAGTAATCGTTGGTATACTATCTACAGTGACGCCTGCAAGGCTGGTCTTGGATGGTGCTGATGCAAGATGGGCGCGTGATTGCTTATGCATCACGACAGTTAAAACCTTTCGAAGAAAACTACCCCACACACGATCTTGAGCTGGCAGCGATCGTGTTTGCCCTAAAGATCTGGTGACACTTCCTCTACGGTGTACCTTGCGAGATTTACACCGATCATAAGAGCCTCAAGTACATATTTACACAGAAGGAATTGAATATGAGACAGCGGCGATGGTTAGAGCTAATCAAGGATTATGATCTCAGTGTCCATTACCACCCGGGCAAGGCGAACGTGGTGGCTGATGCACTGAGCAGGAAGTCTGGATATGGAGTCGCCGCTATGTTAACTACTCAGAGGCCGCTATTGGAGGATATGAGAAGGCTCAATCTAGAGGTCGTTTTGCCTACGATGGATGTCACATTGGCCAGCTTGCATATCCGACCCTCGTTGTTGGAAAGAATTCGGGTTGCTCAGGGACAAGATCTTGAACTGGAGGAGATCAAAGAACACATAGGCCAGAAAGAACCAACACCGTTCAGAGTCCATGAAGATGACACTCTAAGATATGATGAAAGGATATGTGTACCAAATGTCCCTGAAATAAAAAGGGAGATTCTGGAGGAAGCTCACTATTCGAACTACTCTATACACCCTGGAGGTACCAAGATGTACAGAGGGTTGAAGGACCATTTCTGGTGGAAAGGGATGAAGCGTGATGTTGCGGAGTTCGTGGCTAAGTGCATCACCTGTCAGATGGTAAAGGCAGAACACCAGAAGCCGGCAGGGATGTTACAACCCTTACCCATTCCGGAGTGGAAGTGGGAACACATTAACATGGATTTTGTAACGGGGTTGCCACGTACTCAAAGAGGCCATGAATCGATCTGGGTTATCGTGGACCGACTGACTAAATCGGCCCATTTTATACCATTGAGGATGGGAGCATCCTTGGAAAAGTTGGCCCAGCTGTATATAGATCAGATCGTCAGATTACATGGAGTACCGGTGACTATTACCTCTGATCGAGACACTCGGTTTGTCTCTAGATTCTGGGAGAGCTTGCACACCGCCTCAAGTACGTGATTGGCATTCAAAGACGCCTTTCCACCCACGTAATCGGATGGACAATCTGAAAGGACCATCCAGGTGTCAGAGGACATGTTGAGAGCATGTGCAATAGATTTTACGGGATCTTGGGATGAACGCCTAAGTTTGATAGAGTTTGCCTATAACATCAGTTATCAGGCAAACATCAAGATGGCTCCGTATGAGGCACTCTATGGGAGGAAGTGCCGAACTCCCATTTGTTGGGGAGATGTGGGAGAAAGGAAACTGGTAGCTGAGGCGACACTTAAGCAACCAGATTTTGTAAAGCAAACAGAGGAACATGTCAAGATGATCAGGGAGCGACTCCAGGCTTCTCAGAGTAGACAAAAGACCTATGCAGACCGAAAAAGATCGGATCAGGAGTTTCAAGTGGGAGATCTGGTATTCCTAAAAGTGTCTCCTATGAAGGGGGTAGTAAGGTTTAGACGACGTGGAAAACTTGCTCCGCGATATATCGGACCTTTTGAGATATTGGAGCGCATAGGGGAGGTGGCATATAGATTGGCCTTACCTCAGGATCTCGCTCAGGTTCACGATGTCTTCCACATTTCAATGTTGAAGAAGTGTATTCGTGATCCCACCAGAGTGATTCCTCAGGTTCCGGTGGAAGTCCAATAGGATATGTCCTACGAGGAACGCCCAGTAACTATTTTGGGCCGAGAGGACAAGCAACTAAGAAATAGAACTATTCCTTTTATTAAGGTGAAGTGGAGTCATCACACCGAGCGAGAAGCTACGTGGGAACGCGAGGAGGATATGAGGCAGCGTTACCCGGAGTTGTTTGTATGAAGTATAAACGGCGTAGAAATTTCGAGGACGAAATTTTTGTAAGGGGGGAGGATTGTAAAATCCATGAATTTTTGGAAATAAATATATTGTTATTTCCTAGAAAAAAAAATATATATATATTAAATTATTTATTTCCCGCGATTGGTGTTGGTGTGGGAATAAATGATTTATTAAATGGAAATTAAATTATTATGGGGTCTGTAGGGACCTAATAGTAATTTTTAAAAGTATTGAGGACTGAATGAGAGTTGTACCCTCTCTCAGTTTTTGACTAAAATGTAATACAAAAAGGGAGAAGGACCTCTGGATAATATTCGTTGAGAAAACTCTATTAGGAATACATGAACGGCTGAGATTAAAAGGTCTCAGACTGTAGTAAGTCGCGAGGCATTATAAGGGCTTACAGAGAGCCACGTGGCAAGCCCAGATTTGATCCGTCTGATCATGGACTAGATACGAGGCAATGAAGGGTGGGATGGTGGAGGCGATCCCACGGTGAGGGCTCTCCAGAACCGCTCATCTAGAGATGAGTCACAATCTTGAAATAAACTAAGAAGATCTGGCCGTTGGTTATATTTTGATCCTGAGCGTTAATCAAGTGAATGTGAGATTCGAGATCTCCTAACATAATCCGGGCCGTTAGATGTAATCCAACCGACCATCACCGTTGAACGCCAGAGTGGCGATCCCGAGGCAGCCCACCTCCTTCGCCAGACGCCCGAAACGGCGCTACTGAAGCTCAGCCTACCTCGCCCGTTACTCGCGAGGAAGACGAACGGCTGCCGGCGGGCGGTTTCCGTTTGCTACCTGTTCACCTACCTTAGGAAGGCTATAAAAAGGCCAGCCCGTCTCTGTAGTGAGACAGAGAAGCCACTGTGGAAAAGCCTCTACCACGCTGCACCGTAGGAAGAAGCGGTAGCGCCGCAACACCGGCTCGACGGCACCCAAACTCCCGTGATCGTCTTTGAGCAGAGGAGAAGGTCGTGGTTGTGGAAAAAAAAAAGGGAGGGGGGGGTTGGGGGGGACTGCAGTGCACCGAGGGCGCCACTGAGATCGCCGGAGAAGTTCTGCAAGCGAACACTGCCGGACAGAAGGCTGTGCTGGTGCTGTTTTGCCGTCCGCGAATCACCTGTAAGCATTCCTCCCTTTTGATAATGTAGTTAGAGTTAGCATGCATCTCTATTTCCCTAACGGGTGCCGCCCGAGTGGAGCCCTCCTCGGCCGAGGAAGTTAAGCTTCAACGAAGAAGATAGCGGGGTGTAGTGACTGGTCGGGGAGCAAAGGACATCCGGTGAGGTTCGGGTCCTAGTATAGGTTGGCCTGCAGCACAGAGCGGTCGCCCGAGACTACTCTGAACTCCGGTGAGGCTCGGGTCGTGGAGAGTAAACGAAGAAGAAGAAGGGTTAAATAAATAAATTGATAATAAAATTCAGTAATATATATATATATATATATATATATATATATATATATAGTTAATGAAATGATTGTTTAGTATGACATACTAATATGTTATTTGAAATTAATTAAAATAATTAGTTCATTATTTTTTCTCTCATGGGCTGAAATACTAACTAATTAGTGTGACAAGTAATAATTAGATAGTTGAAATATTTATTTGGAAACTATGGGAGTGTGACATTTAATATAGTTGCCATGACTATATGAGACAAAAGTAATGTGACAAAAAAAATTTAAATTTGTTACATAGTGTGATTTAAGAAAATTATTATTTAGTAAGGGTACTAAATATTTTTCGGTAAAGTGACATGAATGAATAAATTATTCTATATGTGTGAAAAAGTAAATTGGATAATTTACCAATGAGAATAACATAGATAATGTAACAAACTAGGATATTTGTCCTATAAAAAAATATATCTATGTTAGAGGTATAATTAAAGTCGTGAGACAATAACTTTGGTTCACAAATTAAAGGGTAAGCTGTCAGTATGAAACTTGCTATGTCCTATGTAAAAATAGGCCAAGTCGTTTAATGGGCTTTGTGGTGGGCCCAGTTCAACCAAATTGACTAAAGGATATCAAGTAGGGTTCAAACCCGACGTAAGGACGTAGAGTTGACTATCTTTGACTAAGTAGGATTCAAAAATGACTAAAGGATATGAAAGCGGGGAAATAAGGGTTAGCGACCCGGGAGAAGGTCGTTAGGACTCGTTTGTGGGCCTAAGCCCAACAAGTACATAGGACATGCATGTGAAAGTAGAAGCTTGTAGAAAACTTGACTCTAATAAGAGTCTATGTATGCCAGATACTCTCAGGGGAGACGTAAGGCATTCCAAAGGAGTCCAGGAAGACATTTAGTCTCTCTAGAGGTAAGTTCACTTGCCTAGTTTCCACCCGGTGACGGGATTTCTTGGACTTGCTATGTATTCTCATCATATGCCCTGCTAATGCCATACATGCTATTCATATCTGTTTTTGAATCCTGTTGAGCATGTGTGTTTGTTTTCGGGACGTTGGTGTCCCTGTTTGCCATGTTCTACTGCCCGGACTCAGTGGAGCAAGGGAAGCTCCAATAAAGGAATGTTTAGGGACAGGACCCCTGACTTTCACTGTACTCTTTACCGAGAAGCGAATCTCGGAGGTCTTACACACATGGAGTGGGTGTGGTACACTGACCGTGTTAACACGTAGGAGAGGTAGTTCTACCGACCTGTGACCGGAGGGTCAAACGACCATCTAGGTCTTATTTTCATCCAAAAGCTGGACATACTTGCCGGGAGTAAACTTTGAGTTCTCTTAGAACTCACTACAGAGCCCGAGGGCTTCTGTATCAGGGGTCGTACCTTTGACTTGCTTGTTGTAGACTCCTAGGACTATATTGTTGATATTATGATCTCGTTGACTGTCATATTTCCTATTTATGATATTGTGACCTGCAGGGGTACTTACTGGGCTTTCCATTCGAAGGCTCATGTGTTTTCTCTTTTCCTCTTTCACAGATTCCGAGGTTTAGGAGAGAGAAGAGCCCGAGGGAGGACACAGGGAGGCCAGAGGTTTTAGGAGCCTACTTTGTCCTTTATCTTTTATTTTATGCGCATTGTTACTTGTAGGACCCGTATAGGGACCAGACTGTTATAGGGCCTATGGACCCTGATGACTCTATGTTCTTATGAACTCGAGTTTATGTTTATGTTATGGATTGTTATCTGCTTATCACATTATTAGGCCTTGTATTCGAGTTGAGTTTATCTCTTCTTTAATACGGCCGGCTGATGACGTGCTCGAGGACCCGGAATCCGGGTCTGGGCGTTACACTTAACATGAATGAGCATATAATGAGATATTCTATATTCATGTTTTAAATAAGTGAGATTTAGAGAGAGAGAGACATCTCTCTAACCCGATTTTCTCCGCCGATTATAGCGTCCGGCCAGCTATAGGGGAATTTTAAACGAATAGATAATTTTTATCTTATTGGGTGGTTTTGAATAAATTGCCAGGGATAGATGGTTTGAAACATCCAACGGTTGTGGTTTAGGGGTAGAGAAAGAAAGTTGAATGCCTTCTTCTCTTTTAGCGCGAGTTCGTGCGTGAGTTTAGCCCTCGATCACCGCGTCCGCTGAAGGAAATGCGCGTCCGTTCCTCTAATACCGGGATCACGATCATTCATATCCCTCGTCCACGGTTCCATATTAAGAGGAGGACCAGGAACCCTAACGCCGCCTTGTCTTTTCCTCTCGGTCGCGCGATCGGAACTTGCTTTCCCTGCGCCACCCACGAACAAAGAAGATTGGAATGCACCGGACAGCAGCCACCGCTAACAGGTGGCCGGACCGTCATGGTGGACGATCACTGGGTGCAACCCATCATCTGAGAAGTCCCCGAGAGCGTAGAGAGCCAACACTCGTCGGTAAGCACACTGAGCCTATGTAGATCTCCTATAAATTGGTAAATGAATGCATGCATGTTTTTAGCCATGAGATGAGATGATAAACTCCTGTAAGTTCTAAGGGAAATACTGGTAAAGGATAGGATCATGTAAGAATGAGGTGCATGGCTGTGGTTTGGGTTTGAGTTTTGAGTTACAACTTGAGGATTTATTCTTGGGGTTGTGCCTATTCAGTGATCATGCATCTATTTAATTGTAAAAGGGACTGAGCCTCTGTGCATGCCTGATAGGGTGAGAGATTTTGTAAGGGTATCTAATGGTAAGAAGGTGGTGACATGACCGTGTCTTCCATGATGGAGGATTAAAATGTCAAACGTAATATTGAGAAGTAGCATGGTAGGGTAGTGAGTTGTTTTTTTTTACTCACCCTTTATAACATGGAAGTTTGATGTTGCTTCTATCTATGCATGGGAGTGATAGTTACTGAGCTGACTCTCAGGAAATGGGTTTTGAGTTGGGTTGATGATAGTGAAATGTTGTGATTTATGAAGAAGCTCTATTGCTTTGAAGACCTGTTAATAGACATGGACTACCATGCATGGTTGGGTAGCTATTGAAGTGGATTTACAGTAGTAGAGAGGATGATAAATTCTGAAGATGTTTGGCTGTGATTAGTTTGGTCTTGAGGGATGTTAATGAAGGCGTGGTCTACTAGAAACATGGGCCCTGTTGTGATCGAAGTGATAGAGTAGTGTTGAAATATAGGTCTTATCTTTGGCCCTTGTGATGAACTTTTAATTTCAAGTTAATAATCTTTAAACATGCAGGCAGGTGGTGTTTATAGATGAAATAGGGGTTGGCTTGAACTAATAGTGTGAGGTTGATGGGATTTATCATAAGTTTATTGGGAGCTGGATTTTTCAAACGGACTCCGGCCCATCTCATTTGACACTTAACAGTGAATCAATGTAGACATTAAAACAAGTCTAATATTGGGATGGGGGTAGAAAAGGAGGTATGATAAAGGAAGGGATAGTAAGGCCCGGGTTTAGCCAGCCCATTTGGAGAGATAGATTCCATTGAGCATGGTTAGGTGTTGGTGGGCTATCGGCCTAGTGGAAATAGATGAGGATCATGAATCAGTTGGTACTAGTAGAGATACTAAGATATAATTTCTGTTGGTGTCAGATATCGACGCGGAGCGCTGAGCTTTGTCGGGATAGTTACAGTGCTTTCGGTTGGATTGCTATTTAAGGTAAGTGTCTTTGCCTAGCTCCCACCCAGAGATGGGTTTCTTTGGCATTCTTATTACCTGGTTTGGTATATTCTTGATTGTTATCATGATTGTGCTTGTGGTTATGATTTGGATATCTGTTTTTGATTCCCGGTATACATGTTTTGTTTGATGCTTCCACATCGGTTGATTGGTTGTTGTATAAGCTTGCTTTTGGATGCTCACTGAGCATGCCACCGTGGACCGGGACATTACTGTAGGACTCATGGTGCTTGTGTTTAGGTTGGGTTGGTATGTCTCAGGGATCGAGTATGCGTACTTAGGGAGCATAGCCACCTATCGTCCGGCACTTGACCATTGAGGCACACGGCACTTGTGCTGACTGTGGAGGTGTGATTGGTCAGGCTTAGGGGGCCCCGTTTGATTGACTCATTGTGTCGATTGATTGTCATGATTTGTCTATCTTGACTATTTGGACTGTGCTTATCGTGATTCCTCTGCAGGGTACTTACTGAGCTTTCCTTTCGAAAGCTCACTTCACTTTCTTTTTTCTCTTCTAGGTTAAGAGGAACATATGACTCAGGGTTTGGAGCTGTGCATGGGACTGGGATTATAGGTTGGAGAGGTCCGAGGACCTCAGGTTATGTGTGAGGGTCTCACTTGTAGGACCCAGATAGGGCCTGATTTTGTATAGTGCTTTGTAGGGTACTTGGAACCCTTATTTGATTTTACATTTCCACTGTATAACTCTGGCATTGCTATTTATGACATGTTAGACATTTTGTTTATTTATGTTATCTGCTTATCATTATTTAGGCCTTGTATTCGGTTGGAGCGCGTCTCCTATCGGGTACAGCCGATCTGTCGACGTTCCCGAAGTCCTGGGAACCGGGTCAGGGCGTTACACAAGGCATGTTCTATTTTTTTTGGGGGGGGGGGTTTATTTCTATTTGTTTCATTCTCCTGTGTACACTTTTCTCCTTGTATGTGATCAATTTCATTAGTGAGATGTTGATGGTTAGTTTCTTTTCTTTTCTTTTTTCATTTTTTTGTAAATAAGGGCATGTTCTTTTATTTTGTTTCTTTTGTTTTGTTACATTCTATTTTATGTTCTTTTTTTTTTGTTTTCTTGACCATTTTAATGAAATTGAATTGTTGTGTATTTGGTAGATTTACTTATTTCCTTTATGAGTTGTTGTAATCATGGTTATTTTTTTGTAATCAAATGATGTTGTTATTATTAATATTATTCTTGTTTGTATATTTTCAATTATGTTTTCTTTCCTTCTAAGGTGTCTCAGTTATGACTTTGGATTTTATTTCTTTTATGGCATGTTTAAATCATGGCATGTTTTATTGTTTATACTCATGGTGGCATGTTCTATTTTTTTGGGCGGGTTTTATTTCTATTTTGTTTCATTCTCCTGTGTATACTTTTCTCTTTGTATGTGATCAATTTCATTAGTGAGATGTTGATGGTTAGTTTCTTTTCTTTTCTTTTTTTTTTGTAAATAAGGGCATGTTCTTTTATTTTGTTAAATTCTCTTTTATGTTCTTTCTGTTTGTTTGCTTTATCATTTTAATGAAATTGAATTGTTGTGTATTTGGTAGATTTACTTATTTCCTTTATGAGTTGTTGTAATCATGGTTATCAAATGATGTTGTTATTATTAATATTATTCTTGTTTGTATATTTTCAATTATGTTTTCTTTCCTTCTCGGGTGTCTTCAGTTATTACTTTGGATTTTATTTCTTTTATGGCATCTTTAAATCATGGCATATTTTATTTTTTTATACTCATGGCATGTTCTTCTATTTTTTGGGGGTTTTTATTTCTTTTTTGTTTCATTCTCTTGTGTCTACTTTTCTCTTTGAATGTGAGCAATTTCATTAGTGAGATGCTGATGGTTAGTTTCTTTTTTTTTGTGTAAATCAGGGCATGTTTTTTTATTTTTTTCCTTTTGTATTGTTAGATTCTCTTTTATGTTCTTTTTTTTTGTTTGCTTGATCATTTTCCTCAATTGCAATGTTGTGTGTTTGATAGTTTTACATATTTCCTTTATGAGTTGTTGTAACCATGGTTTATTTTTTGTAATTGTAACATCCCAAAACTTCCTAAGTATAATTCAGTAAATTTTTGAAATTTTAAATGAGGTTAATTAAATTAACCAAATTAATTAGTATTAACCTCAAGGTTAGAGAAAATCAGAATTTAGTGGACCGAAATCCATCCTCGCAACTATAGGGCCGAGAGAAGGCCTTATTGGGCGAGGCCAGAGTTACATAGAATAGTTGGAGATGGATAGTCGGCCGAGTTAGATTAATTAAACCAGAAATTAATTAAATATTAATTAATCCAGATTAATTGAGTAAGAATATCGGACAAAGTTAGAGTTCTGATAAATTAGATCTGGCCGAGTCAAAAACGAGAAATGTAGATCTGGGTCGGGAGAAGAGACGACCCGTGATGCTACAACGAGCTCGTGTCACTGGGGTTGTCTGACCCGGGATTCCCGGATCTGGTCGGAGAAAGAGACAAGCTAGAGAATATCATTAGTCGCCCTAGTGACGGCACAATAAGAAGATAGGATCGACGTAAAGTCGTTTGGCTTGTAGTGTAGATATTTTAGAAGATAAATTATTTAATCAAATACATATTTGAGGATAAGTTATTCCAATGTCTTAGTTAATAAAAGAATTAATTAAATTAAAATGTTAACTTATATATATATTCCATAAGAAAAAAGACAGAGACAGTATTTTTATCTCTCTTTCACTCGATCACACCTCAGAGAACATTTCCCTTTTCTTCAACCTCTCTCTGCCCTTACCCATGCTCGCAGCGCACCTTAGCCATCACCGACGCCTGCCGCCGGTGAGGACGCCGGTCAGCGACCCTCTCACCTGCTCCCGACGCTTGCGCCTCTCAGCCGCGCCCGACGCCGCTTCTAGCCGCGACGGCGCCCGATACGCCGTGCGCACGCGAGATCCCAGCCGGCGCCACCTACCTGCGCAGCCACAGGCCGCCGTCCCTTCCACGCCGGCTGCGGCCTTCGGCCAGAGTTGCGTTCAGTCCGCCACCCTTGCAGTGCCATCATAGCTCAACAACGAGCTCGAGCCAAAATCAGCCCTCAGTACTCCTTTGTGAGCTCCTTAAGAACAACCCTGCCATTAACTAACTACTCAAAAGATCTAATTTGGGGAAGCCCCAAACTGAATTCATAAATCTAGGGTTGGAGATGGGTGATTATATTATGCATGTATAAGGGCTATGTATTGTTATATGTTGCCATGGAGTATAGATTGTTAGTTAGAGTTGATATGTGTGAATGGTTGTATGTTTTCGGGGCCCGATAAATAGAGGAGGTGGTGCCGAAAATTCACCGATTTTACATACTTTATCCTTTTAATTATGAAGCTCTATTTGGTTATGAAAAGCTTGTTAGAGACCCTTAAGTTTTCATATAAGGCATGCTTGAATTTCCAAGTCCATGTTAGTAATGAAAATGAGCACAGTTAGTTAGAAGTGTGAAATCTCATATTGTTTTTGTATCGTATTCTATTTAGTTTTCATTAGAGTACGAATCAAGAGTACGGACTCCGTATTTATAGATTTTTTATTCTAACTATCAGGTAAGGGCAAAGGCAAGTCCGTCACCGAAGGACCGAGCTAGATTTAAGCTCGAACCAGACTAAGGTGAGGGGATCTACCTGTACAGTTCACTTGTTTTACCGTATTTTTATACGATATAGATTTCAGTTTTGAAAAGCATGAACTAGGAGTTTTATGAAAGTTTTTAGAGTTTTATAAACCCATTTTATGCTTAGTATTTAGTAATAGAAAAGAGGAACAGTTACAGATACAGATAGATTACATTCTATTGATATGCTTGTATAGACCAGTGGTGGCTCATGTAGAGCCAGAGAGTACGACACTAAGTTAGGAGAGGAGTGATTTAAATTGTGATTTAAGTCCGAACTATTTGTTTTAAAAATACTTCCATTTTATAAAAATCAAAACCCCCTTTCCATCTCTTGGGATGCTTAGTGTACGTATATATAAACGACCACGTGTATCAGATATACTCGTTGGTTGCTGGCCATACAGTATTGAAGTAGATGTGTAATCAGAGAATTAGTCTAGTGTTTATCAGAAGATGCCGCATTCCTCGCCTTCTAGAGATTGAGCTCATCTCAGAGAGAGAGAAGGCACATGTACAGATTACCTAGGAGGAATGTCGGTTTCATATATAATTCACAAGACAGAGAAACAGAAAATAAGATATGAATTTAAAAGAGAATACACTGATCAATATTAACTTGCTCAGTATTCAGTTCAGTTTTCAGTATTTAAATTAAATATTTTCTACTCATGTTTTTATACGTCATATTTCTTTTATAGTTTTACTTATTATACGGGTACAGTTACACCCGACAGACTTGTTCCCACTAACTGAGCTCCAGTAGCTCAGCCCCTCTTCTTTGACATTGTGATTGCAGGACGCTAGACATGAGACCATATAGAGGGTGGTCTAATCACGAGTAGTGGAGATGTCCTGTAGCTGGCTCTGACTCCGCGTCTAGTATTATGTTATTTTGATTATTAGTGTTTGTGAGACATTAAGCTTAAGACAATATTTATTTGGTGTTGTATTAAACCAGATTGAGTTTCATGTTTTAATATAATCAGTTTGCTTGTTAAATTCCGCATGTTGTTAATTATACAGTTAATTAACAGTGTACAGCCTTAAGTTTAGGGTTCATTCCCTAAACCCTTGCTGGTGTGACGCCTGGGTCCTGAAAGGATAAGGGTGTTACATTTAGTGGTATCAGAGAGAGGTCAATCCTAAGGAATTCCTAGGGTAGTCAAAGCCTTAGGGTGGGAGTATGTGTTAGTAGGGTGACTTTTGATGCTCGCGTACTTATTGATCCTGGATCCACGCATTCCTACGTAGCTACCTTATTTAATATGCCTGATGGTGTGTATGCTACTTGGTTAGCTCAGTCTATGGTTGTAACTTCACCCATAATTAGTTCTATTGTTGTTAAGGTAGTATACGTGGGATGTGATGTAAGGATAGATGATCAGGAGCTAGCAGCCGATCTGATCCCTATGAGGATCTTAGAGTTCGATGCCATCCTAGGGATGGATTGGTTGGCGACACACCATGCCCACGTCGACTCCTACAGGAAGATGGTGAGATTCCAGCGACCAGGCGAGGAGGAGATTCTCTTCTATAGGAGACGAGCCCAGATGGAGGAGACGGAAGAAACTTACCTGGCGAACATGGTGGAAGCAGAAGCCCCCAAGGCAGATGTACGGGAGATCGCAGTAGCATGTGAATTTCCTGATGTTTTTCCTAAGAAGTTACCGAGGTTGCCCCCACATAAATGCGTGGAGTTCAAGATTGACTTGATTCCAGGAGCGACTCCTATCTCCAGAGAGCCATACAGAATGGCCCCAGTGGAGCTACATGAGTTGAAGGTCTAGTTGGACGAGTTACAGGAGAAAGGGTTTATCAGGGCTAGTACCTCCCCCTGGGGTGGGCCCGTACTCTTCGTGAAGAAGAAATATGGTTCCTTGAGGATGTGTGTAGATTATCGCCTGTTGAATCAAGTCACTATCCGGAACCATTATCCCTTACCACGCATAGAAGATCTATTCGATCAACTACGAGGAGCATGCGTCTTCTCAAAGATTGACTTGAAGTCAAGATATCACCAGCTACTAGTGAAGGAGAAGGATGTGGCAAAGACAGCTTTCCGGACCAGATACGGACATTTTGAGTTCTTAGTGATGCCCTTCGGATTGACGAATGGTCCAGCAGCTTTCATGGGGATGATGAACAGGGTGTTCGCACCCTACTTGGACCAGTTTGTAGTGGTGTTTATCGATGATATTTTTGTGTATTCCCGGAGCATAGAGGAACACATCAATCATCTAAGGATAGTGCTGCAAACATTAAGGGAGCAGCAGCTGTATGCCAACCTTAAGAAGTGTGACTTTTTGTTGGAAGAAGTGAAGTTTCTGGGACACGTGGTCTCAACAGCAGGGATCTACGTGGATCCTGAGAATATCAAAGCGGTAGTCAACTGGCAAGCCCCAACCACCGTGAAGGAGATTAGGAGATTCCTGGGGTTGGCCGGTTACTATAGACAATTTGTGGAGGGATTTTCTTCGATTGCTCAGCCCATAACCAAGTTACTGCGGAAGAATGCCAAGTTTGAGTGGACCGAGGATTGTGAGCAGAGTTTTCAAGAACTGAAGAACCGACTAGTGTCTGCTCCCATCCTTACTTTACCTACCGCACACATAGGATTCGAAATTCATAGTGATGCTTCGTATAGAGGGTTGGGTTGCGTCTTGATGCAACAGGGCAGAGTTATCGCCTATGCATCGAGGCAGCTCAAGACTCACGAGGAAAACTGTAACACCCGCCCCGAAATAAATAAGGATTTTTATTTATTTATTTCCAGAATTTATTAAATAGTAATTTAATATGGTAAACGATGAAATTTGAGAAGAATTTCAAAGGGGCTGATTAATCCAGATTTAATTAAGTACTAATTAAATCATATTAATTATCGAGGAAAGGAAATAGACAATTTAAAATGGAGAATTGTAACGCCCCGGTTTTCTTAATAATTATTAGTTAATTCTCAAAGAATAAATCGGGGTGATTTAAAATGTAAATAAAGATTTAAGTATTTAAAATAATACAAATGAAATGGAAAGTAAATTAAATGGGTCCATATTTCCGTCTTATTGGGCCAAGCCCAACCCAACCATTTAAATTGGTAACCAAGTAGTAAAGTGTGACAATAATGAGAATTAATGGAGACAAATGGTTGGCATGTGACAAATAGTATAGTGACAAGTTAAAATAATGCAAGGTTTAAAGATAGGAAAAGTAAGGTAATGGAACTAAATAATATGAGCTATTGTTATTAGAAATGGGAACTTCAATATGATTAAATAACTAAGGTTAAGGTGACGAATAAGAGGGTTGGAGAATTCAAGTTTAATGAAGGAATTAAAACATTAGGAGGTGTGACATGATTTACTATTAAATCAAGAAATCATGGGATAAAAAAAAAGAACAAAGTGAGGGGCTAAATGGTAAAAAGGGGTAACACTCAAATCTAAATCCCTTTTAATCCCTCTTCTCTCTCTCTCTCTATCACTCCCTTTTCTTCTTCTTCTTCTTCTCACCCACGCCTTCACCCACGCCCGCGCTTGACGCCGCTCCACCGGCGAGCCTCGCCGCGCCCGACCATCCCCGCCTGCAGCCACGCCGCCGGCAAGTCCCCCAGCCACGCCCTGCGCGCAGCCCGCGTGCAGCGCAGGGCGCCGCGCGCAGCACTGCACTGCACTGCGCGCAGCGCGCCCCCAGCCACGCCCTGCGCGCAGCCCGCGCGCGCAGCACTGCACTGCACTGCGCGCAGCACCGCGCGCAGCGCGCTGAGCAGCCCATGCGCAGGCCTGCGTGCAGCACAGTGAGCTGCCTGCGCACCGCATCGCGCGCAGCCCTGCACGCGCAGCCGCCTGTAGCTCTTCCCTGCACGCGTGCAGCCCCGCCACCGTTGCCGACTTGCGACGCCGCCCTGTCATCACTCCACGATTGTAAGCCTCAACTTGGGGGATCATTACATTGTTTAATAGACTAGTTAATGAATTTAATTATGAGTTTTAGGGCAGTGAAATGGAGGGGCTATACTTGAAATCAAGTTGTATTTTGGGGGTGTAAAGATTGTGAAATGAATGTGCTTGATGCCTTAGATTGTACCTTGGATGAAGATGAATTCCATATGTTTTAATTGTTATTATGGATGAATGATTGTATGAAATTCGGGGCCCTAAATATAGGGGAGGTGCCGCCAATTTTTCATGAAAACTCTAGGTATAAATGCTTATTAGTATTCATGGTAACATACCTAATTGTACAATGCTTGATTCCTTTGGTAGAAATACATATTAGAGAGAATGTCATTGTCAATGGATTTATGTTTGTATAATTAGAACCTTAAAGGTTCATGGATGTTATGTCTTGTTTTAGAAATGAGTATGCCCATATTTTGTTTGATGAAATGCCTCTATGAATTTGGTTGTATGAAAACTAATGTTATAAGGTTGGAATGTTATGGGACATGCATGTAATTGATTGAGTTAACTAATTGTAAATGTTGTAGATGTTGAGAGCATGAATGTATGTACAATTCGGGAGCTTAGAAATAGAGGGGACTATGTCGAAATGTGTTTTGAAAAGCAATGTTACCCATCTTGTAGTTGTAAAAATGCCTACGATGGTTATGTGGTTTAATTGAACTTGAGCTATTAATAACCCTTGTTGTTGTATTAAGAATAAACGTGCCTATGTATTGTTTGAGAAATGCAAGTATTGGATTCCAAGTTTAGGAATTTATTGAAGAGAATTGAACTCCAAGTGAAAGGAATTTGTAGAAATTAGGGTAGCACTGCAGAACATGGATTCTTGTTCATTTTTTTTTTAGGGCCGTATAAGAGATGATAATGAGCCCAATTATGATGGAAATGAAAGACAATATTATGAATATAATATACCGGGAGATTGGAATGGAATGGTGAAGGTTTCGAGCTTCAATTTGAAGTTCCAAGTTCATGTTTTATGCGGTTACTGTAGCTACCGTATAGAGAGTGAACTATAACTCAAATGTTTTCAAAATGACTCGGAATTTGATTCCGATCATCCCGATAGTTCGGGTGTACATTTAAACTAATAAAAATGGTACAGGCAGGTGTCTAAGAGCCAGGATCCATCGGTTATAAATTAAAAGCCGACATTTCGGTAAACTCACGATTAGGGTAATTAAATGCATGTAATGCATTCAAATTGTTATGAAATGTTATATGATGAACATTTACCATGTTTAGGACGTGGTGAGACGGTCTAGGACCAGACTGGGAGTATCGGGCCCGAGTAGGCCCAAGAGCGAAAAAGGTAGGATGTCGCACGGGTACTGTGAGTATTTCTAACTCATAGTATTCTCTTGATTCTTGTTGTTGTTGTGCTAGATGGATGTTGGAGTCCATCTTTTGATACCTGCTCTGTCTATCGACATGTTATGCTTGCTGCATTGCTTAAGTTGTATACTCTGATTAGATTTGCTCTGCTTTGAGTGTGATTCTATTTCTGCTTTGCTTGAGTTTTTTTGATATTGCTCTGCTCAGTCTGTTGACACTCGGTTTGATTATTCCTTTCTCCTACCCTGCTTGTGATTTGGTTCTAGCCAGGTAGGCTCTCGCACGGGAGGTTTGTGAGTATTCCTTCCTCCTACCCCGCTTTGATTTTTGTACTCTTATTTCCTCGAGAGGTTCCCAATATATATTCGAGATGGTCTTCCTCATATATATTGGTTTTATATCTCGAGGGGATTATTGCTATCATGTTTTTCAAATGCATATTTAAGTAGAGTTTACTCCTTAGATACGTATTGGCTTCCGATCTCGATGAGATCTCTGATCATTGTATATTCAAGATGTTGCTACCTTCGATATATATGTATACCTGTTGTTAGGTATTAGTACTATCAATCTCTTACTTTCAGGCATGATACATCGGACGGAGACCCTGGCCGAGGGTGTATAATATCTGGCCACCAGGCCCTGGCGGAGGGCGTATAATATCTGGCCACGAGCACTTGGTGCTCCATCAGACGGAGACCCCGGCAGAGGGTGTATAATATCTGGCCACGAACACTTGATGCTCCATCGGACGGAGACCCCGGCAGAGGGTGTAAAATATCCGCCACTTTGGCTCGGTCGAGAGAAAGCGGTATTTTACGGCCATGTGTACATGTATGCTATAAGCGTAGCGGCTTAGGCGAAGACGATACCGATGGTGTCGTAGATGTAAATGAGACATCTTAGTATCACATATGCCGGAGGTTGAGTACATCCGTGGATTTATCCACTTTCACGAGATTTGTTATTTGCTTGTGATGTTATTATTGCATATTTGTACTTCTTTTATTTACATTTCTTTCCTAGTGGCTTCCGCCACCTTTATTGATTTATTTGCGATCCCTCTTGGGCCTTTCTTTGGCTCATGCACTTAATGGATGTTTTTCTCGGTGACAATGAGGAGTAGGGTCGGGACTAGATGAGGACCTTTGCGGTAGCTAGGAGGCGGAATTCGTGAGAGAGCTTCCGCAGGTATGACCCTAACAACTTGATGGGGATATGTTGAGTCGAGGTTTGCGTGCCTCTATTCCTTTCCGAGAGAGTTGTCATTCAGACCTGCTAGGGTTTTATAAAACCTTATATATATTTCTTCCTGATTTATAATTTAAACTCTGATTTAATTATCTGCTTATGTTACTTAGCTTTGCGTGCTTCTAGGGGCGACCCTATAAGCACACGGGCGTTGTCGCGTCTTGTAGAGGCCGGGATCCGGGTTGAGCGTGGCAGATAAAATGGTATCGAGGCGTGGCGATATCGGAAGGTGTTTGCATAGGTGAACATCTTTCAATATCAGGGAGCAGCAGATAAAAGACACCCTAGTGACCCTAGTAACTTAGAAAGATTAGCACTGTGATTCTGATTTCTTTCTGAGAGTGTGGGTCTGGGTAGAGTACTCGTTAGAGTAGTTATACCGGTATATAATTTTGTCTAACGGCTAAACATGCCGAGGAGACGAGGATGACTTCGTAGGAGGTCGATAAGTCCACCCCCATAGGCCATGGAGTGGGAGCTGGAGGCTCCTACTCAAGCTGATGATTTTGTTGGAGACTGAGATAGGATCGACTATATGCTAAGTTCCCTGAGTACAGTTCTAGACATAGAAGCTTGCCCTTATTGAGGATATATGGATTTTCCAATTTCGAGGACGAAATTTCTATAAGGGGGGAGATTGTAACACCTCCCCCGAAATAAATAAGGATTTTTATTTATTTATTTCCAGAATTTATTAAATAGTAATTTAATATGGTAAACGATGAAATTTGAGAAGAATTTCAAAGGGGCTGATTAATCCAGATTTAATTAAGTACTAATTAAATCAGATTAATTATCGAGGAAAGGAAATAGACAATTTAAAATGGAGAATTGTAACGCCCCGGTTTTCTTAATAATTATTAGTTAATTCTCAAAGAATAAATCGGGGTGATTTAAAATGTAAATAGAGATTTAAGTATTTAAATGGTCTTCGCGCTGAAGATATGTCGACACTATTTATATGGTGAAGCCTGTAAAATCTTCACCGACCATAAAAGTTTGAAGTACCTGATGAGCCAGCGAGAGCTGAATATGCGGCAGAGACGGTGGATAGAGTTGCTGAAGGACTATGATTGTACTTTTGAGTACCACCCTTGCAAGGTGAATGTTGTAGCTGACGCCCTGAGCAGGAAGACAATGGCACGGTTGGGGACCACCAACTTCGCCCAATTGCACGAGTTGAGATCCACTGGGGTCCAACTCTCAGTAGATGAGCTAGGGGTGTTACTAGCAAGTTTCCACCTGTGCCCAACCATATTGACCCAGATTAAGGAGGCTCAAATGCGAGACCCCAAGTTTATGAAGCTGGCTAGGAAGCTACAGAAGAGAAGACGTGGTGATTATTCCTTATCTTCAGATGGAGCGGTGATGGTTAGTGCTCGAATTTATGTGCCATGCAATAAGGAAGCCCTCAAGCAACTGATATTGGAGGAAGCTCATTGTTCGGCGTATGCTATGCATCCAGGGAGCATGAAGATGTACCGCAACATCAGAGAAAACTACGTCTGGAGGAGGACGAAGAAGGACATTGCTGAGTATGTGGCCAGGTGCTTGATCTGTCAGCAGATCAAAGCTGAGCACAAGAAGCCACCAGGGTTGTTAGTACCTTTAAAGATTCTAGAATGGAAGTGGGAGCGGATAGCCATGGACTTTGTGACTGGTTTACCCCGAACCGGTCAAGGCAAAGATGCTATCTGGGTAATCATTGATCGATTGACCAAGTCAGCTCACTTCCTTCTGATCAAGATGACGTATTCTCGGGACCGGTTGGCACGGTTGTACGTAGACCAGATAGTGAGGCTACACGGAGTACCTGTGTCTATAGTTTCTGATAGAGACCCAAGATTCACCTCCCATTTTTGGGAGTGTTTGCATAAAGCGTTGGGGACAAGATTGAACCTGAGCTCAACATACCACCCGGAGTCAAATGGACAATAAAAGAGAACCATCTAGATACTGGAGGATTTAATCGAGTATGTGTTATGGAACTTCCCGGGAGCTGGGACGAGAATCTGGGATTGTTGGAGTTTGCCTACAACAATAGTTACCAGACGAGAATTGGTATGCCACCGTATGAAGCATTATACGGTAGAAGATGCAGAACACCATTATGCTGGGATGAGGAAGGTGAAAGAAAGATCCTAGGCCAAGAGTTAGTACAAATCACCTCAGAGAAAATCAAACTCATCAGAGATCACATCAGGAAAGCTCAAGACAGGCAGCGGGGCTACGCCAACAACCGTCTTCGAGATTTGGAGTTTGAGGTAGGAGACGAGGGGTTCCCGAAAGTATCACCATGGAAGGGTGTACTTCGATTCCAGAAGCGTGGGAAGCTGAGCCCACGATACATTGGGCCGTATAAGATAGTCGACAGGGTAGGTTCTGTAGCATACCACTTATCTTACCAGAAGCGCTGTCGAGGATACATAATGTTTTTCATGTATCGATGCTGCGGAAGTGCATCAAGGATCCGAATCAAGTCTTGGTGGGACCAACTGTAGAATTAGAGCCAGATTTGAGCTACGTAGAGGGACCAGTATGCATTCTCGACAAGAAGGAGCAGACATTGAGGAACAAGATGATTTCTTTGGTGAAGGTGCTGTAGAGTCATCACCAAGTGGAAGAAGCCACTTGGGAAAGAGAGGACCAGATGTGGGAATAGTACCCTCAGTTATTTTAGTTACTTACTGTAAGGAAATTTCGGGGACGAAATTCCTAAGGGTGGGAGAATTTTAACATCCCAAAATTTCCTAAGTATAATTAAGTAAATTTTTGAAACTTTAAATGAGGTTAATTAAATTAAACCAGATAAATTAGTATTAACGTCAAGGTTAAAGAAAATCAAAATTTAGTGGACCGAAATTCATCCTCGCAACTATAGGGCCGAAAGAAGGCCTTATTGGGCTAGGCCAGAGTTACATAGAATAGTTGGAGATGGATAGTCGGCCGAGTTAGATTAATTAAACCAGAAATTAATTAAATATTAATTAATTCAGTTTAATTAAGTAAGAATATCGGCCAAAGTTAGAGTCCCGATAAAGTAGATCTGGCCGAGTCAAAAACGAGAAACGTGGATCTGGGTCGGGAGAAAGGACGACCCGTGATGCTACAGTGAGCTCGTGTCACTGGGGTCGTCTGACCCGGGATTCCCGGATCTGGTCTGAGATAGAGACAAGCCAGAGAATATCATTAGTCGCCCTAGTGACGGCATAATAAGAAGATAGGATCGACGAAAAGTCGTTTGGCTTGTAGTGTAGATATTTTAGAAGGTAAATTATTTAATCAAATACATATTTATGGATAAGTTATTCTAATGTCTTAGTTAATAAAAGAATTAATTAAATTTAAATGTGAGAGTATTTTTATATTTCTCTCGATCACACCTCAGAGAACATTTCCCTTTTCTTCAACCTCTCTCTGCCCTTACCCATGCTCGCAGCGCACCCTAGCCATCACCGTAGCTTGCCGCCGGTTAGGACGCCGGTCAGCGGCCCTCTCAGCCGCGCCCGACGCCGCCTCTAGCCGCGACGGCGCCAGATCCGCCGTGCGCACGCGAGATCCCAGCCGGCGCCACCTACCTGCGCAGCCACCGGCCGCCGTTCCTCCCACGCCGGCTGCCGCCTTCGGCCAGAGTTGCGTTCAGTCCGCCACCCTCGCAGTGCCATCACAGCTCAACAGCGAGCTCGAGCCAAAATCAGCCCTCAGTACTCCTTTGTGAGCTCCTTAAGAACAACCCTGCCAGTAACTAACTACTCAAAGATCTAATTTGGGGAAGCCCCAAACTGAATTCATAAATCTAGGGTTGGAGATGGGTGATTAAATTATGCATGTATAAGGGCTATGTATTGTTAGATGTTGCCATGGAGTATAGATTGTTAGTTAGAGTTGATATGTGTGAATGGTTGTATGTTTTCGGGGCCCGATAAATAGAGGAGGTGCTGCCGGAAAGTCACCGATTTTACATGCTTTATCCTTTTAATTAGAAGATCTATTTGGTTATGAAAAGCATGTTAGAGACCCTTAAGTTTTCATATAAGGCATGCTTGAATTTCCAAGTCTATGTTAGTAATGAAAATGAGCACAGTTAGTTAGAAGTGTGAAATCTCGTATTCTTTTTGTATCATATTCTATTTAGTTTTCATTAGAGTACGAATCAAGAGTACGGACTCCGTATTTATAGATTTTTTATTCTAACTATCAGGTAAGGGCAAAGGCAAGTCTGTCGCCGAAGGACCGAGCAAGATTTAAGCTCGAACTAGACTAAGGTGAGGGGATCTAACTGTACAGTTCACTTGATTACCGTATTTTTATACGATATAGATTTCAGTTTTGAAAAGCATGAACTAGGAGTTTTATGAAAGTTTTTGCAGTTTTATAAACCCATTTCATGCTTAGTATTCAGTAATAGAAAAGAGGAACAGTTACAGATACAGATAGATTACATTCTATTGATATGCTTGTATAGACCAGTGGTGGCTCGTGTAGAGCCAAAGAGTACGACACTAAGTTAGGAGAGGGGTGATTTAAATTCTGATTTAAGTCCGACTATCTGTTTTAAAAATACTTCCATTTTATAAAAATCAAAACCCCCTTTCCATCCCTTCGGATGCTTAGTATACGTATATATAGTAGACCACGTGTATCAGATATACTCATTGGTTGCTAGCAATACTATATTGAAGTAGATGTGTAGTCATAGAATTAGTCTTGTGTTTATCAAATGATGCCGCATTCCTCGCCTTCTAGAGATAGAGCTCATCTCAGAGATAGAGAAGGCACAAGTACATATTACCCAGGGGAATGTCGGTTTCATATATAATTCACAAGACAGAGAAACAGAAAATCAGATATGCATTTAAAAGAGAATACACTAATCAACATTTACTTGCTCAGTATTCAGTTCAGTTTTCAGTATTTAAATTCAGTATTTTCTATTCATTTTTTTATACGTCATATTTCTTTTATAGTTTTACTTATTATACGGGTACAGTTACACCCGACAGACTTGTTCCCGCTAACTGAGCTCCAGTAGCTCAGCCCCTCAACTTTGACATTGTGATTGCAGGACGCTAGACATGAGACCATATAGAGGGTCGTCTGATCACGAGTAGTGGAGATGTCCTGTAGCTGGCTCTGACTCCACGTCTAGTATTATGTTATTTTGATTATGAGTGTTTGTGAGACATTAAGCTTAAGACAATATTTATTTGGTGTTGTATTAAACCAAATTGAGTTGGTGTTTTAATATAATCAGTTTGCTTGTTAAATTCCGCATGTTGTTAATTCTACAGTTAATTAACAGTGTACAGCCTTAAGTTTAGGGTTCATTCCCAAAACCTGGCTGGTGTGACGCCTGGGTTCTAAAAAGGATAAGGGTGTTACAGTAATGAAAGGACGTGGTTATTATTAATATTATTCTTGTTTGTATATTTTTCATATGTTGTCTTTCCTTCTCGGGTGTCTTCAGTTATTACTTTGGATTTTATTTCTTTTATGGCATGTTTAAATCATGGCATGTTTTTTTTTTTGGGGGGGGTTTTATTTATATTTTGCTTTATTCTCTTGTGTCTAGTTTTCTATTTGAATGGGAGCAATTTCATTAGTGAGATGTTGATGGTTAGTTTCTTTTTTTTTTGTGTAAATCAGGGCATGTTCTTTTATTTTGTTTCTTTTGTTTTGTTACATTCTCTTTTATGTTCTTTTTTATTTTGTTTGCTTGATCATTTTCCTGAATTGAAATGTTGTGTGTTTGATAGTTTTACTTATTTCCTTTAGCTTTTGTTGTAATCACGGTTAGTTTTTTGCAATCAAAAGGATGTTGTTATTATTAGGGCAAAAGCCACTAATGGTCCCTGTACTTTATCACTTTGTTCATTTCTAGCCCTGTACATTAAAAATGTTCAATACGGTCCCTGTACTTTGCGTATTTGTTTAATACAGTCCCAAGGTGCTGGCGTGGCAGCTAATTTGGCATACGAATGAAATACAAGTTTTTTTCTAAATTTTTTTATTTCCACCTGGCCATATTTTGCTAGCGTGGCAACTGCCACGTCATCTTTTCAAAAAAAAAAAAAAAAAATGGTGAAATAAAAAAAATCAATTTTTTTTTCAAATTTTTTTTTTAAAGCTGACATGGCTGCCACGTCAGATTTTCAATTTTTTTGTTAGTGTAAATAAATAAAAAAAATCATTTTTCTAAATAAAAATATTTCAACTGCTGACGTGGCTGCCATGTCAGCTTTCCAAAAAAAATTGTTAGTGAAAAAAAAATTATTATTTTTTTAAATAAAAAATTGAAAAGCTAATGTGGCAACCACATCAGCTTTAAAAAAAATAGTGAAAACTGTATGGTTTTTTAAAAAAATATATATATATATATATTTTTAAAAAAATGACGTGGCTGCCACATCATCTTTTCAAAAAAAAAAGTTAGTGAAAATTAAAAAAATCTATTTTTAAAATAAAAAATTATGAAAATAGGACGTGGCGGCCACGTCGGCGTGTCACGTCAGCTTTTCAAAATAAAAAATTTGTTGGTGAAAACAAAAAAAAATCATTTTCTAAATAAAATTAATATATTATTATTATTATTTTAATAAAATACGACCACACCAGCAAAATACGGCAAGGTGGAAATAAAAAAAATTAAAAAAAAAACATGTATTTCATTCATATGCCAAATCAACTGCCACGTCAGCACTTAGGGAGTGTATTAAACAAATACGTAAAGTACAGGGATTGTATAGAACATTTTTAAAGTAAAGGGCTGAAAATGAACAAAGTGATAAAGTACAGGGACCATTAGTGGCTTTTGCCCTTATTATTAATATTATTCTTATTTGTATATGTTCTTTTATTTTGTTTGATTCTCCTTGATTTAGTTTTTTTTTTTTTTTTTACACTATTTTAGATTAGGTTATCTGTGTTTTTTCCCTTATTATTTACACATATGTCATAGGAATTCTAATGGATACTAGTTATAGTACTCATGCTTGTAGGCAGCCGTGATCGCTGCCTCGGGAGCCAACAATTGAAAGGGAACTCCATAGAAATGGATTGATGCGCCGCATATTATATGGTGGTGCTTAACTCTGCACCGACTACATCCGGATGAATAGTATAACATTTTTCAAATTAGCATGCCTTTTATGAGATAGAGGACTTCTGCGCGATACAATACATTTGTCAGTGGAAGAACAATTAGCTATGTTTCTCCACACAATTGGGCACCATTCTCGGAATCGGGTCATGAAAATTGTCTTTGTTAGGTCAGGATCAACCGTCAGTCGATATTTTAATGCAGTCCTCCGGGCCATTTGTGCAATCCGAGATGATTATGTGAAACAGCCCGGAACAGAGACGCAACCTTGTATTTCTTCTAACCCCATTTACGCACCTTATTTCAAGGTATCAATGACTTCAATACACCTCAAATGTAATGATCATAAAATATGTAATAATTGTTGATTGGCTTTACTTTTTGGTTAGGATTGTATTGGTTTTCTTGATGGTACCCACATTGCCGCTAGGGTACCCTCAACACATGTCACCAAATTCCGAGGTCGCAAAGGAATTACACAAAATGTACTTGTAGTTTGTGACAGTAACTTGAAGTTTGTATACGTACTAGTTGGTTGGGAGGGTTCGACAAACAACTTTCTAGTATTGAAAGATGCATTGTCTAGACCTTCCCCGGCCAATCTACATGTACCAGAAGGTAAACTCTATGTTGTTTGCAAATATTCTTACGTAACATCACATTTTGCATCAAATAAAGCCATTATCAACCTTATTTATTTTTTCCCAAGGGAAATGTTACTTGGTCGACGCAGGGTATACAACTATGCCCGGTTTTATAGCTCCCTATTGTAAAGTTAGGTACCACTTGAAGGAGTATTCTGGGCGTCGACCGACGAATATGTATAAGCTATTTAACCTCCATCACTCACAACTGAGATCAAAGGTAGAGAGAGCATTTGGACTCCTAAAAAATTGGTTTAGGATTCTAGATTTTTGACCTTTCCACCCTTTCCAGACCCAGGTTTATTTGGTGCTCGCGTGTTGCGTCATCCATAATTTTATCTTGGACGTTGACCCTGATGACATATTATCGGGTGAGGAGTTCGAGGTAGAAGATGACACCGCAACACAAGAGACGGTTCTAACTCTAAGGGAACAACGATTGAATGGTGAGCGTTGGAGAATGATACAGGAAAAAATTGCGGAGGCCATGTGGCGTGACTACATCAACCATAACGCAACTATCTGATGAATTAGTTTTTGTATACTATTTTTGTGTTGTATTAAGTAAAGCAAATTATTGTTGGATTCTGAAAAAATTAGCCTACTGTACTTGATGGATTCTTGTTAAAACTGAATCTATGCTAATATATGAATTTATGGTTTCATATTATGCAACAATTGATTTATTGTTATCTTACAAAGTGTATGAATGGTTTTCTATGCCATTTTGTTGGCTTCCCTGTCCTACTATTGAGTGGATGAATGTGTGGGTTGCAGATTTTTGAATATACATTCCCTGTTTATGATAGAATACAGAAATTTTCCTACTTCCTTTTTAATTTTTTTTATAGTTGTATTAGTATAATGCATGTATGCTTGTTAATTTTTTTTCCTCCTTTCTTTGATTCACATCTAAGGTAGGGGCATGCTGGTTAGTAAGGGGGTTTTGCTCCCTAGTTTTTTCTGATTGTCATTCAAATGATGTGAATTCTCTATATGGTTCATGTTGGTAAGGGGTTTTTGCTTGGTGAGTTGTATTCATTTGCATCTATTTTTCAGAACAGGCTGTTATTTTTTTAGGGTTTTATGTTTGTTTTTATTTTCCCTCTTCATATTTTACAATTATTTTCAGGTTTTTTACAGAGTTCTCCCAATTGATACTGTAGTAGGCACTACAAGAGAAAAAAAAAGATAGAGAGGCTATAATATTGACAACCAAAAAAACCTTTCACCAAATCCTCAGTTGTAAATTCCCCACATATGTACTTGATTTTTTAATCAATTTGAAACTACAATTTAGTACATACTACACTAAAGATGCTAAAGTCAAAAGTAATTAATTGACAATAGAAAAATATTTGGGCAAAAGCCACTAATGGTCCCTGTACTTTATCACTTTGTTCGTTTTCATCCCTGTACTTTAAAAATGTTCAATACGGTCCCTGTACTTTGTGTATTTGTTCAATACTGTCCCCAGGTGCTGACGTGGCAGCTGATTTGGCATACGAATGAGATACAAGTTTTTTTTTCTAATTTTTTTATTTCCACCTGGCCGTATTTTGCTGATGTGGCAACTACCATGTCATCTTTTGAAAAAAAATTGGTGAAATATAAAAATTTTTGATTTTATTTTCAAAATAATTTTTTATTGAAAAGCTGATGTCGCATTTGTCCATTGCCAAGATGCCATCAAGATTTTCAATTTTTTTGTTGGTGTAATTAAAAAAAAATTCAGTTTTTTAAATAAAAAAATTTCAAATACTGACGTAGCTGCAATGTCAGATGACATGGCAACTACCACGTCATCTTTTGGAGAAAAAAACTGGTGAAATAAAAAATATTTTATTTTATTTTCAAAATATTTTTTTGTTGAAAAGCTGACGTGGCTGCCACGTCAGATTTTCAATTTTTTTGTTGGTGTAAATAAATAAAAATTTCAGTTTTTTAATTAAATAAATTTCAAATGCTGACGTGGCAACTGCCACGTCATCTTAAAAAAAAATTGGTGAAATGATTTTTTAAAAATTTTATTTTAAAAATAAATTTTTTTTGGAAAGCTAATGTGGCTGCTATGTCAGCATGCCACGTCATATTTTCATTTTTTTGTTGGTGTAAATAAATAAAAAAATTTAGGTTTTTTAAAGAAAAAATTTCAAATGCTGACGTGGTTGCCATGTCAGCTTTCAAAAAAAATTGTTAGTAGAAGACGTGCCTGCCACATCAGCTTTTAAAAAAAAATGTTAGTGAAACTAAAAAAAATCCTATTTTTAAAATAAAAAATTATGAAAAATGACGTGGCTGCCACGTCCGCATGCCAAAATAAAAAATTTGTTGGTGAAAACAAAAAAAAAAATCATTTTTTAAATAAAATTAATATATTATTATTATTATTTTAATAAAATACGGCCACGTCAGCAAAATACGGCGAGGTGGAAATAAAAAAATTAAAAAAAAACATGCATTTCATTCATATGCCAAATTAGCTGCCACGTCAGCACCTAGGGACTGTATTGAACAAATGCGCAAAGTATAGGGACCGTATTGAACATTTTTAAAGTACAGGGATGGAAATGAACAAAGTGATAAAGTATAGGGACCATTAGTGGCTTTTGCCCTTTGTGGTACTGCTGTGTTTTATATGTAGGTCAATATAAACCTTTTTCTTTCCATGATCACAACAATTTGCTTTTGTTCTTTAGCATCATCATTGTCATCAAATGGTACTATAGAGACATATCTATAGGTTTATATAGATTATGCTATGTTTGTCCAAATTGTGCTCTCAACTGTGTTTATTTTAGGTTAAAAGCCATTTTTGGTCCCTGAAAACGGGACCAATGTTCATTTCCATCCCAAAATTTAAAATTTGTTCAATATGGTCCCTATGTATTGCATATTTTGACATTTTGGGTCCCTATATATTCCGTATTTTGGCATTTTTGGTCCCTATTGCTGACGTGGCGGTCATATGGAATACCAATGAAATGCATATAATCTTTTTAATATTATGTTTAGGTCGTTATTTTGCTGATGTGGAGTGATAAGTGACAGTATATGCTGATGTGGACCGTATTGAACAAATTTTAGATTTTTGGGATGGAAATGAACTTTGGCCCTGTTTTTAGGGACCAAAAATGGCTTTAACCCTTTATTTTAATATGCTATGTTTCTCTATAATTTTTATTATTGATTCATGTATTCTAATGCCCTTCCAATGATTCACATTAATTCTTTGATGTACTAACTTATCTATATATTTCAAATAGGAACAATGTCAAATTTGGGAAAGAGGCCTATGGGTACAGATTCCGGTTCAAGCTCAGTGGCTTCAAAACAAAAAGGGACCCCAAACAAACGATGGATGAAAGAAATGGATGATGTCCTCATACCTTTTCTTGCGGAGATGGCACGTGCAGGGCTGAAGGTGGACAAATCCTTTAAGAGACAGGCTTTTGTTGAGGCTGCCACTGTTATCAACAGGTCATTTACATTGCCGGCAAACATGGATGCCGACAATGTTGAAAATCATATGAGGACAATAAAGCAACGTTACCAAGAACTTAAGAAGGTCATGGACATTTCACACCTTCGTTGAGGTATTGTTTTATTTTAGATTTATGTTATTATACCATCTTTCATGACCCATTCTTATGATTTGTTGTTGTAAATTGAAAAACTGATAGGCACATCCTAAATCGAAGGAGTGGTTGAACAAACCAATCAAAAATCATGAGGAGCTACGCCTGATTTGCGGTGATGATCAAGCCACGAGCCAGTTCTCACGATCTATCTATGAGAATTTTGGGGTAGGTAATAATGAGGGGGTGGATGAAGCTGAACCTGATGTCGAGGACATGGATGTAACTCCTAGTGAGCAAGGAAGTCAGCCTCTAGAAACACCCCGTGTTTCTGTTTCTACCCCAACTGGCTCCAGGGGAAGTCGAACATCAAGGGCGACCTTCGACAGTACCATAGAGGAGATTGCCAAGGGTGTGGGGGAACTGACGTGTACACTCAGAGAATCTAAAGTACACTGGATCGAGAATCTGTCTACGGTGCTGTTGTCCATGGATGATGAGTATATTGAAGAAGAACTTGAGAGGGCCTATGATCACCTTCGCTGTAATAAAGGTGATGCTCGTGGCTTTGTGCATCGCAGGCCCGGGATGCTTAAGAGGTAGATGGACAGCTTCCTTGGACGTTGAAGTTATCTTTGCTCTAGACTGCTACTTACCTTTTGTTGGTGACTAATTAAATATGCCTTTTTTCTTGCTTTGTGTTACTGATGATGGTCTATGTGGTGGACTATATTATGTCTTTTTGTTGGTACTTGTTTCTTATCTTGTTGATGGACTATGTTATGTAGGTGTTATGTTGAATGCTAATCTTTGCTGTAGATTATTGATGAAATACTATGTTAGTGTTAATTCTTAATATCTTTATTGATGAAATACTATGTTATATCTTTGTTGTCTTCTAAATTCCAGGCAATACAAGCAATACTATCAGAGAAGTTCATGTTCTCCACACTGAGAAAACAATTTCATGTACTATTGCTGCTTTTATAGGTTTTATTTGAAAATGTATCTTGTCAAAGCAGTTTTTTTTTTTTCATTTCATTCATAGCAGTGACTTTGTACATTCAAAGATAATTGCTTTTTATAGCTCCTTTGAAATGGGATGGCTTTACATGTCCTGGAAAACAAATTGTACGCATACTGACTATCATGATTGTATTGTCATATTTTCATTGTAATGAATGTGGGATGTTCTTAGTTTGAAAAAAATATTTACATAAATCCATTACAAATGTGGGATTCTTCTTTGTAATGAATGTGGGATTGTTATTAGTTGTTAAGCTAATTTGGTGTTCAATTATTGTGAAATTTTATCAATTAACTTATAATATTAATTACATATCCATTATAAAACCCTAAAAAATACAATTGTTAATCATTGTCTTGTTTTTCTCTAAATTTTAAATTTTATCCATTAACTTATAATATTAATTACCTATCCATTATAATAGCATAAAAATTACAATTGTTAATCATAGTCTTGTTTTTCTCTAATTTTTAAATTTTATCCATTAACTTATAATATTAATTACATACCCATTATAATAGCATAAAAAAATACAATTGTTAAACATCGCCATACTTAGTTAAATTTTCAAAATAGACCATCCCAAACATACTACCCCTCACTTCCCTACTTCCCCCAAAAGAACGCATTGGGGAACTCTTGTTCGGAAGTGAAACCACTTTCTACAAAAAGAACACTTGAAGTGGAGAAGTGACCACTTTGGAGGTTGATCAGTTACGCCGAAAAGAACACAACATGTCTTACTCTTCCACCACTTCAGTACAGTTTGGGGAACTCCCACTTCCGCCTCACTTCGGGGACGTGTCACCTTCGGGGAAAAGAACACTCCCTAATACAAATGGCTAAAGTGGGCTGAGGTGGAGGAAGTGCTACTTCCCCTACTTACGGACAAATGAACAAAAAAAGTAACCGAAGTTGTCTCACTTCACCCACTTCTCCAACACTTACGGGCAAATGAACGCCCCCAGATAAAGACCCTACAAGTTCCCAAATTGTATGAAAATTGACATGCTAGCTTATTTTTTGATGTTCTTTCCATCCATATGGTTGGAAATCCTTAAAACACTGTTCAAGTGGCCAAATGGGAGGTGACCTTAAATGAATAGTATTCCGGCCGACCTTATACTAACATTTTCATATATATATATATATATATATATATATATATATATATATATAGGAGTGTTTGTATAAGGCCAGGACTTATTCATTTAAGGTCGACTCATTCGGCTCACTTGTACAGATTTCCAACGTATGAATGGAAAAAACTGTAAGCTAGCATATCAGTTCATACAATTGAAGGAAAATAAGTCTTCATCTTGAAAATTTATAAAAATCTTACCGGTTGGAAATTTCACCCTTTAAGATGAAGATCCTACACCTTTCGAAATTGTATGAAAATTAACATGCTAGCTTATTTTTCGATATTCTTTCCATCCATACGGTTGGATTTCCTTAAAATATTGTGCAAGTGGGCTAAAATGGGGCGACCGCACTTGCATAGTGTTACGGTCGGACGCATAGTAACACGACTGTATATATATATATATATATATATATATATATTGATAGGGTGGTTATAAATGAGGACACGTGGCACACAGATATCCAAGCATGTGCATGTCACGTGACAGTTCTTACAGCGCGAGGCTTACTTCCTCTCTGTGGCCGAGCTCCTCCACCTCGGAATTCATCATAATTTCCGAGGTCCTAATGGAGGAGATCGAAAACTTACATGAAGGCGAGTCACCTTCGACTCCTTTTCAGTGATTCTCGTCTGGCATTTCTCGAAATCTTCTAGAAGCTCGGTCGATTCTGAGAAAGCAGTTGGGCCGGTTGGGAAATGGTTAAACGGTTGAGATGCCAGCCTGGAGTCTAGAAACTTCTAGAACCGTCTTTGAAATTTGGATTTCTTGGTAGCATCTTTGAGTTGGCACCGCGTGCTAGAATTGATGGCTTCTTCTCCAAGCATCACCCCAGTCTCCAGACCCTATAAATACCCCTGCTCCCCAGTAGAAAAGCATCTGTCTTCTGATACGGCGAAGCCCTGCCTCTCTGGCGATTGAAGCTCCTCTCTCTCTCTCTCCTCCTTCTCCATCTCCATTTCTCTCATTCCAGAGCTCGATCATGGAGCTCTGAGCTGTAATTCCAGAAGAAATTTAGTGGATTCATCCTCTGAGAAAGGGATTGTGGTTTTTTCCCTACATTTGGGGTTTTCGACGTATATTCTTGTGTGCTCCTCTTTGATCTTGGTTTTCTTCTTTGATCTTCTGATCCTTGTTCTTCCCTCTCAAATACAAATTTAAAGTGTTACTCGAAATTGGGGCTTGATCCAATTTTGGAGCTAACATTTTTGGCGCCTTCTGTGGGGACTCTTGAGCAAGAAGCCATACCTGCAACCAGGAGATCAAGGCAGAATCAAACCCCAGAAGAGAGGATTTCAGCTGCAGCAACATCCATGGCGGAAGGAGTGAATGTTCCAGCACTTAATGGAGTCACTCAACCCACCTTTGAAGCCCCACTAGGTCAGTCAAATCTTATAGTTCTTCTAGAAGAGCGATTTTATGCCATGGAGAGGCAATTGGCAGCCATCACAACAACGATCATGGCCGTTGAGCCCCATGTTTCATAGACCACCGTGCCACCTCCACCACCCCCAGCGAGTCTAGAGCGCCCCCCTGTGCGTTCACCAACTCGCCAAGGACGCTCACCTAGGCGTTTACCCAGGCGACGAAGAAGCCCTGCATCATCGTCAGAGAGCTCTGATCCCCACCATCAGAGAAGAATAAATTACTGTCGCCACTTAACTGGAGGGCATGAGAGAAGACGTCGATCTCCTTCGAGATCACCTCCTCGTCTTCACTCACAGAGACCTCGGTCACCAGATCAATACGAAGCACGAGCTCATTCTCCGAGGTACTCCCCTCAGAGGCGCTACACGCCTCCACGTCCTCGTTCCAGAATCTGCTCTCCTCGTGACATATCTCCTCAGAGACAGTGGTCGAGACATCATTCCCCTGTACACCACCAGGAGCATGGGAGAGGACGCCGGGGACATCTTTTTGACCGAGAGCGTGTCTTGAGAAACGTTCCACGTTTCCGCTCTCCATTTATCAGGGCCATCTGGGAAGCTCCCTTCCCAGAGAAGTATATTCTACCAAACATCAGATACTACGATGGTACTTCAGATCCATATGAGCATGTAGAGCGGTATTGCTCCGAGATGACGGTGAATGACACTTCCGAGGTGGTTTTATGCCGCGGTTTCTCGAAGACTTTGTCCAGAACCGCATATGACTTGTTTCGAAGCTTACCTGAAGGTAGTATAGCTTACTTCGACCAGCTCGTTGATCGTTTTCTTCGCCGTTTTGCCAAGCTACTTGACGGCGTAAGAGAATCCGATTATATTCTTTGAGATCTGGCCGAGAGAGAGAGGAGAATCTCTCGGGAATTACCTTAGCGAGGTTCAATGAAGAAACTTCATGGAATGTCGATCTGGATTCTATTATGGTAGTTGGAGCGATCTTGGATGGGTTGCGGGAATACCCATTCTTTGATTCATTGGCGAGATGTTCAGGGGACACATGCGAAGTGATGAGCAGGGCTCAGAGGTACATAGCCTTAGATGAATTCAAAGCAGGAAGGAAAGAACAGGCCCTCCAGCGGGCGGAGGAATTCCATAGAGAGGAGAGTCGAAGAAGTGAACGGGTACCGCGAAGAGATATGGAGCAGATCCGTTATCGACCTCCTCGTCCTAATGACAGAGGCGCTCGGGACCAAAGCAGACCCCGTATTCGTCCCAGGTATGACAATTACACCCCCTTGAACACTTCCAGAGAACACATAATGATGCAGATCCAGTATAAGAAGATTCTCAAGCCAGCGGAGCCAATTAAGGAGACCTCCTCGGCAAAGAAGAGCGGCAAATTTTGCATCTACCATAAGGTCCGAGGTCATACTACGGAAAATTGCATCCACCTCAAAGATGCAATAGAGGATCTCATCAGAGAGGGAAAGCTGAGCGAGTTTCTCAAGCAAGAAACCAGTACGAAGGAGGAACATAACACACAGTCAGAACCTCCTCGGAAGAAGATAGACCTCACCGTCATAGCCGGCGGGCCAGGATGCGGAGGAGAAACTTCATCCTCCAGGAGGAGTTATGCCCGCATGGTGGGCACGATGCAGGAGCTCGCCCCACAGAAGAAAAGCCGAGTTGCTCTCCCAATTGAATTCTCTGAATAAGATTTAAAGGGAATCTCTCAACTACAAGACGATGCTCTTGTGGTGGTCCTTGACATTGGAATCTTCAGGATGCACAGGGTGTTAGTTGATACTGGAAGCTCAGCTGACATTATTTTCTGGGACGTATTTGACAGAATGAAGATTGGAGCTGAAAATCTTAAACCATGCAAGACCCCTCTGGCTGGGTTCACTGGAGACCCGATTTATCCAGAAGGTATTATCACTCTTCCCGTAACTCTTGGTACTCCCCCACGAATCGTTACAGCTCCAATCAACTTTCTCGTGGTGCGGCATCCCTCGAGCTATAATGCAATTATGGGAAGACCTTCTCTCAATAAGCTTGGAGCTGTCCCTTCAACCTATCATTTGAAGCTGAAATTTGGTGATCGATCATGGTACGTGGAGAAGTGAAGGGAGATCAACCCTCTTCTAGGCAGTGTTACCTGGCCACCTTGAAGAGGCAGCTTGGGGATTCTAACAAAGCCTCCGAATCTCTTGCTATAGAAGACTTTCAGTAGGAAGAAGAGAAAAGGGAAGCCCGCAGGCCTACTCCTGTCGAGGAGCTCTTCGACTTGCCTATCGACGAAACCTTGCCGGAGAAAACTGTACAGCTCGGAGTCGGACTGAGTGCTGATCAACAGAAGCAACTCCTTGAATTGATCAAGACCCACTCAGATGTTTTTGCGTGGACAGCTGAAGACATGCCGGGAGTACCAAGAAAGGTGATGGAGCATCATTTGAATGTTGATCCAACAGTGAAGACAGTGATTCAAAAGAGAAGGAATTTTGCTGCCGAGAGGCTTGAAGCTGCTGAAGAGGAGGTCGGCAAGCTACTTAAGGCAGAGTTCATTCGGGAAGTTCAGTACCCTGAATGGCTCTCCAATGTTGTCCTTGTAAAGAAAGCCAACGGGAAATGGCGTATGTGTGTTGATTTCACAGATCTCAATAAAGCTTGCCCTAAGGATTGCTACCCCCTGCCCATGATAGATAATATGGTAGATTCCACCTCAGGATATGAGATGCTCAGTTTCTTAGACGCATATTCTAGTTATAACCAAATCAAAATGGCAAGAAAGGATGAGGAAAAAACAGCCTTCATTACTTCTCGTGGGACATATTGCTACAGAGTGATGCCGTTTGGCTTGAAGAATGTGGGGGCCACCTTCCAAAGGTTAGTGAACAAAGTCTTTAGGAAGCAAATTGGGAGAAATGTTGAAGCTTATGTTGATGACATCCTTGTCAAGAGCACAAATCTTGGCGTCATCTTTGCCGAGCCTCAAAGAGGCGATTGAAACGCTCAAAGCTCATGGAATGAGTCTCAACCCAACCAAATGTGCATTTGGTGTTCGCTCAGGAAAGTTCTTGGGTTTTATGCTCACGGAGAGAGGAATTGAGGCCAACCAAGAAAATATCCGAGCTATTCTAGAAATGAGGTCTCCCAGGACCATTAAAGAAATACAAAGTCTCAATGGAAAGTTAGCAGCAATTGGGAGATTTATTTCAAGGTCTGGGGAAAAGAATCTTCCATTTTTCAAAGCACTTCGGAAAGCTCCAAAGGTAGAGTGGACAGAGGAATGTGAAGAGGCACTCACACAGTTGAAGGAATACTTGCAGTCACCTACCTTACTTTCCAAGCCAAAGCCAGGAGAGGAACTCAGTATTTACTTGGCGATTTCAGATATGGTGGTGAGCTCAGTTCTCACTAAGGAGGAAGACGGAATTCAGAAGCCGGTCTATTATACTAGCAAGGTTCTCAATGATGCCTAATCCAAGTATCATCCTCTCGAAAAGTTGGCCTATGCTCTAATCACAGCAGCTCGGATACTTCGTCCTTACTTCCAGTCACATAAAATTAAGGTGCTGACAGATCAACCCTTAAAGCAAATCCTCCATCGCCCAGATGCCTCTGGACGATTGACGAAGTGTGTTATTGAACTTGGTGAGTATGACATCACTTACGAGCCTCGCACAACCATCAAAGGTCAGGTCCTGGCTGACTTCATCGTTGAGCTCACAACCACTGATTCTAGTGAAGCTATTCTTATGGATTCATCTGAACCGAGCTCCTCTTCTATGGCGCAATGGGTGTTACATACCGATGGCTCAGTGAATAGAAATTACAGGTGGCATTGTGCTACAATCCCCTTGAGGTTGGAGCACCTTGGCGATCTTAAAGTTTGGGTTCAAGGCGACCAACAAGGCGAATATGAGGCCATGATTGTAGGCTTGCGGTTGGCGGAGGCCTTGAAGTCAATTTGTTGGCAAACCACGGACTCCCAACTGGTTGTTGGTGCATGGCGAGGAATTTGGGGCAAAAGAAGAAAACATGGTGAAATACAAAGCTTTGGTGCAAAAATTGGTACGCTAGCTTCCGAAGCTATCCGTTCTGCAAAAGATTAGAGGACAGAGAATCAAGAGGCCGACCTCATCTCGAAACTTGCTTCCTCCAAAGTCGAAGTAACATGCCCCGTCAATATTCAGTACTTGCCAGCGAAGACAATTGATTGCCGACCTGAAGATGAATTATTTGAAGTGACGAATGCGCCATGCTGGATTGATCCAATCTTAAATTACCTCCAAGATGGATCTCTACCTTCAGACCCGAAGCTAGCATGCTAGATTAAGGTTAGGGCCAACCGCTTCACTATTCTGGATGGACGCCTTTATAAGAGATCATTTACTCTCCCACTGTTGAGATGTTTACGTCCAAGTGAAGCGAATTATGTCCTTCAAGAGATCCATGAAGGTATTGCGGGAGGTCACACAGGGGGAAAAGCACTCTGTCATAAGATCCTAAGGCAAGGTTATTATTGGCCCACTTTGTTGAAGGATGCAAAAGCATTTGTCCAGTGATGCGATGCGTGTCAGCGCTACTCAAATATCCAGCGGCGCCCAGCTTCCCAGCTCACCCCTATAATGAGTACCAGACCATTTGCACTTTGGGGAGTAGATCTCCTTGGCCCATTTCCAAAAGCAGCTCGGCAGATGAAGTTTTTGATTGTTGCCATAGATTATTTCACTAAATGGGTAGAAGCTGAGCCCCTCTCCTCCATCACTGAAAAGGTGTGTCGGAAATTTCTATGGAAGTCAGTGATTTGTCGATTCGGGCTCCCAGTGGCATTCATCACAGACAATGGGAGACAGTTTGCGAATGCTTCATTCAAAAATTTCTGTGAAGAGCTCGGAATTGAACGCAGGCTAACTTCGGTCACTCACCCCCAAGCAAACGGGCAGGTAGAAGTGACGAATAGAACCTTGCTTCATAGCCTTAAGACCAGAGTGTTACGGAATCAGTCTAATTGGGTGGATGAAGTGCCTGGAGCACTTTGGGCCTACAGAACTACTTGCCCAACTCCTACCGGAGAGACACCATTTGCGCTGGCATTTGGAGTGGAAGTAGTTCTTCCAGCTGAAATTGAAATCCCAACCCCATGGATCCAGGCCTTTGATCCGACGAGTAATGAAGACATGCTTCGGGCTGAGCTCGATTTGTTGGAGGAAAAAAGGGAGGAGGCTGCCCTCCGAGCTGCTGCATATCGCTAGAAGGTCAAATGTCACTACGACGTCAAGGCGAAAGAGGTGACATTTCAAGTGGGAGATCTGGTCTTGAGGGAAAATATTTTCGAAGGCAACAAAAGTAGAACATGGAAGCTTAATCCTAACTAGGAAGGCCCTTATGTTGTTATCAAGATTGTAAAACCTGGTACTTATTGGCTCTCCAAGATGGACGGAAAAAGGCTCAAACGCCCTTACAATTCCGAACATCTTAGGAAGTACTATCAATAAAGCTTCCTGTTCTTCAATATGCCTAAGGATTCCTCAACAAATATTCATAAAGTAGAAGCAGGCGGCTCAAAGCTCTCCAATTCAATTTAAATCTAGACAGCTGGCCAACGCTCGAGTCATAGTACAACTCGAAGGAGTTACAGCTGACGCTCTCAAAAAGAGGACTTGTTAATGGACACAACAGAGGGTCAAGGCTCGAGCTGTAACCGAAATAGCAAGCAACCCAAAAAATCCTCACAAAGAGCTCGATTGCTACTCACAGCAGCGGGTCTAGGCTCGAGTTGTGACATGATAGCAATTAGCCTACGAGGACAGGCCCATTAAAGAGTCAATCCATCGAAGAGCCCCTCGGCAACTAACTCAATAAATCCAAACTCCTCTCGAAGAGCCTCGGAAACTAAAGTCAAAGAGTTACAAACACAATTGGCCAAACAAGATGATAGCGGGTCTAGGCTTGAATCATTTTGAGTGAAAACACCCAACAAAGAACTCAATTATTAGCAAACAAGGAACGGAGATGTTAGGAACACGGAATAGAGGCGCGACGAAGAACTCAAAATCCATTCCATGCAAAGGTAAAAGTGAATTTCATTTATCAAAATGACATTGACATTTGTAACAGGAAAAACAAGTAAAGCTATACATTGTTAACAAAAGGGAACAACAAAGTGAATGAGGTACACCAAAAACCGAGTTACTTATTATCTTTCAAAGAAGCTATGGAGATGTCTCCACTCTTGCCAAGCTCCTCATCAGCGTCAGGAACCACTTCATTTTGTTCCTGTTCTGCAACGATCTCTACCTCAATGTTAGTATCATTTGTCGCACCAGCAAGAGTTTCCAAGGCTTCAATATAAGTCAAGTTGGCGAAATCTACATTGGGGAATTTCAAAATGAACTCCTTCAAAACGGGAAAACTCTCTTCCCTCCCCTCATCTCGAGCTTCTTCAAGAGCTGATTCTGTTACTTGAGAAGCTTCTGCACAAACTTTCTCCAGTTCTTTCACTTTGTCTTCATTTTTGAGAAGAGATTTTCGACAAGCCTCCAACTTGTAAATATTCTCACAGTCTTTCTTCAGAATATCATTCTCCGAGGTAACGACCATCAATGAAGAGCTACTCTCCTTTAATTGCATAAGAAGCTCGCCATTTTCCTTCTCAAGGACTTCGGCAATAGCACACACTGAAGACATCTCCAAAGAAAGGATTTCAGCTTCTTCCTTAACTTTCAAAAATTTTGCCTCAGCAAAAGAACAGTTGGTTTCAGCTACTCCTTTGTCCTTGAGAAGCTCGGAATTATTTGCTCTCAGAACAGCAATCTCTTTCTCCAAGGATGAAATCTTCTCTTTGGCCTTAAGTTCCTTTTCTAAGTGTCTCCGAGCCTTCTCATTAGACATTTGATTATTGCATCTACCTTACTCTTCTCGGCCGAGCCAAATTCTTCTCCTCGGAAGTCCTCTTCAATTCCGTGCTCAAGCGGGTGATCTCCACTTCAAGTCTCGGTTCTTAGGATATATTGATTAACAACGACATCCGGTTCTCTTCCTCTTCCTCCAAGATACTTGCGGCTCGATGACTAAGGAACAGGTTCTGCAGATAAACTGCAACAAGTTCACAATTGGCTCAAGTCAAAAATCAAAATCCAAAGAAAGAAACACTTACCGAAAGCCCTTGGAGACGGAGGAGCTCGCCTAGATCCTGCCGTGTGAAACGATCAACTCTAGATTCAATTTCACTTGGCAGAATAGACTTGATCATGGAGGCAGCAACTTTAGGATCATTAATCAAGATGCCCTCCTTTGGATCCACATGAAGCGACCCTTTAGAACCTTCAGAAAAGCTGGGACCGCCAGCTCAGAAACTCGAGGATGGACGAGTTGGTCGAGTAACACGAACCCGAACTGGCTCGTAGTTGATGGTAGGATTGACATTTGGCTCGAAAACGCCAATTACTTCAACATCATCATCTGTCAAATCCCTAAGAAACTCAGGGAGATCAGACATACGCCCAAAAATATCTTCATCTACCGGCATCGAAGGGAAAGGTTCTGCCGAGTTCCTTAGCCCCTGAGAATCTTCTCCTCCACTGCGGCGAGATTCAATATTGGCATCGCTTGCAGAAGTCTCTTTTTCAGTAGGGATGCGAGCAGATAAAGGGGGGATGGCTAAGACCCTCTCATTAAGAGGCTGCGGAACCGATTCAAGCTGTCTCTTCTTCCCTTTGGAAACAACCTTTTTCTTCCGACTCGCTATCTTCCGAGCTGGTTCATCCTCAACAACCACTTCAGAATCCCGAGCTCTCTTCCTTGATACTGTTTCAGAATGTGGAGGTGGATCAACCTCCGCGGCTTGAGAGGGATGAAGCTCATCATCTCCATGAGACGCGGGTGATTCTTCAACAGCCACGGATTCATTTACGCTTTCCGTTCCGGGCTCCTCACTTGCCGCCTTCTTCTGGAGCTCAGCTTTCTTCGGTTTCTCCAGACGTATAGTATTGAGCTTCTCGGCACGAGCCCAGGCTTTGTCCAACAAAGACTTGGCACACTTGGAGGCTTCCATACCTTCACCTGGTACAAAAAAGAGCAATTCAGAAGAGAACAACAAAAGTACATCAGTTCCTACCCTTTACTAAAAACAGTCCACTTCTCCGTAAAATTTTGTTAGTCAAGAAGAGGTCAGGAGGAATCTGGGAGCACTTTCGCAATCTCTTGAGACGACGTGTCTCTCTTTTGGAAAGCTTCTCCCTACTCAACACTTGAGTCCGAGGTGCTCCCCATTCAGTCTGGACTCCAAAACCTCCTTCCATGGAAACAAAGAAGAACCTCTCCTTCCATCTCTTAATGGAGGTCGGCACGAGACCTAAAAAACGCCTATCAAGTCTGGCACCGAAGAAATACCAATCCATATTGGATTCTCTATTGAGGCAAAATAACGCCTCGAACAAAGACAGTGTTGGAGTAACTCGGCGGTCAAGACATACAACCACGAATCCGCAGAGACACCTCTAAGAATTGGGGGTTAATTGAGAAGGACAAACATTGAAAGACTGGAAAATTTCAATTAAAAGAGGGGGAAAGGGGAGTCGAAGTCCTCCCAACAAAGCATCTACATACACTGTGATTTCACCGTCCCTACCAGTACACGCTCTATCACAAGATTGAGCTGATCTAATTTTGTTTGGAAATCCTTGTGTTTGATCCAATAGTACTTAACTCTGACATCTACCTCTTCTTGACGAAGGATCTTTGGCGTAGAAATTGAGAGCAGGGGAAATTGTCATTTACTACGCCTGGTCCCTACATTACTAGTGGAAGGAACAGCGCGAGAAGGAGATCCCATACCTTAAGGTTTTTCTCACAGAACAGAGGATGTGCAAGAAAGAAAAGTTGCAGCTTCGGGCGCCGTCAGGGTTCGAAGAAGAAGAAGAGGAAGAGGATAAACAGTTGCGTTGAGAAATCCAACGCAATATTTGGGGATACTTAAGCGGCACGCAAAGATCTAACGGCTCAGATAAATCCATTTGAAAATTGAATAATCGCCAAGAGACACCTGTCCACTTCATCTGACGGGCAGGGATCACCCCTTACAAAGCCATCATGGATGAACGCCACCTGGACCGTGAAAGATATGCCCATCATTGTATATCGCTGCGCACCATACCATCACTAGAGAAAAGGGCTATTGAGAATGGTGCAGGCGGCTAGCAATCAATGCAGTTACTGTTCATCGGAGATGATATTCACTACTGTCTCACCTGGAGCATCTCGGAAAACATCAGCAAGAAATAATGGATCCTCCAGCAACCCAGTATGCTTAGCTAATTTCGTCGAAAGATTCACAAAGGTATTCGCTCATCTTCCGAGCTCATCGCAAGCATACTTGAGGGGGGACTGATGATAGGGTGGTTATAAATGAGGACACGTGGCACACAGATATCCAAGCATGTGCATGTCACGTGACAGTTCTTACAGCGCGAGGCTTACTTCCTCTCTGTGGCCGAGCTCCTCCACCTCGGAATTCATCATAATTTCCGAGGTCCTCATGGAGGAGATCGGAAACTTACATGAAGGCGAGTCACCTCCGACTCCTTTTCCAGCAGTTCTCAATACAGTATTTCTCGAAATCTTCTAGAACCTCAGTCAGTTACAGAAACAGTTGGACAGTTGGGAAATGGTTAAACAGTTGAGATGCCAGCCTAGAGTCTAGAAACTTCTAGAACCGTGTTGAAATTTGGATTTCTTGGTAGCGTCTTTGAGTTGGCACCCACGTGCTAGAATTCAGTGGCTTCTTCTCCAAGCATCACCCCAGTCTCCAGACCTTATAAATACCCTTGCTCCCCAGTAGAAAAGCATCTGTCTTCTGATACGGCGAAGCCCTGCCTCTCTGGCGATTGAAGCTCCTCTCTCTCTCTCTCCTCCTTCTCCATCTCCATTTCTCTCATTCCAGAGCTCGATCATGGAGCTCTGAGCTGTAATTCCAGAAGAAATTTAGTGGATTCATCCTCTGAGAAGAGGATCGTGGTTTTTTCCCCACATTTGGGGTTTTCCACGTATATTCTTGTGTGCTCCTCTTTGATCTTGGTTTTCTTCTTTGATCTTCTGATCCTTGTTCTTCCCTCTCAAATACAAATTTAAAGTGTTACTCGAAATTGGGGCTTGATCCAATTTTGAAGCTAACATATATATATATATATATATATATATATATATATATATATATATATATATATATATATATATATATATATATGTTGGGTCATGTTACTATGAGGTCGGCCTTACTACTATTCAAATAAGGTCCCCTCATTTTCACCCATTTTGAGAGTGTTTTTAGGGTTTCCAATAGTACTGATGGAAAGAACATCAAAAAATAAAATAACGTGGCGATTTTCATAAAGTTTGGTGACCGTATGATCATTCATCTTAATGGGTGAAAATTTATAGAAATCTTAACGGGTTAAATTTTCATCATTTAATATGAATGATCATACGGTCACCAAACTGTTTAAAAATCGACAAGTTATCTTATTTTTCGATGTTCTTTCCATCCGTACGGTTGGAAATCCTAAAAACACTCTCAAAATGGGTGAAAATGAGGAGACCTTACTTGAATAGCAGTAAGGCCGACATGTTATAATGGTGGAGAAAATGGAGACTTCACCAACTTTATATACCTCTAAGGCTCTGATATGAAAGCAGAAGATAAATAAATAATTTAAAAAAATAAAAAATATTTAGAAAGGTAAATACTTTAGTTACAAAGAAAGGATCTTGCACAACCAAGAAATGGCCAAAGGACAAGAAATAACATTTAGGAATATCATCACAAAGATAAACATGGTTTTATAGCAAATGACAAAGCTCCATAACAACCAAAAACCAAGGAGGGAGACAGTGATAGTTCACTTAAACATAATACTCAATTAGTGTAATAGAGTCCTAATTATCAAACAAAAAAATTGTTGTAATTGGGTCATTGTTAATGCAATGTTTTTTAGAGAGAGACAAAAGAAGAATCAAGATGGGATAAAAATATAAAATCTTGACATCTTGCCCAATTTTTCAAAACAAAAACCCATCAATAAAATATGCTCAAATTCCTCTACGAGAACACCATCAACAAGCAAACAACCATCAGTCCAAAAGAAACATGGATCAAAACATTTTATTTTCATCGTATATTGAATGAAATTCAATAGCAAATAAGGAATCAAACACCTAATTAGAGGATAGAGAAAGAGAAATCGAGGCTCTTATAAGACAGGAGATGAAGCTGACTTGGGGACCTTGGCGACGTTCCCTGCGCACGCGCGTTGTTCACTAGTGAGAACTGAGAAGAGGGAGCACTAGCACTAGGGTTTTGAATTCCTCTAGTTTCAAGTCTTTGACTCTTTTGATTTCTATGGGAAGTTAAAAAAAAAAAATCGGGGTGTGCTCAGTTCCGGTCTGACCGACAGGCTTGTCAGGTTCAACTAGGTTTGACTGGTTTAACAACTGGTCAACATTTGATAAAAAACCCGGACCGGCTGTCTGCCTGGTTCCTGGTTCTGCCGGTCTGTCCTGCCGGTCCGGTTCGAGTTCAAAAACATTGAGCACAAGTGCTTCTATGAATAAAATAAGAAGTAACACAGTGAATGTACATTATTTAAACATATGTAGTTTTATTGTATTTTTTTTTTATTTGGGCGTGTACATGTGAATTTAGGAATTTGTAAAGTGTGAAATTACAACTAAGAAAAGAGACCTACTAGATCTTCCAATAGTACCAATTGATCAACTAAGCTTTGAGATAGTTTCCTCTAATTAAGTTCCAAAAAACCTTTCTTTTTCCACACTTATAATGGAAGGTGGGGGATGGGGTTGCTTCACTGAGGAACCAGGGTCTCCAGTTGGGTTTCCGCCCCAAAGTATAACTTTGGAAACACGTCACTTGTCTCAGTCTTAATAACAAATGAAGGTATTGGTTGAGGACGGTGCCTTGGTCTTTTGGAATATAGGGCAAAGAAAAATTGTTTGGCGGAAAGGCAAAGCTCAAAGAATGGCGGTAGAGAGGAACATGGGTTTGGGCTACGGTTAACGGTTTTGTGCCTACATGAATGTGGACATGGACTGGGGGTTAGGAATCGCAACACGCTGGGAGTCCAGGAGAAAGAGAATGTCACTTGGCACAAGGAAGAGAATCAAGTGTTAGTTAACCATTCTAGAGATCAGAGATAAGGGGACACGTGGCCACCTCAAGCCTTGACAGGGGCATTGGTCGTAACGCTCGAGGTAATAATTCCCAGGATGTGCCAGAGAGACATGCCTTGGGAGTGGGGGGGGGGGGGGTGTCACATAGCTTGAGGGTGGTCTTGAGCATTGATGATGTTGGGGACCAGGAAGGTCATGCAACTTTGAGAAACACACAAAGAGAGGTGTCACATAGCTTGAGGGTCTTGAGCATTGATGATGTTGGGGACCAGGAAGGTCATGCAACTTTGAGAAACACACAAAGAGAAGTGGGTGGTGGTGTTGATAACATGGAGGAGACATGTGGTATGAATGGCCTTATTACATCCCTTGAAGAAGGGAAAAAACCTGTAAAATTTGATTTCTTTTTGGTATACCAAATCAATTGTAACTCTCCCTTAATAGCTAATAATACCAACTTGCACATAGGTATGGTGAGTAAAGTTTCAGGAGTTCTTAGAGAGATCCAAGAAGGAAGTCCACAGGATGAAGAGATGACTAAAGTTGAAGAGCCTCTGAATCCAATAAAAGTGAGTACAAGAAGGCCTAAGGGAAAAGGAAGTAGCAAGAGAGCATCAACAAAACAAGGAATAACCCCATAAGAAAGGGAGAATCGGGTGGTCAAGTTGGGAGTAAGTTTTCTTTATATTTTAATAGTTTAAAGATATATATGATGTTGTGGAATAATATGGGTGTCTCTAGTTGAGACACAATCAATCACATTCTGCCCTTAATTTGATCCTTTGATTTGTTGATGATGTGCTTGTTGAGACCTAGCGGATAAGCCCAGAATATACATATTTTGTAATAAATTTAGGAGGATTGGCATTGAGTTGTCATCCTGGCGATAGGTAACTCTGGAGGTATCATAGTTACATGAAGGAAAAGCCTAGGAGTAGTGACTTTGATCATGATTTCAAGGTATGCCATGCCCTTAATTGTGTTCTTTAATTTTAAGAAAACCTGCTTGTTTTTGCAGTGTATAATAGTTAGAGGTAGTAAAAGGATAGAGGTGTATATCCCGAGCCTAAGGCTGTTTAACATGATAACTTAAACGTATATGAAAACCAAAATACCAAATAACCATAAGTAATAGTCTAGGAATTAACATATGTCTCTATACAAACCCAAGGAACATAAATAGTCATGACAATCATGTATCTTAAGAAATAGCGTCCCTTTCCCTCACAACAACACAAGACATAGATAATTCAACAACAGACGGGTGGTCAAAGCCATCTATAAGAACACATAGATCCTCGCTTCCCTGCACTAGATACTAGTTGGGTCCCTGTCTAATACCTGAAGAGAAAATAAATATGGGGGAAGGAACATGAGCTACTCGAGCTCAGTGAGTTTAGACAACACCGCATAATATGAAATATACATTGGTAATATCAAAGCTCAATGCCATAAAAAATAGTTTGCACAAGTATAAGAAATCCCGTAAGAATGCTAGTCCATTTCATTATCTTCAATAATATTAAGCATGCCAGGCATAATTGAAATCATGAATAAATCCAAAAATAGGCACTATCAATGTCAAATCACACATACAAAGGTTGATTCCACAATTATCTAGGCGGACTCAATCAACACCATAACCTCCCGGTCGGTCACAATCAATGACCAAAGGGTGGACATGTGTGGTATTATGTCATGAAACAATATAGGTCTCATATCAATCTCATATACACCCCTACTTCAATACTGCGGGAACCAAAGTATATCCAAGTAGACTCAGTCAATGCCCTAGCCTCCAAGTCGGACTCAATCAATGACCATCGGGCAAATAAAGTATATACATGTACCAAGTAGCCTGCTGGTGTGGAAAGAGGATTTTTATTATTTTGAAAACTGAATGTTTGGGGGAAATAAAATCATAGTTTAGAAATAATCCCTTCCCTAACCTAGTACTATATTCCCTGGCTCTATCACTGAGCCATCACTAGTTCAGGCAAGTATGTCTATGTAAGTTGTAGGTTCATCGATATTTCTAGTTATTTCTATTGTTTTATTCATGTTCTTTATTCGTTCTTCACATGTATTTTCAATTCACATTCAAGGTAAGAATAATAAAATTGTCAATAGGTACAATATATTTGCAAAACTCACGGCATTGCACAAACTCCAGCATAATAGCTCATGCCAATTTATTTAAACCAAATCAATGAGAAAACTCGATAAAACATGAGAGATGTCGAGTGTTGTCCACTTACCTGAGTCTGGTAGATTTCTAAGACTGGTTCGGTCCTTCTACAGCTACTGTTGTGCCTTTTCCTTTCAATAGTATTTGAAATAACAACTAATAAATACTAGAATACTATTTATGTAGTATAAATTATAAGAATTTGATTATTTAAATACACCCATACGGGGAGATGAATCCATATAGGTATATATATTAGATGTGTGTTACAGCTTGTATGCCTTAGCCTTACAATCCTTTTTGAGATCCACCCAAAGGCATGTATTAACCTCATAATGACCAACTCTAACCCTTTCACAACCCTTTGTAAATAACCAATGCCATGTTGGAAGCAAGATTGGGAGAAATTCTCAAGTTCCAGCCATTAATACCCAGCTCATAACTAACAGTGAGCTAGGAAGAAGTAAAACATGCTCTATTATCCAAGTTATACCAGTTAACTACTTGTAAGAATGACCACAACACCTATAGCTCCTAACCTGCCTTTAATATACACACTATCTTCATTGTGGCAATTTATTGAATAGTTGGTGTACGAGTTTACTTTTTTAACTACAACATAGCAAAGAGATCTACAACCCCTCAATTATACAATTATGTACTCATTAGAGTATAATTCTATTCATACAACTATTAAAATCAAGTATTCCTATTGTATCTACTTGTCAGTCACTCCAAGTTCCTCAATGGACATTTAAAACACTTAAACCTTCACTACTTTATAAAAATTTTCAGTCTTAAGGCGATCAATTCCTCTTCTCTATTTACTGCAGCATTTAAACAAGCATTTGATATGCATAATTATTGATATTCAAGATCTACAACCGAGCAACCCCACAGTTGTTGAACATACAACATTCAATCAATCCTCATTTCTAATTCGCTATACTAAGCTCACCAGGGTTGAATTTAGCTCTCGGTGATCCTCCGTATGTGTTCCATTGACCGGAGCTGAGTTGCCATCTTTCACCAACCGATTGGAAGAATTCTTCACCAGCTCTTGTCGCTCGTCGGGCTTCTCCACGTGGTCGACCTGGTCGCCAAAGTCCTCCGTCAACGAGCTTGATTACTGGAGCTGCACCGGTTCTTAATCCTCACTAGATTTTCCGGCTGGAGAGGAGAAAGGAGGATGAGGGGCTAGGATAATGATGGCCAGGGGGAAAACAACCATGGGCTTCACCAGAGTCACGCCGGGCCTCGATTGTAGCCGGCGGGATATCATCGGTGTTCCACGGGTGAAGAGAAAAGGAAAGGCACGAGGCTCGGGTGTTGGAAGAGATGATGACTTTCTACCCCTCTCTCCACATCTCATCCAATCCCTTTTTATTAAAATCCCAAAAGGAGCCCAATAGTTCAGGCCCACTATGTATGCTTGTGAGTTGGGTTATTCGGTCCAACTATATCCGAATTTTCCTGATCTAAAATAAGTAACACAGTCCCACTTTTGTCTTGATGTAACACTAATGATTGGTGGGTTGATTGGATTGGTTTTTAACTTAGCTAATCGAGGTTAACTTTCATTCTACTTACATGGAACGAAAAACATGGGAGGGATAATGCGGCCCGACACATCTCCATACCCATATCCAATTATATGAATGTAAAGCCAAGTCTTACAATTTTCATTTTGACGCATGTTACACTAGATTTAAGTAAACTACCATGGTCCATTAACACTTGTGATGCTAATACTACAACTAGGTGTTGATAACTTTAACTTGGGGTTTATTAGTTTAACTATTTATTTCGTACTTAATGAACCACACTTATTATTTGGAAATTAATAATGATTATTAGGGAAAAATTGGGGCTTTAAAAGAGGGGAACATGGAAGTAACTTGGTAAACTATTGGGTTTACAGGCGCCTTGGCTTGTGATGGGCGACTTCAACATGGTAAAAAATCATGATGAAAGATATAGTGGGTTAGAGAAACAATGGTCGGGTAATAAATCCAAACTTTTTAATAGCTTTTTAATACACAATGATCTGGTTGAACGAAGATATTCTAGCCCTCTATTTACCTAGTGCAACAATCAGAAGGGTAGGGCCAGAAAATGGGTGAGACTAGATAGGACGATAGCTAATGATATCTGGAATGGGAAAATTATCTCTTATACTATTGATCACCTCCCTAGATGCTAATCTAATCATAATCTTATTCTCTTAAAATTTAATTTTTAGATGTCCATAGGTACTAGGCTCTTTAGGTTTGAAAATAGTTGGATTGAACTCCCTACATGTCATGTGAGTGTAGGAAATTTGGCACAATTGTCAAATAAGAAATCCTATGCATGACATCATTCATAAATTCATTATTCAAGGAAAGACATTAACAAAAATTATAAGTTTAGTCTAAATGTTTGGAGGCCAAAATTAGAGAGATTGAGGAGATCTTTTCCAAGCTAGAACTTATGGATTATGAATCCATCAGTGATGACCGCATTTGGAGGGACCTTCAGACACTCTATAACAAGCACCATGCTCTACTTAGACAAGCCATTGTTGCATAGGCTCAGAGATTTATGAATGTATTCCTCCATAATGGGGATAGAAATTCTAATTCTTCCATAAAAATCACTAAGAACTATATAAAAAATAATATAATTAATTAGGTAAGAGGTAATAATGATATATTAGTATGAGACTAGACATCATTGAGGAGGCTTTTATTAACTTTTATACTAAGTTGTGGTATGGTCAGAATGACTGGGACTTCAACAACCTACTATAAAGTGAAGCCCATAATTTTTAGGAAATTATGTTTTCATTATTAGGTTATTTTAAATTTTGTTAGAGAATAAGGGAGAGCCTCCCAAAGATTGTTATTTGAATTTTAGTTGAAATAAAGTTTCTAGTTATTTTACAAAGTATTTATATAGATAAATATTATGTTGGTAGTTAATGATAAGAGAATTTGATTAAAAATCAAATTATTGGATAACAATATTTATTATTTGATAAGAGTATATGAAGTTTTATATATGGGATAACATTAGATAAGAAGAGGAAATTTTGAAATTTTTAATAAGAGATTATAGTGGTAAATTAGCAAAAGATTGAATTTGTAGTATATACATGATATGCTATTGATTTATATATATAAATCTATTAATTATAGTTAAAGATGAAATCCGATTAGTTGAGATGAAATTTAATATATATAGATATATATATATATATATATATATGTTAAATTGATTTGAAAGATGACATTTTATTTTATATTTATCCAAATGATTTTCATAAGATTATCATAAGATGCTAATATATATATATATATATATATAAAAGTGAATAAATATTTATTTGGTTAAAGATGGAGTCAATGGTAAAAATAAATAAATAAATAAATATAAAATTCAGATATTTATTAAATATGATTTTATTTGATTTGATAAGATGATATGTATTATTTTAAACAAATGAATAAAATGAATGTGCATAGTTGTAAACGATGGTTGAACATCTTTTGGAATTAAAACACACATGGATGAAATTAAAGATTAAATAATAAAAAGAATATTATATATATATATATATATGGAATCAGGCGCATGCACGGATAGCTACAATAAATTGGATTTGAATTGGATTTTGATTTTTTATTTTATTTTATTTTATTTTATTTTTAAAAAAAAAACGTGCTGATAGTTCTAAATAGGTTTATATATATATATATATATATATATATATATATATATATATAAAGAGAGAGAGAGATCGCAAGCTTGATCCTTATCATATCTGCTAGATTTGAAAATTTTCCATGATCCCTTCATGGACTGCTATAAAAGAGAAGATCGTCTCAAACCCTAGCAGAGATCTTTCCATGCGGCGGCAAGAGATTCCTCTCCATTGTGGGATTCTAGACTTTGCTCATAGAAGTAAGTGCCTTTGCCTAGTACCCGCCCAGTGATGGGCTTTGTTGACTTTGTTGATTCATGTTTCTTGTAAGTACTTCTGCCTAGTACCCGCCCAGTGATGGGCTTTCTTGGCTTTATTTGATTCTGGTTTATTTGTAAGTGCCTTTGCCTAGTACCCGCCCAGTGATGGGCTTTCTTGACTTTGTTGATTCATGTTTCTTGTAAGTGCCTTTGCCTCGTTTCTACCCTTTGTATGGGTTTCTTTGGCATTCTTATACCTGGTTTGGTATATCCTTTGCTGGTATCGTGATTGTGCCTGTGATTATGATTTGGATATCTGTTGTTGATTCCCGGTATACATGTTTTGTTTGATGCTTCCATATCGGTTGATTGGTTGTGGTATGAGCTTGCTTTTGGATGCTCACTGAGCATGCCACCTTGGACCGGGACATTACTGTGTGACTCATGGTGCTTGTGTTTAGGTTGGGTCGGTATGTCTCAGGGATGGAGTATGCATACTCAGGGAGCATAGCCACCTGTCGTCCGGCACTTGACCATTGAGGCACACGGCACTTGTGCTGACCGTGGAGGTGTGATTGGTCGAGCTTAGGGGGCCCCGTTTGGTTGACTCATTGTGGCGACTGATTGTAATGATTTGTCTATCTTGACTGTTTGGACTGTGCTTATCGTGATTCCTCTGCAGGGTACTTACTGAGCTTTCCTTTCGAAAGCTCATTTTACTTTCTTTTTCTCTTCCAGGTTAAAAGGAACAGATGACTCAGGGTTTGGAGCTGCGCATGGGACTGGGATTATAGGATGGAGAGGTCCGAGGACCTCAGGTTGTGTGAGAGTTTCACTTGTAGGACCCTTATAGGGCCTGATTTTGTATAGAGCTTTGTAGGGTACCTGGAACCCTTCATGATTTTTAATTCCGTTGTATAACTCTGATATTGTTCTTTATTATTAATGAACAGTTGATTATTATTGTTATCTGCTTATCATTTTTAGGCCTTGTATTCGAGTGGGGCTCGTCTCCACTTGGATACGGCCGGTCTGTTGACGTGCTCGAGGTCCCGGGATCCGGGTCGGGGCGTTACAGATTATGACATCTAAAGGAGTCGCTCGCCTTAGTACCCAGGCCCCCGGTGTACTCCTAGCCCTCTCTATTGAAGTTTGTCCACACATGGGGAGGCGCTCGCATCTTCCCCCATATGGACTATAGAAACCTCTCCGGGCTCTCGCAACGTAGAGAGATTAATGCTACCACCATACATAACATTCAATAGACTACAATGCATTCAACCAAGCAATCAACATAGAAGAGAGACAATATCAATTAAACATAATTCAAAGGTTCATCAACACCCAAGTATCAAGAGATTAGCTCTCCATCAATGGAGAGCAACAATCCATGCCAAAAGAGAAAGCAAACATAGAGTTCATGAGAGAAAACCCCTAATGATTACCGTTAGTGGATCCCTTGCTTCTCTCTTGCCCCTTCTTCTCCTTCTTGAGCCCTTTTGATGGGAGAACTCCTCCAATCCTCTCCTCCTTGGTGATGGAGAAGATGATGAATATCTCTCCCCAAACCTTGATGCTTTGGCTCCAATCTACTCCAAGATGCCCCAAAACCCTAATTAGCCTTTGTATTTATACCCCACACTAGGGTTTTGGGTGCATTTTCCGACTTTACCCTCGGTTCAGCCCAAATCGCAGCTGCAGCTTTACAATATATGACCCAGTATACGATCCATACAGCCCCGTATACGGACTCCCATATGGAGTACCATACGGGGTCGTATACTCCTCAGGTCCCCGTATACGGGGTCCTGTCAGTATGTTCCGGGGTCCGTAGAAATCTCCAGGTCCATACAGGTCCGTATGGGACTCCGTATGGACGGTCCTTTTGCTCGGTTCCGCTTATTTTGGCCCGCATTCTCTTGAAAACGTTTCCTTTCTCTTGGAATTGCTATTTTCTGCCCTATTTACAAAAACAAAGCCATTTTGAGTACAAGCGGGCCAACATTTCTCCAAAACTTAAAGTAATATGCATGAATTTCATATATACATGATGCTCATTTGAACACTTATCAATATTATAGGCAGAGAACATGCAAACTTTATTTTTGGTAGAAGTATATTTGATAGCATACTTATTGCTCAAGAATTGGCTCACTCCTTCGAAAGACATACTCATCAACACCTGATGATGATGATTAAAAAGGACATGAAAAAGGCATATGACATTATGAATGTTATTATAGCTATTTTTCTTAGAATGAATTTCCCAAGTAAATGAATTTCTTAGGTTAAGGCTTGTATTGAGTCCCCAAAATATGTATTCATTATAAATGACAAAGTTTGTCATAGGATTAATCCATGTGTAGATATTAGACAGGGTGACCCTCTATATCTGTAACTTTTCATTTTAATATCATAGGTCTTGACTAATATTCTCAATGAAGTTGGGACCTTACAGATACTTAGGATTATCAGAATCAATGTCTTTAGTTATTAATTATATCTTGTATCTTGACAACCTCCTTATATGTTGTAGCTCTACTAAGAATGATGTGAAAACTCTAAACATGTGTATGGATATATATTCCTCCCTTACAAGTTAGAGAGTCAACTGTAACAAATCTAAAATCTTTTGTCCAACTTGGATAAATTTCATGATTAGGAGTGCTATTATTTATATTCTCAAACTTAAATATGACAGGTTCCCTTTAGGTATCTTGGATGTTGGATCTCCTAATAGAATCCCTATATACAATTTCATATTTCTTATTGATAGAGTAGAAAAAAAGTAGGCTTATTGGAAGTCCCTACATTTATCTATGACTAGGAGGGTATACTTAGTCAATTATGCCATAATTTCCCTTCCTGTGCATGAGCTCAATAAACATGCTATTCCATATACTATACTTGAGAGTATATCCAAACTAGTTGGAAAAATTCATTTGAAAGAACAATAGCAATAGTATAAGTGGGGTCTATTTCATCAACTGGAGCATTGTCTTCAGTCTAAAGTTTGAGGATGGATTGGGTATTAAGGATTTAAAAGGCATGAAAATTACACTACTTACTAAACATACTTTTTACCTTCTCAACAATAGTGATAACATCTAGGCAAGGCTCATGAGAAATAAGTATGGTGCTCCGAGGTATGGCAGACATCAAATTACTCTAATGTTTCCTGAACTTTTAGGGCTCTTATTAATATTGTTACATAGATTAGAAACAATATTATCCCTAATAGCATCATTATGACAAATTCTGTGATGATTGATCTATGGTTGTTTAATGAGCCAATTAAAATGAAACCTACTTTATTCAGGTTGGATTATGATTTTACTAACATACAAGTTAGTTAGTTTGCTCTCTGGTAGCCATTACGATTTAGACATTATAAGGGATATGTTCCCAGACACTATAGTAGGAATTATAAGCTCAAAATAGGCCTCACAAGTGGAAGAAGAGCATGGTTGGAGATGGTGCCCATGTACTAGTGATTTGTCTCTCACAGCAGTTCTGTAAGATAATTACAGAGGTTAATCACATGAGACAAATTGGCCTAGTTGGAAGAAGTTATGGAAATTGTAGGTGAGACCTATGATAAAGGTATTCTTGTGAAAAATTTTCCATGGTAGGTTGCTCCCAAAAGGATAGTTGAATGCTTTGAAATGGGGCCAAATGAGCCTTGTTCCATTTGTAAACTTGTTAATGAAGATAATAAACATCTCTTTTATGATTGCAGATGGACATAACAAGTATGGTTGTTGGTAAAATCCAAAGGATTCTTAGGTATTTGTATACTAACAAAGGGAATGGGTTAATGAAGGAAGCATGGGCACAATAGAGTAACCAAAAGAGATCAAGTAATCATTGCCAATACACTATAACAAATATAGAAGATCGAAATATTCCAAAAGAGGGATATCAACCCTATGATGGTGGCGGCTACCAATACTAAATGGCCTTAGAATACCTTGAACAATAAGGGTCCATTGAAGTTATAGGAGAGGAAAAAAGAAGATGGTGGAGCAAGAGGAATCATAGATGGGTCTTGGTACGAAGGGACTAGTAGAGGTGGTATTGGCTATATAATTTTATCTAATAGAAGTTTTATGTATGTCGCAGGAGCCAAGCCATGTTTGGTAGAATTGGTGTTTGAAGGTGAAATGGAGGAAATGAGGGAAGGAATAAGGAAGACGATAAAAATTGTAGCGACCCGTCCCCATAGTCCAAAACTGATTGTTTATCCCGTAATATGATCCCCACACCAGCCATACTTTGGTTGTTCTACCCTGCTAGACATGTATCAACATGACAAAGAAGTATTTAAAATAAAATAAACACTTATCATATCACCTGATAAAATGATACAAATCTAATATCCTGGATAGTGTATACCAAATACAAGAAAGACTAGTTTCACAATATCCACAAAACCACATATATAGCATGTTTCACAGTCCTTATACTCAGAGCATACTATATATATACACATTAAATCCAAAAAATAACAGCTCTCACGCCTCCCATCAACGATCTAAGTATCCTCTAGATCCATCCTTGTGGGGAAAAGGGGGAGTGGTGAGCTTACACTCACTCAGTGAGGGAAAAACATCACTATAGGGGTTAGTATAAGAATGTAAAGTATTCTGAAAAGCACATATGCATATATATTGAAACCTGCCAGATTCATGCATTTAATCCGTATGCATATTCTATTCATAATCAAGATAAGAAATCTGGATTTAAATGCAAATCCATTCACTTATCTTCAATCCTGATAGTATATCACTCATACGAAAAATCCCGTATAAAACAGACTTAAATAGGCAATGCATCATATCATAACAATGCATTTGAAGCATTCATCAATAAAATCCATGTCATGCATTGTACCCTACCATGTCCACTTAAGTTAAAACCCTTAGCATGCGCAAAGCATGCATTTTCCCATGCCGAGCATGTATTTTTCTAGCGCGAAGCTGCTGTATAAAGCACATTTCTAGCGCGAAGCTAATGATGTCACTTACGTACGGACGCCCCAAAAGGGCTAAACAACCAATACCATACTCCCAAAAATTATGGTTAAGGGTTTTTCATTAAAATCATTGTTTCCATTTTAAAACTCCCCTCCTAAATGGGCACAACCTGCGGTCCCAAAGACCTCTCCTGCTCTTACACCGAGCATTGGGCTAACTACGTTAATATGATAGGTGCCCAAAAGACATATGTCCCCAATTTCCCATAATTGGTTATTTTAGTAAATATTCTTGTTTATATAAGAAAAGTAATATATTTCAAATTTTAATAGAATTTGAAATTCTAATTTTAATAAATTTTGTATCCTAATCTTAATTGAATTAGGATTTTAAAAGATAAATAAATAAATAAATAAACAAGCATATCTAGTCATATCCCAAGGTAGCCTATGATAAAACAGGCTGAAGATATAAATCTCAACATAGCCCGAGCACAAATCTCGAGATAACCTCAGATTTCAAGATAGCCTGAGAATACATATCTCGAGGCAATCACAAATCCTACGATAGCCTGAGAACATAAATCTCGAGCCAATCTCAAAATAGCCCAAGAACAATTCTCGAGGCAACCTCAGGATGACCCGAGAATACAAATTTCGAGGCGATATCAAATCCCTAAATAACCTAAGAACACAGATCCCGAGGCGATTTCAAATCTCAAAATAGCCCAAGAATAGTCTTGAGGCAATCTTTGAAAAACACAAATTCCAAGGCAATTCAAAGAATGTGAATCCCAAGGCAAAATAATAATAATAATAATAATAATAATATTTTCAATCAAAAATAAAATCGAATGAAATTTAAACTATGTTCTTATCCTCACTGCAGTTGGGCGGTTATAAAGGTTATGATTATAATCTTTAGGGATAAGATTTTAACTCCTCGGGAAAAGATAAAGAAGGATGGGAGAAGCCTTTTTAAAAGTCTGGAGATTGAGAGAAAAAGGGGAGGACTTGCTTTATAAAAAGAAAAAAAGCCGAGAGATTGAAAAAAGGATGTTTTTTTTTTATATAAAAAAGGTGATTAGCTATATTCATGTAATCTCTACTCTTTTGATATACATAAGAGCTTCTTCCTTTTGGTCATCGCCGCCGCTACCTTCGATTGGCTCCACTGCCAAGGATGGATACCATCCTGGAACGCGGTGGTATTGCCACCATCTACGTCGCTGTGCCGCCATTCACTGCCATGTGCCGCCCCTGATCGTTGTTGCTTTTCACCTGTCGCTGCTGTCGCCTTCGATAGCCACCGCTACTAAGATGGATACCATCCTGGTGCGTGGTGGCTCTACCCCTGATCACTGCTGTTGTACAATTGTCGTCACTGTCGCCTTTGATGGCTGTCGTTGCCAAGGATGGATACCATCCTGGAACATGGTGGCGTCATTACCAAACTAGCCCGATCGCCGACAAACACCGCCTCTAGGGAAGAAGCTGAAGGCTATTACACGCAAGAATCTTCGTCATGCTCGCCGCTGGAGAAGAGGCGGAAGGCTATATAACATATATAATATGCAAAAGTTTGCTACTCCTGCTATCACCGAAAAAAAGCAGAAGCTATATAATAGCTTCCCTGCTTTCTTTCAACCCCTACCGCTACTAGAGAAAGAAGCATAGGAAGAGTACCTTGAAACTCAGTTATAGTCGTTGATTTCAATCTTGATGCAACTGAAGACTCATATGAACTTAGATCCCACAATGGAGTTCAATAATCTTGCCTCTCACTGTCAAAGGTGCGATTCAATCGTCTCAGTGATGGAAATGAAGCCTTCAATGTAGGGTTCATCAAGGAGCGAAATCTAGCTTGATCTTATGATTCCCAATGATGATGGATAATTTGGAAATGTTGAGTTCAAAGCTAAGATTAAACTTTTCCTCATTAGAACCATTGGCTTCTGCTTATTTGAAGTTCATATCTGAGCACGTCTTTATGGTGACCAGTGTCTTGATCCCAATTAGTAAAAGATGGAGAATATGATTCTCCCTTGAAATGATTTGATACTAGAAAGACAAGAGATTCAGACAATAGGGAAGTGATTGTATCACAGCAAAATCATGTTAAAAGGAAGTAAATTACAAGTGGGCACATTCCAACTGCCAAATGAAGAAGATAGTAGAGTGTTTTTATTCGAATAGCCAAGGAGAAGGTGGTAAATAATGAAGACAAATTAGTAAGCCAGAATGCTAGGGAGTTAGTAATATTATGAATGGTTGTAAATTTTAATAAGAAATTGTTTAAAAGTTATGCCAATTGCTTGATTATGTAAAATTCCCTGTATGTGCTCAATAAAATGCTTGAAAGAACCTTTAATTTTCAAATTAGGATTTTAGGTTCTTAATCTTCAAAAAATGGGAGTTGACAATGGTGTGACATTGGGTAGCTCCTGCAAAAAATTTCATAATTAAGGATACCATGAAGTTTGATATGATTAGAATTGAGATTATTTGGAGTATTTTTCAGAACATGATCAAGAGGGGTATTATGGATTCCATTTTAATCTTATAGTGAAGTCAGATTCACTAAATTAAAGTTGTTGCCGATATAAAGAGCTGCTGATGGTATGAACAAGCTGCTGTTATTTTCTTAATCATCAAACATTCTTCTGGATTGGAACTTGAATCCAAGGCTCTCTAATTGATGACAAAGTGTGTGTATGTTCAAGAGTGGTAAACCTGCTTGTGCTAAGAGAGGAGGGCCAGTAGCAAGTGTGGTGCATCTCTAGGACTATCCATGGGCTCCAAAAGATCCAGTATTTTATTTATATTTATAAATGGATGATTTGAACTTTGGAAATTCCAAAGTTCAATTTAAAAGCAATTGTAAAGCAAATATACATATAAATCGGTAGGAGAACCTTTCTGTTGAAGACTTACAGATACCTTCTAAGTGTTTGAGTTATAAGAAGTATATTATCGTCATTATCAGAATGTTGGAAAATTTCATATAGCACTACTGTAGAAGCAATAACTAATTTGACATTTAAATGGTCAAGCTTTCTCTAAGTCTTGATAATGTATAAAATGCGCGCATTGCTGTGGAGATGGTAAGCAATATTTAAAATTATTGAGAATTCTCATTGGCTAGGTAAAGTCATACTTAAATAAGTGATGGTTGCTCTTGGTGTTAGCTATATCAATAAATATCTATACGAATAGCTTCAAATCATCCGGAATATTATTTCCCGAAGCTTGATGACACTATGATAAAATAAAAAAATAAAAAAATGAGAAAATATAAAAAAGATGAGAAGCCCATACACTCCAATATTGATTCCGGATTCACCATTAAAGTTCATCCTAATAAAGTTGGTCGGCCCCATCCAACAAGTCGAATGATGCTATGAAGGTCAAAAGAGATGAGGTGGAAAATAGGCATTTTTTTTTAAGAATTCTCATATAATGTCATGAAAGTCAAGGGGCCAATCAATGAAGTTTAGATAATAATAATAATAATAATAATAATAATAATAATAATAATAATAATAATAATAATAATAATAATAATAATAATAAGGAAGGTGATAAGTAAGCATATTCTCCTTCTAAGAATCTTTGTGCTATGATATATGCTTAATCGATGTCAAAGCATTGAAGTGTGCATCTTGAGGCGTTGAACCACACGTCTCTAGAAATGATATACATCTCAAGGTGGCCATGGAAAACGCATCTCAAGGCCGTCGATGGAAAGTAAATTACAAGATGGCGCGTATCTCGATGCGGATAAAGAAAAACGCATCTTGAGGCGATTCATAAAATCCAAATCTTAAAGCAACCACAAGTCTTGATGCAGCGCTGGGACGCGCATCTTGAGGTGGATGATGAAATCCAAATCCCAAAATGATACAAATCTCGATGCGATGATCGAACGCGCATCTTGAAGCAGATGATGAAATATAAATCTCAAAGTGGCACGCATCTCAAGGCGATAATGGAATACTCACCTTGAGGCGGCTGATAAAATTCAAATCTCAAAATGACACACATCTCGATGGGACTATGGAACGCGCATCTTGAAGCAGATGATGAAATAAAAATCCCAAAGTGGCACACATCTCGACGATGGAATGCGCATCTCGATACAAATCTCGTAGCGGCGATAAGCCCACATCTCGAGGCAGCTAATAAATACAAATTTCAAAGCGAGACATACCTTGAGAAGGTGATGAAACAGTCATCTCGAGATGGTCATTGTAAACTTAAATCCTAAAGCATTGTAAATCTGAAGGTGGCGACGAAGCATGCATTCGAGGCAACCAATGAAACACAAATTCCAAAGTGGCGAAGCATATGTCCCAAGGCGGAAGGCGGCGTGATTTAAATAAATAAATAACATGTATATACATCCATATGATGATATGTATATGTAATAAATTACTATGTTTTGCAATATATGAATTTATCAATTTTTTCATTGCCTCTACTTGTACTTATACCCTTAATCGGAGGTTCCCAAGACTCTGTTTGGGGTAATTAATAATAGAGGCTTGCTTCTATTAAGAATGGAAAAACCCACAATAACTAAAATAAATAAAACAAATATATCATTTGTGATTCGATATGTCGCTTGGTGTCTCTTCACATACACGATGCTGGGCAGGTAATTTCGGATTTTTGTTTTCCATTTTTGACAAAAATACCGAATTTTGTGAGATTTTATGGTTTTCATGGTTATTTAGTCTGACCTGTGGACTAACTTTTTTTTTTTTAGTCTTGTTTTGAATGAAATTTGTTTGAACTTCAAAGGTATTCTTTGGTTGTTCTTGGTTTCATTGTTGTTTTCCTTGCGATCCACTTTGTTCCGGTAAGCTGGCAGGTTAATCACTACCTCGCCCGGCAACAATATGGCATTATACTACCTATCCAAAAATATTATGGGCTATCAAGTCCCTTATTAGCACTGCTAGACATATCAGAGATAATTTGTCTCCCAAGAATATTATGCTAACAAATTCTGTAATGCAAGACTCTTGGTTCACTAGCATGCCAGTCTCATTAAAACCTATCCCTCTCGATATGAACTTTGACTTTATTAATATGCAGGTTGGTCATATGATCCTTGAAGGTCAATAGGACTTGGAATTACTAGAAAGCATGTTCTTTGGGAATGCAGAAGAGGCAATTATCATAACAAGTTCCATAGATGTAATGCAAGAATGAATGAAGATGGACACTGGCTGTTAATGGTAGGTCTCTTACAACAACAATGTATGACAACTATAGAGTTAGGTCACAAGAAAATCACTACTGTAGTTGGAAGGACTTTGGAAACTGAAGATAGTGTGAGAGCCGCCTTTTTTATGGCTTGATTAAATCCTTAATTACTGCTAATTATGTTTGAGTTAATTAAATCCCTTACTTTGATTAATATGATTAAAATGTGGGGGTTTAATTGCATAGTGAGCTTCTCATGAAGTTAAGTAGGAGAGAGGGGTTTGCATTTTGATGTTAAAGGAAAATAGGTATTTGTGCAAAATGCCATTAAAACCATGCATGAGGCAAGGTCACGTGTATGGGTATTAGGAAGAAGATAACGGGTGCACGTGTAAAATAGCCTCAAACCCATGCATGTGAAAGCCCACGTGAAGACCACGCACGAGTTTATTAAATTGTTTTCAATGGCCAGGATTGAAGAGAGGGATTAATAGTGCATATCATATAGTTGAGATGATAACATGTGGACATTGATTGTGAATGAAGCTAGAGGAAAGCGCTTGAACACATTGGGGAGAGGAAATGATTTCCTTTCCAAATTAATCTAAAGACGAATCCGGGCTCATGCTAGAACGTGCCACGCGGCTAAGATCGTCGCTCGGTGTAAGGGGAAGTAGATTAACTTTTTCATTAGTACCATACGATCCGACGCTCATCTCAAGCACGACCCAGATCCAAGATGAGATAAGCCTTTTTTCACCACCAGCTCTAACGCGAATCCAAGAAAGATAAGGCAGTATGAATGTGCGGTATCGTCACTGTATGCGGCGGAAGGTTGGAAACATCTAGTCGTGTTGAAGCTCTGTTACGTTGAACCCATTGTCTCGATGCTTAAAGCACTACAAAGCCGCTGAGAAACACAAAGAGAAGAGACCATAAGCTTCTCCTCCAAGATGGAAGGCTTATTCATTTCAGTTGAGATGAGAACGAGAGTAGGTTGAGAGAGAGAGAGGGAGAGAGAGAGAGAGAGACGCGAGCTCCTCCGTGAGGGTGAGCCATCTGAGAGTGGTCCGGTCCAATACTGATGCGAGCGCGCTTCCGAGCGCACCGAGGAACTCTGATAACTACTGTCAGAGAGAGAGAAAGAGGGAGGGTTGCTGGAGGTAACCGACTCCTCTCTCTCGCGAGCCGCCGGAGATAGTAAGTGTGAACCACTTCCCTCTCGTTCTCTAACACTGTGTTGCTGCTTCTCGAGGAGACGCATCAGTCCCTATAGACCTACATACGTGAATGCATGCATAATCGCTAGTTAAACCTTGAATGAAGGCAGTTGCATGTATGGGAAATATAAATGGAGGTTATGTGGATTAGATTCTCAGCAAGCATGGTGTAATTCATATGTTACTGGGTTCCACAGATGTGGGAGTATTCTTGAGGGGGTTAGCAACCGATTCAGTGACCATTAAGAGGAACGCATGGGTCTCACATAGCTAGATGTGCATGATATAGAGCTTGGATAATTTAATAGCATGATATTAGAAGATGTATAAGACGAAACTAATGCATTTGATGATGATGGCAAATGAGCTTATGGGGTTGTTGGGCTCTATAGAGTATAGTACCGGTGAGGGTTGTATGAATGAATCATGGAAGACAATGTGTTTCCTCTTCAAGGCATGCATGCATGGATTAGTGAAGTACACTGTGTATGTAAGGTAGATCCACCATGAAGAGTGTTCTTGTTCCGAAGTATGCATTAGAAGGGATAACAAAGATATGAGAGAGCATTATAAACAATGGGCCTAGTCTATGAATTGGTTAGATGATGTAAAAAAGTTCATGGGCCTTATATGAGAGGGTTGATGAGACGGACTAGGTTTAAATAGCAACAAAGAGGAACTGATGGGCTATAACATTGTAAAATCCACGAAAATATTTAAAATATTTTTACTTACCGCGATTAGTGATAATGTGGGATTAAATGATTTATTTAAATGGAAATTAAAAAATTTTATGGGGTCTGTAGGGACCTAATAGTAATTTTGAAAGACATGAGGACCTTACAGAAGTTTTCCTCTCTCACAGATTTGGACCTAAGTATAATTTTAAAAAGAGTCAGGGACCCCTCATAAATTTTTGTGAGAGAGAACCCTAATAGAGAGAATAAACGGCCGAGATTAAAAGATCTCAATCTGTAGTAAATCGCGAGACATTATAAGGGCTTACAGAGAGCCACGTGGCGAGCCCAGATTTAATCCATCTGGTCATGGAACAGATACGAGGCGGAGGAGAGGGCTTTTATGGGAGTAAACCCATGGTGCTGGCAAGTGTGAACCATTCATCTTGTGGTTGATCATATCGCGAGACAAAGGACTGACATCTGACCATCGATCTCAAAGATATCTCGACGGTTAATCTGAAAGAACGCTGGATACGAGGAAACCAGATTAAATCGTAGCCTTTGATCATAATTGAGCGATCCGCGACCCTTTATCCTCGAAACCGGATCCGGCGAGAACTCACCCCTTCTCCTTGGCCCGGTTGGAGCGGACGCGAACACCGCCCCTCGCCCGGCCGTTATGCGCCTGAGATTGGACGGCAGCGGTGCAATAAAGGTGGCGTTTTCGACGTTTGGGCTGGTCTCCCGAGCCCTATAAAAGGGGCGTGACACCCTCTGTCTCGACACACCACAGTCGAGCTCTTTCTATTCTCCGGTGAGGTGACGGACGGTGAAGGTGAAGGCGCTCTCGGTGGAAACTCTCGCGCCAAGGGTCCAGGCGAGTCGAGGGACCAAGGCCGCGGCCCACGGGGGAGAAGAAGGGCAGCACTGTGACGACGCGAAGAGGAGAAGGAACCGTTGCCGGCCGAGCTTGTCGGAGTAGAGACAGGAGGCGTTTACCGGCAACTCCGACACTCCCGTCGTCAACAAACCCCTCGGTAAGCATCTAAAAACCCCGAAGAGTATTTTAGAGGCATTCTCGCGCGCATCCGGTCGATAGTGGAGCTCGTCGGAGAGTATAGCTCTCACGGCCGAGAGCTTCGTCGGATTTCCGAGAAAGGGGGAAGGCTGGTGGCGCCACGGAGAAGTCCGCTGTGGTCGCCAAGCTGCCGGTGACGAGCTCCGAGGCCCAGGCGGTGAACGCAGTGGAGAAGGACACAGCGTTGATTCAGCGAAAAGAGAGAAGAAGATGATGTTAAAAAGAAAAATAATAATAATAAATGATATTAATAATCGTTTAAAACTTAGGGGTGTGACATTAATTAAAACTAATCAATAGCTAATTATTTTCTTCTCTCTTTAATTAAAAACATTAGGTGATTATTATTGTAAATAATAATTGGATATAATTGGTATTAAAATGGGGAACTTAGGATTTGTGACATTAAATAAAAGTTAATTATTAACATAGTGTGACAAAATAAAATCCTTTTATTTTTCCTCTCATGGACTAAAATACTAGTTAAATGGTTGTGACAAATAGCTAGTAAAGATAGTGAATTTGGAAAATATAGAGGGTGACATTTGTCTAATAAAAACTATGGAATAGTTTGCTATGAGGGTTAATGTTTAATTAAAATATTAACCGAGTGGTAGTGACAAATAAATTGGTAAATGGCAATTATTTGATTAATTTGTTCCAAAGATTGGAAGAGGTGACACATATTCAATTAATCAGATAAAGTGTATATTTTCCTTTGATAATGAAACTTAGGTTTTGTGATGATTATTAGGTTATGAAATTTTTACTCATAATTTAATAATTTGGAATCTTAAGGTCTTAAATAAAGATTAAAACCTTAGTGTGACAATTAAATAGGTGTTGTCTCTATTAATAGTAATGATACTATTAATCAAATAGTTGTATAGATCGGTAACTATGTGACACTATGGGTAATAATTAATAATTATTATGAAGTATTGAAATAAAATTAATTAATTAATTAATTAATTAATTTGGATAATTGGTCGAGTGACAAGAACTGTTTGGTAAGGAAGCTAAATAAATTCAAAAAGGACTAATAAACCCTAAAGGTGGAGCCTAAAAACCTTAGGGTCAAAGGGTTGCCAAATGACCAAAATGCCCTTTTTTGGTAAAAATGGGTTAAGATCGATTTTACTAGGCCCAACTCAACTAAAGTGACTTAAGAAGAGTCGGTCTCGACAAATAAACTAAAGTTGACTAGGTTTGACCAAAATAGGACCAAAAGTCAACTAAGAGACACTGAAACGGGAATAAGGGCCGGTAATCCGAGAGATGGTCCCTAGGACCCTTTAGTGGGCCTAAGCCTAACAAGGACGTTAGGCATGCATGGACAACTAGAGAGATAGAAATTATTGGAACAATGATTCTAATAAAACCGTTATATGCCAGATACACTCGGGGAGTTGTTGGCACGCACAAAAGGACTAGAAAGACTTCTAGTTTCGTCAAACTAAAGTAAGTTCACTTGCCTAGCTTCCACCAGGTAACGAGATTTCTTGAACTTGCTATGTAATCTTGATACATTCACTGTTGATGCCATACATGCTGTTCTTATCTGTTCTTGAATCCTGTTAAGCATGTATGCTTGATTATGGGACGTTGGTGTCCCTGTTTACTATGTTCTACTGCCCGGACTCAGTGGAGCTAGGGAAGCTCCAATTTAGGAGATGTTCAGGATTAGGACCCCCTGACTTTCCTGACAGCCTTACCAGAGAAACAAATCCCTGGAGGTCTCACCTGTCAGTGGGCATGGTACACTGACCGTGTTAACACGTAGGAGAGGTAGTTCTACCGACCACTTGACTGGAGGGTCAATCGACCATCTAGGTCGTATTTATATCCAAAAGCTGGACATACTGGCCGGGAGTAAACCTTGAGTTCTCCTCGAACTCACTACAGAGCCCGAGGGCTTACATGCAGAAGTCGTACCTTTGACTTGCTTGTGGTAGACTCCTAGGACTTTATTCTTGATGCTATGATCCCATTGATTGTCTTTTTCCTATTGATGACACTGTGACCTGCAGGGGTGCTTACTGAGCTTTCCCTTCGAAAGCTCATGTGTTTTCTCTTTTCCTCTTTACAGATTCCGAGGTATAGGAGGGGAGAGAGCCTGGGGAGAGGACTCCGAAGGACCAGAGGTTGTAGGAGTCTCCATTATCTTTTGCTTTTATGAGCATTGTTATGGTAGGACCCGTATAGGGACCAGACTGTTTTAGGGCCTATGGACCCTGTTGACTCTATGTTCCTTGGAACACGAGTTTATTTATTTTTATGGATTGTTATCTGCTTATCACATTATTAGGCCTTGTGTTTGAGTTGAGTTCATCTCTTCTTTAATACGGCCGGTCTGATGACGTGCTCGAGGTCCCGGATTCCGGGTCGGGGCGTTACAAACATCATGTAAGAAAAATGGGCCACGTCATTTTAAATGGGCCCGTGGCTATATATATATATATATATATATATATGTAAAATCCAAGGATTTTACGAGTCTATTTTTTTTTATTTTGGGGAATAAATGATTTATGGTTGGTCTCTGATTAATTAGTTGTATAATAGAAGAAAGTCCCATAGGTCGGGTCTAATTGAGTTTTTATTGGTATAAAAGATTCTAATTATTTCTTTAAATAATGAGATAATTAGAGAAGTCCTTGTATTTGGAATTTATTGGAGAAAAGAAGGATTAAATTGGATAAAACAATAATTAGGGTTAATTTGGGCTGTTAAAGACCTTTTGGTAAATTCAAGAAAAAGTGAGGGTTTAGAGGGGAAAGTGCTTCTCACCTATAATGAAAATTGGAAATAAAGGGGGCTTAGACGCAAAATGGATATGATTTGATAAATATGTATATGTATATATATATATATATATATATATATATATATATATATATATATATATATTTATATTTAGTATTAATTATACTTTTCGTCCCTGAAAATGGTGTCATTGTTCACTTTTATCCTTGTATTTTAAAAATGTTCAATACAGTCCTTGTGTAATGCGTAATACAATGTTAGGGACCCAAATAGAACAAAATACGCAATACACAAGGACTGTATTGAACATTCTTTTAAAAATACAAGGATAAAAGTGAACAATGACCCCATTTTCAGGGACAAAAAGAATGAAATACGCAATACACAAGGACTGTATTGAACATTTTTAAAATACAAGGATAAAAGTGAACAATGACACCATTTTCAGGGACGAAAAGTGTAATTAATCCTTATATTTATTATATAGATGAGATTCAGTTAAGATGTCAAAAAAAAGGTAAAGTAAATAAATATTTTCTTGGTGAGAATTAGATAAGATAAGAAGTTGACTAATAGATGGATATACTTTAATAATATATATATATATATATATATAGTAAATCAGATTTGATAGATGAGATACTTTAATATTTACAAATGTTTTAAATAGGATAATGTTTTGAAATTTAACAACATGACACGTGAAGGGCCATGCACGATGTGGAAGGAAGTGGTTAATATACTTTGAAACCGTAATCCTTATCCTGTCCACACGTGGGCTCTATATAAAGAGGAGGGTGCCTAGAAACCCTAGCAATATTCTTCGGAGGCAGAGAGAAGTGGCGGCGCTGGACCATCCGGACACCGGAGGAGACTCTGTTGCAACCCGACCCAGTTGTTCGAGAGCCGCACACTTCTCACTAGTGTGTACCAACGAAGATGAGCCATCACCGGAAAAGTAAGAGCTTCTCCAGTCACTAGGTCTTCCTTCTCGTAGGCACAAGGGGTTGCTGCAAGCTTGGTAAGCATCTGAGCACCATGAGTTGGTCTTTGATCTTTATAGACGAACGTGTATGGTTGTTGAAGGGCAAACCTACTAATATTAAGGTTATGGTTCCTCTTGCTGGAGGTCTTAATGTCTCAATGATTATGTGAAATCATGCTAGGAGGTTGTTAGTTTGAGAGGAATCAAGTGAACGTTATTAAAGAGAACTGGATGTTTGGTTAAAGGTTTATCCATCTAGTTGCATGGGTATCTGGGTTTGTAATAAGAGGATGCATGTGATGCTAGAGCCACCTGGTAATGTAGGTTGCTACCTGTATATGTCAAAGGTTAATGTTAATTGATATGTCTACTTATGATTTAGAAGGAAGGATTATGCTATGATTTCCAGGTTAGAGTTGCATGATGTGTAGGCTTCAGAAGGCATAAATGTTGTTTTGTCTCCTTTGCTTAGATGAAAGGTGGCAGAGGTATGGTTTTCTAGATGAGGTTTGATTAGGGAGCTAGTGGTTATACATGATAACAAGTTTCAGATGCTAAAAAAAAAAGTCAGTCTCTATGGACGTCTGGTAATGAGGGATACTCCCAAGGTTCATGGAGACTTTAACTTAATTTTAAATCATGCTGACTATCCAGGTAGCATGTAGTGGAGGATAGCAGTTAGATGTGTAGTTGATCTCTGCAGAGGTTAAGTAGATGGAAATGAATCTCTGAGTTTTGTTTGTAATGCTCAGGTTTATGGTGCTCGGACTTCTTTAGTGTTTTGCTGCATAGTTGGTGTCTGTTAGTGAAGAGATGAGAGGGACATATAATTACATAAGGCTAATCATTTGCATTAATAGAACCTGTGAAAGATGTGGATAGATTTTAGTTAATGGGATGCAAACCATGCTTACATGAGAGACTTTAATCAAGTTCTTTGGGTTGGATTAGTAAAGTTTGAGAAGGGTTAAGGGGCCTACAGACTGGCTGTCCATTTCGAGGGATAGCTGGGCAGCCTATGATTACGCGTTAGGGATGTATAATATACCGTTGGAAAGATGAGGAAAAGATCTTTCCAATGAGCTTTAGATAAACTCCATCAGATTCCTGGGTCAAAAGTTGTGAGAGGTTCTTTGGGACTGCGCATTAACATCAGGAATTCTATATTAATAATATTATTAATATTAATAGATCACTTTGTTTTGGTAATGGTACTGAGTCATGATTATCGTTACCAGATATTGACATAGAGCGCTGAGCCACGTCAGGAGGGACACGGGTTAGCCGGTTGGTTTACCAGTTGAGGTAAGTACTTTTCCCTAGCTCTCACCCAATGATGGGTTTCTTTGACCTTGTTGTTACCTTATTTGGTATGTTCTTTTTTGGTTTCGTGCTTGTGCATGTTGTTATGATGCCTTGGTTCTCTGTTGTTAATCCCTTGCATACATTTGGCTTATTGCTTCTATATCTATTGATTGGTTGTTTATATAAGTTGTTGTTGGATGCTCACTGAGCATGCCACCGTGGACTGGGACATTACTGTGTGACTCATGGTGCTTGTTTTTAGGTTGGGTCGGTATGCGTCAGTGGAGTGAGCGAGCTTGTTGAGCATAGCAACCTGTCGTCCGGCACTTAACCATCGAGGCACGGGACACTTGTGCTGACTATGGAGGTGTGATTGGTTGAGTTTTGGGGTCCCATATGATTGGTTTGTTGTGCTAACTGTTTCCTTGATATGTCATTCTTGACTATCTATTGTTATCTGGATTGGATTCTTTGTGTTCTCTGCAGGGTACTTACTGAGCTTTCCTTTCAAAAGCTAACTCCACTTTCGTTTTCCTCTCGTTCAGGATTAAGGGATTAGCCGCGTTGGTTTCAAGAGCTGCGTGAGGGTTTGGGCCTAGCTTGCCAAGGTTCGAGGACCTCAGGTTTCCTTTGTGTGTGAGATTGTATGTGTTTGTAGGACCCTATAGGGCCGGATTCTGTATAGATTGTTACAGGGTAATTTGAACCTTGATTTTTAAATTCCGTTGTAAAACTTTTAGATTGTTAATTACGATATTTTAGACATTATGGTTATGTATGTAATTTGCTTTTGATTTACTTAGGTCTTGTATTCGAGTGGGGTTCGTCTCCACTTGGATACGACCGATCTGCTCACGTGCTCGAGGTCCCGGAATTTGGGTCGGGGCGTGACAATATGTATACACATATATATATATATATATATATATATATATATATATATATATGTTGATGCCAAAAACTGGTCCACCTCACGCCTTGGCTACTGTCGCCTCGTGATCTGGCCTCAGCCTTCGACAAACGGTTATAATTTATAGTTGGTGTGGACGCTTACTTCTGCTTATGAACAGGGAACGAAGGGAACACCCTGGAAGTCCGATCGGAATTACCCATTAACAAACCTGTAAAAAAAAGGAGAGGGTAGTGATCGGAATTGGGCCTTTCAGCCCGGATTTAATTCCGATGCTTCAGTCAGAAAACTCGAGTCAGGGGTCTTAAATTAGACAGTTCTTTGTATCTTTTCGTCCTTTCTCTTCTACTACCGTTCTCCTTTTATAGCACCCTAGAGGCGGTTTAGGAAAGGCGGTGGAGTAAGGCGGTGGGTTAAAATATCCTCTAAGGCAGTAGGAAAATATCTACGGCCTAATGTGTAGGTGCCACGTGGGTAAAAATGGAGTAAATATCTGCCTACTGTAGTGGGTGGATAAGGCCTACCCACTGTAGAGGTGTTAGATATTTATTCCTCTCTTTCCACCTCACGCCTTGTATAAGAGGGTTGCTATAATTCCGACGGACTTGTTTGTAAGATTGAATCCTCATAATGTCCGAACAGAATTGTGTGAATATTGCCATGTGGCCAAAGAGACACGGTCTTGTGTGTGACAGGTGGTCCTTTAGGTTAATGACACGTGTCTTACCAAATATATCCGTAACAATATACATATGCTGAGATATAATTTAATTTACTAGATCCTAATCGAGGGCGTATAGGCGCGTCAGGAAGGAGCTTCGAGTAATCCTAGACACTCTGATATACAGGTAAGTACTTCCGTCTAGTTCCCTTATCGCTGAATGATTACATTCTTGATACTTAATTTCAAGATTATGCATACACCCTTGATTTGTTGATTCTTGATTCCATGCTTGTGTATGTATACTTGATTTGTTGGATGATTGCTTCCACTTGATATGTGTTTCTTGCTAACTGCATATGCTTACTCGTGAACTGGCCCTCGGCCGTAGAGACACTTTGAGCTTATGTGTCAGTCGAGTAGGTATTCTCCAGCTATCCTATTCGTGTGGATTCTCCCGCCTGGTGCAATGATGAGGGAGCCAGCGGGGGGGACACGTTGACATCCGCTCAGATTGTGATTGGACCAGATGGTTCGAAGGTTCTTGTCTCGCATATCTATCAGTGGGGTGGTACGCAGATTGTGTTTGTACACATATGTGTTAGTAGCGCTACCAGACTTTTGAGACAGCATTGATCGAGGGTTGATATTGGCTTAGGCTGATGACTTCCTGGGGGATGACTTGTGAGCTTTCTTAGATTGCTCGTCATGAGCTTGGGATTGTGTTCATTCATGGATTGGAGTCCCTACCGTTTGATATGTTTCTTTGGTGTAGGTTTAAGACTCTCTCTTTGCTTGGATTGTATGGATTGTGGTCCCCGCATCGGTTGACTTGGTCATGTTTATTGATTTTCTTTCCTTTGGTTTATATAGTGTTATTTTTTACATGACTTAGTTATATTCCCAGCAGGGTACTTACTGAGCTTTCCTTTTGAAAGCTCATCCATTTGTTGATTATCATCCATTTGTTGATTATCTTTTTCAAATCCCGAATAGGACGCGGGTTACAAGAACACTACGTGGGACTTAGCTGGGATTTGTTGCTGAGGTAGGTTAACCTCTAGTCTTCTTTGAGTGTGAGGACATATTATTGTAGGACCTTTGTAGGGCCAGTTATGTCTATGACTATGTAGGGTAAATGTACCCTTAGATCTTTCATTATACTGTACACTTTTCTGTTACACATATTTATGTTTATGTCTTATTATATTCCTTTGTGCATATGATGTATGTTTTCTTATTATCGAGGCCTTATATCTAGGTAGGGCCCAAACAGGCTCGAGTATGGCCCTTCTGTCATGTGCCCGTAGGCCCGGGATTTGGGGGTGGGGCATGACAGGTGACCCCTAAGATAAAGGTGATTTATGGAAATATTTCCATAACATATTGTCCACAAAAGTATATTTGTATGCTTTGGGTTAGAGGCCTAATGAGCCTTGCTCTATTTGTAAACTAGTTTATGAAAATATTAATAATCTATTTTATTATGAGTGTAGGTGGACACAACAAGTGTGGTTGTTAGTTAAAACCAAAGAATCCTTAAAGCATTGGGATACTAACCTCTCTATACTACAGGAAGGGGATTAGGTTGATGAAGGGAGAGTGGGAATAAAAAAAATATAGCAGAACTCATGTCACGCCCCAAACCTGGCCGCAGTGTTGGTAGACAAGCCACAAACAAGCAGGGACGGGCCCCACTTGTATGCAAGGCCTCAGAACCTGATTATAACAACTTATATAAAATTATGAATAGAATTTCAATAGATACAAATAAAATATATAAATTGTACAACATGTGAACAGAAGGGACCAAGAGCTATATAAAGTCCCTGAATAACAACTCCCACCCTTAACAATACATGATCACATAATGAGGCTTAACAGACCTCACAAACAACACACCGCCTCATGGGAAATCCCCTCCTACACCCGAATCCTAGCTACGCATCGCAATTTGAAAGGGAGAAAAACAACATAATAAGCTCGAAAGCCCAATAAGCATCTACTAAAAATAGGAAGTTATGCGAAGCTTTAAATACATGCCGATCAGAATATATCATTAAAACTATACCGGAAGTAAATTTTCTGAAATATAACAGAAGTAAATATTATAAAGCTTTTAACAATAAAAATCTCAAAAATTAGATAATATATCATGTTGTGTGAAACAATGCAAGTAATACAGAACTTAACAAAAATCACAGATATTCCAAGCATTCTGTAAAACAAAATCTCCCTAATATGCTATGGCCAAAACATAAACATAACTTATTACCCTCAGCCTCTACAGGGTTGGAATTATCATAATGTCAAACATGTTATTAATAACCGGTTTTCGGAGTATAGAATGTCTGATAGCGCTATAATAACAGATACGTGTAGAATAGCCAATGCTTACTCCCGCTGACTGGGTATAAAATAGAATCATAACCATATTGGGAGATGTAAAATAATACCATAAATCATGATATAAGTCCAGAATAACAAACATCTGTCAACCAAGCTAGCGCCTAGCTCACGTGTCAACACTGCCAAACACGGTCATTGTCTAGCTCACGTGTCAACAAGGTTAATACCCTCCTTATTTGTCGACATGACCATCATAAACTAAGTTTTCATTACCGTTTTCAATAAAGTTCCAAATCCACAAGTATTCCGGACAAAAATCATAAGCTTTAAGATACGTAACAGGAATAGATAAAACATTCAATCCAATATAACATTTCTATGTATTAAGATAACAGTAATAGTCAAATCATCATACAAACCAATTCATAGAATTAGCACAAACTCATATCACAAGATAACAAAATTTGCATAACTTTAGTATTTAGGAAAAACACGCCAGTTAAAGATTCATAGCCAAATAGAGTTCACCTTTTTCTTTAAAAGTTATAAAGCAACATAAAAATATACTTATAGTTACAAAGGCCATGGCTAACCAAGTCATGACTTACACCTCCGTATTCAGAATCTAGTAAACAAAAATATAATCTTAGTAATTTAGATACTGATAAGTGCATAATTATACATATTTTTGTATTATATTTGCATGTACTTGGCTTATTCTTTCACATAGATTTCTCTATTTTTGTGCTCTATTGGGTATTTTGTTGTGATTGAACAGGAAAATAGGTAACTAGAACAAATTAAAAGAAACAAAAATTAAGAAAATTTGGAGCGAAAGGAGCCAAAAAGGGCAAGTACACGACCATATGCACGGGCGTGCATATTAGCAAGGGCGTGCTTCTCTCTGTACATCTCTATGCACTCTAGAAAACTATGTTGTAGAACAGTACACTTGCGTACTTAAATGTGCACGACCGGGGTTCGAGATTTTCTTTTCAGCTCTATAAAAGGGCACCGTTTGTAATTTTGAAAGTGGACTTTTGATTCATCGGCTTTCGGCAACTCTTCAGCCGACGACTAGGGTTTCGGTGGAGAATGAAGGCAGAGGAGACATCGAACTGGAAAGTATAATCGTATAATTAATCATGTCTTCCTCAGTTTTAAACCTTCTGTGGTGCCTCAGACTCTATAACCCTAGGATGAACTTGTGACTTTTTTCTCCTTCTTTTAATGTTAGGCTTTTCTTTTGATTATTCCAATGGATTATCTATGTGTGCTTAACTCTTGTGGTTTGTTAGTGTTAAAGCGCCGATCACATATTTGTAGTTGCTTGATTCATGAAGAGAAATCTCGGTCAAGCTAGATCTAGGCATAGATAATAGGGGGTGTACACACGCCGAGAGATGGGGTGATCATGGTGATTAACACAACATACTTTCTGGAATAGGGTAAACCCTAATAGTAGGAACTAGAGAACCTGTTAATGATAACGATAATGCAGTCGTATGGCGAAGTCTCTGTATGAGACTAAGGTTTGATTGCTGAGAGATCGAGATCAAGCTAATTTAGGGTTTCTCACGGCCCAAGAATACATCAGCTAGATAGCTAGTATTAGGAAATTTGTTGAGCAAGAGATTCCTAAGGGGATAGAGATCCAGTATGCCATAATCTCTACATTTCTAAAACCTTAGAAACATCATTTGCCACCATAGTCTTCTTTAGGTTCCTTTAGTTTAAATAAAATCACAACACCTTTTTTCGGGCTAGTTAATAGAGGACAAATTAGTAATAGTAGAGCTGGTCTGTATGGATTCGACTACCTTGGGTACTATATTACTTAAGTGACTTCGTGGACTTGCGGATAGCAACACATCAGAAACTGAATTTTTTATATATTAATATCCCTATTATTAATTGTGTTTATCCACATAACACTAATATGAAAATTATCTTCCAAAAAGAATTGTCTCCTCTCAACTCTGTGGGCTTCTAAACCTAGCCTTGATAAAAATTTGGGATTAATCCATCCCTTACAACAGTTTTAAAGTTCTCAGCAAAACTATCACATCATAAGTATTCTTGGTTAATATACCTTCTCTACCATATGAATACATATTTATGTTAAGGTTGACTAACTTGAGCCTACAGGTTAGACCCAATAATTGCCCATATTATACTTGAAATGACTATAGATGAGTTATACAAGATATTACTTTTCAAACACCTCATAAGCCAAATTTCAAAGATTCATGATGGTTCTATCAACATAGACCTCCGCATAAGAATATCCATACTTCTAGTCAGTATAAAGATTAATGGGGGGCACAAACACTTCTCTCTATGACAATACCGATGAGGGGTCTTGATGTGTGCTTGCCTACAAGTACACGGGGTGGCACAGGTAGTAAGTATTCGCAGGGTAGGGTAGTCGAATCCATAAGGACCCGTAGACCTAGTATTAATTTGACTTCTTATCTAGCCTAAAACTATGTGGGATGGTCTAATCCTAACTAAAAGATCTAAATAGATAACTAAAAGAACAGTTGGCAAATCTAGGGTTATCAATCAAGATGACATGAAAATTCGGATCTCTATCCCCCTAAGAATCCTTTGCTCGACTAATTTCCTAGTAATAGCTATCTAATTATATATTCTTGGACCATGAGGAACCCTAAATTAGTTCGATCCCAATCTCTCATGCTATATGACTGTATTATAACTATTATTTAGTTCTGTGGTACCCACCATTAGGTTTTACCCTAATCCAGAGAATGTGACACCATACACCTGATCTCTCGACGTGCACTCACCCCTTATCATCTATGTCCAGATCTAGCTTGTCCGAGATTTCTTTTCAGGCATCAAGCAACTATAGATATACGACCGACGCTTTCTCACTAACAAATCACAAGAATTATGCACACATAGATAATCCACAAGAATAATCAAAGAAAAACCTAAGTATAAAACAAAAAGAGTCATAAGTTTATCATAGGTTCCAGAACCTGTGGAACGACACAAGGTTCAGCTTCTCATAATATAAGAATTCATCGCAAAATCTAAAAAGGAAGACATAAATAAAGATAATGAACTCCCTTGATCAATGTCTTCTCCGACTTTAATCTCCCTCCGAAACCTTAGCCATCGGTGGAGGAATCGACAAATGTCCCTTTGCAATTTGCATCTGGCGACCTTTTATAGACCTTAAATTTATGACACACGACCGTGTTGGGGCCGTGTTGGCCATATGTATAACTTTGGAATCTTCTGGAATCTAGTAGATGCAGTTTTGGCTAATCCCGAGAAGTACATGGCCTACACACGGTGATAAGTGTTCATTTGAGCATAATTCTATACCATACTCATCTATGTTTTTCATGTGATTTTGAGGAATTTTGGCCCACAGGTACTTAAAAATTGTTTATTTTGATAAACAGGGCAAGATATCGAGACCCCAGGGGAAAGGAAGCTTTTCAAGGGAAATTGAGGCCAGAATGGAGCATTTTTGGAGAAAGTACCAAGCCATACAAGCTTCCATAAGACCCGTATGGACCTGGAGAATCAGGGCCTCTGTAGTCAATCTCCTAGGGCTGTACATCACCCCTTATGAGGCTACACGAGCTCTCATACGGTCTGACATATGGGTGTATAGGTTCACCTGAAACCTATACGGGTCCTTATATGGCCCGCATAGGAGCATGTATATCATAAGTTTCCAGCAAATCTATAGACCTGGGTAGGGGCAGAAATATAAATGACCCTGTAAAACTCTAAAGGGGGAGATATAATTTGGGGGAAAAGGGCTTGAGAAGAGAGAGAGCTAGCTTGGGAGAGAGGAGATCTTGATTAGGGCTTTGGAGATTCTCATCACCAACCCTAGAAGGAAGAAGAAGGGGCAAGAGCTTGGAGGAGAAATCAATGGATCCTCCAACGGTGTATGTAATAGCCTTTCTAATCATGAACCTTTTGATTTCTTTTATCTTTGCTTTGGATTGTTGTTTTTTTTCATGGAGAGCTAATTTGTAGATACTTGTGTGTTGATGAACCCTTGGATATGGTATAATTTATGATTATTCTCTATGTATGAATGCTTGATTGAATGTATGTATCTATTGGATGTTTTAATGTGTATTAATCCCTCTACATTTTGAGAGCCCGATGGGACTTTCATAGTTCATATCGGGGAAGACGCGAGCACCTCCCCATGTGTAGACCATCTCTAGTAGAGGGGGTTGTGAGTATACCGGGAGCCCGGGTACTTAGGAGAGCAAGTCCTTTAGATATATTATTCCCATAATCCTTCCAAGAATTAGGTTCCCTGGAATATCATCGGTAAGGGCACTAGGATAAGTAATTCACCTCGAGAGAGGGAGTGAAAACACATTAGGAACCCTTGGCCAAAAATTCATCAAGTATTAACATAGAGAGTCTCATCCATCTTTTAGAAATCCAAGGTGGGTTCAATCACCCAAGTATCCCCTTTTTATGATTGAATGTCATTAAGAGTAATTGGATCCCATAGCTTGTGTTTTAATTTCTTGATTTTAGAATTAGTTTACAACCACTCATTAGTGATTGACTAGATAATAGACAATTAATGGGTACTAGTACTTTCTTCTCCCTAAGGATCGATAACCCGACATCTGAGTCCACTCTATTACTTGTTACGACCAGTACACTTGCGGTTGCATCGCATCACACGAGCTGAACACACATGTGTGTATCTAGACACACCCATGCTTAGAGTCGTGCCATTCTCTATAAAAGTGAATGTTTAGATCTTTTTTCTCCGAATTGTTCCAATTTTTGCTTCTTCTATCTCGTGTACCTATTTACCAATTCAATTTCAACGAAATACCCAACAAAGCATAAAAATAGAAGAATCTATGCAAAGTGACAAGCAAAGTGCATGCAAATATAGTATGAAAATATATATAATTAAGCACTTATCAGGTCTTTAATTGAACAACCTACTCCTAGCACATTATGTCATGACAAGGGAGCATTTCAGAAGTGCCCGCACTCTTTTACTATGAGAGGGATCGAGTTGAGTCAACTTGTTAGTCAGACACAGAATACTTAAATGACAAGCTATAGACAAATATCTTAGAGTTCTATCATTAACAACATGACACAACAGAGGATTGGTGGTCTCCTGCAGATCACAGTGACATGCTCTAGTTCTATATTATCTATGTTTGGTAACATGACTATTAGATGTAGGTCAACAACCAACATTAGTAGAAGAATAATAAGGATCTATATGGCAAGTGATATACCTAGGATAACTTGCTCGGATAACCTCCTGCTAGCTTCATTTGGGTGATGGTCCTACTCCCTAGTGATGTTTTATTTGAGCAAAATTTTATATCATATTCCTATATGCTCGGTATGTAATTTTGAAGACTTTTTGCCCACCGATACTTAAAATGTATTCATTCTAATCAACAGGGCATGATACAAGAACCCCGGAGAAAAGAAAGCATTTCGAGAGAAACTGGGATCCCAAAGCACCCAGAAGGGCTCATATGGGCATTTATACGGGTTGACATACGACCGTATACTGGCTCCTGAATGGAATACGGGCTAGTATACGGCCCGTATGATAGATGGTATGGTGATGCCTGGCCCGTATACGAGCACGTATGGAGGTGGCTGGCCCTTATATGGGCTGATATACAACCGTATACAGGCCCGTACGTCGTAAATTTCAACGAATCTGCAGATCTAGAAAGAGGCAAATTAGTAAATCTCACCCCTAAAACCCTAGAGGTATAAAAACTGACTAATTGGGGGTTTAGGGGGTGTGCAGCTTGGGGAGAAAGAGGCTAACCTTTGGGAAAGCTTGGGGGTCCTCACCTTGAAGATATTGCAGTAAGAGGAAGGGAAATCAGAGGATCAAGAAGCAATCAACGGTGACTGTATTAGGTTTACCTATCATGTCTTCTTTGATTGCTTTCATCTTTGTTTTGGATTGTTACCCCCCTTTCATGAAGGGCTAATTTTGTAGATGTTTGAATGATTGATGAACCCTTGGACATGATTTAATTAATGTTGATTTTCTATTCTTGAATGCTTGGTTATATTCATTGAGTCTATTGGATTTTTTAATGTGAGTGAATCCCTCTACGTTGCGAGAGCCCGGAGAGATTCTCATAGTCCATATGGGGAAAGAAGCGAACGTTTCCCCGTGTGTAGACCACCTCCAATGGAGGGGATTGTGAGTATACTGGAAACCTGGGTACTAAGGAGAGCGAGTCATTTAAATGAATTATTCCCATAATCCTCCCAAGAAATAGGTTCGAGAACATAATTGGTAAGGGCACTAGGATTAGTAACTCACCTCTGGATGAGGGAGTGAAAGCACGATAGGAACCCTTGTCCAAGAATTAACCAAGTGTCGAGATAGAAAATAACATTCATATTTTAGAAGTCCAAGGGGGATTCGATTGTCCGAGTATCCCCCCTTTTATGATTGTTTGACCTTAAGAGCAACCCGATTCCCTTGTTTGTGTTTTCAATTTAATTAGTTTAGAATTAGTATAATCAACCACTCTTGGATCGACTAGATAGTAGATGAATAGTGGGTACTACTACATCTACCTCCCTGCGGATCGATAACCCGACTTTCACATCAACTTTATTACTTGTGACGACCCATACACGTGCGGTTGTATCGTATCAAGTTTTTGGCGCCGTTGCCTAGGAGAATTGGATTACTAGGAAAGCTAGGAATTTACTACTTTAGTCATTTTTATTTGTTTACTTTCTTTCTTTATTCTGTTTTTCATTTCATTAAAATTTTGGATACTAATCTTCATTTTCTGAATACCTTGCGAGGTATAAATTGCATGACCCACAAGAATTCTAAAGGATTGCTTGAAGTTGATAGTGAGATTGAGAGAACCTTGCACCGGAGACTAAGAGGAATTAAAGGAACACTTCCGGGATCCTCTTCTGAGTCGGAAAATTTCATCCATACCGAAGTCGTTGGTAAAGCAAGGGAAATACCAATTATGGCCGAGAGAAGACAAACATTGGCCGAATATGAGAGGTCTCATTATACTGGGGAGTAGTTCAGTATTCACCCTCCCAATGTCAACATGATTCAGAACACAACTTAATTTGATGGGAGGCCCGATAAAGATCCCCATGCTCATTTAGCAAAATTTATTTAGATTTGCAACATATTCAAGATCAATGGGGCTTCCAATGATGCAATTCGGTTGAGACTTTTTCCATTTTGTTTGCGGGAAGGTGCATATAGGTGGCTTACTTCATTACCTCCTCGCTCCATCCGTACTTGGGCCGAGATGCTAGACAAATTCTTCGGCCGCTACTTCCCACCAAGCAAAGCCGCAAAGCTAAGGTTGGACATCTCCGCCTTTAAGCAAGGCCCCACCGAATCATTTTTTTGAAGCTTGTGAGAGGTACAAAGATTTGCTCCAGCGTTGTCCACAACATGGTCTAGACCCCTGTTCTAAGGTGAGAATATTCTACAATGGGTTGGACAACTCAACTAGGCAATTGTTGGATGTCGCAGTCGGCGGATCATTGGGGAACAAATACCCGGAGGAAGCCGAACAAATCGTTGAAGACATAGCTGGTAATGAAGCCCATTGGTCTACAAGAGACAAACAAGTGAAAAAAGTTGGGTCCGTAGATGAAGCTGTAATTTTTTATCCAATTCTTGGTGAAAAGCTAGATATGTTGACAAGGAAAATTGAGCTATTGACAACCGGTAATAGTTCAAGGTCGGCCACAGTGATATATTTCAACACTTGTGAGGGAGGGCATGAAGCATCAAATTGTCCCATAGCAAGCACGGAAATGGTTCCCATGGAGCAAGTGCACTATATGGGGAATGCTCCAAGGCAACCGAATGGTCAATATCGACCATATGCTCCTAAATGGACCCATCCGGCTTTGTCCTATGGAAATCCATAAGCCGTACAATACCCTCCCGGATTTCAACATGCCCCAAAGCCTCAAGAAAAGAAGTTTAACTTGGAGGAGATGATAGTGAAGTATATGTAAAACAATGACACTACAATCCGGAATCTACAAGCCACAGTTCACAACTTGGAAAATCAAATCGGGCAAATGGCAAAATCTCTAGCCGAGAGACCTCAGGGTAGTTTGCCGGGCAATACGGAGGAGAACCCTCGGGGAGAGCAATGCAAAGCCATCACTTTGAGAAGTGGAAAGGAGGTGGAACTCCCGGTTCCAAAACCCTAAGTAAACACTCCTATAGAGATTGAGGATTCCGAACCTGTTATTAACTCTGAACAAGTGAAGAAGGGAAAGGAGAAACCTTTGGAGACACAGCCCATACCCCCATGCCAACCTCAAGCCCCAACCTCAAGCCCCTTACCCAACGAGGTTAAACAAAGACAAGGAGGAGGCCCAATTGATGAAGTTCAAGGGTATGTTGAAGCAACTACACATCAATATGCTATTGGTAGAGGTTATAGCCCAAATGCCTAAATATGCAAAATTCATGAAGGATCTCCTCTCCAACAAGAAGAAATTAAAAGATGTGGGTGCGGTAACACTCAATACCCAATGCTCGGCCGCCATCCAAAAAGCTATGCCGAAGAAGCTGAAAGATCCGAGTAGCTTTGTGGTCCTGTGCATCCTTGGAGAAGGGGTCACGAAGAAGGCATTAGCGGATTTTGGGGCAGGTATCAATGTGATGCCCTATAAATTGTACATGAAGCTCGGCCTTGAAGAGCCTAAGCCTACGCGGATGACACTACAGTTGGCCGACCGATCTGTGAGAAGACCGAAAGGAATAGCTGTGCTTGATCAGATCAACCAATTTGTTTTCCCGGCAGATTTTGTGCTTTTTGATGTTGATGATCAGGTCGACGTGCCTATCATCTTGGGCGACCTTTCCTCGCCACCGCTCAAGCCCTAGAAGATCATGAACAAGGCAAGCTTGCCTTGCGGGTGGGAGATCAAAAGGTTGTATTTCAATTACCCGATGCGATGCGACACTCAATGGCACAAGATGACACCTCGTATTGCATTAACGAGGTAGATGAAATCACTTCTGAGTGTATAGAAGACTTACTAATGGTGGATCCACTATACCCCTACTTGGGGGAACAAGAGGGACACTCAGGGGAAATGCAAGGGGATCCCATTCCATCAAGGCTTGAAACAGTGAAGCCTAAGAAAAAGAAGCAAAAATCCTTTCCACCTACAATATGTTGGAGGAAGATACAAGAGAAGGGGGTAAGCACCAAATCATCAGCTCAAAACACTCCCAAAGAAAGCCCAGGTATAAAGAATAATAATAGATCAATTTATAATAACTTGGGAATGCTTTTATTCGGACAATGCTTTAAGGGAGGAGCCAATGAAAGCTTCAAGGTATTTGAACCCCCATGAGGTAAGGTAAAGGTACGTCAAGCTAGTGACGTTGAACAAGTGCTTCTTGGGAGGCAACCCAAGCTCTTAAAAATCTTTTTCGTTTTATTTTAGTTGCAAATTTCTTTAGTTATATTGTGTGTGTGTTTGGAATAAATGAATGAGATGTTTCATATCCGGTTGCATAGTACATTATACAATCTCGCTGGTTGTCAATCCATTCATTGCCTAGATTCATATTTGTCATTAGGTAGCAAGGATGAGTTCGAATGGTGTCTTGGATTGGCTACATAAGCCAAACCCAGGCCCATACGGGGTACCATACGGCCTATCATACGGCCATATGGACCCTCTAGTGGGAAATACGGGCTGTCATATGGCCCGTATATAGGGCCATATGACACGTCCAGTGCCATATATGGGCTGATATGTGGCCCGTATACGGGCCCATATACAGCGGGGTTTGAGGCGTTATAAAGGGCGATTCTCTCAATTCTTTTTCAAACCCTAGCCGACCCCACTCTCCCCCACGTCGATTCGAGTCCTCTCTTCACCTAAGCGGCCTATACTCTTGATTTGGGCAATCATTCCCTCTAGGTATGATTCCTAATGCTTTGATTTGTTGATTTTATCAATCATCATCATGTGTAGAACCCTAGGGATTTGAGATGATTATATATCTTTTTGTGTCAAATTTCTATGTGAATATGTTGATTTAAGGCATGTTTAGAGTCTAGGAAGGTAAATGTAGATGAATGGCATGTGAATGGGGTGTATACGCCGTTTGGGGGGTCGGCACCGCCTCCCCGAGGCGCATACGGGCTGTATATCAGCCCGTATAGCCCTCAAGTGTACCCATACGGGCTGATATACGGCCCGTATGGTACCCCATATGGCTCCCAGGTGGAGTCATATGGGCTGTATACCTGCCCGTATGGATGCCCGTATAGGGCCCATCTATGGCCGTAGTACACAATTTTTAGTTATTTAATCTTTTCAATACTCCTATTCGCTCTAACACCCCTTTCAATTGTTTTGTAGACATGCCAAGGAAGGTAATAGCATCTAAGAGGTGAAGGACCGGGGAAGGCTCCTCCACCACGCCGCAGTTTGAGGAGGATCAGTTTTTACAGCGCTGCCAAAGGCTGGCCGCCAAGCTTTTTGGGCGAACGCGGTATATTGACTGGGGAGTGGCCACCGAGCTCGGGATCGCGAACCGAGTGCAGAGCATGTTCGTAGTAGGTGGATGGGACAAGGTGTTCTCCATCAACCATGAAACCTTCCGCGAGGCGATGCTCGAGGTCCTTAGCACATTTGAGACCGACGGGAGTACCATACAGGAGTGGTCCCTCACAGCGATCTTATTCCAGCTCTTAGGGGAAAAGAAGACCATGACCTACATTCGCTTCTCGATGCTCATGTGGTTCTATGACAGAGACGCTTTCCACACTCGCCTCCTCACTTCTTTCCCAGAGGATATTATCACACTGATGCACTACTGGCTCCAGCTCGGGGGACGCCATGGGAACCAAAATGCATCTTGTATGTCTGACCCAGTCCATCGGTTCATCCATGCCCTGCTTAGCCGCTCTATCGTGGGGCGAGATGACTGCACAGGAAAGGTCACCATAACCGACCTTTTCGTTCTCTGCAGCATATTCGAGCGGGTACCTATCCATTTAGGGTACGTACTCATCGATTACTTAGTGCATCAAGGGACCCACACCCGGTTGAAGACCATCACTGTGGGGCCCTATATTACCCGCCTCATCATCGGTATGGGCCTCGAGGAGAAGACGGAGGACATGCAGAGACTGCAGCTCATGACTGGCTTAGGGATAAGCACTTTGTGCCAGATGGGGCTCGTCAAGCACTCCGGAAGCCCCTACACACTAGTTGGCCAGAGCACCGACAATTATGAGGATGACAAGGAGTTTGACTCAGAGGACTTCAACATCCCATCTCCCGCAGGCGAGCTTCCATCTTAAGCAGGCAGAAGCCGATTCGAGAGGTTGGAGGAGCAGATCTCAGACATTCGCGCTACACAGGACACGATCCTCATGGAGCAAATACGCCATGCACCGGGCCATGAGTCGCCTCTTTTCATCCGGGGCATCCAAAGATTCGCCTCCTACTCCAAATAGCAGGGACCCGAGGCACCAGCAGATGACCCGGTAGCTTGATGACTTGGACATTTCTTTTCATTATGTTGATGAGACTTTATTTTCTTGTGCATTTTTTATATTTCTTGTTTATTGGACTTATGATCTTATTTTCCTGCACCATGTATGGCTAGCAAAGGCATCGCCTTGCTACACTTATCCTTGTTTATTTTCTATGGACTCCTTTACTTTCCCATTCTTTTATGGAGTTATGATGATCTTCCCTTTTATTTGCAGAGATGGAACTTGTATCAACATTCCTCGATAGTCGCCAAGCACCAACTTCATGAAAACCGATTGGCCACTAAATTAAACGGGGAAGTTTTAGTTCACCTTTCTCCATGCATGCTTAATTTTAGACTTATTGCGTACATTGAGGACAATGTACAATTTTAAGTGTGGAGATGGGTAGCTACCTATCCTTTATATTTGTACATCTGTAGCAACACCTTAAGTGTGGAGATAGGTAGCTATTAGTGAAATTCATGGCAAATTTTTTAAAAAACATTTCATGACTAGCATGCCTCGATAAAAGGCCTTAAGGAAACATGTTGGCAAACTCTATTTCTAGGGCACCACCTTGGCACATAATTTTTGTAAATTTTCCTATGAAACGCCATGGGAATTTAAAGAACATCTCGGTAAAACTTATGATCTTTAAAGACAATAGATAACCCATTGCCATGTTCTTTTGACTTTAATATCTAAGCATTACTTTCAATGGCTCCAAGAAACTTCGTGGCACTAGTTCAAACTTATTAACCCCTCATAATATTACCTAGTGGACAAGTAAGAGGAAAAGCAAATGGTTGTATATATAGTAGTGTCGATCAATAAAGACGGTTTTTCGCTGCTTGTTGTGACAAAGTAGTTTGGGGTTCTGTCCCCTAATCAGAGTGCTCTTCAATTCGAAAAGTCATTACCTAGTATGAACACGCTTAGGTAGAATTGTAACCACCTTAGTAGCTAAGTGCCCTGGTGCCTAATCAGCATGAGCACCTTGCAAAAAGGAGGAACCACACTATACCTTGATCTTCAAAACCTGAAAGTCAAATCTAATGTAGATTCCCTACCCGAATAAAAAAAAGGGTGTGTTTCCTTCGAACTTGTCCACCATTCTTCTAATAGGGGGTAATTATTTTTGTTCTTAGGGCCTCAAGGACTTTCTAGAGTCCATTAAGAGCATGTTTTTCTTGCTAAAACTTGAGAACATGGCATGTGGAGTGAATAAGCTTTGTCTAGAACTATAATGACATCTTTCATGAGATCTATTTAAGCCCTGGTGTGAAAATGGGAGAACAAAGCATATGGGTGGTCAACATAAAAAGAGTTGAGCCGTATTTTTCATGGCCAAGAGGATGAACACTTATATTTTCTTTTGTTGATTGCTTTTCTTTACTTGGAGACAAGCAAACCTTTAAGTGTGGAGATGTTTGATATGTGTTCATTTGAGCATAATTTTACATCATATTCCTATATGCTCGTCATGTAATTTTGAAGACTTTTTGCCCACCGATACTTAAAATGTATTCATTCTAATCAACACGACATGATACAAGGACCCCAGAGGAAAGAAAGCATTTCGTGAGAAACCGGGATCCCAGAACACCCAGAATGGCCCATACGGGCATTTATATGGGCTGACATATGGTCGTATACTGGCTCCTGAAGGGAATACGGGCCAGTATACGGCCCGGAAGATAGATGGTATGGTGATGCCTTGCCCGTATACGGGTTGATATATGCCCATATATAGGCCCATATGGAGGTGGTTGGCCTATATACGGGCTGATATATCCCCGTATACGGGCCCGTACATTGTAACTTTCAGCGAATCTGCAGATCTAAAAAGGGGCAAATTGGTAAATCTAACCCCTAAAACCCTAGAGGTATAAAAGCTGACTAATTGGGGGTTTAGGGGGAGAGCAGCTTTGGGAGAAAGAGGCTAACCTTTGGTAAAGCTTGGGGTTCCTCACCTTGAAGCTATTTGGAGCAAGAGGAAGGGAAATCATTGGAAGAGGATCAAGAAGCCATCAATGGTGACTGCATTTGGTTTACGTATCATGTCTTCTTTTATTGCTTTCATCTTTGATTTAGATTATAACCCCCCTTTCATGGAGAGTTAATTTTATAGATGCTTGGATGATTGATGAACCCTTGGACATGATTTAATTAATGTTGATTTTCTATTCTTGAATGCTTGGTTATATTCATTGAGTCTATTAGATGTTTTAATGTGAGTGAATCCCTCTACGTTGCGAGAGCCCGGAGAGATTCTCATAGTCCATATAGGGGAAGAAGAGAATGCCTCCCCGTGTGTAGACCATCTCCAATGGAGGGGATTGTGAGTATACCGGGAACCCGGGTACTACGGAGAGCGAGTCCTTTAGATGAATTATTCCCATAATCCTTCTAAGAAATAGGTTCGAGAACATAATCGGCAAGGGAATTAGGATTAGTAACTCACCTCGGGATGAGGGAGTGAAAGCACGATAGGAACCCTTGGCCGAGAATTGACCAAGTGTCGAGATAGAAAATAGCATTCATCTTTTAAAAGTCCAAGGGGGATTCGATTGTCCATGCATCCCCCCTTTTATGATTGTTTGACCTTAAGAGCAACTCGATTCCCTTGCTTTTGTTTTTAATTTAATTAGTTTAGAATTAGTATAATCAACCACTCTTGGATCGACTAGATAGTAGATGAATAGTGGGTACTAGTACTTCAACCTCCCTGTGGATCGATAACCCGACTTTCACGTCCACTTTATTACTTGTGACGACCCGTAGACTTGCGGTTGTATCGCATCATTTACAACCACTCATTATTGATTGACTAGATAATAGACAATTAGTGGGTACTAGTACTTTCTTCTCTCTAAGGATCGATAACTCGACTTCTGAGTCCACTCTATTACTTGTTACGACCAGTGCACTTGCGGTTGCATCGCATCATATGAGCTGAACACACCTGTGTGTATCTAGACACACCAGTGCTTAGAGTCGTGCCACTCTCTATAAAAGTGAATGTTTAGATCTTATTGCTCCGAATTGTTCGAATTTTTAATTCTTTTGTCTCGTGTACCTATTTACCAGTTCAATTAAAACGCAATACCCAACAAAACATAAAAATTGAAGAATCTATGCAAAGTGACAAGCAAAGTGCATGAAAATATAGTATGAAAATATATATAATTATGCACTCATCAGGTCTTTAATTGAACAACCTACTCCTAGCACATTATGTCATAACAAGGGAGCATTTCAGAAGTGCCCGCACTCTTTTACTATGAGAGGGATCGAGTTGAGTCAACCTATTAATCAGACACAAAATACTTAAATGACAAGCTATACACAAATATCTCAGAGTTCAACCATTAACAACATGACACAACAAGAGAGTAGATGGTCTCCTGGAGATCACAGTGACATGTTCTAGTTCTATATTATCTATGTTTGGTAACATGACTATTAGATGTAGGTCAGCAACCAACATTAGTAGAAGAATAATAAGGATCTATATGGCAAGTGATATACCTAGGATAACTTGCTCGAATAACCTCCTGCCAGCTTCATCTGTGTGATGGTCCTACTCCCTGGTGATGTTGATTCTGATTCATGGATGATAACATCCTATACTTGCAACCCTCTGAATCGCTTGCAAAAATAGTAGCCCATCCACACCCGCTATGTAGTCCTGAGGAGCCGTAAGAATCAACAAGACTACTTTGATACATGGTAGTGCTGCTCGCCCGCAAGTGCATGGGGTCGCTCAACTAGTAAAGTACCCAGAGGGTAGGGTAGTCGAATCTACAGGGACTGACACTAGTACTCACTAGAACTCTATTACCTAGCTTAGAAAATATGGTTGGTGATGGATTTATCCTAATTAGAATCTAATTCAAACTAAACTAAGTTGACAGTAAACAATTTAGGGTTTATCAATAGGGAGAGTATGGCATCTCGGATCACTATCCCCCTAAGAATCCCTCTTTACTAATCCTCTAATACTAGTAACCTAATTTTATCTATTCCTGGACAGTGAAGAACCCCTAAATTAGTTTGGTCCCAATCTTTCGGCAACCAAACCCTAGTCCCATACGGAGGCTTCTAAATGTACGACTGTATTGCTATTGGTGTTCTATGGCTCTTACTATTAAATTTTACCCTAATCTAGAAATTAAGTGAGTTGTAGTTACAAAGCAACCCAAGCGACCACCCGATCTCTCGGCGTGCCCCACACCCCCCCACCCCTTCTATTATCTATGCTAAGACCTAGCTTGACCACGATCTCTCATCATGCATCAAGCAATTCCAATAGTATGGTCTGTGCTTTCGCACTAACAAACCATACAAATAAGAAAACATAGACAATTCGCAGAAATAAATAAAAAGGGAAACTAATATTAAGAAGGATAAAGATTCACAAGTTCATCTAAGAGTTCAAGGATCAGAGGTACCACAAGGGGTTTAGCCTCTCATACTAATGACAAGCATCACAATAAATAAAGAGGAAGACATAAGAAGACTCATAGACTCCCTAGCACGATGCTTCCTCTGCCTTCAACTTATGTCTGAAACCCTAGTCGTCGACTCCTGGATACACCAAAAGTTCCTTGAAAAGTAGGACCGACAGCTTTTTATAAGATTTAGACTTTATGCCACACGCCTATGTTATCTATCACACAGGTGTGTCATCTATCACATAGCCATATCATCTATCACACGACCATGTCTTCAATAGGCTGAGCTAGCTTCTTTAATTGATTTTGATTGGAATTCACACGCCCATAGATACACCCGTATCGGTGACCGTGTCGTGCTTTGTTTTGGCTCTTCTTGTTCCTAAATTTCTTCAGAATTTGTTTCTTTTCTCTAAAGTGCTGAATTATATGCCAAATTACGCAAAACACCCAACATAACACAAAAGTGGGAGAAGTTATGCTAAAATGGATGCAAAGGGAATGGAAATATACTAAGAAAATATGTATAATCATGCACTCATCACAAATACCCCCACACTTAAACGTTTGCTTGTCCTCAAACAAAGAAATATATGGAATCCAAGAAAGATGATTAGTGCACGATCTCCAATCTTACAAATAGTTAGGAGTCCCTCTACTATCCGAGAAAACATAATGCTAGTTGTCATGATAGTTTTTATAGAAATTAAGGTTTATCTTACACTCGGACTCCCCATATTTGTGTGTGTAACTCTTCCTATGGTGCCGCTTACTAACTCAAGTTCAACCCAGCTAGTCTCAACCTTATGCACTAAACTACTTTTCTCAACTCTTTTAGCTGGAGGTAGTAGCTTCATACATCTTATGAGTTAGCCCTTTCCCCGGGTAGGTCATCAAGTAAACAGTTGTGATGCCCATTATCCGACTACTCAAGGCGGCTTCAATCTCAAAGATGGTAGCTCTTTCTACCATCTTTTCTATCAGGTAGGGCATCACTAATAGATCTGACTTTCCGGCCGATAGGGGATCCTTCACAGATCTGACTTTCCGGTTATTCCAGCAATTCTAACATATTTTCCTTTTTCTTTCTCTCTCTTTTCCTTTTTCTTTTTCTTTTTTTTTCAAAATAATCAGGCAATATCAGTGCTTCTCAAATGGTGAAACTAACTGGAGTCCAAACCTAAGCAGGCAAGTGACAACAAATTTAGGGTTTGTACTCAAAGTTTTTGTAAGGTATCAGTAAAGGTAAGACTAAATATATATATTTTTGAAAAATTTTGACACCTAACGCTAATGTCAACCTAGATCCCAGGAGGACTCCCAATCATTAACTATCATAGATCATCTTTAAATCAGTACTCATCATAATTAAATAAGTATATCTAATCCCTCCCCCCACTTAAACTGTATATTGTTCCCAATGTACGCAATGTATGCATAATGAAGATATGACATACAAGATCAAAAAGGAAAAGGGATCAATCTACTTAACTGTGTGGCGGTGCTCGTGTGAAGATTCCTGAAAAATTATTTTGTCATGATTTCCAAAGCACCTCCTGATGCTTAGTCATCATGCTCTTCCTCCTCGTCATCAGCGGTCTCGGAGTCGTCTCTGACCTCCACCCCCACATATCTCGTGGTGCACATAGGAGCAAGTGATGGGGGAGGATACTGGTAACCACCCTGCTGGATAAGAAAGTAGATGGCCACGATCAGCCAATCTAGTTATGCATCGTGCTCAGCTGAGGTCCATTCTGGAGCTAGTATAGGTGCTGGTAGTGGCGATGGTGGGAGTGGTGTTGCAGTGCTTTGTCCTGCTACTGTTCTGGCGAGTTTGTTGGCTCCTGTCGAAGAGTCGTGTATGGCTCGATGACTCAGTAGGTGGTCCCTCTGGAGGTCTGGATCGGTCAAACTATCCTAAGTGCCCTAATTGTCTCTAGTGTGATCTCTAGGGTCCCTCCTGCCATCATCAGTCTCGCTGTGGCTCCTAACAATAAACACATCCCTCGGGTAAGTCAAGTAATGTATGGGCCCTGGGAAGATGGTCTTGATCCTAGGGTAGGAGCCCTGATGGAGAAGGAACTGTGAGACGACCCAACCCAAGTGGATCAGGAATCCCTCTGCCATACTCGACAGGAAGAGAAAGTCTCTGGTGCCGACCACCCCTGTGCTATTGCCTCACCTTGTGATAGAGTGTGCGAGGAAGTAATGGATGTACCTAAGGCCGGGAGTCCTAAGTGTGCTAGCCTTCGACCGCGACGGGTTGTACCTAGCCTCTGTACTGAGTGTGAGCTAATAATCAAGCTCCGACCTTTCGTGCGGTCTAACGGTGCCGAGGGCCTCGTACTTGGATGTCCGGGTAAACTCCTCGTCATACAGTCCTAAGTGGAGGGCGAACTGTGTATAGCTCATCATATGCATCTCGCACCTCAACCTGAATTGTATCTGGTCCGGCCTGTGCCATGAGAGCAAGGCATCAACTACTCTGGTGATAGTGAAGGTGGCGAGGACCTCCATTGTAAGCTTTCGCTATGCCATCTCATCGATAGTGAGCAACCTCCTCCAACCTCCTACTGCAAGAAGGCGGTTGACCTGTCGGCGAGGCCTACTGCCTCTAAGAGTCTGAAATCTATGGCTCTGGTTTTTCCAGAACCTCTTATGTTTTAGGATGGCGTACCTTGTACTATAGATCTCTGACCAAAAGCTCCGCTCAGGTCGGTCGTGGGAGCTTCCTTCTCCTCTCTTCCTCTTTGGAGGTTGCCGGGGGATTTGCTTCTTCAAGCCCATTGCTCGTCGACGTTGGTGGTTGATGCGTGAATGCATGTGTTATGCTTATACTATTACAGCAAGTGCACGGGTCGTATCAAGTAATAAAGTGGACTTATGAAAGTCGGATGTCGAACCCACAAGGACCTTGACCACTAATCCATTCTAATTATCGGCTACCTAGTCTATCCAAAGGTTGATGATTTTCTAATCTAATTACTAAAAGGGAAATTGGCTTAAGAACACTTGAAGAAAATTATGATGACACACAATAAAAGAAGTGAGATACTTGGGCATTGAATCCCCTCGGGATATTTATAAATTGGGGCAAGTATGGATTTCATATTGATGAATATAAGGCATGGACCAAGAATTCCTACAATGCTTTCATCCCCTCTTTCAAGGGGAGTTACTAATCTACACACGTGAGTAGTTCTAGGGAACACCTAATCTTGGAAGAGTTATGGGAATAATCCATTTTACAGAGTCTCTCTCCTAAATACCCGATCTCTCGGCATGTTCCTAACTCCCACCTATTGAAGTAGATCTAGGGTATATAGAGGGAGAGTTATCGTCTACACCTTCTATAAATCTAGATTGACACTTAGAGCTGTCGCAATGTAAAGTATCAATACATACACAACATTCAATAGGTTCTCAAACTTTAAAATACCCATTCAAATATAGAAATCCATAGAAGCAAGATTAAGCATAAATCCGAGGTTCATCATGCCCAAATATCTAACAATTTAGTTCCCCATAGAAGGGGAACATAAATCTAATACAATCAAAGAGGAGAACATGAAACTCATAATGAAAAACACTCTTCCCTCCACCTTCGGCGATGACCGTTGACGGTGTCCCTTCAATGCTTGCCTTACTCCATTTGTTCCACGATCTTCAATGTGCCCTCATCTCCAAGATGAAGAGAAGGTAGGGAGCCTACAAGAGGGTGATTATATTCACGATCCAAAAGCTCCCTTTTTTAAACCCTAAATCAACTATTTATAGGGTTCAGCTCAATGCAGATGATTAGTGACCCAACCGATCAGATTCGGACTTGGATTAGCATAAAACTGGGTTAACTCAAGTCTGGGTGCCCGGCATACGGGCTGTCTCACAGCCGTATGCATGCCCGTATGCTTCATCCCCATATCACATGGCTCAGGATACGACCATATGTTTGCTTGTGTAGCTATCTGTATCTTGGGGGTTGTGTGCTCAAAACCTCCATACGGGCGCTTGCGGTCTTAAGCGCACCCTACCTTCATCATACAGACACTTACGGCCATAAGACTACCCGTATGGCTTCAGTAATGCTGCAGAAAGCTTCAATTTGATCCTTTTTTCTTCTGTTTTGCTCTCAAAGCTCTATAATGCCCTGAAAATGAGAATGAACACAAATTAAGTATCGATGGGCAAGAATTACTCAAAATCACATGAACAATTTACAGTGAATTGATATAAAAATATGATCAATTCAAAGCTTATCACAAATATCCCCACACTTAAGCGTTTTCTTGTCCTCAAGCGAACAAATAAAGAAAATTTAAAATGATGATAAGCATTCACACTTAGGCTAAAATATTCACATTTTTTGTACTCAAAAGATTCACTATTGACAATAGCATTTTCCTATTCCAACATCTCAGACTTAAATTAATCTCAAGATGTGATTTAAAATTTCTCTTGATAAGAATTTCGATCCACTTACCATGCTCTTGAGTCTTAGAGTGGCTAGCATACCCCCATTGGACTCTAGAGGTTCCTCAAGGCCCTAAGTGAAAAACAACTAGCCCTTAAGAAAATGTAAAACATTTTTTTTGTTCTTTCCACTTCAAATTTTCAATTTTGTTCTTTTCTTTTCACATAAGTTCCGGTAGGGCATCTTTAGGAGATTCGACTTTCTAAGGTATCCAAGATTAACATAGAGTGTAGATCTCCCTTTTTGAGGGATGAACATGCCGGTTATTCACTAGAACACCCAACTACTCAAAACATTACAACTCAACATACACGTGCTCATGCTCATAATGGACTTTTTTCAGCTTGAGAGACACTTTGATTAGGAGCGGAAACCCAAACTTACTTCCTCACCAAGAATAGAGGAGCACTATCTTGGTCCTTATTTTCACAATCTCTATGTACAAGAATTTATTCATTATGCACAACTCTACTTGCAAGGGCCAGAAGTTTTGAACTAGTGCCAAAAAAACTCTAGGAGCAATTGAAAGTAATACTTAATAATCTAAATCAAAGAAACACGATCGTGGGTTATCTAATGTCACTAGAGAGCATATAATAGTCATGAAGATTTCCTCTAAGTGTCCAAGATGCTCCATGGGAAAAATTAAAAAAAAATTTCAAATGGTGCAAACTACTAAGAGTAAAACAAAATTGAATACAATTTTTCATTATACCATTATTGGTGTACACTAAGCATGTATATATGTGATGATTTGCAATGAATTCATAGGACACTATCCCCACACTTAAAGATTTGCAATAGCTATTATATGTACCCATCCCCACACTTAAAAATTGCATTGTCCTCAATGCAAACAATAAAGTATGTAAATGATACGAGCATGATAAAATAAAGAGATGGGCAAACTAAAACTTCCCCGATTCAATGGGAATTGTGTCCACTTGCTTGAGTGAGAAAATAGAACATTCATTCACAAGTTGGGGATTAAGTCTGCAAGCATCAAAGAAAAGCAAAAGTTCATCGCACACAATGACATAAGAAAAATTTTATTTAATTTGCAGAGGGGTAATCCCGCACTTATGATTACAAGAGTGTTGAAAAGATAAAGCCCTAGACGACTAATACATAACACATCCTAGTTGTCCTCCTTAGGGGAGGCGGCACAGTCCGCGCTGGTTTGATGGGTGGCCAAGGGCAGGCCAACGTCGGGAGACTATAACGAAGGTGGACTAGGGGTATCAGGAGAGGGTGGTGGAGGAGAAGCACGGGATTGGAGGACACCGAGGATGTGGCTCAAATCGGTGCGGATACGTTGTTGTTCGGCCCTCAAATTCTCGTGATTGGAGATCGCGCGCTGCAGCTCGAGGTAGATCGCCGCCAGTTCCTTATCGTTGGGGGTACTGGGACGAACCATGGTGGGATGGAGGATTGGGATGGGTGAAAAAGAAGAAGATAAGGTGCATGGGAGGCTAGGGTTTGGGGAGGATATAGGGGGGGTGGTAGGGGTATCGAGACTCAGCCCTCGATGCATACGGGCGGTCTTACGGGCGTAAGATCGCCCGTATGCATGGAGACAGGGGCGCACAGGACTGTAAGCGGTCGTGAGCGATATTGAAGTTGTGAGCATACGGGCGGATAAGGTCTTATCCTCACTCGTATCTCATCCAAGGCAGTGCAATTTTATTGATATCCTTGGTATCTGCGTCGAATTCCTCTTAAAGCCTTTATGCCATTATACTGAGCTTTGAGATACAATCTATCGCACCGAGATTAGTCATTCAGGAGGACACCGGGGGTTGATCATTTATTGTAACATGATAATTATTCTAGACTAACACTATGAAACCATAAGAAATTTCTAGAAACTTGGGTTGCCTCCCAAGAAGCGCTAGTTTAATGTCGCTAACTTGACATCATTCTTGTTCAAGGAGGGTCGAATAGTCGAAGATTCTCACTGCCTTCTTCCCGAGTGCAACCATCATAGCAGAGCTTTAGTCTCTGCCCATTCATCCTGAATGTCCCTTTTTCCTCGTGGTGAATTTCTACTGCTCCATGGGGTTAGACTCTTGTAACTGTGAAAGGTCCGGACCATCATGAGCGCAAAACTTGGGAAGAGTTGGAGCCGTGAGTTGAACAATAAGACTTGATCCCCACCTTAAATTGCCTTCGTTGCTTGATTAATTTATTGTGATATAGCTTGGTGCAGTCTTTATATAATTTTGAATTTTCATATGCCATATTGCACCATTCATCAAATTGATTTAACTGGAGTTTACTTTTATCACCTGTGAGAGAGGGATTGCAGTTAAGAAATTGGGTCGCCCAAAATGCTTTGTGTCCTAATTCTATTGGTAAGTGGCATCATCTAGCTTATCAGACAAGTCCTTCTTGTGGTATGCGACAGTTTTTTCTAGAATGCGTTTCAGTTCTTTATTTGAAACTTTGACCTGCCCATTTGTTTAGGGGTGGTAGAGGGTTGAAGTGTGGTGTATAACTCTATATCAATTTAGGATTTTAGAAAATTGAGTGTTGCAGAAATGAGCACCTCGGTCACTAATGATGGCCCTAGGTGTGCTAAAGCTGGAGAATAGCTTGTTCAAGAATTTGACTACACTCCTTACATCTGCGGAGGGCAACACTTGTGCTTCAACCCATCTAGAGACATAATCTACCGTGACTAGAATGAATTTATTCCCACTCGAGTTTGGGAAAGGGCCTATGAAGTCTATACCCCAAATATCAAATATTTCACATACCTGGGCTGAGTTTTCTGGCATCTTATCACGACAGGACATGTTTCCTTAATACTGACAACTATCGCAATGCCAAATGAAATCCAATGCATCTTGGAATAGTGTGGGCCAATAGAAACCCGCATCCAAAATCTTCTCTGCTGTGCGGTTGGCGCTATAATGCCACCCCAATCGGTCCTACATGACAATGACTTAGAATTTTCCACCCTTCTTCTCGTAGGACACATCTTCGGAGTATCTGATCGGCGCAATGCCGGATAGGTATGGGTCATCCCATATGTAATACTTGAGATCAACGAAGAACTTTTTCTTTTGGGCATATAAATAACCTTCTGGGAGTTCCTTTGGTACTAAATAGTTTGCATAGTCTGCAAACCAGGGTGGCTCTGCTTACTTGTTCACTCCACGTATCCCATATAATTGTTCTTCAGGGAATGTATCGTTGATATCTTCATCTCTTAATGTTTCCTTGTGCGGGTCTTCTAGTCGAGACATATGGTCAGCGGCTAAGTTCTCAGTCCCCTTCTTATCTTTAATTTCGAGATCAAATTCTTTTAGTAGCAGAACCCATCGAGTTAATCGTGGTTTCGCATCAGTTTTTGTCATTAGATAGAGAAGAGCCGAATGGTCTGTATAAACTATCACTTTGGATAAGACAAGGAATGAGCGAAACTTATCAAATACGAATATTACAGCGATGAGTTCTTTTTCTGTTGTCGTATAATTTTCCTGCGCATCGGAGAGGGTTTTGCTATCGTAATATATAGGTTGAAAGTGCTTATTCTTTCGTTACCCCCAAGACTTCTCCTACCGCATAATCACTAGCATCACACATTAATTCGAAGGGTATATTCTAGTATGGTGTTGTCATAATGGGCACGCGAGTGAGTTCTGTCTTCAGCGTGTTACAAGCGGCTAGGTATTCACTATCAAAGTTTAATGGGGTATCCTTTTCAAGAAGTTTGGTCAATGGTCTAGCGATTATTAAAAAATCTTTTATGAAGCATCGGTAGAAGCCGGCATCCCCTAAGAAGCTTCTTATGGCCTTGACAGATCCGGGTGGGGGCAGCTTTTCGATTGTCTCTATCTTAGCTCTATCGACTTCAATGCCCTTATGAGAGATCCTATGTCCCAAGACAATTCCTTCTCGTACCAGGAAGTGACTTTCTCCTAGCTCAGCACCAAGTTGGTTTCTTCACACCTAGCTAGTACCTTTTCTAGAATGCGCAGGCATAGATCAAACGTGTCACCAAAGACTTTAAAATTTTCCATGAATACTTCTATCATGTTACCCACAAACTCTTCAAAAATAGCTAGCATACATCTTTGGAAAGTGGGAGGTGCGTTGTGCAAACCGAATGGCATACGGCAATATGCAAAAGTACCATAGGGACAAGTGAAGATAGTTTTCTCTTGATCTTCTGGAGCTATGGGGATTTGAAAATATCCCAAAAATCCATCTAGAAAGCTGTAATGGGAATGTGCGGCTAATTGTTCAAGCATTTGGTCGATAAAGGGTAGAGGGAAGTGGTTCTTTCTAGTTGCGTCATTAGGTTTCCTATAATCGATGCAGCCGCATCATCCTATTACTGTTCTGGTGGGAACATCGTTCCTTTCATTTGCCACGATAGTTATCCTACCCTTCTTGGGGACCACTTGCACCGGAGTCACCTATGCACTGTCTGAAATAGGATAAATAACCCCGACATCAAGGAGTTTAATTACTTCAGCATTTACCACCTCCTCCATGTTTGGGTTAAGTCTTCGCTGTGGTTGAACTGATGGTTTGTAACTTTCTTCCATTAAAATCTTATGCGTGCAGAAGGATGGATCTATTACTTTAATATTTGTAATTTTCCATGCTATTGCTTTTTATACTTCCTCAGGACCTGCAATAATTTCTCCTTTTGATTCGGGGTGTAGATCTTCGGTAATAGTTATGGGAAATCTCGAATCATTCCCCAAAAATGCGTATTCAAGGTGTTTCGGTAATTTCGTCAACTCTAGTCAAGGTGGTTCTTCACCTGAAGGTCTTTCTTCGTCATCTTTCCCTTGGAGTGATTTGTTAAAATCTCAATCCTCTAAACTTTTATCGGATCCAGAATCTTACTTGTAAACGGTTGGTGGAGCTAGGCCATCGAGAACCTTCATAACACTTACATCCAATTCTTCCTCGGAACTTTCCTGGATAGGGGTAGGTTGGTGTTGCTCCCTATCACCTGCATTGTATATAGAGGAAAAGTCTATCTAGTAAACTCCTTTCAGTGTGTGCTCTTTCAGCTTCATATCAAGAGGGTCTAAGGGCAGCGGTGGTGCGGTGAGGAATTGACCATTATTTGGGTTGTTGTTGAGTTGTTGGGAGTATTTGTGATATTGTTTAAGGAAAACATTGAACACTTCTTGCGGAGTTAAGTCCTCCTGGGGTGGTCGATGCTCCTGATGTCCCTAGCTGTAGCATTCTTCCCAACAATGCGAGAAAGGCGCGGTGCAAGCCTCATCGATATGACAGTTCGAGGTTAGCGAATCCTGATAAGCTTGTACGAATTGCTCTAATTATAGTTGTTCTCTTTCAATCCATTCATTTAGGGTTAGTTTTTGCATTGTTCCATTGAAGCAGAAATGTATCACTGTTGTCTGATTCCCTATAAAATTTAAGAGAATTAAAAAGTCAATACTGGGAATGGTGAAATTGGGCGAACGTAGAATTAAAATAAATGAAATAAAATTAAATGAGAAAATGATAAAAATTTAAAACTATGACTAACTAATAGATTCTTCGTATTCTTAGTGACCTAAAGGTCCCCGGCAACAGTGCCAAAAACTTGATGCGTGAATGCGTGTGTTATGCTTATACTATTACCGCAAGTACACGGGTCGTATCGAGTAATAAAGTGAACTTGTGAAAGTCGGATGTCGAACCCACAAGGACCTTGACCACTAATCCTATCTAATTATCTGCTACCTAGTCTATCCAAAGGTTGATGATTGTCACGCCCCGAACCACGGCCCAGGCACGTAGACAACCGGCCGCACCCAAATAGGGACTAGTCCCCATTTAGGCGTAAGGCCTTAGAAACTCTTATACAATAAGTATACTGAGGTAATGATAACAGCGGAATCATAAGATAAAAGAAGAAGGGAGTTTATACAACTCCGTATATGTACAATACCGGGTTTACACAACCCAAGACCAGGATCTGGTCCAGTCACCCCTAGAAATCCATACAACAAGGAATACATAATACAAGTCTCACACAAGATAAAAGAGGTACGCAGACCTCGAGACAAATACAAATAGCCGAGTCAACCACTCGGTATATCCCCGCCTAAGCTCGACCCTACTCCTCCTCGTTCTCATAAACAATAAAAGAGGCGGAAGCCATAAACAAAGGACAGAACATAGTAAGTAACAACATGCAAGTATAGCAACACCACAAGCAAGTAACAAGTAACTGGAATGTGGATAAATCCACAGATGTACTAAATCTCTGGCATATTGATACTAAGATGTCTACGACATCCACGACACCATCAGTATCGTCTTCGGCCTAAGCCGGATAATGTTGTAGCTAACATGTGCACATGGTCAGAAAATGCCACTCTCTGACTGAGTCAGGTGGCCAGATATTATACGCCCTCTGCCGGGGCATCCGTCCGTTGGAGCATCACGTGTTCGTGGCCATATATTATACGCCCTCTGCCGGGGCATCCGTCTGATGGAGCACCAAGTGCTCGTGGCCAGATAATATCCGCCCTCTGCCGGGGCATCCGTCCGATGTATCATGCCTGAAAGTAAGAGATTCTAGTACAAATACCTAACAACAGGTATACATATATATCCAAGGCAGCAACATCTTGAATATACATAGATCAATGACCTCATCGAGATCGGAAGCCAATACGTATCCAAGGAATAAACTCTACTCAAATACGCGTACGAAACACATGAAAGCAACAATCTCCTCGAGATATAAAACCGATACATATGAGGAAACCCATCTCAAATATGTATTGGGAACCTCTCGAGGAAATAAGAGTACAATATCAAAGTAGGGTAGGAGGAAGGAATACTCACAAACCTCCCGTGCGAGAGCCTACCTGGTTAGAACTCAATCCTCTGATCCTCGTTGCGTCTCACGCGTCCGAATCATGATGTAATAAACGAATAGTAACATCTTAGTGTCTTTACATGTCACGCCCCGAACCCGGGCCCGGGCACGCGCACAAACCGGCCGCAAGACCAAACAGGGCCGCACTCTATTCAGCGCGAGGCCTCGTGAGACTCCTCAGACAGATAATAATCTGGAGTAACCAGAAAACAACGGAAGAATAACATAAAAGATAAAAAGGAGTTTATACAACTCCGTACGAGTACAATACAAGACTAGGATCTAGTCCAGTCACCCCTAGTGGTCCATACAACTAATAATAATGATACAGAACCAAGTCTCACACTGAAAGGAAGAGGTACGCAGACCTCAATATGAAACAACACCCGAGTCAGCCACTCGGTAAATCCCCTGTCTAGACTCACTCCTGCTCCTCCTCGTCTGAACCTGAGAAGCACATAAACAAGTGCGTGAGCCAAAGAAGAAGGCTCAGTAGGATCTCATGAATAATAAAAGTGGCGACAGTCATAACAGAAAATAATATAGATCAGAATAAATATGCAAGTGAATCAGCAATCACTAGCAAGCTATCTATCTCTGGATGTGGACGGCTCCACGGATGTACTCAATCTCCTGGCATATGTGATACTAAGATACCTTCGGTATCATCCACGGCCTAAGCCGGGTAGCGCTATAAAGAGCATGTATACATGGTCAGACCATCTCACTCTCTGACTGAGCCTCCGCCCGATGTATCATGCCTGTACGTAAGAGATTGAAAGTACCCAAACACCTGGCAACAGGTATAAACACACATATATATCCAAGGCAAATCACATGAATACATATATGAAAATAATGATCCCTCGGATCGGAAGCCAAACCATAGTTGAGGAGTAAACTCTACTCAAATAGGTGCAAATGATAGGAAGCAACTATCCCTTGAGATATAAAACCGACACATATCCGATGTACGTCTCGAATACATGTTGGGAACCTCTCAAGGAATAAGAGTACAAATATCAAGCAAGATAGAGAAAAGTGATACTCACAAATCACGGCACGAGAATCCTACCTGGTTTGGAAAGAAATCCCCTGATCTCCGTCGCGTCTCACGCGTCCGGATCCGGATCTAGTAAATAAAATATTAACCTAGTTAATTATACTTGATCCTAACAATCATGCATAATTAAATGGACTAAGAGGACACAACGGTCCCAACTCTTTTCCCGTATTTTCAGATATTAAAGGCTAGCCACCGAGAATCAAGCTAATAACATTCAATCCATGCAAGTCGGATTCCAATGATCTAGTTACCGTTGGAAAGATCTCGATGATCTTTCTAAAGGTTCTTAATACTTCCCGATCGGGAAAAATATTATGGCCAAATACATCCCTGAAGGGGACCGCCCGAAAATAAAGCCTAAGAAAATTTCGGCGGCACCTCCCCTAATTGTAGGGCCCCGAAAATATACAAACATTCCACAATAATTAATCTAACACTTATATAGTTCATACATGCAATTAATCCATTTAAATCCTCCCCTAATCCCTCTCTAATCCCCACCCTAATATTTCATTCAATTCCAAGAAATTAATCTAGGGTTTCCCCCAATATCAAGCTCACAATTGCGAGGGCGATGAAGTGATCGACGACGTTCTATCCTCGCCGGAGAAGAGAGAGCTGGGCTGCTGTCCGACAGGACAAGGGAGGAGAGGAAGCTGGGTGGAGCTGCGGAGTACCGACGTCGGGTGGAGCTGGGCGGAGCTGCGGAGTTCACGGCTGCCGGTGAAGCCGACGGGGCGCCAGACGCCGGCGAGGTCGTGAGAGGCCGCCGCAAGGGTCGTGAGGAGGGTGGCGGCGCCGCTTCATGGTGGGGGTGGGCCGGGAGGCGCCGTCCGTCGACGATGGCGGCGAGATGCGCCAGCGCCAAGGGGAGAGGGCCGTCCAGTGGTTGAGAGATCGAGAGAGAGATCGAGAGATTTGTTTTCTCTCTCTCGTTCTCTCATCTCTGTCTTTTAAAGACAGAGAGATTCTTCTTTATTTTATTTTATTATTTTTTTATTTTTTTTTTTATTTTTTTTTTATTTTTTTATTTTTATTTTTTTTTTTAATCAATTATTTCATTTGTTATAATATATTATCTTAAATACTTTATATTATTTTATTTAATTCTTTATGTCACATCAGCATTTAAAAATATTATCTTATGAATAATTTTTCCGACCCAGATCCGGGAATCCCGGGTCAGACGACTCCCGTGACACAGGCTGACTGTGGCATCACGGGTCGTCTTTCTCTCCCGACCCAGATCCGCGAATCTCGACTTTAATCATTCCCTTTAATCACGGGTTCACTGTGGCATCACGGGGTCATCTCTGTCCCCGGCCGGATCCACTCCTCCCGAGACTTATTATTTATTTGTTTTTCGTCTACTTTCTTCGATAATTAATCTGATTAATTCAACAGTTAATTAATTTTCATTAATTAACACTTAAGACAAATCTCGAATTTCATAAATAAAATAAAAATCTTTATTTATTTCGGGGCAGGCATTACATTACACTTAAGCGTTCCCCATTCAAATACGAAATACTTCAAGTAAAGAAAAGTACTATCCTGCAGGGTTCTGATTACACTGCGCAGTTAGAAAGAATAAATCATAACTTTTGAACCATACTTCAGAATTCTATCATCTAAGGCTCGTTGGAAAGAAGTCTTCGAGATCTTTCCAACGACAGGTTATGCACTCCGAGCAGAGGTGTGTACAAGGTGCAGCTGTCCCTCGAAGGGGGCAGCCTGCTGCAGGGTTCTGATTACACTGTGCAGTTGGAAAGAATAAATCATAACTTTTGAACCGTAAGTCAGAATTCTATCATCTAATTCTCGTTGGAAATAAGACTTCGAGATCTTTCGAACAACGGGTTATGCACTCCAAGCGGAGGTGTGTGCAAGGTGCAGCTATATCTCGAAGGGGGCAGCCTGCTACACGGCTGGTTTCCATATAATAAATTTTTGAGGCATGAATACAAGGGGTTCTCTAATAAGGTTTGGGCAGAATCTCCTTTGTTTGGAGAAGTTAAACCTTTCTACAAAAATGATCCATAATCCTTAAAACAAATCTCTTACATAACTTCATAGAATCCCAATGACTAATTGCATGTTTACAATTAATCTTTCATACTAGTTCACAACCTTTTTTTCACTTGGGCATTAATACGAATACTTGATAGGCATGTAAATTCCTTTACCAACTTATAATTATAACATGGCAAGAATTTCTGAATTTACATCTTACATTAATCTCATGCTCTCATTCATGTTAAAAAGAACAACCCAAACATAAGCTTATGAGCAAGTAAGTCCTCATGACCATTTCTACAAACAATACATGGGCAATAGATTTCATCTAAAATCCATACCATTTCAGCCACTCATTGTAACTGGGATGTTGTTCATACAATCAACTACAATCCAATCTAGAATCCACACAATTTCCTCTCCGAAATCCATTCCAAAACAAGCCATTCTTTTAATTAATAACAACCAAGCTTTAACTCCCGCAATCTCTAACCAACCTGAAATTCCCACGTAGGTTAGGAGTTCGTCAGAGCTCGCCGGGGTGAAGCTAGCCGCGGCGGCAAGTCTGCAGGTGGCTCAGCTGACCGGAGGAGGGCGGGGCTCCAAATAATGGGGCTGCACGCGCGGCTGCGAGGGGCTGCGCGCGATCGGCGCACGGGAGGGGTAGAAAACCGGTGCTCGCCGGAGGACTGCCGGTCGGAGGGAGAGGCGGCGCGATTAGGGCTGTTGTCAAGCTGGATCGAGGGAGAGGGAGAGAATTCTTTAAAGGAGGTGAGGGTTAGATTGGATTTCAATTAAAATCCAAGCCCTTTATCATGACAACTTTAATAATTGTCACATGACCACTATAGCCTCACATGTTGACTATACACTCACATGTTTACTGTTCAATCACGGGTAAGTGAATTATTTCTCGTCGGGGTCCACGGTGATAATTCTCTGTCCTCATGCCCGACCCAGATCCGCGAATCTCGGGTCAATGGTACTAGGGTACGAGTGCACTGTAGTGTCACGGGGCCTGTCTCTCATCAGACCAGATCCGAGAATATCGGTTTTTAGTCAAATCCTTCGTCACGAGCATACTGTGGTATCACGGGGATGTCTCAGTCCCCGACCGGGTTCACGTTTCCCGGGATTTGAATATCTTTTTATTTTCTTTTCTCGATAATTAATCCGAATTAATAAATATATATAATTAATCTGATTAATTAACACGTAACTAACCTTGATTAATTAACTCATAATTAATCTGGATTATTCCGACCTGTGATTTTTCCCCAAATTCTCACTGCTCACCACATTAAATTGCCACATAAAAATTTTGAGAAAAAAAATCTTTATTTATTTTGGGGCGGGTTTTACAGATGATTTTCTAGTCTAATTACTAAAAGTGAAATTGGCTTAAGAATACTTGAAGAAAATTATGATGACACACAATCAAAGAAGGGAGATACTTGGGTATTGGATCCCCTCCGGATATTTATAAATTGGGGCAAGTATGAATTTTATATTGTTGAATATAAGTTATGGACCAAGAATTTCTACAACGCTTTTACCCCCTCTTTAAAGGCGAGTTAATAATCTACACTCGTGAGTACTTCTAGGGAATACATAATCTTGGAAGAGTTATGGGAATCCATTTTATAGAGTCTCTCTCCAAAACGCCGGATCTCTCAACATGTTCATAATTCCCACATATTGAAGTAAATCTAGGGTATATAGAGGGAGTGTTATCGTCTACACCTTCTATAGATCTAGATTGACACTTAGAGCCATCGCAACGTAAAGTATCATTACATACACAACATTCAATAGGTTCTCAAACATTAAAATGCTCATTCAAATATAGAAATCCATTCAAGAAAGATTAATCATAAGTCCGGAGGTTCATCATGCCCAAGTATCTAACAAGTTAGTTCCCCATAGAAGGGGAACACAAATCCAATACAATCAAAGAGGAGAAGATGAAAGTTATAATGAAAAACACTCTTCCCTCCACCGATGGTGATGACCGTTGACGGTGTCCCTTCCATGCTTGCCTTCCTCCCTTAGCTCTAAGATCTTCAATGTGCCCTCATCTCCAAGATGGAGAGAAGGTAGGGAGCCTCTAAGAGGGTGATGATATTCAAGATCCAAAAGCCCCCTTCTCTAAACCCTAAATCAGCTAGGCTTGTGTGGATCTTTCCAATCTCGACAGATGGTTAGGTACTATATTTTCGGATCCTCGTTTATCCTTGACTTCCAAATAAAATTCTTGTAACAACAATATCCAACGGATTAGACAAGGTTTAGGATCAGCTTTGTTTAACATGTACCTTAGTGTTGCATGGTCAGTGTAAACAATGACTTTCAATAAAATTAAATATGAACGAAATTTTTCGAGTACGTAGATCACTACTAGCAGCTCCTTTGTAATTGTGGTGTAGTTTAGGATTAGCCTAAAGTGCTTGTCCCGCCTTTGCCCTAAAATCGCTCTAACTGCAAAGTCACTTGCATCACATATTAGCTCAAAAGATAAGTTCCAATCTGGGGCTCCCATGATTGGAGTATTTATTAGTTTATTTTTAGAATAGTGAAGGCTTCCATGCATTCCCTTGTGAATTCAAAGGGTACATCTTTTTCTAACAACTTAGTCAGCGGTTTGGTGATTTTTGAGAAGTCCTTAATAAATCGGTGATAAAAGCCAACATGTTCTAGGAAACTTCTAATAGCTTTGACAAACACGGGTGGTGGCAATTTTTCGATGGTTTCAATTTATGCTCTATCTACCTTAATCCCATGTCTAGAAATTCTATGTCCTAGAACTATACCTTCTTGGACATAAAATGACATTTTTCTCAACTTAAGACTAAGTTCGTTTCTTAACAATGTTGTAAAACCTTCTCTAGATTATGGAAACATAGATCAAATGAATCCCCAAAAACAGAAAAGTCATCCATAAAAACCTCCATAATGTCTTCTATGAAGTCGTTAAAAATAGACATCATACAACGTTGAAAAGTAGCGGGAGCATTGCACAAACCAAAAGACATTCTACAATAAGCAAATGTACCATATGGACATGTAAATGTGGTCTTCTCTTGATCTTCTAGTGCTATCGAAATTTGCAAGTACACCGAGATCCCATAAAGGAAGCAGTAGTACATATGACCTGACAGTCGCTCCAACATCTGGCTAATGAAAGTGTCACACCCCAACCTTGATTCCAGGCCTCGGGCACGTACACAGACCTGCCGTACCCAAGCAAAGGTTCACCTCACTTGGATACAAGGCCTAGGTGAATCATCAAACATACATAGGTAATATAGCAGAACTATAAAATTATCATGAATAATAATTATCAGATATTACAGCGGAATTAAAAATACAAATCGGTTTTAGACACCCTACTTAGGTCAAGGCTCTATAAATAAATTCTCACACACAAAGAAGACACGAGGTTCTCGAACCTCTGCAATGATATCCCCAAATCCCTCGCGCAACTCCCGAATCCAAGTCACCTACTCCTAGGACCTAAAAGAGAAGAGGGAAGCAAGTGGAATGAGCTTTCGAAAGGAAAGCTCAGTAAGTACCCCCACAAGGAATACTATGAAGTTAATAAAGACAATCAAGATAAGTGATCCCGACAAAACACAAAAACATAATATGAATAAGGCCAATCCAAACACACAGGGTTCACTATCAAATTCTCAACCTATCCCAAGAGCACAAAAACAGAGCAAAAAGATAAATCAATGAAAAATAAGGCATCAACACAAGAAAACTCTCGAGTGTTCTTTCCGGCAGTTATTAGCCTCATCCAATCTTGAATCTCAGTCAAAATAAACCCTCGAGTCTAGTATTACTTCTACATGTATGTACACGGCCAATATATATCCCACTGATGGGTGGACATCCAGAGTATCCTCCCCCTGATAGGAATACAGGACGATCAGTGTGTCTTCCCCCTGAACGGCCGCACCAAATCTGCACCAAGCAAGAGAATCCACAAGACCAAACAAAAGGCTGACACACACACACCCGACCAACGCACAAGAACACATGTGTCCATGGTCAAGTGTCGGTCTACAGGTGAGCATGCCTAGCGAACAGTCAACAATAGACATTAATTACTAACATACTCCTATCCGGACTGAGCACAGTATCACGTGTTTCCACGGCCACGTGCCGATCAACGGAAGGGCATGTACAGTAAATACTATCTCATAGGAAACAAGTATACATATTTAACATAGGAACAATCCAAACAAAATGAGTAACAACTATGTATATAAAACAATAAAGAAGAAAACAACAAAAGTGCATAACAACACAAAGCAAGTAGCAAAGTTAATAAAACCCATAGTTGGGTAGGAACTAGGCCAGAGCACTACATGCACCGGCACGTATTCAAGAAAATACTGAAGCAATCATCAAAGGATCAAGGTACTAGGCCAAAGTACTTACCTCAAATAACGATATCTGGAATCCCACGGGACTCTCTCCTGACCCTTCTCTATGTCAAAATCTGGTAGTAGAACCTATATTAGTAATGACAACAGTGCATAAACTCTATATGTCTAGATGCACATGTATATCCCACCAATGGTCACAACCTAATCAAATGGGTCCATCTAACGTGTTGGATGTGGCTAGGCCTAGCCTCACTTGTATCCCAGCAAGAGTTGGTTATTAATTGATAGAACTCAACCATTCAATAAGTGAGTCACTGTAGTCTAGTGGTTAAGGCCCTCCATTGCGGTTGTGGGGTCTTGCGTTTAAATCCCATCACTTACACAATTTCTTTTCTTTTTCTTTTGTATTTCCCTAACCCACTATAATGGTCCATCAGATTTAACTGGATCTAGCCCATTAAATCTACTAACTTATGGTCCAACTAATTAATCTAATGTGGTTGGAGCCAACTGGTTAACCTACTTGACTGGACCTACCTGATTGCATCCAAGTTTAGTGAACCCAACCACTTAAGTTGATTGGACCCAACCTTTTTAATCAACTAGACCCAATCTTTTATGTTGATTCGGCCCAACCCAACTTATTTAATTAAACCCGTTTTGTTTTAACTTCTTGACCCACTAAGTCATATCCAACATAGCCCTAAGTTACTAACCCCTTAGTGAACCCACTTAGCCATGTTCCAAGTCAACTATCCTCACACCATACCAGTGGGTTTTCTTATCCTAACACTGAATAAACAGAGCCACATGCATCTGTTATGAATAAGTAAATAACCCAAACAACAATCTATCAAGAAACCCACATGCATACTTGAACCCCTTTTAAAACTAAGATCATTTAAGCATGAAAATGTGCATAATTAAACAAGGTCTCAGGGGTAAGGATATCACCATCTCCATCCTATATTCAAACACCTTGACACTATCATCTTTAGCTTAACTAACCTGTATTGCATGTCATCACCACCATTATCAATCAAGGGAGTGTAACTCTTCTCCAAACCAAGTAACAAAGGATTCATGACTCACATCTAAATTCTAATCAATCTCACAGTTATATATAAACTATATAACTATACATAACTTCAAAAAGATAAGCATGGAGTATAACATGCATTGAGTCTGGTCCTTTGAAGCTTTGCTTCCCATCCTTATACACAAAACATTACACTTGATCACAAACACCACCAACATACCCTAGCCACCCTCACAAGAATATCAAGAGACCCATGCAACTACCCATGACTCTCTCTACACTTAAAGATCATAAGAAACCAACTCAACTACTCTCATTGTCCCTCTCTGAAACCTATTGATACCGCTGTAACCCTATAAGAGATCTCTTCCTATTTTGCCTCTACAAACACAAGTGATTAGCCATACAACTAAGCTCAAACCGCAGTCCTTTTAGCATCTCTAGAACTACACACACATGTCCTCAGAAGAACACCAACATTCATCTTCCTATGTATCCAAGTTCCATCTTAACATATTCCTCCACCATCTCTTACTTTATTTTCTACAAAAAGCTAAAGCTCCACACCTATCTAGAAGCAAAACCAAAAGAACACCATTAACCATGCATGATTATACTTATGCATAAACCTCCTGTTATTGAACATAACTATCTATAAAACATTCAACTATGCAATCGGATGAGAGTATGCACTAACATTCATTAGCCTGGTACACCCAACTCTAAAATAACTATCATGCATATTGATACGCACCTATTCGCAGTATTAACTAGGTTTAGATATATTCACGTAAATATAAAAGGCCTAAACATAATTCTTTAGAGCAAGGAGGCTCACCAGGAACGGCTGGTGACCACGACGACTCCGGTGGTGCAGTGGCAGCACTCCCTCGATCAGAGCTTCACTGGGTCCCCAACCGCGTCTGCAAGTTTGAGTGCCACTCTTTTCCTAGACACACTCTCTCTCTCTCTCTCTCTCTCTCTCTCTCTCTCTCTCTCGGTGGGTTATGAGGATTCAGATAAGGCTAACCCGAGAGATTCAAAGATTTGCATTGCTGGCCGTGTGATATTAGTTGAAGAGATGAAGTTGGATAAATATATATATATATACAGCCCTGATAAGGTACGGTCGACCTTATCATTGTGCAATGAGGTCGCATCCCATTTCGGCCCTTGGAGTATGTTTGAAGGATTTTCAACAGTACGGATGGGATAATCATCGAAAAATAAGCTAGCATGTCCATTTGCATATAATTTGGTGACCGTTTGAGCCTTCAACTTAACGGTCTTATTTTTTTGAAATCTGAACAGTTCAGAATTTCAACCATTAAGTGGGAGGGCCAAACGGTCACCAAATTGTATGAAAATAGACATGCTAGCTTATTTTACGATGATGTTCCCATCCGTACGGTTGGAAATCCTTAAAACATGCTCCAAGGGCCGAAATAGGCGACGACCGGATCTGCACAGTGATTTAATTAGCCGCACAGTATTGGGACTGTATATATATATATATATATATATATATATTGTTGATGCCAAAAACCGGTCCCCCTCACGCTTTGGCTACTGTTGCCTCGTGATCTGGTCTCAGCCTTGGACAAACGGTTGAAATTTATAGTTGGTGTGGACGCTTACTTCAACTTCTGAACAAGGAAGGCAGGGAGCGCTTTGGAATTCCGATCGGAATTATCAGTTCTTTGCTTTGGGATGAATCTGTAAAAAGGAGAAGGGAGGAATCGGAATTGAGCCTTTCTGCCCGGATTTAACTCCGATGCTTAAGTCAGAAAGCTTGTGAGAAGGACGTCTTAGACATGAGTGTGTAATGATTTTTTCCTTTTTTTCCTCTTTCTATCATTGCCCTTCTTTTATAGCAGCTTAAAGGCTGTTTAGGAAAGACGGTGGATAAGGCGGTAAGTAAGGCGGTGAGTAAATATCTTCTAAGGCGGTAAGAAAATATCTGCCTACTGCATAGGTGCTACGTAGGTAAGTAGAAAATATCTGCCTACTGTAGAGGCAAGTGGATAAGATCTACTCACTGTAGAGGCGTTAGATATTTTCTTCCCTAGGTGGCTATAAGCACCTTATGAGATCTCACGCCTTGTGGATAAGAAGGTTGCTATAATTCCGACGGACTTGTTTGTGGGATTGAACCCTCATTTTTATTTGCCGAACGGAATTATACTAGGATATTTGGTGATATTGCCGCGCGGCCAAAGGGACATAGTCCTATGTATGACAGGTGGCCATTTAGGTCGATGACATGAGTCTTACCAAATATATCCTTAACACTAGTCCCCCCGAAAGTGTACTTGTTCAAAAAATCTGAGCGAGGGGTGAGTTAACCGCACTTCTCGCTTGGTTCGAGAACAAGTATCTTAGTTGGCATGTCTATGTAGGTGTAGACTTTGTCTAAGGTACATGTGCTTTTAATAGGTGACCGACGTTTACTGTGTCGTTGTTTTAATCGAGGTAGATTTTTCTCCGGAATTTTCGCCTATGGTGTCACTAAGTTTTTTCTATTTAAGGAGCTTGTAGGGGTAGTGTTTTATTCAAAATCCAAAAATCTTTGTAGTTTTGTATAATGGCTCAGCGTTTGTCTTTCTATAAATTTTTCACTTTCACTCAGTGTTCTCGTCATCTGCGCATTCCAAGGTCTTTTTATGAACATCGGGTGGACTTAAGGACAGGGGTCATCCATTTAGTAAGTCCAAATGGCTGTGTATGGCCCTCCCTTCTGCTTATTGACAGGGGTGCAGGTGAGATAAGTATTGAGGAAGGGTGGGAGACCTTCCACGTTGATCATGATATAGAGGCGGGGGATCTTTTAATTATTACTTATGCAAGGGGTGTACGCTTCGAAGTTGAAATGTTCGGAAGCGACTCCTGCCGTAGAGAAGTAGGCCCCCATCTTCGCCCGCGTGCTGTGCCGGGGTTTCCTAGTGACAATGAGGACAGTGACGGCTGTGGAAGTCCGTGCGTCTCCTCTGAATCTTATCCGAGCGGGTCCTTGGATGGATCCGTGAATTGTTAATTAGGGAATTCCAAACGGAAAACATGTTGTTTTTTTTTTTAAATACCACTATCGTTGTAACATGAAATAAAGTTTATCCTTTTGTTCATAAAGTCTTTGATTTCTTCAAGAAGAATGATCGCTGGTGATCCTATGTTGGGGTGTGTGTATTTGTCTTTTATGGTGTTGGTTCTATGGTACAGTGCCCATTACTCCCCAGAGAGACGCGTGTCTCTCACACTGTGTCTCATTTAAAGGGAGAAGATGGCACGACGTGCGTGGCGTGCGCTTTGTCAACAGCATGATGGGCGCGGCTATCTATGTGTGTCAAGCGGCGTTTGGTGTGCTGACGTGGATAGAATTTTGAATTTCTTAAGGCGAAGCAATGATGGTTATCTGAACGGTCCAGATTTGGGGACCTTTGGTTTAATAGCTCGATCGGGATGCAGCTTTGGGATCTAACAGCCAGGAATTAATCTCCTTTGTATAGAAGCGAAGTTGTATAAGTGAAAAAGGTTTTATTTCAAAAGCTAAATCGCGTCTTCTTCCCATAATCTCTAATTCTCCAGCGAACCCTGTTCTAAAGTTCTTGCATTTTTTTCATCCTTTTTTCTTCTAAGGTATGGCTAGTGTGTCTTTTTCTTCTGGTTCTTCTGATGAATCTCATGAACCTGTTGCTTCCCCCCCTCTTTCGATCCCTTCTCCGCCTGAGCTCATGGCCTCTGTCGCGGCTCCAAGGGAGTCTAGGGACGTTCCAGTCCAGGGTTCGCGGATTCATCCCGCTTCTAGGGCTATGGGTAGAGGGTCTGGTACCTTCATAAGCCTTCTGGGGCAGAAGGATGTCGATAGCTTGGTAGAGAAGTATGAGATAGACCTTTCTCTGTTTGAAGTTAGGGTTCCTTGTTCTGGGGAGAGGGCGAGCTCTCCAAGGGAGGGGGAGATAGCCATCTATCAAGATGCGCTATTGGGTGGCCTTAGAATTCCTTTTTCTAACTTTGCTAAGGCGATTTTGGAAGAATACCACTTGTGTCCTTCACAATTAACTCCGAATTCTTGGAGGTTGCTGAACGGCTTTGTTATTGTTTTTAAGAACTACGGGGTAAATCCGAGCTTCCGTTGGTTTCGTATGCTGTTCAGTCTATGTTCAGAGTCTAATGCCGACTGGTATTATTTCTCGGCTCGTTCCGGGAGAAAGTTTCTAGGGAAAGTCCCCTCCTCCATTAAGCGATGGAAGAGTAAGTTTTTCTTTGTTAAAATTAAGTCCGAGTGGGATGTCCGAACCAAGTGGGAGGTTCCCCAAACGGACATTGCCTGTGAGGAGATGACACAAAAAGAGGAGGTTCTTCTTAAGTCAATGACGGGGTTATCTAAAGTTTATATGGACGACTTCTTGACCAAGAAAAACCTCGTTAAATGTCGTTTAATAGTAGCTGCCGGTAGGACTTATTCATTGATCTAACTCAGTTTAATCTTGAATCGTAATGCCTAACTTGCTTCGAAATTTTTTCTTGCAGGAAACCAGATGGAGGATGAAGATTTGAGCTACGTTAAGGGCCTTTTGGCCTCTTTCGAAGGTGAGGTTCACCCGCCCTTACCTCGTGGGCGGAAGAAGAAGGAAGTAGCGTCTAGCAAAGTTGCTGACACTTCCAAGGAGGAGAAGAGGAAGAGGAAGAGGAAAGAGGTCGACTCTTCCAAGAAAGGCGACCCCGCTGCAGGGTCTTCGCGGGAGAGGAGGACCAAGAGAAAGAATTCTGAGGACGCATCGGGTCCAGGAATTACAAGTGAACAGGCGAATTCGCCTCAGGAAGAGGTTCGCCCGGCCTTATCGCCGATTTCAAAGGGCCCTTCTTCTAGTCAGCCAGAGGATATCCTCCTTATGGAGGTAAGAATCTACTTCTTAAGGGTATCTATGGTTTTACTAAGAACTTTTAACTTGAGGCTTATTTTATAGGCGGAGGCCGGAGAGGCGGCCCTCTTGGACAAACTGAGGGTGGCGAACTTAGCCTTAAAGGGGCCGGCAACTCAACGAAAGGAATTACCTTCCGAGGATATTCCTTTTCGAGATGCCAGGTCCGTAAAGGATGTTTTGATGGCCATGAGGCACGAACAGCTCTCCGTGAAACTCCGAAGGGCTGGGAGGGAAGAGGCCACTTACCAACTTTTCCGCTCGGCCATGCTGGTAAATGCTATTCTTATATTTCTTCTACTTCCTAATTTGGCATTATTGTCTTTAACTCATTTGTTACTCCATAGACTGCTCAATGGGCGGACGGAGTTGGCAATCTTTGTCAATAAGATTTTGCAAAGATGGAAGCGAGTAGGGCAGATATTGCCCAGTTAAGCTTTAAGGTGGCGGCCTTGGAGGGAAAGGAAAAGGAGCAGCTCGCTGTTATCCATGCTCTCGAGAGGGATAAAGCTGAGCGGCTTCAACAGTTGGCCGCTATGGAATAAGAGAAAGATGACTTAGCGGTCAAGCTGGCTAATTTCGAGGGCTCTCTTCATACTGCTGAGGAGAACATCAAAAAGGTACAGGATGACTCTAGCAGTTTGAAGAAGGAACTTAAATCCGCGCAAGCCCGATCGAATTTAAAAATGAAGGTTGCTGAGCTTGCCGCCGTGCAAGCTGAGTTGGGGGAAATAAAGGGGGAGCGCGATACACTTAAGGAAGACTTAGCTTCCTGATTAAAAACTCCTAAATCCTACTCGAAAGAACTCCATGATTTAATAGAACGAGCGGATAAGCTAGAGAAGGAGGTCGCTCGGCTTAGGGCGAAAGCAAAAGAAGGGGCCACTCGCATTTATTCTGTAGTGCAGCAGGTGGGCCACCATGTTCCTCCTACAGAAGTTTTGTCTATGGGGCTTGCTGGAGTCTTGAAGAAATTTACGGAGCTAAAAGAGCTACAAATTATAAAGACTCCAGAGGCTCCTGCTCCAGCCCCTTCTGAACCTCCAACTCAAACTCCTCCAGAAGCAACTGACCGCCCAGAAGGCCGTGGTTCTTAGGAGTTTTTATGACATGTTTTGTAAACACTTAGTCATCTTGGAATATAATTTCTATTTACATGAATGAAAAACAAACCTTTATTTTGGTGAAGATTTATTTCCGAGTGATGGTTTTAACCATTTTAAGAAGTCTTTCGCAAGCCTTTCTTTCTTCATTTGGCTCGTAAATTAAACTTCATGGCAGTTTCTTCTCTTCTTAGTCCAATCATGGGACTTTGATTTGTTGAGTAAGATCCTTGCCTTTGTAAATGAGATTGTTAACTCATATTTTGATCGGGATTTTTGCCCCTTGTTTCTAGATGAGAGTTATCGTTTATCCTTGTAGGATAATTCCGACTCATCTTTTAGGAATAGTATTTTCACCTCATTTTTGTAGAATGGGATTTTCACCTCATTTTTGTCTGGGAAAAACTTAAGCTGTATTTCATGAAACATTTAGGAGACGGCTACAGAATTTATTGATAGTATCGTCGCAGGTGTTCAACATGAAATGGACACTTGAGCGTTTTTCCTTCCATATTCACCAGATAATAGGTGCCCGCTCAGACAACTCTCTGTATGATGTAAGGGCCTTCCCAGTTAGGAGTTAGCTTCCCCGTTCAGCTTTTGTTTCCCTGGAACTCATTTTCTCTTAAGACCAGATCACCGATTTGGAACAAGACTCTTTTCACCCTTGTGATCGCCTTTGTTTCCGCAACTTCTCTTCGCTCTTCAAGTAAATCGAGTTCCACTCGGAGATTCTTCTCATTTTCTTCTGATGAGAAAGTTTGTTGTGTCCGTAGGGTAGGCATTCCTATTTCTACAAGGATGACGGCTTCTGCCCCATAAGTAAGAGAGAACGGAGTTTCTCCTGTAGGGGTTCTTGTGGTTGTCCTATAAGCCCAAGTGCGCTCGGAATTTCTTCAACCTAGTTAGTTCCATTTTTGGAGACCCTGGTTTTGAGCACTTGTAGCAAGGTACGATTTGTCACTTCTACTTGGCCATTGGCTTAAGGATGTGTTACGGAGGTTAACCTGGATTCAATTCCGAGCTCGGAACAAAAGTTTTTGAAAGTCTTGTTATCAAATTGTCGCCCATTATTGGAAATGAAGGCGACCGAAATTTCGAACCGACAGATAACAGTTCGCCACAAGAATCCCTGACAAGCTTTCTCTATGATCTTGGCCAAGGGCTCAACTTCTACCCATTTGGTGAAGTAATCGATAGCCACTATCAAACACTTCATTTGTCGAGTCGAAGTAGGAAATGGCCCTAGAAGATCAACTCCCCAGATAGCAAACGGGCGAGGGCTGATAATTGGTGTGAGCAATGTTGGTGGTCTTCTTTGAATCTTGGAATGCCGTTGGTAGGTGTCACATTTTCGGGCGAACGCCACTGCATCTTGAGTTAATATTGGCCAGTAATAGCCTTGTCGCATGACTTTGTAACTCAAGGTTTTGCCTCCTATATGCCCTTCTCCAATACCTTCATGGATTTCTTGAAGGATATAGTTGGCTTTTGTGGGACGCAAGCATTGTAAGAAGGGTTGCGTATAGGACCTCTTGTATAGATTTTCGCCAATGATAGTGTACTGAGCGGATTTGTAAGAAATCCGTCTGGCTACCATCTTGTTGGATGGTGTAGGTCCACCTTGCAGCTAGTTTTTAATGGGATCAATCCAACTTGACTCTTCTGCTGCACTTTGTACTTCTCTTTCTAACCCTTCAATAGTTTTTGTGGGAAGATACTGTAGGTTGAAAGAGGATTCTGTATCTCCGTTGGGTGCAGTGGCTTTTTTAGATAAGGCATCAGCTTCTTCATTTTGTGCTCGACAGATTTTTTCGATCTGGAAGTGAGCGAAGCATGGAACTATTTTTTTCACCACTGCCTGGTATTTAATCATGTTCTCCTCCTTTGCTTCAAAATTGCCCAATGTGTGGCTCACGACTAGCTGTGAGTCGGAATATACATGCAAATGTTGAATTCCGAGCCCCCGGGCCAAACGCAATCCTGCGATGAGGGCTTCATATTCGGCCTCATTATTGTTCGCTCGGAATTGGAACTTGAGCATTATCGTAATTTTTCATTTAGAAGGAGAATAAAGGACGAAGTCGACTCCTGACTTTTCTTCAGTTGCTGATCCATCAACATATAAGGACCATGGGATGCTTGGGCTTTCTTCTGGGTCCTGTGACTGGAGTTCATCCCCCTCCATGGGAATGGTCAACTCCACAATAAAATCTGCTAGCACTTGAGCCTTGATTGTCGTTCGGCGTTTATAAGTGAGATCAAACTCACCCAATTCTATCACCCACATGGCTAAACGTTTGGAATTTTCAGGCTTATGGAGGACTTGCTTTAAGGGCTGGTCAGTCAATACCGTTACATTGTGAGCCTGAAAATACGGCCTCAATCTACGTGCAGATGTGACAAGAGCGAAAGCCAATTTTTCTAGTGGTAGATACCTTGATTCCGTGTCTTTAAGGATCTTACTTGTATAATAAACTGGCTTCTGAACTCCATTATCTTCTCTCAAAAGAACTGCACTGACCGCTCGAGGAGTAGCCGCCAAGTAGATGTAGAGTTCTTCCCCTACTTGCGGCTTAGCTAGCAATTGAGGCGATTGGAGATAATCTTTAAGCTCCTGAAAGGCTTTCTCACATTCTTCTGTCTACTCCATTTTTGGTGCTTTTCGCAAGGCTTGGAAGAGTGGGAGGTTTTTCTCTCCGGCTTTAGAGATAAATCTCCCAAGAGCGGCTAGGCGTCCATTAAGCCGTTGTACCTCTTGAAGGCTTTTAGGTGATCCCATATCAAGGATGGCTTTGACCTTTTCCGGATTTGCTTCTATTCCTCTTTGAGTTAATATAAATCCGAGAAATTTCCCTGATCGGACACCAAAAGCACACTTGTTCGGATTTAGGCGCATGTTGTAAGTCCGAAGCGACTGAAAGGCCTCTTGTAAATCCGTCAGGTGCTCATCGGCTTTTCGGCTCTTCACCAGGATGTCATCCACATAAGCTTCAACATTTCTGCCAATTTGCTCCTTGAAGACTGTATTTATGAGCCTTTGGAAGGTGGCTCCGGCATTCTTTAGACCGAATGGCATCACCTTATAGCAATAAGTTCCTTTGTTTGTGATGAAGGATGTTTTTTCTTCATCGTCTTTGGCCATTCGGATTTGATTGTAGCCTGAAAAGGCATCTAAGAAACTCAGCATCTCATGCCCCGCTGTAGAATCAACCAAACCATCAATTGAAGATAGAGGGAATGAATCTTTTGCACAAGCTTTATTTAGGTCCGTGAAATCCACGCACATTCTCCATTTTTCGGACGGTTTTTTTACTAGAACCACATTAGCCAACCAGTCAGGGTAATTCACCTCTCGGGTAAATCCAGCCTTCAAAAGGGTTGATAGTTCTTCTTCTGCCTTTCCGGGGCGGAATTCCTACTTTTTTGTTTGACAGGCTTGAACGACTGATCTACACTGAGACGGTGTTCAATGATATCGCTCTTTACACCTGGCATGTCTTCTGATGACCAGGCGAAGAGATCAGAATTTGTTCTTAGTACTGCCATGAGATTTTCTTGCTGTGCTATTGTCAAATCCGTACCAATACGCACAGTACGCTCCACTCTAGTTGTGTCTAGGGGAACTGTAAGCAATTCTTCAACTGGTGTGGGGCGAAGTTCTTCATCTTCCCGTTCGGCTATTTTGTGGATCAACATGGCTTCCGAAACTCTTGTTTTGCCTTTATTTAGAACTTTTCCTTTGAGAGTCGAAACATAACATTGTCATGCCCAAGGATTGATCCCCTCTTACTTCTCCACTACCACTCTCGGTCGGAAATTTGAGGAGAAGATGGTAAGTGGAAATTATTGCTTTCAAGGCATTGATGGTCGGCCTACCAAGAATCACATTGTAACTTGAAGCACAGCGTACAACTAGAAAATTTGTTGTCACCGTTGATGATCTTGGCGAATTTCCTATCGTAACTTGCAACGTGATCATTCCTTCTTGCTGTACAACCCCTCCGGAAAATCTCACTAAAGATGATTTTACGGGGAGCAAGTTGTCTGCATCGTACCTCATTCTTTCGAAGGCGCTCCAGAAAAGAATGTTCACTGAACTTCCACTGTTTACCAGAACTCTTTTCATTTGGAAGCTGGAAACCATGATGGCAATGACCAAGGCGTAGTCATGAGGATGGCGAACCCTGCTGACATCGTTGTCATAAAAAATAATGGGGGCCATAGGCCGAGACCATCTTTGTGGCGCTTCTGTTTCCTGCGCCACTCCCACCATTCGGGCATAGCTTTTTTGAGAGGCGGAACTTTCGCCACCATACCCAGGACCACCGCTAATAAATCCGACCATCTCCCCTTTTTCTTCTTCGAGCTGTGAAGTTTCCGGCTCCTCTTGGACCTCAATGTTGATATACTGCTCCAATTGTCCCCTTCTAACGACATCTTCTATGGCGTTCATCAAATGGGTGCATTTTTCTGTGTCATGTCCCCTAGCTTGATGAAATTTGCAATATCGTTTGCTGTTCTTTTGTCGTTCGGGATTCTTTGCAGGTTCTGGCCATGTCAAGAGTTGTTGATCCTGTATTTGCATAAGAATATGGCTTCTGGTCTGATTTAGTGGGGTATGGTGATCGTATCTGACAATTTTCCCTTCTTTTGAAGATTCTCTAGGTTGTAGCATATGTCGCTGTGGGCGTGTTGAAGTTTCCGGACCTCTATTCTCACCCTTGCGATCCTTGCGCGATCCTCCCTCCTTTCGGATTTCTGTGGGCCTTCTGTTGACATTTTGATGGGCTTTTCCCTTCTGGATTTCCACGGAGGCACGTCGAGCCTCCTCTTCCCAGCCCGTATAAATTTCATCAGAATTGATATACTTTTGGGCATGGATCATGAGGGCGGGGATGGTTTTCGGCGGATCCAAAGTGAGGGAAAAACGAAAAGGGGATTCTAGCAAACCCTCCATCAGGATAGTTACAGCCATGCGCGGAATAAGGTCCGCAACATTTGCGGCTTCGTCTATGAAACGGTTTAAATAGGCTTGGAGTGTTTCACCCCCTCGTTGCTTAACGCGCATAAGGGTAGACGGAGTTTTCTTTCGCTTTGAGTAATTAGCAAAATAAGCTAAAAAATGATCTGCTAGAACTTGAAAAGAAGGAATCGTGCTAGATGGAAGATCGACAAACCAGTCTTGCGCTTTTCCCTCTAAAGTAGGGGGAAAGCTCGGCACATACGAGCGTCGGTAATTCCAGAGAGCAGCATCTTCGACCAGAAGGACTTTAAGTGACGAGACGGATCGGTTTTGCCATCATATGCAATCATAGCAGGTTGTCGGAAACTATCAGGAACTTGCTCCTCCAATATTTCCTTGATAAAGGGTGAGCATATGTTGAGAACGTACCGTTCGGATTTCTGTTTTCCTCGAGAGGGATCTTGTCTCTATGTCCTTCTGTCAACAGTAGGAGCAGATGGACTATTCCGTTCTGTTCTTGTCCGTTCCGTCCTTGTATGTCATTCCGTTCTTGTGGCAGCTTGCTCTCGACGTCGAACGGAGGGAGGTTCTGAACTAGCTGAGAAGGTGGTTCTCTCCCTTCTTTCTCCATGGGTGCGAGTCCTTGTCCTCCCTCTGCTTTTGGAATTGGCTAGTGAGGCTGTTGGCACATTTGGTGGAGTTCGTGTGAGAGGGAGTGGCGGATGAGTCAAAGTATGAACAACTTGAGCTAACTGCTCTAATTGCTGCTGTATGTTAAGATAAAACTCCGGGATGGATTCCAGGGGTGGGACGGAAGGATTTTCCGATAGAGGTAAGATAAGTGGATTGTCCGACGGAATCTCCTCATGCCCTCAGACTTCACCAGGTCCTTCAGGATTACTAGGTGCTCCTTGTTCTTGGATTCATTTTGATCTTCTGGTAGTAATCATTTGGCTTTTGTTAAGGGTCCCCACAGACGGCGCGAAACTGTTGATGCCAAAAACTGGTCCCCCTCACGCTTTGGCTACTGTTGCCTCGTGATCTGGTCTCAGCCTTGGACAAACGGTTGAAATTTATAGTTGGTGTGGACGCTTACTTCAACTTCTGAACAAGTAACGCAGGGAGCGCTTTGGAATTCCGAGCGGAATTATCAGCTCTTGATCGGAATTATCAGCTCTTTGCTTTGGGACGAATCTGTAAAAAGGAGAAGGGAGGAATCAGAATTTTGCCTTTCTGCCCGGATTTAACTCCGATGCTTAAGTCAAAAAGTTTGTGAGAAGGAAGTCTTAGACATGAGTGTGTAATGATTTTTTTCCCTTTTTTTCTCTTTCTATCATTGCCCTTCTTTTATAGCAGCTTAAAGGCGGTTTAGGAAAGGCGGTGGGTAAGGCGGTAAGTAAGGCGGTGAGTAAGGCGGTGAGTAAATATCTTCTAAGGCGGTAAGAAAATATCTGCCTACTGCATAGGTGCTACGTAGGTAAGTAGAAAATATCTGCCTACTGTAGAGGCAAGTGGATAAGATCTACTCACTGTAGAGGCGTTAGATATTTTCTTCCCTAGGTGGCTATAAGCACCTTATGAGATCCTCACGCCTTGTGGATAAGAAGGTTGCTATAATTCCGACGGACTTTTTTGTGGGATTGAACCCTCATTTTTATTTGTCGAACGGAATTATACTAGGATATTTGGTGATATTGCCGTGCGGCCAAAGGGACATAGTCCTATGTATGACAGGTGGCCATTTAGGTCGATGACACGGGTCTTACCAAATATATCCGTAACATATATATATATATATATATATATATATATATATATATATATATAGGGCATTGATTCAGTACGGCCGGCCAAAATACTATTCCAGTCCGGTCGCCTCCCATTTTGGCACTTGGAGCATGTTTTAAGGATTTCCAACCATACGGATGGGAAGGTCATAGAAAAATAAGCTAGTATGTCCATTTTCATACAATTTGGTAACCGTTTGGTCCTCCCATTAAATGGTTAAAATTCTGAACAGTTAAAATTTCCTTAAAATATGAACTGTTAAGTGGGAGAATCCAACGGTCACCAAATTATATAAAAATAAACATGCTAGCTTATATCTCAGTGATCTTCCCATCCGTATGGTTGGAAGTCCTTCAAACATGCTTCAAGGGCTGAAATGGGAGGCCGATAAGACCTGCACATTGTCCGACCGGCCTGACCTTGTCACCGCTATATATATATATATTATCCTTATCATGATCATACCCGCGTGCATATCTCTTCTTTTGACCTTTTTAGTAAAGAGACCCCTTGTTTACTTTAATTTAATTTGCATGCAAGTTCCTCCCTTTCAAATGTTCCTTCATGCATAAGTCACATGGTCTTTTGTAAATAAACCCACCAATCATTGTGGTTTACATGCAGACCCTCCTCCATTTGAATTTATGAGAGAGAATAATAATTTCTGTTAAATCCTCATCTTTTCTGAAATTAGTAAAAGGTCCCTAACAACCCAAATTAACACTAATTAAGGCATTAACCATTTAAATCTTTCCTTTCAGATAAAATCCAATAAGCTCCAAATACAAGAGACTTCTCTAATTAACTAATTACATATAAAATAATTAAATGATTTTATTCCAAAAAACAAAATTCAATTACATTCAACCTTGAGGACTCTCCTTTATTAACCAATTAAGGAATCTAACTAATTTAAGACCAATAAGAAAAAAAAACATTTATTGCCCAAAACTAAATAAAATCTTGGGTTTTACAAAAAGGTAATAGGAAGTGATTCTTTCTTGTAGCATCATTGAGTTCCCGGTAATCAATGCATACTTTGGATCCGGTGACAGTTTTGGTTGGAATTAACATGTTCCTATCGTTTTGCACCACCATCATACCACCCTTCTTTGGAACTACCCTGACTGGGCTCACCCATAAGTTGTCTGAAATCGGGTAAATCAGCCAGGCATCTAACAATTTCTTCACTTCTACTTTTACTGCCTTATTCATATTCGGTTTCAATCTTCGCTGGGGTTACACCTTGGGTTTATAGTTCTCCTCCATGAGTATTTTGTGCATGCAAAACGAACGGCTGATCCTCCTGATGTCAGCTATCTTCCAAGCTATCGCCTTTTTGTGTCTATCTAGTATTCCTAGCAGTTTCTCCTTCTGTTCTGGTTATAAATCAGAAGCTATGATCACTGGTAGTTTGTCATTCGCTTCCAAATATGCATACTCAAGGTACATTGGGAGCTTCTTTAATTCCAAATCCGGGGGTTCTTCAATGGACGGTTTTAGTTTTTCCCAAATCTCCTTGTCAAGATTCTCACTTTGGGGCTCTTCTTCCATTTTTTCATTCCGACATTCCTCTGTCTCTTCCTCACATAGGGTTTCATGTTCCCCTAAACTTGTAGACACTAACATAACTTGCTCAATATGATGTTTCTCATTTAGGCACGAAAACCTGAAGTGCTCTGAATTCTCTTCAAATATCCCCAGTTCTTTTTCTAAGTCAAACTCTTCGATTTCCTTGGTTTCTCCCATGATCACTCTGTTACAATAAATATAGTATCTGAGGAGGTCCTCCAATGATGGTTGTTCATAATATGGCACCTCATACTAATTGTAATACTCACCCTCTGAAGGAAAAGACATTATCAAGTCAATAGAGATACTTAGATTAGGCATAAATTTTTTTTAATAAAAAGGAAAATAAGATAGGATAAAATAAACTAAAACAAAGTATAAAACTAAACCTAAAACAGTGCGCTCGCCCGCAATGCGCCAAAAACTTGGTAGTGCTGCTCGCCCGCAAGTGCACGAGGTCGCTCAAGTAGTAAAGTACCCTTAGGGTAGGGTATAAGTCAAATCTACAGGGACCGACACTAGTACTCACTAGATCAAAAAATATGGTTTGTGATGGATTTATCCTAATTAGAATCTAATTCAAACTAAACTAAGTTGACAGTTGGTAATTTAGGGTTTATCAATCCGGAAAGTATGACACCTCGGATCACTATCCCCTAAGAATCTCTCGTGACTAATCCTCTAATACTAGTAACCTAATTTTATCTTGGGCAAAAGCTACTAATGGTCACTGTACTTTATCATTTTGTTCATTTCCAGTCTTGTATTTTAAAAATATTCAATACGGTGCATGTACTTTGTGTATTTGTTTAATACAGTCCCTAGGTGCTGACATGGTAGCTTATGTGGCATAAGAATGAAATCCAACTTTTTCTATTTCTTTTATTTACATAAGACGGTATTTTCTTGACATGGCATACCACATCAATAAAAAAATATTTAAATTAGAATTTAAGACATACTACATGTCATATGCTGATGTGTAAAATTTTTAAATAAGTAATAATATAATTAACTATTTAACAAATAACATGATTAAAGTAATTACAATCAAATTAAAATAATTATAATTAAATCACCAAATAAAACACAACTAATTAAATCGTAACAAACAAACTAAACGTAATCAAACTAACAAACATTAAATCCAACCCCAACCCTAACCATATCTTCTCACTTCTCCCCGCCGTCCCTCCCTCCTCCTTTCCCATCTATCCTTCAAGAACTCTGCTCCTCGTGGGGAACCGCCTCTCCATCCCTATCCCTCAGCCCCTCTCCAGTATTGAGTGCCTCAAGCGACTCTCGTTGTCCGGAAACCAGCTCTCCACCTATAGAGGAATTGGGCGAAGTTGCAGAGGAGGAGAGTGTTCTCAGGGTCGTGAGACGATGCTTGTTGTTACATGAGCTTGGCCTAGAAATGGTCTTAATGGTGGTCTGGCTCAAGCTCCATGGTGATAGGCGAGACCAAGCGCTGCAAAATCTTAGGATCCATAAGTGCCTCATCTCAAACTCCCTTGCATTCTTGAAGCTGCTTGGAGGACTATGTTTCAGAGAACCTGCACGTCCTCTACTTGGACGACGGATTGCTCTAGGGTTGGAGAAGGAGTGGAGGTCCTTGGGTTGTAGATTGAGGAGAAGGAGGAGGAGGAGGAGGAGTGGCCATCCGGTCTTCCGTCGTCGGTAGAGACAGCCACCAGTTTGATTTTCCCTCCATCTGAGAAAGAGAAAGTGCTATCTATTGCTTAGGGTTTAGGGTTTCAATGGCGGCGTTACAGAGACAAGGGATTAGCTTCTAAAATTGAAATTTTAATGTTAAACTTAGGTGATGTTGTTTGTTAATTTGATTCGATTTAGATTTTTTTTATTATTGATTTGATTTAATCAAAGAGGTTGACTCTTTTTTATTTATTAATTTGATTGTAATTTGTTTAAGTATGTTATATAGTAATAATTAATTATGTATGTTATATATTTTATTTATATTTTATTATATTGTTTGTGTTAATTTGATTTTAATTAATTTTGATGTTGCAATTCCTATTTAAAAATTATATCATTATTTTTAAAAAAAATTGCCATGTCATCATGCCACATAAGCAAAATACTGGTACCTGTAAATGAAAAAAATTCAAAAAAGTTGGTTGTATTTCATTCTTACGCCACATAAGCTGCCACGTCAACACTTGGGGACTGTATTAAACAAATTCATAAAGTACAGACATCGTATTGAACATTTTTAATGTATAAGACTGGAAATGAAGAAAATGATAAAGTATAGGGACCATTAGTGGCTTTTGCCCTTTTATCTAATCCTGGACCCATCGTTGCCAGACCTTGATCGGCCCAGCCGATTCAATCGGGAAAACCAAGAACCGTCCATGTGGTCGGTCCAAGTATACCCCCTAAAACCGGATTGGGGTTGACCGGGAATGAACTCGATGACCAAGCTGGATCAACCAGGTCTCAATGCTAGGGTTTGCTTTTCAAAATTTTAAATTTTTTTTTCAGATTTTATTGTTTTCACTTTTCAATTTTCACTTCTATCTTTTCAGTTTCACCGTTTCACTTTTCACTTAGCCGCACGTTCCTCCTCCTCCATCACCATGGCCCGTGAGTCGTGACTCGTCTCTCAATCGCCCCAAAGCTTTTGTAGGCTTGCAACGGTACAGAGGCAGCGACAGCCTTGCGCTTCAGTGCTTCACTAAATCTCTGTTTTGTTTTGAAAGACAAAGTTCATGGTTTGTAACTTTGTAACTTGTTCTCTAACTTCAAACTTGTTTTATTACTATAACTTGTTCTGTAACATATTCTGTGAGTGGTGAGTAGTGACTCTAGTAAGATGAAAGTCAGGTATAGTGTTATGTGGTTATAATTTATAAATTGCTTTGATATGTATTGCATCTATTGCTTTGAATCTTTGATATGGAATGTTTTGTAACTTTTGTATGCTTTATAATTTATAATTTATAAATTATCAATGATAAGATTTAGAAATCTTTATTTTGATTCTTGAAAACCTGCCAAAGGGCTGAAAGACTAGTAGCATGCCGAATTGCCAATACTTGTTCCCTGAATCCCTTCTTTTACAAATTTGAAAATTAATCCCAGTTTCAAGTTAATGACTTAATAATATCTAACACCTCTATATTGATGAGAACAACAAAAATAGATTAGCAAATGAATTAAGTAATCGATCTATTATAACATTTCTGAAAAAGGACAACCATGTTGATATGATATTAATTATTAAGTTGTTAACTCATAACAGTTATTGGTAGACTGGCGGTGGCACTATTTTTCTTAAAAATGACCAAATAATGAATGTTTTCACTTTAGTTTACCTTCTTTTGTAGTATTTGTTTACATTTGAAGTTAAATTTATCTAACTGCACCTTCCTTTGAAGAGTTTAAATGTTGTAAATTTACAACTTATATTAGTTAATTTTGCTTTGTGCAGGATCCAGAGGCCGACAATACGCAATCGTCTAGTTGTTCAAGTGGCAATGTTCGTTTGAACACTGATCCTTCTTGGCAACATTTCAGTGTATCTAATGATGATCGAGAGAAAAAAGTTTTCACGTGATTTTATGGTGGATCAAAATATAAAGGTGAGGGAATTAATAGAATGAAGTATCATCTAGCTGGCATTCGGGGAAATATATCTGCTTGTAGAAAAGTTCCTATTGATATTCGCAAGCAAATGGCGGAGTTTATTAATTCATCAAAACAAAAAGAGAAGGATTCATTTGAAGATGCTTATGAAGAAGTTGAAGAGGATGATTTTCAGGAGTTGAATCCTCTAGCAATGTCACAATAGAAGACAACAACAATGGATAAATCTATAGGAAAAAGGAAGGCCAAGGATTCTATTGAAAAATTTATGGTTCCATGGACAACCCCAGAGTCTCAACCAGGAATATGGAGTGCATTTACTAACAAGTAAGCTATTCAAAAGGCACATATGGCTTTTGCAAAGTGGTTTTTTGACTCATGTATTCCTTTTAATGCATTAAGGTCACCTTACTTTCAGCCGTTGGATGCTATTGCTAGGATTGGATCTTGATATAGAGGCCTATCTTATAATGATATGAGGATTCATTTACTAAAGAATTCTAAAAAAGAATGTCAGTTACTTGTTGATAACTTGAGAAGTACTTGGGCTAGTTCTGGATACACAATTATGGGTGATGGTTGGAGTGATCAAAGACAAAGAACTTTGATCAATTTTTTGGTGTATTGTCCTTCTGGTATATCCTTTATAAAATCTATTGATGCATCAGATATCGTTAAGGATGCTACAAGTTTGTTCAATCTGTTTATCGAGATTGTGGAATGGGTTAGGCCTTCAAACGTTGTACATTTGGTGACTGATAATGCAAGCAACTATGTTGCTACAGGTATGTGAGTTTCAATATTATAGCTTGATTCAGCAATGAATTTATGTATCATCTACTTTATTATGCTTCTTTATAGCATAGTCTGTTATATTTTGTCATTATTGCCAAAAGACTATTACATGAGAAATATAATCATATTTACTATTCTCCTTGTGCTGCACATTGCCTGAACTTGATCTTGAGAGATATTGGGAAGATGGATCATATGGTTGACCTTGTCTCACGGTCTTCTAAGGTAATCATTTTTTTATACAATCATATTTATCTATTGAGTTTGTTAAGAAAAACAGCTGGTTGGAAAGAAATTGTGCGTCGAGGAGCAACTCGTTTTGCTACTGATTTTATCACTCTAAAAAGCATTTATGATCACAAACATAATTTGCAAGCTGTGGTGGTTGATAAATATTATATTGGTCATAGATTGTCCAAATCCGCCATGGGTAAAATGGTTAGTACTATTATTTTGGACAATAAATTTTGGGAGGATTGCTTGTTAATGGTGAAAATAGCAGCTCCAATAATTAAGCTACTTCGCATTGTGGATGCTGATGAAAAGCCTTCTCTTGGTTATGTTTATGAGGGGATGTTCAGGATTCGTAAGGGAATCATGTCTATCTTCAGAGATAAACAAAGATTATATGATCCTTACATCAAAATTATTGATGAAAGATGGGATAAGCATTTTAGGCGCAACATTCATGCAGCATCTTATTTTCTAAATCTTGCATTTTTATATGATCAAAGTACATTTGTGGATAGTCCAAAAGTAATGCAAGGCCTTCTTGATATGTTAGAGAAAAAAGTATATGCAGTAATAGTGAGAAGGTAATGAAGGAGATCAAAATATATCGAGATCTACAAGGGAGTTTCAGTCATGAATCAGCTTTGTCAACATCTAAAAATATGTAACCAGGTTTGTGCTAGATTCCAATTTGTATTTTTTTAAAGATTAATTTAACTTATATCTTGTTATTTACTTATGTGTTTTACTATCTTTTATATATGAATGGTGGAAATTGTTTGGTCATAGCACGCCTTACTTGCAAAAAGTAGCTATTCGATTCCTTAGTCAAACTGCTTCTTCATCTGGATGTGAGCGCAATTGGAGTCGTTTTTAGCGCATTCACACTAAAAGAAGAAACAAATTGGAGCATCAAAGGTTAAATGATCTTGTTTATGTTACTTACAACTTACACTTACGAAATAGGTATTAAAATCTCTCATTTATAATTTAGTTATTTTTAATTTTATAAGAGTTTTTTACTTGCAACACCCTCAAAAAAAGCCAAATCACTTGTCACCCCCTCACTTTTCAATAATACCCCATAACCCCCTCCTTTAATTTTATTTTACTTGCCACCCCTTGAGTTAGTTATTCACACTAAAAGTTTTGAATAGTTTTTAAAAACATTCAAATAACAAAGTAAAAGACAAAAATACCCCTTTTTTCATAATTATTATTTAATCATGACTAATAAATAATTAAAAAATTCCAAAAATGGTTATAAGTAAATTATGAGTTTATTAAGGGAAATAAAAATAATATTAAATTTATAAAAATATTATTAACATATATATTTTTTAAATATTAATAACATACATTAAAAAATTTATTTGTAAGATGTTCAAAATAAAACAAAATAATTATATTTCTATTAAAAAATTATATTTTATAGAAGGATAATAATAATAATTATAATAATAATAATAATAATAAATACATTTTATCACCAACAAAATACATAATTATTAAAAATAGAAAATATGAGAAACTTATTAAAAATAATATTATATATAAAAAAGGGTAAACTTGTCAATTTACATATATTATAACCTTAGGTTTTATATTTAACCAAGGTTAAAGTTTAAACTTTAGTCAAGGGGGTGACAAGTAAAATAAAAATAAAGGAAGGGGTTATGAGGTATTATTGAAAAATGAGTGGGTGTCAAGTGATTTAGCTATTTTTGAGGAGGTGGCAAGTAAAAAACTCATTTTATAATTTTATTGCTTATATTTTTAAATTTTCATTTCTCATTTCTCACAGGCATCAAAATAAGAAAACAAGCTATGATCCAGTAGATTATGATTGTATTGATAAGACAGATTTTTGGGTAGCAGAAGAAGAACTTTCTCCTGAGCTTAATTATGATGAAATCATGGAAGGTTGTGTTTATGGAGATTATGCTATTCCTATCATTGATGATCATCATGGTCAAGGTTAGTAAAAGCTTTAATATTAAATAATGAAAATTTCCTTTTGATTAATAATATAATGTTTTATTGTTTCTAATATAAAACTTTTATTTTGTTTATTAGATGATGTGGATATCCAAGAAGATATAAATTTGCAAGATCTTGGTGATGTTGGTGGCAATGCAAGCAATGATACCCAAGATTTTGAGCAAAGATTTGATGGCAATGATGATATTAATTTAAGTCTTTATCCAAGTTCATGGATCTAACTTATGTCAGTTGTATTTGAAACTTTGAATACTTGAGGAATTGTGGTTATCTTTTGATTATGTATGTTTGAATATTTTGTTTTAAACTTTTAGTTGGTGCTTGTTTGTTTTGAGTGTGGAATTAAGTTTTAACTCATTTTAGTTGTATAAATGTATTTGAGTACTTGGGTAATTGTGGTTATGTTTTGATTATGTATTTTTCCTTATTTTTGATAGTTTGGTGTGTGGATGTGAGTGTTGATTATTTTTGATAAGTTGGTGTGTGGTTATGTTTAAATATCAAATTTAATTTATCATATTTTAAAATTTGTATTATTATAATTATGTTTTATGTTGATGCCAAAAACTGGTCCACCTCACTCTTTGGCTACTGTGGCCTCGTGATCTGGTCTCAGCCTTTGACAAACGGTTAATATTTATAGTTGGTGTGGACGCTTACTTCTGCTTGTGAACAGGTAGACACGGAGGGCACTCAACAATTCCGTCCAGAATTATCCACTGATAGACCTGTGAAGAGGAGGAGAAGTGATCGGAATTGGGCCTTTCTGCCCGGATTTAACTCCGATGCTTAAGTCAGAAATCAGGGTAAGAAGTCCTAGGCAACGCTTTGTGTAATGTGTAGTGAGTGTTTCTTTTTTCCCCGGGGTCCTTTCCTTTTTGTCCTTCCTCTCCTTTTATAGCAAGTTAGAGGCGGTTTAAACAAATATCTTGCAAGGCGGTGGGGTAAGGCGGTGGGCTAGGTAAATATCTTCTAAGGCGGTAGGAAAATATCTGCCTAGCATGTAGGTGCTCTGTAGGTAAGTAGAGTAAATATCTGCCCACTGTAGTAAATGGATAAGGCCTACTTACTGTAGAGGCGTTAGATATTTACTTCTCTTCTTCCACCTCACGCCTTGTATAAGAGGGCTGTTATAATTCCTACGGACTTGTTCGCAGGATTTATTCCTCACGTTATTGCCGAACGGAATTTTGCAAGATTATTTGGTGATATTGCCACGTGGCTAAAGATGCTACGTGGCTGAGAAAACACGACCCTATGTGTGACAGGTGGTCCCTAAGTCAATGACATCTGTCTTACCAAATATATCCGTAACACTAGTCCCCCCTAAAGTGTACTTGTTCGAAGAATCTGAGCGAGAGGTGAGCTAATCGCACGTTTCGCTTGGTTCGAGAACAAGTATTCTTCTTAGAGTTGGCACGTCTATGTAGGAGTGGGCTTCGTCTATGGCTATGGTATACGTGTTTTTGATAGGTGACCGACGTTTACTGTGTTCTCTTTGCGCTGTTATCGAAGTAGATTTTTCTCAGAAATTTTCGCCTATTTTTCTACTTAAGGGCTTGTATGGGTAACGTTCATAGCCAGAAATCTTTTGTATCATGGCTCAACGCTTGTCTTTTTATAAATTCTTCACTTTTAGCCAATGCTCTCGTCACTTGCGAATTCCCAGCTCCTTTCACGAACATCTGTCGGAATTAAGGACTGGGTTTATCCACCTAGTAAGTCCGAGCACTGTGTGGCGGAAGCGTTCTATTGATTAACGGGGACCTAGGTGAGATATGTATCGATGCAGGGTGGGAGGCTTTTCATGTTGATCACGGCATGGAGGCGAGAGACCTTTTAGTTGTCACTTGCGCAGGGGGTATACGTTTCGAATTTGAGATGTTTGGAGACGACTCCTGCCGTAGAGAAGTGGGTCCCTACCTTCGCCCCCATGCTGATCCAGGTTCTCCTAGTGGGAACGAGGATAGTGACGGTTGCGGGAGTCCTTGCATCTCCTCCGAGTCTCATTCGAGCGTGGCTTGGGACGAATCCGCGGATATTTAACTTTAGTCCGTCGGATAACATGTTTTTGTTATTTTTGCTTTGTCTGCGTTCGTCATGTAACCTGAATAAATGATGTTTGTTGTTTTACTTGTAAATCCTTTGGCGTTTTTATGGCCTTCACTGGCGATCCTATGTTGGAACGTGTGTTTTGTCTTTTATGGTGTTGGTCCTATGGTATTGTGCTCATTATTTCTTTGGGGGACATGTGTCTTTGGCACTGTTTCACATTAAAGGGGGGATATGGCGTGACATGCGCGGTGTGCGTTTTGTCAATGACATGATGGTAGCGATTACCAATATGTGTCGCGGCGTTTGGTATCTTGGCGTGGGCCGGATTTCTTGGAGGAGTAATAATGGCTTATTTGAACGGTCAGGATTTGGGGACCTTTGGTTCGACGGTTTTGATCGGAATGTAACACTGAGATCTAACGGCCAGGGATTCGTTGCTTTTCATATATATGCGAAATCGTACAGGCCGAAAAAGGTTTATTTCGAAAGTTGAATAGTGTCTGCTTCCTAAGATTTCTTCTTCTTCTCCGGCGAGCTCTGGTTTCGAGTTTTCTGTGTTTGTGTTATCTTTTTCTTTCCTAAGGTAATGGCTAGCGCCACTTCTAGCGCTACTTCTTCCTCCTCTAGTTCTTCTCATGAGCCCTCGATCCCTTCTCCGGCCCAACCCTGCGGTTTTACATTTGCGATCCCGTGATTAGGGTGAATTTGGAGGCGTCCCGGTTCAGGGTTCGTGGGTTCATCCTGCTTCTAGGGCAATGGGTAGGGGGTCGGACACATTCATAAGTCTTCTTGGACAAAAGGAAGTAGATAGCCTGGTAGCGAGGTATGAGATAAATCTGTCCCTGTTTGAGGTTAGGGTTCCCTGTTCTGGGGAGAGGGCAAGTTCTCCTAGGGAAGGGGAGATAGCCATCTATCAAGATGCGCTACTGGGTGGCCTTAGGCTTCCTTTTTCTGATTTTGCCAAGGCAATACTAGAAGAGTATCATTTGTGTCCTTCACAGTTGGCCCCAAATTCTTGGAGACTATTGAACGGCTTTGTTATTGTTTTCAAGCATTACGGAATAAGTCCGACCGTCCGTTGGTTCCGTATGCTTTTTAGCCTATGCCTAGAGTCTAACGCCGATTGGTATTACTTTTCGGCTCATTCTGGGAGGAAATTTTTAGGAAAAGTTCCTTCTTCCATTAAGCGATGGAAGAGTAAATTCTTCTTTGTCAAAAGTAAGTCCGAGTGGGATGTCCGAACAAAGTGGGAGGTTCCCCGAACGGACATCGCTTGTGAGGAATGACGGGAGAAGAGGAGGTTCTTCTTAAGTCAATGACAGGGCTATCCAAAGTGTACATGGATGAGTTCTTGACAAAGGAAAACCTTGTTAAATGTCATTTAATAGTGTCCGCCGGTAGGCATTATTCGTGTATCTTGCTAGTCTGATTTTTAACTACGGTAACTGACTTATTTTGGCCCTTGTTTTGTAGAAAATCCGATGGAGGATGAGGACCTAAGCTATGTTAAGGGTCTTATGGCCTCTTTCGAGGGCGAAGTTCACCCGCCCTTTACCTCATGCAAGGAAGAAGAAGGAAGTGGTACTTGGCCAAGGGGCTGATACCTCCAAGGAGGAAAGAAAGAAGAGGAAGAGAAAGGAGACGGATTCTTCCAAGAAGGGTGCAGGGTCCTCACGGGAGAGGAGGACCAAGAGAAAGAATTCCGAGGACGTGTCAGTCCCTAATTGCGTAAGAACAGTGGGGTGCCTCAGGAAGAGGTTCGTGTGGAAGAGGTCCGCCCGGCATTGTCCCCAATTTCCGAGGGTCCTTCTTCTAGCCGGCCGGAGGACATCCTTCTCATAGAGGTGAGAATTTCTATATATATTTTTTCTACGGGTATGTTTCACTTAGAATTTTTAACTTAGGTTCTATTTTATAGGCGAGGCGGAGAAGCGGCCCTTTTAGACAAATTAAAAGTGGCGGATTCAGCTTTTAAAGAGATCTGCCACTAAGCAAAAGGAGTTATCTTCTGAGGATACTCCTTTTCGCGACACTGGGTCCGTAAAGGACGTTTTGATGGCCATGAGGCCCGAGCAGCTCTCCACGAAACTCCGGAGGGCTGGGAGGGAAAAGGCCACTTATCAACTATTCCGCTCGGCCATGCTAGTAAGGGTTGTTTTCACATTTCCTTTTACTTCTAAACTTGGCGCGCTTTTTACGAGCGTCTTGTTATTCTCAGAGATCGCATTAATCGGGCGGACCGAGTCGGCAATCTTTGCCAAGAAGATTTGGCAAAGATGGAAATGAATAGGGCAGACATCGCCCAGTTAAGCTCTAGGGTGGCGGCCTTGGAAGAGAAGGAGAAAGAACAGCTTGATACTATCCGGGCCCTTGAGCGAGATAAATCCGAGCGGTTGCTGCAGCTGGCCGCTATGGAAAAGGAGAAGGCCGATTTAGCGGCCCAATTATCTGTTTCTAAAGGTTCTCTTCTTACTGCTGAGGAGGCTATCAAAGGGTTACAAAATGAATCCAGCAGTTTGAAGAAGGAACTTCAATCGACTTCAGGGATGATGGCGGCCTTCGATGGGACCTAAAGATGAAGGCTGCTGAGCTTACCGCCGTGCAAGCTGAGTTGGCGGAAATAAAGGGGGAGCGTGACATACTGAAAGAAGATTTGGCTTCCCGCTTGAAGGCTCCTAAATCCGACTCGCAAGAAATTAAGGATTTAATAGAGCGAGCGGACAAATTAGAGAAGGAGGTTGCCCGGCTTAGGGCGAAAGTTAAAGATGGAGCCACTCGTATATATTCCGTGGTGCAACAAGTGGGCCATCACGTTCCTCCTACGGAAGTTTTGTCTATGTCATTTGGAGTTTTGAAGAAGTTCACGGAGCAGAAAGAGCAACAAGTTATCAAGACTCCAGAGGCTCCTGTCCCCGCTACCTTGGAGCCTTCTACCCAAGTTCCTTCAGAAGCAGGTGGCTGCCCTGGGGGCCCTAGCTCTTAGGATGTTTTCTTTTATAAACGTTTTTGTAAATTCTCAATCACTTGGAAATGTAATTTCTATTCATATGAATGAAATGCAAACCTTTATTTTGGTAAAGGTTTATTTCCGAGTGATGGTTGTCTTTGAACTATGTAAGAAATTCGCGAACTTCTTTATTCTTCCTTTGGCTTGTAAGCTTCGTAACGAGTCCTTAGTCCAATCATGGGACTTTGTTGAGTGAGGTACTCGCCTTCATGAATGAGATTGTTGCCTCATACTTCGATCGGGATTTTTGTCTTTTGAGAGTTGTCGTTTATCTGTGTAAGATAATTCCGACTCGTCTTTTAGGAATAGGAATTTCACCACATTTTAGTAGAATGGGAATTTCACCGCATTTTAGTAGAATGGGAATTTCACCTCATTTTGGTAGAATGGGAATTTCACCGCATTTTAGTAGAGAATGGAAAAGACTTGAACTTTACTCCATGAAATTTAAGAGACAGCTACAGAACTCATTGATAGTAGCGTCGTAAGTGTTCAGCATGGAATGGACGCTTGAGCGTTTTTCCATCCATATTTACTAGATAATAGGTGTCAGCTCGGACAATTCTTTGCATGACGTAAGGGCCTTCCCAGTTAGGAGTTAGCTTCCCCGTTCGGCTTTTATTTCCTTGGAATTCATTTTCTCTTAGGACCAGATCGCCGATTTGGAAGAAGACTCTTTTTACCCTTGTGTCGTAGAACCTTTTGATTCTTTGGCGATAGACAGCGGCCTTTATTTCTGCCATTTCTCTTCGTTCTTCAAGTAGGTCTAGTTCCGCTCGGAGATTTTTCTCATTTTCTTCTGACGAGAACTTCTGTTGTGTTCGCAAAGTAGGCATTCCTATTTCTGCGGGAATGACGGCTTCGGCCCCGTAAGTAAGAGAAAATGGACTTTCCCCTATGGAAGTTCTGGTAGTTGTCCCAGAGGCCCAAAGGGCGCCGAATTTCTTCCACCCAATTGGTTCCATTTTTGGATACCCGGGTTTTCAGAGTCTGGAGTAAGGTACGGTTTGTCACTTCTACCTGGCTGTTGGCTTGGGGATGTGTCACAGAAGTCAATCTGGATTCAATTTCGAGTTCAGAACAGAAACTCCTGAAAGCCTGGTTATCAAACTGTCGCCATTATCAGAGATGAAGGCGACTGGAATTCTGAATCGGCAGATGACCCTTCGCCATAAGAATCCCTAGCAAGCTTTCTCCGTGATCTTGGCTAAGGGCTCAACTTCCACCCATTTAGTGAAGTAGTCGATAGCGACTATTAGGAACTTCAGTTGCCGGATCGAAGTAGGGAATGGCCCTAAAAGATCAACCCCCCAAATAGCAAACGGTCGCGGACTGATAATTGGCGTAAGTGGTGCCGGTGGTCGTCTCTGAATTTTAGAATGCCGCTGGCAGGCATCACATTTCCGAGCTAACGCTATTGCATCTTGAGTTAGCGTTGGCCAGTAATAACCTTGCCGCAAGACTTTGTAACTCAAGGCTTTCCCTCCTATGTGACCACCGCCGATGTCCTCATGAATTTCTTGAAGGATATAGCTAGCTTTTGTAGGATGTAAGCATCGCAAGAAAGGTTGTGTGTAGGACCTTTTGTACAAGCTTTCGTTGATGATGGTGTATAGAGCGGATTTGTAAGCGATTCGTCGGGCCTCCACTTTGTTGGGTGGCGCAGGCTCACCTTGTAGGAAACTTTTTATGGGATCCATCCAACTTGGCTCTTCGGCCACACTTTGTACCTCTCCTTCCAGTCTATCGATAGTCTTTGTGGGAAGGTACTGTAGGTTAAAAGAGGATTCTGCATCTCCGTTTGGCGTTGTGGCCTTTTTGGATAAAGGCGTCCCGCTTCTTCGCTTTTCTTTCGGCAAATTTTCTCAATCTGGAAATAGGCTAAGCATGGTACTATTTTCCTCACTATGGCTTGGTATTTGATCATGTTCTTTTCTTTTGCTTTAAAATTTTGCCTAGGGTGTGGCTCACGACTAGGCTGCGAATCTGAATACACATGCAGACGGTGAATTGAGCCCCGGGCGGTGTAATCCGCAAGGAGTGCTTCATATTCGGCCTCATTGTTAGTCGCTCGGATTTGGAACTTGAGCACTGTCGCCATTTTCCATTTAGAATGAGAATAAAGGACAAAACCTGCTCCTGACCTTTCTTCAGTTGCCGACCCATCAACGTATAAAGACCACGGGATGCTAAGGCACTCTTCCGAATTCTGTGAAGGGAGTTCGCCCTCATTCGCAGGAAAAGTTAATTCAGAACGAAATCGGCCAAGATTTGGGCCTTGATTGCCGTTCGGGGTTTGTAGGTGAGATCAAACTTCGCCTAATTCTATTACCCACTTGGCTAGGCGTCCAAATTTTCCGGTTTATGAAGAACTTGCTTTAGTGGCTAATCACCAATATCGTGATCCCGTGGGCTTGAAAATATGGTCTCAATCTTGGCAGATGTAATAAGAGCAAAGGCCAATTTTTCAAGTGGCGTATATCTTGATTCCACATCGTTAAGGATCTTACTTGTGTAGTAGGCGGCTTTTGAACTCCGTTATCTTCTCTCAAAAGAACCGCTCACCGCTTTCGTGGGGCAACGGCCAAATAGATGTAGAGTTCTTCTCCCACTTGCGGCTTAGCCAATAGCTGAGGCGATCGGAGATAATTTTTAAGCCCTTGAAAGGCTTTTTCGCATTCCTCCGTCCAATCCATTTTTGGCGCTTTTCGCAGGGCTTGAAAGAGCGGGAGATTTTTCTCTCCGACTTTGGAGATGAATCTGCCAAGTGCCGCAAGGCGTCCATTAAGCCATTGAATTTCTTGAAGACTTTTGGGCGATCCCATGTCAAGAATAGCTTTGATCTTTTCTGGATTTGCCTCTATTCCTCTTTGTGTCAAGATAAATCCAAAGAACTTCCCTGATCGAACACCGAAGGAACATTTATTCGGGTTTAACAAAGATAGTGTAACTCGGGTGGTAGAAAAGCCTCTTGTAAGTCCGATAGATGTTCATCGGCTTTTCGCTCTTCACTGTGATATCATCTACATACGCCTCAACATTTCTACCAATCTGCTCTTTGAAGATCAGTATTTATGAGCCTTTGGAAGGTGGCTCCAGATTTTTCAGCCGAGCGGCATCACCGTGTAGCAGATAAGTTCCAAAGTGCTTGTAATGAAGGATGTTTTTCTTCGCCGCCTTTGGCCATTCTGATTTGGTTGTAGCCCCGAAAAGGCGTCTAAGAAACTCAAAGATCTCATGCCCCTGTAGAGTCAACCAAACCATCAATTGATGGCAAAGGAAACGAATCTTTTTTACAAGCCTTGTTCAAGTCTGTGAAATCAACTCACATTCGCCATTTTCCTGTCTGCGTTTTTACTAGAACAACATTGGCCAACCAATGCGGGTAATACACCTCTCGGATAAACTTAGCCTTTAGGAGGTTTGATACTTCTTCCTTTGCGCCTTACGCCTTTAGTCGGAATTTCTTCTTTTCTGTTTCATAGGCCTAAATGACTGATCTACATTAAGGTGGTGTTCTATGATCTCGCGTTTTACGCCTGGCATATCCTCTGATGACCAAGCGAAGAGATCAGAATTTGCACTTAATACTCTCATGAGGTCTTCTTGCTGTGCGGTTGCCAAGTTTGCCCCAATCCGTACCGTGCGGTCTGCTCTAATTGCGTCTAGGGGAACTGTAAGCAATTCTTCAACTGGTGTAGGTCGAAGTCCTTCATCTTCCAGTTCGGCTATTCTGCTGACTAGCATGGCTTCTGAAACCCTTGTTTTCCTTTTATTTAGGACTTTCCCTTTGAGGGTCGAGACGTAACATTGCCGAGCTAAGGGTTGGTCTCCTCTTACCTCTCCACTACCACTCGCAGTTGGGAATTTGAGGAGAAGATGGTAAGTAGAGATGATGGCTTTCAAGGCGTTGAGGGTTAGCCTGCCAAGGATCACGTTATAACTTGAAGCACAGCGTACAACCAAGAATTTCGTTGTCACGGTTGATGATCGTGATGAGTTTCCTACTGTAACCGGTAGAGAGATCATCCCTTCTGGTTGTATCACCCCTCCGGAGAACCCTACTAAGGATGATTTTACAGGAAGTAAATCATCCGCGTCATACCTCATTCTTTCGAAAGCACTCCAGAAGAGAATGTCAACTGAACTTCCACTATCTATCAGAACTCTCTTCATTTGGAAACTGGAGACCTTGATGGCAATAACCGGTAGCGTGCGTCATGGGGGTGGCGAACTTTGCTAACATCGTTATCATAAAAAATGTTTGGAGCCGCGGGTCGAGACCTGCTTCGCGTTGTTTCTGTCTCTTGTGTCGTTTCCACCATTCGGGCATGACTTTTCGAGAGGCGAGCTTTCCCTCCACAACCAGGGCCACCACTAATAAACCCCACCATCTCCCCTTTTTCTTCTTCAGGTTGTGAAGCTTCAGGTTCCTCCTGAATCTCAAGGTTGATATATTGCTCCAACTGTCCTCTTCGAACGACATCCTCTATCGCATTCATCAAGTAGGTACACTTTTCCGTGTCGTGTCCTTTAGCTTGATGAAACTGGCAATATCTTTTGCTATTCTTTTGCCGTTCGGTATTTCTCGCAGGCTCTGGCCATGTCAGAAGCTTTTGCTCTTTGATTTGCATAAGGATATGGCTTCTGGTTTGATTTAGTGGGGTATGATGATCATATTTAACAATCTTTCCTTCCTTTGTAGGTTCTCGGGGCTGCAGCATATGTCGTTGAGGGCGTGTTGAGGTTTCCAGATTTCTGTTTGTGCCCTTGTCGTCCCTATATAATCTTCTTTCCTTCCGTATATCCGGGGGCCTTCTGTTGACGCTTTGGTAGGTTTTTCCTTTTAGGGTGTCTACAGGCCCCCGTCGGGTCTCTTCTTCCCAACCCGTATAAATTACATCGGAATTGATGTATTTTTGGGCATGGCTCATAAGGGCGGGAATTGTCTTTGGCGGATCCAAAGTGAGGGAGAAACGAAAGGGGGAGTCTAACAGTCCCTCCATTAAGAAGGTTACGGCCATTCGCGGAAGAAGGTCCGCAACATTTGCTGTTTCGTCTATATAACGATTTAAATAGGCTTGGAGTGTTTCTCCCTTTCGTTGTTTAACTTGCAAAAGGGTAGACGGAGTTTTCTTTTGCTTTGAGTAATTAGCAAAGTAGGCTAAAAAGCGATCTGCTAAAATCTGAAAAGAAGTAATCGTGCTAGATGGAATATCGACAAACCAGTCTTGCGCTTTTCCCTCTAAGGTGGCGGGAAAAGCTCGGCACATACGAGCGTCGGTAATTCCAGTGAGGAGCATCTTTGATCGAAAAGACTTCAAGTGACGGGAAGGATCGGTTCTGCCTTCATATGCGGTCATAATAGGTGTCCTGAAGCTGTCAGGAACTCGTTCTTCCAATATCTCCTTGACAAAGGGCGAACACATACTGAGAATATGCCGTTCGGATTTCTTATTTTCTTGGGAAAGGTCCTGCCGCTGGGTCCTTCTATCCACAGTTTGTATGGATGGGCTATTTTGTTCCGCTCTTGTCCGTTCGGTTCTTGCAGCAGCTTGCTCTCTACGTCGAACGGAGGGGGGTTCTGAGCTAGCGGAAAAGGCGGTTCTTTCTCTTTTCTCCTTATGGGTGCGGGTTCTTGTCCTCCCTCTACTTTCGGAATTAGCTAACGGGACCGTTGATACGTTTGGTGTTGGGGCTTGTGTGGGAAGAGGTGGAGGATGGGTCAAAGTGTGGACAGCTTGAGCCAATTGTTCCAGTTGTTGCTGCATGTTAAGGTAAAACTCCGGAATGGACCCTTGGGGTTGGACGGACGGATTTTCTGATGGGGGTAAAATGGGTGGATTGTCCGACCGGATTTCTTCATGTCTTTGGACTTCACCAAGTTCGATAGGTCTTTCAGGGCTAGTAGGTGCTCCTTGTCCTTGGATTCGTTTTGACCTTCTGGTAGTGGTCATTTGGCTTTTCGTAAGGGTCCCCACAGACGGCGCCAAACTGTTGATGCCAAAAACTGGTCCACCTCACTCTTTGGCTACTGTGGCCTCGTGATCTGGTCTCAGCCTTTGACAAACGATTAATATTTATAGTTGGTGTGGACGCTTGCTTCTACTTGTGAACAGGTAGACACGGAGGGCACTCAGCAATTCCGTCCGGAATTATCCACTGATAGACCTGTGAAGAGGAGGAGAAGTGATCGGAATTGGGCCTTTCTGCCCGGATTTAACTCCGATGCTTAAGTCAGAAATCAGGGTAAGAAGTCCTAGGCAACGCTTTGTGTAATGTGTAGTGAGTGTTTCTTTTTTCCGGGGGTCCTTTCCTTTTTGTCCTTCCTCTCCTTTTATAGCAAGTTAGAGGCGGTTTAAACAAATATCTTGCAAGTCGGTGGGGTAAGGCGGTGGGCTAGGTAAATATCTTCTAAGGCGGTAGGAAAATATCTGCCTAGCATGTAGGTGCTCTGTAGGTAAGTAGAGTAAATATTTGCCCACTGTAGTAAGTGGATAAGGCCTACGTACTGTAGAGGCGTTAGATATTTACTTCTCTTCTTCCACCTCACGCCCTGTATAAGAGGGCTGTTATAATTCCGACGGACTTGTTCGCAGGATTTATTCCTCACGTTATTGCCGAACGGAATTGTACAAGGTTATTTGGTGATATTGCCACGTGGCCAAAGATGCTACGTGGCTGAGAAAACACGGCCCTGTGTGTGACAGGTGGTCCCTAGGTCAATGACATCTGTCTTACCAAATATATCCGTAACATTTTATATCATATTTGGTTATTAATAATTATTTTTTAATATTTTTTTATTGACCCCGGTTCAACCCTAGTTGAACCCGGTTGGGCTCCCTTGGCCCACGACACTGGGCTTGAGTGGTCAATGCCCGAACCGTGCGACAACCTTGCCCTGGACCGTGACAAACCCTAAATTAATTTGGTCCCGATCTCTCGGCAACCAAACCCTAGTCCCATACGGAGGCTTCTCAACGTACGACTACATTGTTATTGGTGTTCTATGATTCTTACTATTAGGTTTTACCCTAATCTGGAAAGTTAGTTGTAGTTGCAAAGCAACCCAGGCGACCACCCGATCTCTCGGCGTGCCCCCCCTCCCTTATTGTCTATGCTAAGACCTAGCTTGACCACGATCTCTCGTCATGCATCAAGCAATTCTGATAGTATGGTCAGTGCTTTCGCACTAACAAACCATACAAATAAGCAAACATAGACAATTCGCAGAAATAAATAAAAAGGGAAACTAATATTAAGAAGGATAAAGATTTACAAATTCATCTAAGAGTTGGAGGATCAGAGGTACCACGAGGGGTTTAGCCTCTCATACTAATGACAAGCATCACAATAAATAAGGAGGAAGACATAAGAAGACTCATAGACTCCCTAGCCGTCGACTCTTGGATATGCCAAAAGTCCCTTGAAAAGTAGGACCGATGGCCTTTTATAAGATTCAGACTTTACACCACACGCCCATGTCATCTATCACACGGTCATGTCATCTATCACACAGCCATCTCTTCAATAGGCTGAGTGCGCTTCTTTAATTGATTTTGATTTGAATTCACACGCCCATGGACACGCCCTTGTGGGTGACCGTGTCGTGCTCTGTTTTGACACTTCTTGTTCTTGAATTTCTCCAGAATTTGCTTCTTTTCTCCAAAGTACCGAATTATCTGCCAAATTACACAAAACACCCAATAGAACACAAAAGTGGGAGAAACTATGCCAAAATGGATGCAAAGGGTATGAAAATATGCTAAGAAAATATGTATAATTATGCACTCATCAATAAACTCCCAGCCAAGCAAGTCCCGGTCCACCCATGGCTGACTGTAGTGATAGCTGCAGAGGTCGGTATAAGGAAGGGCCGCCACAAGTAACTGATCACCCTTACGTTTCATCCCAAACTTCCTCATCCCACAAAAACCACAAGGAGACCCTTAAGCATAAACCAACTCGACTCCACTATTACTCATTTAGCACCTCCCCTAAAACTTGCCCCAAGACCTTTGAAGGTCTCAAGCTAACTCCCAAAACCCTAGAGAGGAGTTGTGAGAAGGAGAGGGATTTTGAGATCCGACAATCATGAGTGAGGGGAAACAGGTTTCTCAATATCATGACCACTCAAGGCCCATACCCCTTCTTGTAACTACCAGCTCTTGGGACCATATGTAAGGAGAGGGTTTGAGAGGCAAAAAGCTCTCTCAATCTCATAACATCTCCAAGCTCGTACTAGTACTTGTAACCACAAGCTCTAGGGACTATATGTAAGGAGAGGTTTGAAAGGAAAAAAGCTCTCTCTAACCTCATGACAACTCCAAGTCCATACGTACTAGCTCTTGGAACCATAAGGAAAGAGAGAGCAAAGAATTGAGATGCAATATCAGAAAATTCAGTTTTAGCCCGTGTTGACACATTTTCTTCCCCATGAAGCCCTTAAATCCTTATATCCCAACCCTTATATTATAACATCTCTACATACAAGTCCCTATCTCCTTTTCCCAAAAATTTCCTCAAAATTTAGAAACATCATACCAAATTTCCCAGAAATTTCTAATAAGCCACCGAACTACCATCTATTGTCCGAAAATAAATTGAGAACACAGTAAAAGGAAAGACAACGAACTATCCAAATAAACAACATATGGAACTAAATAATATTCTACTGAAGCTCTAGGGAGGGTTATTTGTAACACCCCGGCCCGCGCATACATGAAGGCATACCTATGAACGAGCGTGTCACACCAACCCGGTTACGGCTATCTTCTATGCATGTGATCCTTTTCATTCATATTTAACAACCATAGGATAATATTTCATAACTCTAATCATATGGGTTCAAAAAACGAGCCTAACAGCAACAGTTACACATAAGTCTACATAGGTTGTGAACAAGTGTTAATCATCAAAGTTTTACATGTCATTCAATATCCCAAAAGACACCATAAGGAATACTTCCAAATATCTCATAGACCTAACAATCCCAAAACGGAAACGTAACATAAAGGTTTGTTACATCCTTAAACCATGGTGATCCTATCAAGCTATTCTTGCCAATCTGAAGAGACTGGTAATAAGCTTTGCAAACTCAGTGAGTCATTTATACCCATGCTCATATATATATATATATATATATATATATATATATATATAAAACACGTTGAGTCATTTATGCATCATAATCAACTTAGTATGCTACTTAGCGGAAACACAGTGTAAAGCAAATAAAACATGCGCTATGAAATCATTCATACGAATCGCTTTACCATCATATCATAATTATCCATGTTACGTATGCACCCAACCTTGTCCACATAGGTGACACCCGCCTATTTCCCTGGATCATGCAGGTCTATCTCCGGATCGTGCCGCTCCATCACACGAATATTATTTGGAGCCAGCTATGTCAATTTAAGCATATAAACCTTAGTATTCGTAACACATGGGGTTTTAACAAATGACTGTTTTGATTTTGAGACACCCAAACCCGCGCTGACGTCATGTGCGGTCCTAATGACCATACGAGCTCCATCATAGAACCCCAGTGTGTTTCATGTGGACATTGATCAGGATTGTTCATTAAGTGAAGCAATTAATTATGTATGCATAATAATATCAATACGAGCCCTCAAAAGGGAAATTCAGGCCATATATATATATATATATATATATATATATATATATATATATTAAGGATAACCAGATCACTATACAGATCCAATCGCCTCCTATTTGGGCACTTGGAGAGTGTTTCAAGGATTTCCAATATTATTGATGGAAAGATCATCGAAAAATAAGCCAGCACATCTATTTTCATATAATTTGGTGACCGTTTGGTCCTCCCACTTAATGGTTCTTATTTTATAGAAATTTTAACTGTTCAGAATTTCAACCATTGAGTGGGAGGACCAAACGGTCACCAAATTGTAAGAAAATGGACATTCTAGCTTATTTTCCGAAGATCTTTCAATCCGTACGGTTGGAAATCCTTGAAATACTCTCCAAGTGCCCAAATGGGAGGTGACCGGATCTTCACATTGATCCAGTCGGCCTCACTATATCACGTCTGTTTATATATATATATATATATATATATATTTCTATCGTCCTAGGATGGTTCCAATGCTTCTGAAGGGTCTTGAACAGTCATGCCTCGACCTAAACATCATAATGACGGTTTTCCATTAATATTTGCCATTTATAAGTGCTTTGATTGAATAAAGCACTATGCTTACGTGAATCCCTAAATGACATCTTAAACCACTATCTAATACTCTATCTAATCATTACCTTCACTTATTCCCAAAAGGTTTCAACCCAATGCTCTATTTCATGATGTAGAGCCTTGTATGGCAGTACATATGAGTGCATGGGCATGCTTAAAAGAGCACAGGCCTATGCAACTCTCTACATCTCTAAGAACAATCTTTGCAACTAGACAGAGAGGTGCACGGCCAATTGCACAGGCATGCTCAAGGCCGTACATCTCCCTGTAACTTTGAGAACAAACCCTGCAGATAGACAGAGAGGTGCACCGCTAAGTACACAGGCATGTTTAAGGTTGTGCATCTCTCTATAACTCTGAAATCAGGGTCTGCGAGCACGCAGGTATGAGCTCGGTCGAGTGCACGACTTTGCTTACCTGGAAAACCCTCGTCTGTTTACATGTCCTTCTTCCTCATTTCATTAAACTATCTCTATTACATCAACTCCTAACCATTCTCATTCATTTCTTCTCTAATTCATTCATCAATTTCTCAAGAATGCATCACATTCACTGATTTCAAATCTTAAAACCTAATATGCATGAAACCCTTATTTGAATCCACTCCAATGCTTCAATCATGGCGTTGATGTACTTACCGGCTCCTTGAGACTCGAATACGCCTGTATTTCAGGCGACCAACCGTCTCTCCTTTTATTTCCCTTTCCAACAAGCATTTCTCAACTACTTGATAAAAAGTTTGATTTTAATTGAGAGAGAAGAGTGCTAGAACCACTATTCTTACTACTCTTACCTTGAATTAAATCCAAAATCCATTGAATTCCTTCTCTTCTTCCAACTTTTTTTCAATCAACCAGGGCAGTTGTTTCCTCCTTCGAGAGAGAGAGAGAGAGAGAGTGAGAGTGAAGATGAGAGAAATGAGTCTCTCCCTCTCTCTCACACTCTATGCCCCCTTTTAGGGCATTTTTTGCTTCCTCTAGTTTCTTTTAATTACACATAAACCCTTTTTATCCTTCACATGTTTAATAGGTTCTTATAGCCTAGTCAATGATTTGGCAAGGAAATTATTGGGTCATTATATTATTACAACTCAAGTGATCATAGCCAACACACAATGACATATATGGAAGGTTGGGTGCAATGCAATATTTGGAGATAAGAAGATCAACCTCTTGATAGTGGCGACTGCAAGCATTTGCATCGTTGTGGAGTACCTAGAGCAACAGAGGCCCATTGAAGTAGTAAGAGAAGAAATAAGGAGATGGTTAAGCAAGAGGAACTATAATTCTCATTATTCACATATGGATAGTAGCATGAAAAGACCAATAGGGGGTATAATCTTATATCTAATACTAGTGTAATTATGTTAACCAAGGATACTAAGACAACCATTAAAAAGGATGCACTTAATCATACCAGAATAGGGATTTATTTCTCATCTTCAGGCTAAAGCTTTCAAGACTCAGATTTTTGAAGACTATGTCATGAATATTATAACCCAATATATAACACCTACAACACAAAAATTTATTATTGAACAATAAGCACTATGGAGTAGCCATTGATGTTCTGAAGGCTATAACATTATTATTATTATTAATCAAAAATTTGGCACCCCAAATATGGTCATTGAAAATTAAGCAAGCAACAAACTAGGCCATGAATGTTAACATAGAAAAACAAAAATTGTTAGTGAATTTATATGTTTTGTTTAAGAAAAGTTTTCACTTGCGCCTCATACATGAGATTTGAATCTGTTACGGATATATTTGGTAAGACGCGTGTCATCGACCTAAATGGCCACCTGTCATACACAGGACTCTGTCCCTTTGGCCGCACGGCAATACCACCAAATATCCTAGTATAATTCCGTTCGGCAAACAAAAATGAGGGTTCAATCCTACAAACAAGTCCGTCGGAATTATAGCAACCTATCCACAAGGCGTGAGGGTCTCATAAGGTGCTTATAGCTACCTAGGGAAGAAAATATCTAACGCCTCTACAGTAAGTAGATCTTATCCACTTGCCTCTACAGTAGGCAGATATTTTCTACTTACCTACGTAACACCTACGCAGTATGCAGATATTTTCTTACCGTCTTAGAAGATATTTACTCACCGCCTTACTTACCGCCTTACTTACCGCCTTACCCACCGCCTTTCCTAAACGGCCTTTAAGTTGTTATAAAAGAAGAGCAATGATAGAAAGAAAGGACCAAGAAAAATCATTACACACTCATGTCTAAGACTTCCTTCTCACACGCTTTCTGACTTAAGCATCGGAGTTAAATTCGGGCAGAAAGGCCCAATTCCGATTCCTCCCTTCTCCTTTTTACAGATTCATCCCAAAGCAAAGAGCTGATAATTCCGATCGGAATTCCAAAGCGTTCCCTGCGTTCCTTGTTCAGAAGTTGAAGTAAGCGTCCACACCAACTATAAATTTCAACCATTTGTCCAAGGATGAGACCAGATCACGAGGCAACAGTAGCCAAAGCGTGATGTGGACCAGTTTTTGGCATCAACAGAATCCATTACTAATAAAATCAAGAAGTGTTTCCACTTCCTTATGCCTTGTGTATTAGGTCAACTAGAAAGTTTTAAAGAATCATGGGATTATATTTTTCTTTCCAGATCTGATTACTGATACGGGGGTTTGAGTTACGCCTAGATTAAGCTTGGAGTTTGAAGGTAAGCATTCCACACTTAAATTAAGTAAAATTTTTCATATAAATATATGAAAGATATTTTCACCATAAAAGTCTTGTTTATGTTTTGTTAACATTTCAAGAAAACATAAGCAATCTATTTTCTCTATAATCGAACCATGCATGTATGTTGTGTTTGGAGCTATAGCCAATTGTTTATTGTGCTCTTTTAGGCATAGCTACTTTGTTTAGTGTGTTATACTTCCTTCGGATTTATTGAGAGTTTTGTACAAGTCTCAAAACGTGTCTATGTTTTGACCCATGTCAAGGGAGTTAAACATTGACCGTGTCAATACGTTTTGATTATGAACTAGTTCAGCCCATGCTGTAGGTAATATTAACCGCCTTTTGATTTTGACTCAGGCCACCGATATGATCGGGAAGACTTATTTTGATTAGGACAACTTATTTTGACAGGGATGACTTATTTTGACTCGGGCCACCGAGATAAAATAAATGGAATTTTGACCCGCACTATCGGGTAAATAGTGGTTATTGATGCTCAAATCGGTATCGACAAGGTTGGCAGGTGACCGGTAAGAGTTCAACTGAGAAATGAGGTGTTGTGGGGGAAGATAGTAAGAGAGGACAAGAGCTTCTACTAACGGTGGCCTCGCGATGGTCTTATGAGGTAGAAGGTCCCCAGCGGATATCTTGCCTCCTCTTGTAAAACAAAGCAGTCTAAGGGTCTATTCCCCATAGCCCCTCCGACACTCAAGTTAGGACTTGGGTAGAGAGTTTTTCTTGTGGAGAAGAAGAAGATGGATCTTTTGTCAATGAGAATTGGAGACCTTCTTATACCTAGAAGGCCACCCTCCTGGTCAGAGGCCGGGGAGCCTTTTTTTGTCCTGCCGAGCGGGCTTTTTCGGGGGGGACCTTTTTTTGCTTGCTTATCGGTAATTTGGGTTCATAGGAGCGCGTTCCCCGGGGTAGGGAATGTTACCCCCTTGGGATGTGTGCGCCACTGTGTCAGACGATCGCGGCTCATCCTCGCGTTTCTTTGAGGATATCAGTGGGATCTCTGTGGTCCCTTCTGTCCATCGCTCCTCTGATAGTGACACCTGGAAAGTGGGGTTTTTCCTCCTAGCATTGCCCCCCCAGCTCCTCAGGCCCACAAGCGCCACGGGCCATGCCTGGGACTTTCCGCCCTTGAAGAATAATGGGCTCAGCGGTCTTCTTTGCTGAGTCATCACCACATCTTTCCCTCCCCAGGATACCTTGCCTGGCCGACACATGTGCCTCGTTCCTCCCTCCCCTTTTGTTACTGGTGGAAGGGGCTCTTGGGAGATTGCGTAGGACCGTTGTCCTAGCTCGATTCTCCGGGTCAGGTGCTTTCGCTTCGAGGCTAGTTGCGACAAGGGAGTAATGTGTGCCTTTTCCCCATGTGAGACATTCCCTTGTCTTGAGGTCCACGCGTCGATCAACGAACGGGCGCCTGCTGGGTGCCCATTGGGAATCGCCGGATTTTCCCTACGGTTGGGACATTTTGTGAACTTTGCCGTTTACTTTCTCTCTCCCTCTCTCTCTCTCTCTCTCTCTCTCTCTCTCTCTCTCTCTCTCTCTATCCCCCCCCCCCTCCCCTCCTTTTCTATTCGAAGGCTGCCTTCTTTCCCTTGCTCCCAGGACCCTACCTATTGCAGGGCTTCCAGAGATGACCGAAGGCTCTTTCTTCTTTAGAGGGGCGAATTTCGGAGGCTGAATCATTCCCTAGCAAGGTTGGGGACCTTGACTTATTTCACTGGGAGCAGCATTATGGGGCCCCTTTCCTTTTTCGGTATCAAGTTCCCTCTGCTTCTAACAAGGCCAATCTTCCCCCGCTAGGGCCGCTCGCGGTGTATCTTGAGTTTTTCACGGCAGGTCTTCGCTTCCCCCTGCCTCGCTTCATTCTATAGGTACTCAACTTTTACAAGGTATGTCTTTTCCAACTTTATCCTTATAGTTGGAGGATCCTCTACAGGTTCGTGGTTGTCCTCCACCGCCACCTACTTTCTCCCTCCGTTCGCCTGTTCTGTCTCCTCTTTTACTTGGAGAGGCTTCTGTCCCTTGGGGAGTGGTTCTGCTTCGCTCCTACGAAGGAGTTAGGCTTGGCCTTTACGTTCCCCCGACTTCCAGAATAGCGGTCCCATTTCGTGTTTGTCACGCGTGGAGACAACTGGGACGTCCTTACCTTGTGGAGCGCTCCGTTTTTGGGGCAAGATTATGATCACGTGGTGTCGGAGAACAAGCGATGGTGGATAGCCCTGCTCCTGGTATTGGGTCCGCAGGATCTGTCCCATCCCCTTCCGGAATCGGCTCTCCGCGTGGAGGGGCTCTCTTCCCCAAGTAGTTTCTGTTTCCCTTAGTTCCTCTGGCGGTGGATTTCGGCCTCATCTCCGATTTCAAGGACATATGTTCCAGGATACAGAAGGAACATGTCATCGAGTTATCGGCTGTGAAAGAGGAGTATAAATACCTTATAACTATTGTGACTCGATTGCAAGATGCCGAATGCTAGCAGCTCCGTGAAGAGACAAAGGTTCGGCTGGAGAAACAGAAGAGAGAGTGGGAGACCCATCTGGAGCGGCTCCAACGGGCCCATCAGAGGTTGATAGCGACTCTGATGGAGAAGCACGAAGTAGCTCTTTGGAGGGCTAAGGATACGGTGGTGGCAGAATACCAACGTTCCTCGAAATCCGTTCTCCTGAAAGAGGTTATTTCCAATAAGGTTGCTTTAGATTTTCGGAATTCTCGTGACTTTGATGATCTTCTCAGTCACCGCAGATCTGAGGCTGTCGCGCGGTTTACCGGTTCTCCTTCTTTCCAATCCTTTCTAGACTAGGAAGCCTTGGCGGGTGGGTCCAGGAACTTTTACGCTTTCCAGCTTCTATGCAATCACCAGTCCTGCAAAGACATTGCCTTTGTTAGCTTTGGAGAGGTCTTTAGGCTGTTGCCTGACTTCGGGTGGCGAGGGCCCGTTAGGGGTGTAGGGATCGCTGAGGTGTTTCGGGAAGCGAGTGTGGGCTCCGTTAACCATGGGTCCCCACAGGTTCTTTCTTTCGGGATCGGCCCCAATCCTTTTCTGGGTTGTACTCAGCCCTTGTAATCCTTTTATTAATGCGCCTTCATTTTTGTAATGAAGGGCAAAGTTGTTTGTCCTTGTGTATGATTTACTAGACTCGAATTCTTGGTTGTCACATCTTGTCTCTTCAATTTTTGTGATAAAGGATGAGGTACACTTCTGTCACTTACTCTCAATAATGGTAACCGCTCTTCGAGGTGTCTATTTCGAGGGGTCTCGTCTGTTCGGCTTCCCCTGCTATAAGAGCAGGCGTCGTGGTGTTTGTAGGTTTATTCCTTTTTTTTTGCATGATGGACTCTCCACGGCGAAGTGTGATGGCCAGAAAGCATCGTGCTGAGGAAGGGGGCATCACAGTGTTCGCAAGCCCTCCCGTGGCGTCTGCTTCCGCTCCGCCTGACGCTTCCTCTGTTGCCCCCCAGGGAGACAGCCCGCAGGGGCTCCTCTCTCCCCACTTGAGCGAAGTGCGGACTTCGGCCGGTGGGAGGGACCCACTTAGCGATTCTTGTCATGCCGACGAAGAATTGCTTAGCTTGGCGCGGGGTCCTATTCTTGGGGGACTTAATTGCTTGAATGAGGACCTCGCTTTGTGGTTAAAATTTTTCGAGGTCGAGGTATGCGCGACCCCTCTTTTTTATTCCTCACTTCCTCTTTTTCATGCCCTTGTCTTGTTCTTTGGGTGCAGCTTGCTGCCCTCATGGGTGTCGCGGCGTCTCGGCTCCGCAAGATGTCAATGCTGGATAGGTCAGAGGCGCGCCTCGGGCTGCTCGAGGTTCATTTGAGGAGGGCGAGGACAAACTCGCAAAGGCCCAGGTTGCCCTGGCCAGGAAGGAACATGCTTTGTCAGTTTCCCGTGCAGTAAGGGAGAAGGCCGGTATTGTTACTCAATTATCCTTGGCTCATTCCGCTACTGCATCAGCTCAGTCTGACTTGGATAGGGCCCTGAGAGAGCGGGCGGCGGCCTTGGAGGAGTCTCGCTAGCGGGCCGTGGCAGAGTATTAAGGGTCTAACGAGCACCACCTATCCCTTCAAGAGGCGGCAGGCCAAGCTGTGCGTGCTAATGGAGGCTGGCGAGGCGCGACTCACGGCTGTCCTTGGTCAGGTGGAAGATGGATTCCATACCTATTTGAGGGTCTTACTTGAGCATCCTGGGGTGGACCCTTTCTCGCTAGATTTGAGAGTCGCCTTATGCCTGTTAGCTCCCCCACCCCCTTAGCTTTAACGCGTTGCATGTATCGCGGACGCTAGGGTTTTTTACATGAATAAAATAAGGGAATTTTAGACGTAAGGACTTACTTGCGTTATTGCATGTACCTTTTGCCCCTTTTTCTCTCCTTTGCACTTCCCGTGCCGCCCTGGAAGAGGGAAGGTTAGAGGGTCAGGTCCTGAGGAGGACTCGGATTAGCGGTACTTCACATACCCAGCCTTGAAGAGGAACTGTTGGATGGTATTTTTTTCAGGATATGGAAGTTTGTGATGTGAGCGGTGAAAGGAGAGACATACCCATCCAACAGTTCCTCTTCAGGGTTGGGTATGTGAAATCCGTGATGTGATCCGTGAAAGGAGAGACATACCTCCCCTTCATCCCGATGAGTGAAGGACACTCCTTGGTGAGTTGGGGGGGCTGTCCCGTTAGGTGCCGCGAATGGGATGACTCCATATCGCTGAGGACCGGGACAGTTTCTTCCTTTTCTCCTAGGGGCGGACTAGGTGCCTGGTTGTCGGCCGCCGTTCTCTTTCCTGTTGCCGCCAACCCCGGGGGGAGGCGTTCCCGCTGTATTTTAGCAGGGCTGGCCTGGTTGCGCTCGTGGAGGGTTTTTGATAGGAGCACAATTTGAGCCTCGAGTTGCCGGAAGCAGGCATCAGCTGAGACCTCCTCTGGGGTTCAAGGGGCTCCGGTAATGCTGGTGAGGGATTCGTGGGGAAGGGTATTGTCCCATTATCCGCCGCTGGGAGCGTTTTAGCTGCAACCTTCTTTCCCCTTGCTATCATGAGATTCCTGGGCTTTTGAGTCATGTCTCCACAAAAGGCGCCAAATTGTTGATGCTCAAATCGATATCGACCGGATTGGCCAGAGACCGGTAGTGTTCAACTGAGAAATGAGGTATTGTGGGGGTAGAGACTAAGAGAGGATACGAGCTTCTACTAACGGTGGCCCCGCGATGGTCTTATGAGGTAGAAGGTCCCCATCGGATGTCCTTCCTCCTCCTGCAAAACAAAGAAGACCATGGGTCTATTTCCCCCCCAGACCCTCCGACGCTCAAGTTAGTACTTGGGTAGAGAATTTTTCTTATGGAGAAGATGAAGATGGATCTTTTGTCAATGAGAATTGGGGGCCTTCTTATACCTGGAAAGCTGCCCTCCTGGCCAGTGGTCGGGGTGCCTATTTTTTGTTATGCCAGGCAGGCTTTTTCGGGGGAACCTGTCAGCCTACCTAATTCGGCGGTTGCGTTCATAGGAGCACATTCCCCAGGCAGGGAAAGTTCCCCCCCTTGGGACAGGTCCGCTACCGTATCAGATGATCGCGGTTCATCCTCGCGTTTCTTTGAGGATATCAGGGGGATCTCGTTGGTCCCTTCTGTCCACCAGTTCTCTGATAGTGACACCTGTAAAGTGGGGTTTTTCCACCTAACAATGGTCACAGCATGTTTCAGAGACATTACTGTAATTTCAAGCACGAATATAAATCCTCAAATTTTATAACTTTGTGTTCATCTTCTAACGATGTTATTATTGAAACTGTACTGTCTGGATTTTATATCATTTCTGCACACATAATATGTTGTTGATTTCTTCTATTGTTTTGTTATGTATTAAATTCTATTTATGTTGTTAAGAAATCATGCATAGTTCATTTTTATTTTAGTTGATGCATACTGAGCTCACAAGCTCGTTAGTCTCTCGACATTTTTTTTTTAGATCACAAGGAGTAGCTAGTTGGTGGGTAGTGGGGTATCAAGAGTTTGGCCCAAACATTAGATGTTGTGAAATTTTAGACTTCCCACGTATGTTATGAAATTTTAGATGTTCGACTTAGCAGTCGAATATTATCAATAATGATAACTGTGTGATTCAGGTATAAATAGTAATTGTAAACATGTTATGAGACCATATATACACAGTGAAGCCCATCCTCACATGTATGCGGCCGGTCTGCTGATGTCCCGGTTGGATTCAGGGTATGACATAGAATGCGATGGAATATAGGGACTTCCACACTGGTTACTCCATATTATGTAATGTTGGACAATGTGTTAGTTAGCTAAATATGACTCTTAGAACAAACAAACAAAAAAAATAAATTTGCTTAAAAATATTCTATCATTCACTCATGTTTACGATACTAACTTTAATAAACTCTAATAAGTAATTGAAATTGGTATTATACTAATTTTATTGAGTGAATCTGCAAGCCTGAACAAATAATACTATAAACAAGCATTTGATATGGAAATAACTTGCAATTTCAAATCTAATTAGACCCTATCATAGGGCAGTTTAAAGGTAAAGCGGGTGAAGCGACCGCTTTAGGCTCCCAAATTTTAGGGACCTCATATTTACTTTTTCTCCTCTAAGTTTTTTTTTTTTTTTTTGAAATCTTATTATCATAACTATAATAACAGATTATTATAATAAATTTAAATTTAAAAATTTTAATATCTATTGGAGGTCTGATACAAAGTTTATACCTTAAAATTTTTGAAATCTTATCATTGTAGTTATAATAACTACTATTATGATAAATTAATATTTAAACATTTTAATTTAATATCTATTGGATGCCTCCTACTACATTTGAACCTTAAATTTTTTAAAATTTTATCATGCTAATAATAATAATAATTTACTATAATATATGAATATTTAAATTTTTTAAGTTAATATCTAATCAATTATATTTCTTTTATCAACTAACTTTTTAAATCAGCATTGTGTTAACCTTGAATGTTCCTTGAAACATAATAGTTAATCTTGAATGTTCTTTAAAACATAATAGTTACTTTGATATTGATGGCTTGGATTTATTTTTGGAATGAAAAATATTAAGAGAAATCATGCAAGTAGAAGACAATAATCCAATTGACATACTTAACCAAATAAAAAGACTTGATTCTTTTCCAAATGCATATATTGAATAATGTTAATGATTCCTATTACTATTCCTTCAGCCGAAAGAAGTTTTTCAAAATTGAAATTAATAAAATCAATAATCTAAGATCAATAATCTATCAAGAAAGATGAAATTAAATGTATTAGCCACATTACCAATTGAGAAAGGAATGTTAGAAAAAATTGATTACAAAAATTTAATTAATAACTTCGCATATCAAAAAGTTAGAAAAATAAATTTTAAATAATTTTTTTTTGTAGTAGATAGTTTTTTCTATATTTTTCACAAATTTTCTTTTATAAAATAGTATAAAAAACTCATAAAAATGTTTGTTTAAAACTTAATAAAATTTAATTTATATTAAATAATTAAAAATCTTATTTTAAAATTTCATTTTAGGCCTCAACTCTTCTGAGCAATGCCCTACCAAAGTGACACGTGCAAAGTCTGAGGCAATGAGCTGTCAGCTGTTTTGTTTGGAGTGATGAAGATTTTTTTTAGTCTATGATCTAGACTAGAGTGTATGAGATCTCTATATATACAGCCTGGGCTATCTAAGTGGTATTCATTAATTATGAGTAAGTTTAAGAATTTAAATTTGTACAGAAACAAAAATTTCAATCCATACTCTTTTAATTTTTTACTTAATTATATAAATCCAGTTTATAAGTGAATAATGATTAATAATTTGAATGGTAATAGGTAGTGACTTTATTCTTATTAAATTAATTATTTTTAATTATTTACTTTTCAAATCATTATGTTTGTTTAAATAAATTGGATAAGAAGAACCAAAAAAAAAAAACAAGTGAACATCATGGCTCAACTAAACCTATAATAAAAGAAGAGAAGAAAATAAAAATAGAAAAAATTAAATAGAAAAAGCACAAAAAAAAAACTCTCGCATGTACGAAATGAACGTATGAATCATCAGATGTGCAGGCGGCGGCTGCGAACGCTGAGCAACGAGACATCGTCGACGACGGGTCCGCAGAGCGAACTGAGATCGTCACTGCGCGTGTTGTACGAGGAGCTCCGGAAGACGACCCGCGTCCGCACGGAGGTGGCGGTGAACTTGAGCACGGCCTTCTTGGAGCCGCCACTGCCGTTAGACTCGTAGGGGACCTTGAGAGTGTCCTTGCCGGCGTACGCGTCAACGAGCATGGACCCCCTGCAAGCGTTGTTGGCGTCGCCGATGGAAAAGGCGAGTACGTAGGAGCGGCCGGGGACGGTGCGGACGACTTGGGCGATGGCGCTCTCCATGCCGGCGATGAGCTCTATGGCGTGGCTGCCGCTGGGGACTGAGAAGTGGGCGGCGTCTAAGAACTTGACTGCTTTGGCGGACTCGACCATCCATCCAGGGAGTGGAGAGTCAGCGTCTTCCATGTTTGTGGGTATTAGAACTCCCCATGTGGTGTTGGGCAGGATGTATGGCCCTTCTTCAAAGTCCCCATTCTTCAACATGTTTTCTGTATCAATTAATTAATTAATGTCCATTAAGTTAGTTATGTTTTTTGGTACGTACGTAGAAGACTAGCTAGAATGACTCACTGTTGGTTAACTTGGGAGGTCTGAGAGTTTTCATGGCGATGGAGTCAATGATGGGGCCACAAGCAGGGTCTTCGGAGGTGCCAGGGTTGTGAATGACCAAGTCCACTTGGTCTAATTTAGCCAGGAAGGCCCAGGCATAAGAATCCCAGCCATTGCTGCTGTACATGGTTTGCATGGGGATCACGTCTGAGTCTGGGGTGATGGAAATGTTGAGAGCTTCGTTCTGGGCGCATGTTCGAGCGGCGCTGAAGGTCAGTGAATAGTGATCGCCATTGACGAGGTTCTTCACCTTCTGCTTGATGGACGCTTCATTGCCCAGCCGGACCGCGAAGGAGCCTTCGGGGACGACGAGCAGCATGTCCTTCTGCTTCCGGCCGGCCTCGATGTACTCGACGAAGCCTGAGGTCTCCCATTCCGGAATGGCGTGTGGATCCTTAACCTCAGTCCCCTTCAGCTGTCTGGATTGAGGTCCCAGTTCGAAGTTACCATTTGGTAGCAATCCTGAGCATACAAGGTACGTTAAACAAATTAATTTATGTACAAACATGCATGCATCTGAAAAGTAATGATCTGTGGGTGTCTTGAGAGGGATGCATGAGAGAGTATGAATTATTTAGTTTCACATCAAATAGGAAATTAAGTTAAAGATGCTTTGCTTATATATATCCATTTCAACTTATATTGATCAATGTTGATATCTAAAGAAGAATGATGGGTGTTTTTTTGGTCTTTTTGAAGCGCACTCACTAGTTGCCACCTATGGATATGCTATGCACAATTACTACTAATCTGTTTTTCTTTTAATTAATATAGATAAGCTATTAAAAGCACCTACATGTGGTTCGAATCCTAAACCTATTTTTATAATAGAGAATGAGTTACCAATTTTTCTTACGAAGGTTGATAATTACTAATTTGTTCTACCAATTAATCTGTTCCTGCGGTTTTTGAAGTAAAAAAAGCATTGTCTAACAATTAATTACCTTTCTTATTCTAATAATATATAAAACTTAAAAAGCTCAATGATCTTGTGATCAAGCTAAAAGTACTTAGTATGAGAGGGAGAGAAAGATCAAATTAAAGAATAAATGGGGAATAAATAAGAAAAGAAATAAAGTCGTTAGAGATCGATGGAGGTGGAGATATCTCACCGTCGGTGAAGGCGAGGGCCACGCCGGCTGCGGCGAAGCACAAGGAAAACACTAATCTCAAAACAAAGCCTTGCATTTTGGCAACGTTGGAGAAACATCAAAGCGATGACCCATCAGTTTATAGATCTCCACTTGTCAAACAAACCTCGTATTTCCAATTAATCTCGTGAATGCCACTCTGCTCCCACGTGTGACGCGATGGTGCGAAGAAGCCACATTTCCAATTTTTAATTAAGGGATTTTCTTATATTACGTAAAATGACGATTTTGCCCTCGACTGGCAGGCACATGCAAGATTCCCATCCCACGAGGCATTGTAGACCGGGTTGACGTGATGTCCCCGAGGGCATTCTCGTCATTTAACAAATAAAATCACAAGATTATAGTGTTTTTTTAGCTGTAAGTTCATGCACATCTTAAATCTAAATACATCAAACCGGGTATCATACCGAATTGTCATGGGACTATTACAAAATTATCCTCACAAAAAGATCAAATAAGGATCACAAAAACATAAACCAAACGGAGATGACGTTTATTAAGATTTGTTGTGATTTTATATTAATGATCATATGAAGAATTAAAAAGACATGAGTTCCAAGGGTGCACATGGAGTTTCATCAGATAGCACCTGCTTTAGGGTTCCTTTGTTATTGAAAAACGGGAGAACTTGGGAAGGCAGTAGTGTGAGTGCATTAGAATACTGAAACCGACCTGACAAGCCTTGTGTCATGTCTCAAAGAATTATCCTTCTTTCATGTGGCTCGACCAGATCTCATGCCGGATATAGTGGCTAGTGTTGGCCCCAAGTCCCTTCTTTCAAGCTGACCAGACTTGACCAGATACTGCAATGGTGCATGAATAATAAGCCAAAGATTTTATGTTCTTTGAAGTTTGAGTCACATTGGTTATAAAAAGTCCTTAAGATCAACTGTAATAAATAGGGTGGTTTGAAAGAGTTCTATCCCCAAAATAAAAATTTGGCAGGGAGCTGGAACTCAACAACACATGCCTGGTTGGCATGTGATTCAATAATGTTGGTGATAATGGTTTTATTCCGGAAATTAGGAAATATGTTTTCCAAAAGTTGGCCAAAAGGAGTGGGATGATGTAATCATCCTTTTTTGATGCAAAATCAAAGCAGATCCTGATCAATAAGAGAGATTAATTATGAAAGGTGAAAATTCTTTAGGAGAGATTTCGGTAGAGAGGTTGGTCACGATCGATGATCATTCTTTTTCTTTCGCTTCACTCGATCAAAGCTTCTTCTAGAGATCGGTCTTCGGGTATCAAACCTCATCGAGAGAGAGAGAAAGAGAGAGAGAGAGGAGATCTAAGGGCTAGTGCTAGGGAGAGCCTCCGACGCTCAAGTTAGAACTCAAAAAACAAAGGGAAGAGAGAGAGAGAGAGAGAGAGAGAGAGAGAGAGAGAGAGAGAGAGAGAGAGAACTCAAGAGAGATACTATAATTCAGAATGGGTTTCCAAATAGGCATCAAAATTAATTTTAGAATTAGAATTAGAATTAGAATAAGAATGCCTTCTTCATTGGCAAACGACTTCTTTTTTTATACCAAATTCCAATTGAAATGAAATCTTTAGGAGGAATCAATGAAACGACATCAATTCAAATCCTGGATCTTCGAATTGAGAGAGATATGGAGAGAGATCAAGAAATCTCACTATTTCTTAGATTCATGGATCAAATTCGATTCAGTGGGATCTTTCACTCACATTTTTTTCCACCAAGAACGTTTTATGAAACTCTTTGACCCCCGAATTGGGAGTACCCTACTTTCACTTGATTCACAGGGTTCAACAAGCAATCGATATTTCACGATCAAAGGTGCAGTACTGCTTGTAGTAGCGGTCCTTATATCTCGTATTAACAATCGAAAGATGGTCGAAAGAAAAAATCTCTATTTGATGGGGCTTCTTCCTATATATGACACACTTTAGCGCCCTTATATGTCACATGTCTACAGTTATTTTTACTACATAACACTTAACCCCCAAATCTCTAGACCCACCTTCTTTTTGGCTCGATACGGCCTAAGCAATTCGATCATCTGTTGTGGCATGGCCAGATCATAAGGTTGTTATTGGTTGTCGGACTAAGAGCTGCATTTTCGATGAACCGAGTTGATGAGGTCCCCAGTTCATAGCCATCTCAATTGATGGGTCATGATTTCCAATGGACACAACACTTCAATTTTTGAAGTGTCTTCTGCTCAAAAGTAATGGTGGAATTCGGTGGAGAAGATCATTGGTGTGGCTAACCATAGAATCGTCTCGAAGCGTTCCAGATATACAGTTCTAAGTGTCCCTCATCTAAGGGTGCGTCCGTTAAGCAAGTCGCTTGGGCCTTAGGATCCCAATTAAATTCCCTCGTGGAAGCACGTTTGTTAGTATTGTCTGTAAATAGGTTTGCAGAGGGCAAGGGTTTTACCTTTGTTATCTTTATTTTCTTCTCGATTGCTGCTTAAGAAAACCTTTAACCCCCCGCCAAGCCATCCATCTTCTTCTCCCCAAACTGAGGTAATGGAAGTTCTCCCTTTAGCCTCTAGGGAGCAGGTCACCAACATTGAGTCAGTAGCTTGTACCTTCAATTTCCCTAAGCTCATCCAATTAGGAGATGGGGCTTCACTATTGAGTTGTCCCCTTTTAGAGTTAGGCTTCCAATCTCTATGGAGCTAGTCAATTCTCCTCGGTCAAGGGAATACGCTTTGTATATAGAATCCTTCTGGGTCGGTTCTCGTCTTCCTCTTCCACCTCTGTTCTTCAAAATCCTATCTTTTCCTAACTTGACGACCACACAACTCGTTCCCAACTCATGGAGAATCCTCTTTGGGTTCGTCATCTAATTTCCTCGACTCGATCTCAAGCCTTCTTTCTACTAGTTTTGCCTTTTTTTGCTTTGAGAAAACATCCTCACTTCATCAATGGTACTATTTTACCGCCAGACTCCGTAGATCTTTCTTAAGGAAAGCCCCTTCTTCCATTTATAATTGGAAGTTTGGATTTTTCTATGTTTCATGTGAAATTGGGTGGATGATCTCAACCTCTTCAGACACCCCAATCACTGATCTAGATTTCAAGGTAGAGATATCGTCTACTGAGGAGGAACAACTGGCTTTTCTCCAAAGTAGTGAATATTTTCCTTTTGCCAACTTAGTCATTGTAGAAAACCTCTGCAAAGTCGGGCTTTTCCTACTGGCAGGTAGGACATCGTCCTTTTAATAGAATTCAACAAGTTCTTTAATTTAGACACAATTAATTGGTTGATCTCTCAGCTTCAGAGGTTAAGGAGGTAGACGCCTCGGTAGATTTAGCTCCTAGAACTTGGCGTTGCCGAGTGGTTTTACTTGTGGAGTTAAATACTGAGCTGGACTCATCCTCCTGATGTGTGCTCCGCAAGAGTACAGGTCGTGTCAAGTAATAAAGTGGACTAAAAAGTCGGATGTCGAACCCACAGATATCAAGAAATACTAGTACTGATCATCTATCTATTATTTAGCCTATCCAAAATTTGGTGGTGTCCTAAACTAATCTAATTACTAAAACCAAGAAAACCTAAGAATTGGAACTCACGAAAGGCAGGTTGAGATAGCATAGGCAATCAATCATAAAAGGGAGATATTTGAGCAATGACTTTCCCTCGGGTTCTTATAAAAATATATGGATAGAGATTTCTATATTGATGATTGGAAGGTTTTCGATGAAGAGTTCTTAAGATTTATTAGATCCTTTTCTCAAGGCGATCCATACCTAATACCCTTATGGTATGAACGTTTTGGGGAACCTATGTCTTGGAAGAGTTATGGGAATAAGACATCTAAAGGATTCGCTCTCCTTAGCACCTGATCTCTCCTTGTACTCACAAGTCTCTCTATTGAGGTAGGTCTACACACGGAGAGGTGTTTGTATCTTCCCCTGGTGGACTAAAATAGATTTCAGAGTTATCGCTATGTAGAAAACTATTACCATACAAAACGCTCAATAGATCTCAAAACTAAAACCAATCATTTAATAATAGAAATCAAAATCACAAGTTATGCTATAACCCAAGGGTTCATCATACCCAAGTATCTAACAAATTAGTTCCACATAAAAGGTGATCACAAATCCAATACAAAGTAAATCAGAATGAAATAAACATAAAGAAATATACTATTCCCTCTACTGTTGGCAGCGTGTATGGATTTGCGATGAAGATCTTCCTTCAAGCCCTCACCGTCATGATCCAAACTCCAAGATGCAAGATGTCAAATTAGAAGATGGAAGACCAAAGATCAAAGATACAAGATCCAAAAACCCCCCTCTGTATTTGGAAAAGATCTGATGCGTTTTGGGTCCGCATGGGCCAGACTCAAGTAAAAACTTGGGTCTGGAACAGGTTGAAAACTCGCCACATCGGCATCTACACAGGTGCATGGGCACCTGTCTAGTCTTCTGAAAAAGCCAGAGAAAACACTATCTTCGAATCTCGAAGCCAAACGGGGGCCTACACGGGCGCGTTGGTGCCTGTGTGGCCCTCGGGAAATTGGACATATTGGCTTCAAGTGCTTCAGATGGACGCATACACTCGTGTGCACGCCCGTTTGTCCTTCTATCCTCCTGGTTTTTGCCTCAATTGATGCCAGATTTCTTCCTTTCGTTGCTTGAAGCCTTCTATTGTCTTGTAAATCAAAATTAACATAAATTAAGTACCAGTGGACTATATTTCCTCCAAATAGCATGCAAAGTGTAGATGAATATGATATGAAATTATGGATTTTTAAACACATATCAAACTTCTCCACACTTAAGCGTTTACTTGTACTCAAGCCAACAAAACAATAAAAATAAAAGAAGAGATAAGTGTTTAACCTCTAGTTGAAGAATAAATAGTTTTGCTTTACTTAAGAGTTTACCATTGACATATGTATTCTTCTATTTCAAGCCTCGGACCTAGATCAATCCCATGACACTGTTCTGCTTCTAATATCCCAATCTCTCCGAGAAATTATCTGTTGTTATTATTATTTATTTATGTATTTTTATTTTTCATTTTATTTCAGTTTATTTCATTTCCTTTTATTTTATTTTTATTTCATATTTGAGAGCGACATGAAAACAGAGAATCCATATAGCCAACCCAATCTAGTATGGGATTAAAGCTTAGTTGTTGTTGTTGTTGTTGTTGTTGTCACAAAAGCACTTGGAGTCATTGAAGATAATATGTAAAATCTGAGTATTTTTATAATATTATTTATCCGTAATTGTTTGGTTAATGAATGTAATTCCCCAAACTTGAATTTAATTGGGTTTTATTTGGAATGGGGGTTAACAACTTAATTAGGGTTAATTGGGATCATCAGGGACCTACTAATGATTTTAAGGAAAAGCTGGGTTTAAGTGGAAATTGGTTCCCTCACACACAGGAGGACTTGCATGCAAATTCTGAGAAGTAGGAGGGCTCATTACTAAAAAGCCTTGAGAAGTTATGCATTTGGATGATAATTTGGAGGATTATAAGGGACTCTTTACTAAAATCCCATGTGAAAACCTTGCACGAGATTATTTTACTAGTAATCAGCGGCTAGATGAAGTGTTTATAAAGCACTTCATGGTCCAAGGAAAATTTTAATGCCTACCTTTATAGCCTCAAGACATCACAGAAGTTTTAGCGTCTCGTGCTATAGACTACCACAACTACGATACAAGAGGAGACTATAAAGGTAGGCATATAAATTTTCCCTGGACAGTCTCCATTTCCTTTAATTCCCCTCTGGAACCCTAGCCGCCGCAGCGCGAATCGCCCAAGACTGTCCATCAAAAGTTGATCCTGAGCCCCCGCCCAAAGATGATCATTATATTGCCGTCATGAGGTTTATATAGTTGGGAAAAGCTGAAACATGACGTAACTGGGCCGTGTTTATCCTAAATTTATCTTTGGATAACTTTCGGATAACTTTGGGATTAAGTTAACGTGTTTTAGATTATTTTAAGGTAAGCACGGCCGTGTTAATTTGAAGCACAGTCGTGCTTCCACCCACGCTCTTTTTTAGCTCTGCACAGTCTTCATTAAATGTTCGATCGGATAACCAAATCAACTCGTATTAACCTAAACTTTTAACAGGGTATTCCTAACTCTTCCTTCTTCAATTTGGATGGTGGAGATTTTATTTGGAATCCTAGATATTTTGGAATAAATTTTGGAACTCTGCAGCTTGTTTATAGATTTTGGCTTTAGGAAGCACGACCGTGTTTAGCATCTGCACACCCGTGCAACATTTTTTTGACGCATTTTGAGTACAGAGACTTGCATGGGCTGGAGCACGGTCATGTTTAAGGCGTTGCACTTCTCTGTAAAGGCCCTTTTTCAGTTGGTTTCATAGTAATTTGTCCCTTTCTCGCTCTTTTTGTTCCGGGTACCTATTTATTTGTCCAACACACAAACATACCCAAAGAAGCACAAAATTATAGAAATAGATGCAAGAAGCGGGATAAGTGCATATAAATATGATAAGGAATATATGTATAATTATGCACTTATTAAATGCCCCCACACTTGAACTTTTTCTTGTCCTCAAGAAAAAAAAATACAATCTCCCAGAAAAAAGATGAGTTTATGATCTCCGATCTCAAAATAGTTGGGAGTCCCTCTGGTGTCCTGGAGAATATAATGTTAAGTGTCTGACTATTTTTATGAAAAATAGGTCTTGTCTTCTACTCAAGCTCCCAACGTGTGCGCGTGTAACCCTTTTCTAATGGTGCCACTTACTAGCGCATGCCCGTCCCAACTAGTCTTGATCTTTTCTTATTTACTAAACTATTTCTCTCAACTCTTTTAGCTAGGGGTAGTTGCTTCATACATCCAATGAGGTAGCATTTTCTCCAGGTAAGTCATCAAGTGAACATTTGTGATGCCCAAGGTCCGACTTGCCGGCTTCAAAGGTGATAGCTCTTTTTACCATCTTTTATATACCGGTAGGGCATCCCTAATGGATCCGAATTGCCGGCCGGTAGGGCATCCTTGACAGATCTGACTTTTCGATTATTCCAGCTATAATAAACGTATTTTATTTTTTATTTTCCTTTTTCTTTTTGTTTTGTTTTCTTTCCTTTTTTTTTTCAAAATAATAAGAAAATATCAGCACTCCTCTAATGGTTAAACTAATGGGAGTCCAAACCTAAGTGGGCAAGTGTCAACAAAGTCAAGGTTTGTGCTCAAAATTTTTGTAAAGTGTCGAGTAAAGGCAAGACTAAATATATATATAGTTTTTCTAAAAATTTTGGCACCTAACGCTAATGTCAACCTAGAATCAAAGGGGACTCCCATTAATTTGCTCATAGATCATCTTAAATCAGCACCCATTATAAAGCAATATAATCACTCAATGATAATCCCTCCCCCATACTTAAATTGTGCATTGTCCTCAATACACACAATATATGTACTAAAACGAATATTACATGTGAGAGCAAGATGGGTGAGAGGGATAGTGGACTTAGCTCATTGTGTGTCGTGATGTGTTTTGTCCTTTCATTGTGTTTCCTGCCAAGTGTGAATCTCAACTTATCTTAAGGAATATTGAAGGCAAAGAAAAGGTGAAACCCCATCGCATATATAAGACTAAACCATTATTAACAGACTTACTCAACTAAAGTACAAAAGTACAAAAGTGGTGAAAAACAAAAGAAAAAAGAAAAAACCATAAAAATAAATATAAAAATAATAAAAAGATAAAAGATGCTCATGTGTTGAAGAAATCACCACCATCGTCGCCATCGATGGCATCATCGTCATCAAATGCGGCCGCATCCTAGGGAAATACTCCAGTCTGCATCGTGGGTGGGACAGGAGGCCATGGTGGTAATGGATAATCGGCACCTTATTGTAGGAGAAGGTAGTCGACTCCGCCCACCAGCCAATGAAGGTGCGGTCGACCTCGGTGAATGTGGTGGCTAATGGTGGAGTTACTGTAGGTACTATCCTTACTGGAGGAGGTGGAGGTGTTGTACTAGGTCCCGCAGCGGCTCTTGGTGAGGCTTTGTCGGGCTATGCTCGGAGGTGGTTTTGAGGTAAAGGGGAAGATAGATGGGTATAAGAGGCTCGAGTTCGCGGTTGCTTAAGAGGCGCGGCGGCTCGAGTTCACAATATTTAGATCTAGGGTTTTTGGCTCGAGCATGCGCTATAGACACGTCTTGTTTAATAAGAACGGTCGTGCTCTTCAGAAGCACAATCGTGTTCATTTCAACCTTGATTTTCCTGAGAAGTGTATGGCTTGAAACTCGGGTGTGCTCGTGCCCGTGCTTATTTCTCTAGTAGAACACGCTTGTGCTCTTTAGAAGCATAGCCGTGCTCTACGTTCATGCTTCGCCTTTCGTATCCTGAGAGATGCACGGCCTAGAGCACAGACATGGTCCTGGCCGTACAACATTATATTTCTTATTTCTTTCCTCCACGCTGCTCTGTTATCCTTCTTCCTATGTGTTAGTAGCTCCAAATATGAAAGATTAGTCATTAAACCTTTTGGAACACACATAATCAATGAGCATCATCAACTGAATGAAGTTCACCACTAATGTATTTTAATCTAAAAAGTTTAACTAAAAAAAACTAAAAACTAACCGAGCTTGGGTTGCCTCCCAATAAGCGCTAGATTTTAGGTGTCTAGTTGGACTCCTTTATGTTATTCTAGTTCTTTGATTATCAGAGCTGTTGTATCCTTCTCAAGACCTTCCCCTTTGTATGTAATTCGCCACTTCTTTGCAGTCTTGATAGGCTCCGTATATAACTTATCATCTCGCAGGTATACCCTTTCAGTGAACATGGAAGATCATATTGTAAAGGCTATGCCTTTTATGGACTAATGAAATATTCTACTTCCCCTAATTATATTTTTAGTAATTAAATCCGTTCTCTAAATAATATCTAGAGATATGAGGGGTTGGTTTCAAAGGTGTGCCTAGCATGAATTAATATTAATAGAGGGTTTTGAATGCAAAAGAACCAAATTAGATAATTCCTTTTCTTCAATAGTTAGAGATTAAATTAAGGAATTAATAAATATGAAGGTTTAAAATGCAAAGAAAACCCTCTCAAGGTGGAACGAGTTAATGGTTTGTATAATAAGTTCATAAGAACTCAGGGATTCTTTATTAAAATGTGTACAATGTTATGGTTGAACAATCAAAGGGAGCATATGATTAATATGAAGAAGTCAGGGACATAGCTGCAAAACAAACATATATATATATATAAAAATAGGGGACCACGTGAACACGGCCATGCAGGCGTCTCCCTTCTTTTGAATTCAACGGCAGGATTAAGCGGAAGATTTATCAATGGTTATCCAACGACCTTCATAACGACATGTGGGAAAAACAAATCGAGAGAAAGCTTTAAAGCATCAACGAAATGAGTTTCCCTCTCTTTTTTTTTCTCTCCACTCCACCTCTGACAGTGCGTTTTTGCATCACCATTGCCACCTCGAGCGCACCACCTGACATATCGTATGATAAATGGAGCAACTAGAGCCCAACTCTACTCACTCGTTCCACCGATCATAGAACTCGCTCAACTACTGCTCCCCCGCCTCGAGTAGCGACTGCTACTGTTCGACGAGAGAGAGAGATCGGGGGGGAGGATAGGCCGCGGACAGCGACCAGCTTCTGCGACTGGACCTCGCCGGAGTCCGCTCCTCGGAGAAGGTGTACAATCACAGTGCAAGGAGTAACGGACTTCATGACAGCTACCACACTGGAGTGACTGCTTCTCGGGAGCACTGCAAACCACCTCTTCTCCGGTGAGCCCTCATTCTCTTCCCTGTAAGTTAGTTGCATGAGTTCAGCCTAGCATGCATGCTTAGACATGGAGAACACTCATTGTGGGAAGTGGAAGCTAGTGGTGGTTATTTAGTTTGATAAGTTTTACTCCACTGAGTTTGTAGAGATGCTAAGAAACAACAATGAGATAAGAATGCATGCATATTCCCCATTATTTCTCCTTGCTAGGCTCCAGCTACGCTGGTTTAAATGAACTAAATATCAACAATGGGAAGATAAAACTATTTCTTATGAAAAAGCATGACCATTAAACCTGTAAAACCTATTTAAATATCTCTTGCTATAATGGTATAGTCCTAACTAAGAGAGTGAGGCTGCAGCCTTTGACTTTGAATATAAGGATATCATTTAATAGAAATGATATCCAAGTGGTAATTTCCATCATAAGGTATATCCTGACAAATTGCACACATATATATATATATATATATATATATATATACATATATATAGCCAATAAGCCCATTATGGGAACTTAATGGGCATAAATGCAAATACGAATACTGAGACTGTATTTTGTCTGGTAGAGATATTGAAGTAGAGCGTTGAGGCGCAATGCAATATTTAATTCGATAGCTACAAAGCCAGGTAGGTGTTCGCGCCGGTGTTGTGAGTATCTCTACTCATAGCCCTTTTTGTTGGCCTTTGCTTATTTGCTAGATGGATGTTGAAATCTATTTTTTGTTTTATGTGTCATTGTTTGAGATTTTGTATGATTACTATTTGCTCGAAGATGTGACCTTCTTGAGCAACTTATTTGTTGTATTTCTGTTGTATGCCTCTCACTTGCACGGCATGATACTTATTTTAGGCCACCTGCACTGGTCATTCCTGAGTTATTTCAGGCCCATTGCCAGGGGGGCTCATACCCTGGAACTGCTATAGGCCCTCCAGTGGGGCTTATACACTGGCCATGTGCACATGTATATTTAGTAGTGCTACTTTTCAGCTTAGGCTGACATAGGTATGGATTGTTTGACCAGCGACGGCCGCGTTGAGTCATACCACAGTATCCATATGCCTGCGAGATTCATGGTTTGTTGTAACTCCATTTCTTTGTTGATATCATACTTGTTGATATGTACTTGCTTGGATCATTGATTATGGCTTCTCGCCACACTATTGTCCCTCCTGCGACCTTATTGAGCCTTTCTTTGGCTCATATACTTGTTGACATCTTTTCAGGGGACGAGCATGTTCAGGACGAGGCATAGGCGGGGAGACTCTTGACTATTTGCTTACTCCAGTTATTGAGGTCTGCGTACCTCTCAGTTTCATTTTATGAGAGAGAGAACTTTGAACTTGTACTTTGTTTTACGCTGATGACACTAGGGGTGACTATTTGTACCTATGTTCGGAGTTGTATAAACTCCTCCTTATCTTATTATGGTTAATATTATTCCGCTATTACTCTGATTTATACCAGGAACCTGAGTCCTTGCATCTAGGTGGGGCCTTGTCCCTGTTTGGGTGAGGCCAGTTTACCGACTTGCCTGGACCTGGGTCCGGGGCGTGACACACATACTTTTAATTCGTGTTACCCCCAACAACTGTTTTAGCAACACTAAGTGGTGTCTTCTTTTGGCTCCTTGTGTTGCATCTAAATTACTGTGCCATCTATATATTTCCTTGATAATGAAGTTTTGTACCAAGGGTTCAAAGATCACCATGACATCAATGATGGGTTTGATCGGGCACTCTTCCTCCTTATTAGGGTTCATAGAGCAAAGTTCTATACTTTCTCCCTTTTCTTGGAACACGGACTGGACTTGTTCATTCAGTTCTTGTGGCAGTACCCATTGAGAAAAAGGATGGGGAGGATTAGTGTCTTCATTATCCTTACTAGATGGTGGTGTATGCTCAAGGAGGTCCTTCATATTTTGCTCCAAGAAGGTGTACACAAGTTGTTCTGGTAGCTTCTTTAGTTTTGACTTTGGTGGTTCCTCAATGAATGGTTTCTTCTAAAGCTTTCTTGACTTCCTCCTCAGAACAGTCCCTTGCTTCTACATCCATGCTTTGGTTGAAGTTCGTCTCAATGTCCTGTTAGGGCTCCTGGTATTCCATATCCTATCCCTTTACATCATCCTTACCAATGATTTGCTCGACGGGTAGTGCCTCACAAACTACCAATTGGGAAACAGGTGTTGTCTCACTCAAGAATAGATTTGTGCTTTCTTTGAACTTGTTGATAAGTGTTCAAATGAGCATATTTACTTATCACTTATGAACATGTTTTCATATCAAATGCATTGATTTATAGCCTGCAGGTACTTAAAATGCTTCATATTTTGTAAATAGGGTATATATAGGTCACCCCGATGAAAAGGAAGCATTTATCAACAAAACGAAGGACAACCGAAGACATTTTGAAGAAAACAGGAGTTAAACGGCCTAGTAAACGGCCATTCACACCTGGGCACAGGAGTAGACACCCAAGGAGATGAACTGCCTTGTGAATGGCCGTTCAACTGCCGGTTCAGAGTAACCTGTGAGCTGAACGGGATGATGAACCGCCACTTCAACTACCGGTTCAGAACAAGCTGTGAGCTGAACGGACTGATGAACAGGCCTTTCACGAGGCCGTTCATCGTAACCTTTGCAGTTCCACTGGCCCAATCAAGGGCAATGTTGTAATTTCTTAAGTAAAACCCTAATCCATGGGTATAAATAGTTAAGTATAAGAGTTTAGAAGGGAGGTTGGCTTGGGAGAGAGGCTAGAGGAGAGATTAGGGCTTGGGGGTCATCTCCCCCAAATCTTGAGAGTAGAAAACCATTGGAGTTACAATCTTGGAGGTAATGGTGTTCTCTATTACCTTTTCATTGGTTTGTAAGCTTTTCCATTTTAGTTTGAGTCCCCATTTATGGGGAACTAATCTATTGGTACTTGGGTATGTTGAACTTTTGGATTGAGCATTAATAGCATTGAATGTTTATGATGATTTGTTGGTATTCTCTTGAATGTCTAATGAATGTTATGTATTGATTGTAATTTCATTACTAGAAATTACTTGTGTGCAATACAAGGGCTAGAGCTAGCGCCTCCTTGTATTAGGAACTTGCTTCATTAGAGAGTTTCATGAGTACACTGAGGAATCTGGTACTAGAAGGGCGAACGACTCTTTCATACGAATTCACCCCCATGATTCTTCCAATATACATAAATTTCCTTGAGCTTCATATCAAGTCCTAGGAGACTAGTTATCCAATCACCTTGGAAGAGGGGTTGGATATAATTTAGGAATTATCCCTTGAACTTCATATCAAGTCCTAGGAGACTAGTTATCCAATCACCTTGGAAGAGGGGTTGGATATAATTTAGGGATTATTGGCACAAGAAATATCAACCTTGATTCATAAACATCTTTGCTCATCTTTAGAATTGAAGTCCAAAAGGGATGCATACCCAAGTATCCTCTCTTGCTATTGATTTACCCCAATCAACTGTCGATTTTTAGTTCTTACGTTCAATCCTTTTTAGTTCTTTAGTTTTGAAAACCAAAACCCCCCAATTTACCATTTAGACTAGGTTATTAAAGCTTGGTTTACACTTAGCAATCTCTATTCCCTGTGGTTCGACATCCGACTTCCCATAGTCCACTTTATTACTTGACCACGACCCGTATACTTGCGGAAAACATGCACCCATCACTTGTACACTACTTCCTCCAAATCCAATTCCTTGACCTCCCTAGATTCTAGCTCTTGAACGGCTTCTTTGTTACGTTGAATATAATACGCAAAGATATCTTCCAATGACGGTTGCCCATGTTGCGATGCATCAAACTGAGTGTGATCCTGGTCTCCTAAAAGGAAAGACATTGTTAATCCGGTAAAGAATATTCAATTAGGTACAAAGGATAACGAAAATCTAAGATCAAGATTTTTGGATATATACCTTTTTTTAATTTTAAATTTTAAATTTTTTGATTTTTTGATTTTTAAGATAAGAAGATAAGATAAGATAACTAAAATAACAGATGTTCCTAGCGTTGCAAGTCCCGGGTAATGGTACCAAAAACTTGATGCACGCACAAATATACTTGACACTCTCCTGAAGTATACGGGGTCGATCAAGTAGTAAAGTACCCAAAGGTAGGGTAGTCAAATCCAAAGGGACTGGACACTAGTACTAATTATCCTTTATTACTTAGCCTAAAATAAACTATGTGTGATGATTGGATATCTGAATTAAAAGACTAATGCGAACATTTGGGGATTGGGGTCAATCAGAGATAAAATATAGCACCTTAGATCACAATCCTCCTAGGATATAATATAGTTAGACAAACACCATTGGTGTCCTCTCCACTTGCATAATGTCTTATGGGAGAAACCTCGAACCACACAAAAACTATTTCCAACCGACATGTACGACTTTTCATATAGAAAATAGTCCAATTAAGAGTGTATAAAAACATATATATATATAATTTTCATAATAAAGCTTAGCGCATAATTGTTCAAAAATATATACGATGATATTGCGGTAAATACTTATCGTATTTCAATCAGTATGTTCTTTGAGCGTAACTTTATGCTCTACGCCAATATCTGATAAACAGAAATTCATTCTCATTATATTTTCTATATTTAACATTATTTCTAAATATACTTATTGTACAAAATGTTGGGGTGTCATCACGGAAATGGGTCATGGTAGTCCTTTTTACTTTCTTTTCCAAATTAAACTCAAGGAAATGGGTTGCAACCCATTCCTTCACTATTTTAGTTTTCATATCTATGCTTCCCCTAATTCACGGGGTTGAGTGCATGCTTATCCATCTGAAAATCAAAGAGAAACATATGTACATATACACTCTTCTCCTCACCTTTGGTTGCTAATCAAGACAAATGAAAACCAAAAAAAAACTCTCTTTAAACTCAACCTATCTTTAATTCCCATGTATTCCATTTCCGTTAAATCCCATGACCCATGAATTAACGAACTAACAGCCAATCATGCACTTTTCTTCCTCTTTTCTCATGTTTCTATTATAAAACCCAAGGGAAATAAAACAAAAACATGTGCAAAAATGCATGTAAACCATTCCTTCTTTCTCTCTTTCCATTCTCCTGATTAAACCGGTATTAGCTGTGTGCTAATAACCCAAGAAACAATAATATATTTGAACCCTAAAAAATTAAAATAAACCCATGTGCAAAACTCTTTCTAATAGTGCTACACATATATATATATTTCCATCTCTTGTTTCATAAAACCCCATGGCCCATATATATTAAACCTTGGCTTTACTACACACTAATATAGTAGCAAGATAGAACTCAGAGGATCACCATGCATACACACCCATTATCTTCATTTCTTTTCGTAAACCCATCCATTAATAGGCAGAATTCATGTTCTTATCTTGAGATAGTTAATTGTGTGCTAATAACCCATGAAACAATAACATATTTGAACCCTAAGAAACTGAAATAAACCCATGTAAAAAACTCTTTCTAATAGTACTACACATATATCTTTCCATCTCTTGTTTCATAAAACCCCATGTCCCATATATATTACACCTTAGCTTTACTACAAACTAATATAGTAGCAAGATAGAACTTATAAGATTACCCTGCATACACACCCATTATCTTCGTTTCTTTTCGTAAACCTAACAAGCAGAATTCATGTTCTTATCTTGAGATAGCTATTCATTGGTTTATGATAGGGTGGTTATAAATGGGGACACGTGGCACACAAATGTCCAAGCATGTGCATGTCATGTGACAGTCCTTACAGTGCGAGACTTACTTCCTGTCTGTGGCCGAGCTCCTCCACCTCGGAATTCATCACAATTTCCGAGGTCCTCATGGAGGAGCTAGGAAACTTACATGAAGGCGAGTTACCTTTAACTCCTTTTCCAGCAGCTCTCAATACAGCATTTCTCGAAATCTTCTAGAAGCTCAGTCAGTTACAGAAACAGGTAGACAGTTGAGAAACGGTTAAACGGTTGAGATGCCAGCCTGGAGTCTAGAAACTTATAGAACCGTGCTGAGCTGGATTTGCTGAGCTGGCATGCTGAGTTGGCACCCACGTGCTAGAATTCAGTGGCTTCTTCTCCAAGTATCACCCCAGTCTCCAGACCCTATAAATACCCCTGCTCCCCAGTAGAAAAGCATGAGTCTTCTGATACGGCGAAGCCCTGCCTCTCGGGTGATTGAAGCTCCTCTCCTTTTCCTCCTTCTCCATCTCCATTTCTCTCATTCCAGAGCTCGATCATGGAGCTCTGAGCTGTAATTCCAGAAGAAATTTAGTGGATTCATCCTCTGAGAAGAGGATCGTGGTTTTTTCCCCACATTTGGGGTTTTCCACGTATATTCTTGTGTGCTCCTCTTTGATCTTGGTTTTCTTCTTTGATCTTCTGATCCTTGTTCTTCCCTCTCAAATACAAATTTAAAGTGTTACTCGAAATTGGGGCTTGATCCAATTTTGGAGCTAACAGTTTAGTTAAAGGTTTTATTCTTAGGTCTATGTCTTAGTACTAAGGATGTTTGTTATGGTTTAAGTCTTTCTCTTTAGTGTTGAGCAACACTTAAGTCACCAGAGTTCACTGGACTCTTATTATACTATTACAAAGAGTGTTTTTCTTACCAACTAGTTACAGGACTCTTGCAATAGCTTGCAACTTCTCAATCCTTTGTCTTCCTCGGAATAAGACATAACCATGGTTAGGAAAAAGAGTAGAATAAAGGAAAAGATGAAACCTTCTCAGCTATGTTTTACAGAACTCCGACAAAGCCTCAGTGCATATTCGGACCAAAACACTACTACTATCCCTCGGGAAAAGGGAATAGACGCTCACTCTTGAATGCTCACTCACAGATCCTCAAAGAACAACTCACTCAAAGCAAGCCTTTCAATCGAGTTCCTTCTCCTTTTTATAGACGCGAAGAGCTCGGAACGAAGGTAATGTTAGCATGCCTTGGTTTTGATTCAACCTGCTGATGAACAATGATCCGTTGTTCGAGAAGAAGAGCTTCGTTAGTTCTTAGCGTTTGGTGTGATGACGCGTCTGTCCATCAAGTAACTCAGAGAAGAAGCACAATGCCTCGTATTCGACATTCTCTACGATGAAAGATGGTGATTAACTAATGTTGATAACATTGAGTTGGTGAAATGCGGTTCCTATTATTTTGTTTCCTCCTTCATACGACGGGTGACGTTTCCATGAGTTTCTCCGAAATAATTGGAGAGTAAAACACGTTTTCTTTGAGTGTTTTCTTTTTTTTTTTTATCAGCTATTGCTTTGGATTTTAATAAAATCTCTCCCTATCCAAACCGTTACTTCAAGCACGTGCATGGATTATGATGGATATTTACAGCAAACCCCCCATAGTTTCTTCAAGTTACATGCAAGTCTTCATATTGTGAGAGGGTTTTTTTTGTAAGTAGTCCCTATTCTTCTAACTATTTGCAACTATTCATGCAAGTCTTCATATTGTGAGAGGGTTTTTTTTGTAAGTAGTCCCTATTCTTCTAACTATTTGCAACTATACATGCAAGTCTTCATATTGTGAGAGGATCTTTTTAGTAAGTAGTCCCTAATCTTCTAACTATTTATAATTAAATCCATTATCTTCATTATAAATTAAATTTTTGCTAAGGAAATTAATGAAACATTAATAAGGGCTTAATTATTATACCATAAAAGCGTGGTTCTTATATAGATGATCAGGCTTATGTAAGTGAAATCACACAAAGTTACAAACACAGACAATTAAGATGCTAACAAGAATTATTAATAAAATAGAACTGAACATATTAACAAATCAATCAACAAGTTCATCCTATTAATCATAGGTCTGAGGAACCACAGAAGGTTTAGCCGCTCATGCTATAGACTACCACAACTATGATACAAGAGGACTATAGAGGTAGGCATAAAAATCTTCCCTGGACTGTCTCCTTTGCCTTTAATTCCTCTTTGGAACCCTAGCCGCCGTAGCTAGAATTGCCCAAGACTTCTCCTCAAAAAGTTCCTCGTGAGCCCCCGCCCAAAGATGATCAATATGTTGCCGTCATGATGTTTATATAGCTGGGAAAAGCTGAAACATGCCGTGCCTGGGTCATGTTTATCCTATATTTATCTTTGGATAATTTCTGGATAACTTTGGGATTAAGTTACCGCGTTTTCAGATGATTTTGAGGTAAGCACGGCTGCACGGCCGTGCTTCCTCCCGTGCTTTTTTTCATCTCTGCACAGTCTTCATTAAATGTTCGATCGGATGACTAAATCAACTCGGATTGACTTGAAATTGTAACTGGGTGTTTCTAACTCCTTTTTCTTTAATCTGAACAGCGGAGATTAGGTTTGGAATCCTAGATCTCTTGAAATAAATTTTGGAACCCTGCATCTTGTTCACAGATTTCGGTTTCAGGAAGCACGGTTGTGTTTAGCATCTGCATGCCCGTGCTACATGTTTTTGACATGTTTTGAGTACAGAGACTTGCACGGGCTGGAGCACAGCCGTGCTTAAGGCCATACACATCTCTGTAAAAAGCCTTTTTTTTAGCTGGTTTCATCGTGGTTTGTCCCATTTCTCACTCCTTTTGTTCCGGGTACCTATATACCTGTCCAATCACACAAACATACCCAAAAGGAGTACAAAAATAGAGAAATAGATGCAAGCGGGATAAGTGCATGTAAATATGATACGGAAAATATGTATAATTATGCACTTATCATAAGCCACTATGAACCCTTGTATTCATCCACTAACATCCCTTTTCTCTCCCTCTCGTGTCCTCTACAGATCTCTGCATACCTTCGTTACCAACTCTCTGAAAACCAAACCCATACTATCCTTTGGTTCAAGCACACGTACTCTCCTAGCGATGTGACTAGTCTTAGAGAAACACCATTATGTAACCCAAGTTAATCCCCAGTATATATATATATATATATATATATATATATATATATATATATATATATATAACCGGATCCTTTCTTAGCCTAATATGGCATTATGCTTGTATGTATACAGGTATCTAGATCTAAATAACTCAGTGTAGTTTCTCAGAGGATCAGGGTGCTTACCGGCGAGTGGTGGTTTGTTGTGTCTCTATGGAACTCCTCGGAGTCTTCCAACGATCGCCGGAGTTCTCTGTCCGAAGCCAGAGACTTGTGAGTATTCGAGTCCGAGAAACAACAAGAAAGTATGGGCAACTAGTGAGGAAAGAAGGCTCGTCTTACCTTCACCTCAACGGATCTGCGGTAGTCTGGACGCCTAGCGATGCTCTATGGCCAGTGGCGACCCTCCGGTGCTCCTTCTTTCTTCTTCTCTAGTGGCGGTGTTAGTCGCAGGCAAGAGGCGATACTAGGGTTTAGAACGATCTCCTCTCTTATAGAGGACCACGAAGAGATCATGGATAAGATCCAATCCTGTTTATAAGGCTGACTAAAGGGATTTGATTCTACTTTATTAATAATTCTTATTAGCATCTTAATTGTCTGTGTTTGCGACTTTGTGTGGTTTCACTTGCATAAGCCCGATCATCTTTCTCTTAAGGGGATTGCATTAGAAGAATATTGTTTGTGTTAAATGGTTGTGTGGTTATCATTGTATTAGCCCAGAGTAGTTACCTTTCCAGGTATCCCTATGTGGTTTTCCAGTGCATAAGCCTTGAGTCATTATCCTAGTGGGAAAGAGCATCTAGCACCCTTAGTGTTCATGCGGTCATTTAGAACGGTTAGAATATTGCATTAGCCCAGGGATTTATCTAGATAGGTTGTAGCCGGACATAGGTGTTACGGTGTGCATGAGCATCACAAGAGATCGGGTGTTGTATTGAGAAGTGTAATTGCTACATCGTCTAGGAATTGTTAATAATTAGCCAGTAATAGGGAATAAATCATTAGTAAGGGAATCCTAGGAGGATTGTGATCTGAGGTGCCATATCCCATCTCTAATTGACCCCAATCCCTCAATTTTTTGCATTAGTCTTTCAATTCAGATATCCAATCATCATACATAATTTAGTTTAGGATAGGTAATAAAGGATAATTAGTACTAGTGTCCAGTCCCTGTGGATTCGACTACCCTACCTTTGAGTACTTTACTACTTGATCGACCCTATATTTGCAAGAGAGTGTCACGCATATTTGTGCGTGCATCAGCTTAGCTTCAGAATGGTGTGCATGAGTCGTGGTAGTCTATGTTTGTATTTGCATACATGGATATCATTGAGAAAGCTTCAATTCTCCAATGTTATGTTAGTGAGGTAATAGTCTTTCTAGGGTTATGTTTTTGAGTAACATGGTATGAAGGTCACCTCCATTAGCAGAGAGGTTTGAAGCATCTATAATCCTGGGGCCTCTCTGTGATAGTTGCATGGCCAACAATGAATGCTTTAGTAATCAAGGACTTGGCTTGTTACCGTGGGTCATTTGTTTGGTAATGGGGTTTTCTCTATAATATATTAGAGCATAGACAGAAGTACTTGTATATTTGGATTGGATGATTGTTAGATGGTCCCAGGTTTTATAAAAGCTTGAGTGGTTCTTAAGGTGTTCATGCATGGTTAAGAGAGGGTAAAAGGGTGGTAGAAACTTGATTAAAGAGGATGAAAAGTAAATGCATGAACACACACTTAACGGGTTCACAACCAAGTTTTAGCTCTTGTAACTGTATGTTTAGAGAAAATGAAAATACTATTAGTTGGTCATCTTTAGTATTTAATGCATGGGAGGATGAGAGGTCATGAATTACAAAATGACTAAATGGGTTCGAGCTAATAGTAAGGGTTTAGACAAGTTAGGAATGCTAGTAGGTTAAAGAGTCTTTTATTTTTTTAAAAAAAAAGGGTTAAAGCCATTTTTGGTCCCTGAAAACAGATGCAATGTTCATTTCCATCCCAAAAATTTAAAATTTTTTCAATACGGTCCACATCAGCATATACTGACATTTATCACTCCACATCAGCAAAATAAAGACCTAAACATAATAATAAAAAGATTATATACATTTCATTGGTATTCCACATGACCGCTAAGTCAGCAATATGGACCAAAAATGCCAAAATATGGAATATATAGGGACTCAAAATGTCAAAATATGCAATACATAGGGACCATATTGAACAAATTTTGAATTTTGGGATGGAAATGAACATTGGTCCCGTTTTCAAGGACCAAAAATGGCTTTAACCCTTAAAAAAAAGGGCTCCGGCCTATCCAAATTATTAGTCTACAATGGGCCCGATTCATAAACTAGCCCAATATGAGTAAATAAGTGGGCTAAGGTTCATTAGAGACAAGTGGTGCAATTAGACACAAGTAGGCCAACAACTTAGTTGTAATGTTATCTAGTAAGGGAATAAATACTGAGGGTGTATCCTATTACCAGATACCGACGTGGAGCATAGAGACAGGTGGGAGTCTCATTGATTCTAATCGTCTCTGAGATACATGTAAGTTAATCTTGCCTAGTTCCTACTCAACGATGAGTATTTGTTGATTTTGCTATTGCTATATTCTAGTCCGCTTATTATGATAATCTCGATCACTACTTTTTGACTATACACACATATTTGATATTTCTGATTTGTTGGATTGCTTGATAATTCTATGTGTATGTTTGATATCTGTGAGATGGTGTTTACTAAACATGCATGTCAGTTGATCGACACGTGGCCGTGGGCACACGTGTGCTTGTGCTCCATCTGGATAAGTGTGTATCAGTTTCACCATATGTTGATGAATGTTCGTGCTTGCTAAGCATACCACCTTATGGACCAGGACAAGACCTGTTGTGCTTGTTGGCTGGCTGGGTGGTGTGTGTCAGTTGAGTTCTATTCCTTCCTTTTGGCGCAGTAAAATGTGGCTCTTGTATAACATTCAGGGACGAGGATACCCTGATGTTTTGGCATTCCATGCCAGAGGGAGGATACTTTGGTTGTCCAACCAATCACTGGGGATGATTCGCTAACCGTGTCAACATGTATGAGAAGTGGAACTACCTACGTCTAATTATAGGGTCATTTTCAGCTGAGGCTGATAATCCTGACTGAGGGATATTGAGTCTTACCTTGGATTACTCTTCAAAGCTTGAGGCTATAGTTATGTTAGGAGTCCCTACCGTTAAGAATCCTTTCTAGTAGGTCTAAGACTACCAAAGTTTGGATAGTGCAAGGCTGGTCCCCACTTGCTTGGCATGTTCATGTTGATTGATTTGATATGTTCATGTTTTGACTTATCTTATTATCATCTTGTGTTGTACATGACTTCATTGTGATCCCTGTGGTTTGCTTACTGAGCTTCCCTTTCGAAAGATCTTAAGGAGTAGTTGACTCGGACTCAGGAGCGATACAAGGTTTGGGACATTGTTGAAGAGATTCGTGAACCTCCTGTTTTATTTGTGAGTGAGATGATGCTATGTAGGACCCTTGTAGGGCCTTGACATTGTAGGGTGCCTGTACCCTTACATTTTATTTCCCCTGTAGTCTCAGGATTATTTATTTATGTTATTTGGATTTTCTGCTGTTTATCTGTTGTATCTTCTTGATTTCCCAGGCCTTGTATCCTAGTGTGGTGCACCTCTACTTGGGTACGGCCGATCTGCTCACGTGCTCGAGGCCCCGGATTTGGGTCAGGGCGTGATAGATTAAAGTGATATCAGAGCACTTAGATAAAGGACACCTTTGTTGCCCTAGTGACCTAGTTAAGTAGGTAGAACTGAGTGTTGGGTTAGGTAGGCAAAGTCTTTGGAATACTGGACTGATATTTTGCTATCGGGCAGAGAAAATGTTTGGAGACGAGTACCATGGTCGCCGATATTTCCAGCTGGCTTCATCTAAGGAGGTTGACTCTATGCGGGAGAACTCTACACCCCCAAGGGCAGAGGACCACGCCGTACTTAAGGAGGATTTCCGATCTGAGGGGATGACCATTGATGCAATCAATCGGCGCATTGATAGGGTACAAGCCGTCGTAGAGCTGACGTACTAGAGACAAATGGAGGAAAACCTGAGGAGTCCTCGGTATGTGAGTAGAGACCGAGACTATCTTAGGAGTCTCGCTGATCGACTTAGAGTCAGAGTTGGAGGCTTATCGTCCAATGGTAGTAGCAGGGTAAGGTGCCTCCGCTGTGGAGGATATGAATATCAGTGGACCGTTTGTCAACGCTCGCCCAGCAGATGCTGGAGCTGTGGGAACGAGTATCACCTCATGATGTACTGCCCTGAGCCGGATGGAGACAAAGGACCTACAAGATTGTGGGGATTTCTACTACCAGCGGACGACGCGCATGACACGTACATCTCGCAACACCATAGGGGCAAGATTGAGTCATGCCATTACGCCATGTTAGAATTTGTCAAGAAAAATGAAGTAGTCTTACAAGCCACTTGAGTTGTACAAACTACATGTTTTATGTTGGATTTTTCTTTAAATAATAATAATTAGTTTGCCTATCACCTTCATGTGTGTTGTGTTTGTTCAAAAACTTTACTAATGTCTAGAAGCTATCATGAAGAGAGGTGGAGGCTGACAGGGATGCCCTGGTCGAGTGGAGGTAGCTCAACCTTCGATGGAGGAGGTACCCCCGCTACCCGAGGACATGGAGGTAGAACAAGAGCTGCTTGCTCAGTCAGATGCTGCAAGCCCACAGGCACGAGGCCAGGATCTGTAGCGGGAGGTACTCCTTATTACTATGGTAGAGCTGATAAGAGAGATGATACGCCTCATTTAGGAGCAGAGATAGCACTAGTAGCAATTACCAGCCCAACCTGCCGCGCCAGCCGCCGGTAGGGGTCTGATTGGCAAAATCAGGAGGCCTTTTCCCCGTCTGTTTGAGGGAGCTGCCGACCCTCAGGCGGCCTAGTTATAGATTCGAGAGTTAGAGAAGACCTTTTAGGTTTTCCAAGCTGGATATATTAAAAAATTGAGGACAACTACCTAGCTGCTGCAAGGCAGTGCAGAGGACAGGTACCTCGGAGAGGTACAGCTTAGGATGGGAGTACACCTCAACACCTTGGAAGAATTCAAGAAGGCCTTTTATGCAAAATACTTCTCTCAAGGATGACTTCTATAGATGGAGCAACAATTTATTCATCTCACTTAGGATGGGATGACAGTAGAGAAGTATAAAGCTGAATTCGACCAACTGGCTTGTTTTGTTCCAGATCTAGTACCGACGTATACGAGCAAGGTGCGCAGATTTGAGGCCGGCCTCTAGCGTCACTAAAGAATATTTTGGCCGGATTCATGTACACTAGCTATTCTGAGGTAGTGGCAAGGGCCAAGTATATTGATGCCTCCAGCCAAGGAGACTCACTGGGGCCACCACAGAAGGACAAGAAGGATAAAGGACAGGGCAGCGGTCAAAGTCAGTCATCATAGAAGAGTTCAAGATGCTTGAGGTCCGTGCGCTGGTCTCGGCCGTACAGTAGATCCGCTGGATCTTTAGCCGCATCTGGGGGCAGAGGTTTTTCTACTAGTACTTCCCAACCTGTTCGATGCTATGAGTGTGGAGGGCTACACAAGAAGGCTCAGTGCCCGAAGATTACAAGACGTTGTTTTGTCTGTGGCAGTTTGGAATATAGAAAGTCTCAGTGTCCCCAAATCTAGTCAGGACAGAGTGCAGGTGGAGGGTGGCGATAAGAAGGGGTAGGCAACTAGGACTGGTCAGCCGCCTTCTTCCAATTAACCACTGTTACAACAGAGGCCGATGACTCATAGACGAGTCTATCATCTTACCAATGAGGAGGCGCAAGCATTAGCCAATGTCGTCACAAGTACTATCACACTTAGTTCACTTTATGCCTACACTTTATTTGATCCGGGTGCCACACATTCTTTCATTTCCTCACTATTTGCATGGAGACACTCGCTATCGGTGGTGGAGCTACCATATGAACTGAGCGTGGATACCCTGGTAGGAGCTGCTAGATTAATGAGTAGCATGGCACCGGCATTCAGAGTATCTATTAAGGGTCGAGAGTTTCCTGTTGATCTGTACGTGAAGGACCTAAGGGATTACGATGTGATCATCGGGATGGATTGACTCTCTTTAGTATACGCGGCGGTGGATTGCGGCGGGAAGAGAGTGCACTTTAGGATGCCAGGTGATGAGGAGTTTACCTTCCATGGCAGCCAGGACTGCTCCTTGGTTAGGGAGATCTCAGCTATCCAGGATCGCAGGTTACTTGACTGAGAATGTGTGCGATATTTGACCTTAATCTCAAAGGTTAAGCAGGGGAGTAGACCTGCGGTTGTAGATATTCCACTAGTGAGCGAGTATCCTGATATATTCCCAAGAGATCTACCAGGACTACCCCCGGAGAAAGAGTTGGAGTTCTCTATTTGTCCGGTTTCATGTACGACTCCCGTGTCTAGGGCCCCATACATGATGGCTCCCGCAGAGCTAAAAGAATTGAAGACGTAGCTTGAATAGTTGTTAGAGAAGGGTTTTATTAGACCGAGTATGTCACCTTGGGGAGTTCCAGTGCTATTCATCAAGAAGAAGGATGGATCGATAAGGCTGTGCATTAACTACCGGGAGCTGAACAAGGTGACAGTTAAGAATAAGTACCCATTACCGAGGATTGATGACCTCATAGATTAACTGCAGGGAGCATAAGTGGTCTCTAAGATTAATTTGAGATCTAGGTACTATCAGGTACGGATCAGAGATGAGGATATTCCGAAGAGTGCCTTTCGAACCCGATACGGGCACTATAAGTTCCTAGTAATGCCATGGTGTTTCGACATGATGAACATGGTGTTTCAATAGTATTTGAATAGGCTCATGGTGGTCTTCATGGATGACATCTTGATATATTCTCGCAATCTCCAGGCACACATGGAGCAGTTGAGGATCATATTGGAGACCTTGAGATAACATCAGTTGTATGCCATATTCTCCAAGTGTGAGTTCTGGTTAGACAGTGTCGTATTCTTGGGGCATGTTATTAGTGGTGTTGGAGTGTCAGTGGACCCCAAGAAGATAGAAGCAGTCATCGACTGGAAGAGACCAACCACTGTCAGGGGGATACGGAGTTTCTTGGGATGAGCCAGGTACTACCGATTGGCAGCTCCCCTGACGAGATTGACCACAAAGGGTACTTGATTTGTTTGGACTAAGGAATGCGAGAAGAGCTTCCTAGAGTTGAAACAAATACTAGTATCCACACTAGTTCTTGCCTTACCACAGAGTGGACACGGGTACATGGTCTACAATGATGCTTGTAAAACGGGCTTGAGGTGTGTTCAGATGCAGGACAAGCGAGTCATTGCCTATGCTTCACGTCAATTGAAACCATATGAAGAGAACTACCCCACACACGATCGAGAACATGCAGTGATCATGTTTGCACTAAAGATCTGGAGATATTTCCTCTACAGTGTACCATGTGAGATTTACACTGATCACAAGAGCATCAAGTACATTTTCACTCAGAAGGACTTAAACATGAGACAGTAGAGATGGTTGGAGTTGATCAAGTATTATGAGTTGAGTATCCACTACCACCCATGCAAGGCTAACGTGATGGAAGATACACGAGCACGAAGTCCAACTATGGAGTCACCGTATTGCTGACTTCTCAGAGGCCCTTATTAGAGGATATGAGGAGATTGGAGCTGGAGATCATATTTCCGAATATAGAGGTCATCTTGGCCAATTTGTACATATGACCCTCAATATTAGGGAGGATCCTAGATACTTAGATTCAAGACCTATATTTGGAGGAGATCAGGGGTCAAATTGAGCAGGGTGTACCAACACAGTTTCGGATCCATGAAAATGGTACACTCTGGTATGATTATCAAGTTTGTGCCCGATGATGCCCAATGCGTGCTCCGCAAGTGCAACTGTCGGAAAAGTAATATAGTGGACTCTACTAGTCGAATATCGATCCTTAGAGACTAGAAACTAAAACTAACTAATTATCTATGAACTAGATGAACGAGAGTTGAGGTTGTTGGTTGTTAATCTAAACCTAAACCTAGAAAACAAGAATGATATGGAACGTGGTAAGTCGAGAGACATTGAATTAAAAGAGGGGTATTCGGGCGATGTTTCCCCCTCGGACTCTTTAAAAGATAGATAAAGGATATTAATGTTGGTGTTTGCAACCGATCGGACCAAGGATTCCTAAATTGCTTTCATTCCCTCTCTCGAGGTGAAATACTAACCTAGTACCCTCACCACACTATGTTCTAGGGAATCGTTAACTTGGAAGGGTTATGGAAAAGAATAACTAGGGATTCAAACTCCTAAATGGCCGATCTCTCAGTGCATACACAATCCTCTCTATTGGCGTACGTTAGTACATAAGCAGGCGTTCGCATCTTCCCCTGATGCATCGGGTTGAATGATCCGGGTTGTCACAACATAGATCAACAGTGAAATGAATGACTTCCAATAAATCTCAATAAAAGATGCAACTACTTAAGATTAATATCCAACATCAAACATTAAATATTAGTCCAAGGGGTCCACGTGCCTGAATGCCTAGGAAAATTAGTTCTCCATTGGAGAAGAAGACAAATACGAGACAGTAAGGGAATCAAAAGTATTCATAATGAAAGTTAAAGATACCTCCATTATTGATGTTGTGCAATGTCCGTTGACCTGGCCCCTTCCAAGCCTCGCCGTGAGCAAGGTGGAAGGGTATGCTCACGCTCTCCTCCAAGCTCTCCGATGATGCCCTCAAATGTGGAAGATGATGTGGATCAATGGGAGAGACCCCAAGGGAGTCTCTAGAACCAAAGATGCTTTTCCAAACCCTAAACCCTTGTATTTATACATCCCCCCAATTTTGAAGATGTCTTGGCTCATTTAGGGTGAATCACCCTTTCAACTGGGTTTGGATCAAACGGTTCCATTTGAATGGCAGACGGTTCCATCTGGGTACTCCTGGAGATTTTCCCAAGTCAGATGGTCCTGTGTGGTCATCAAACCGGACCGTCTGGTATAGCAAAATTAGGTGGCTAAGAGTTTATGGGATCCAGGCGGCAGTCTCTGAGCCCGTCGGCTTTTATGGCAATTTGAAGGCACAAGTTTGAGAATTTCCCTTGCTAGACGATTCTATCTGAATTTCAGACTGGATCGTCTGGTAATACAATTTAGCCTGTTTTCCCTTGAACTTGCTTTAGATTGCTTTATCTTTTGTAAATGCTCTCAAATCACCTTTGGTATATCCTCATGAGTAAAATACACATGAATTAAGTACCAGAAAGATTCAATTGATCTACATCCAATGCTATATGTGTACCAAAATAATACAAGAATGTGGCAATTCAAACACTTATCAAATATCTCCATACTTGAACAATTGCTTGTGCTCAAGCAAAAAAATAAAAGAGAGCAAAAAGATGTTCAGGGTTTGAACCTCCGGCCAATAGTTACACAGTTACACTTTACTCGAGGTTCTCCATGAAAATGTGTATTCTCCAAGTTTAACCGGAGACTTAGATCAATCCGGTGACATCTGTCAAGTTCTGAACAAAGCTTGTTCACTCCACATGCCATGTTTCTAAGTCTTGGAGGGTCAAGCATACCGTCAATAACTCTAGAGGGTCCTTGGGACTCTATAGACAAACAACTAACCCTAGTGCAATAGTGGTGGTCAAGCTCGAGAAGTATTGATCAAACAAAATCGAAACTCAACCTTTTTTTTGTAATTATTATTCCGGTAGGGAATCCCTAATGGATCCAACTTTTCGGGACTAATGTAGGGTGTAGATTTCCTTTTGGAAGGATTCACATATTGATTAGGCATCGGAACACCTAACTTACTCAGAAAATAATAACTCTACATGATTGTGTTCATGCCCACAAGATATTCTTCGACTTGAAGAACACCTGATTAGAGGCCCGATCCCCAAACTACTTCATCATTAAGAGCAGTGGAACACTGCAATTTATTTTCACAACTCCTATATACACATAACATTTTATTTGTACTCTTACTTGTCCACCAAGATAAATAATGAAGGTCACAAGCTTGAACCAGTGTCACGAAACCTCTTGGAGCCATTAAAGGTGATACTTGGCACTCTGAGTCGGAGAAACATGGCCATGGGTTATCTATTGTCATTTGCAAATATTTATGTCACAAGAATGTTCTCTAAATGTCCGTGGTGTCTCCTATTAGAATTAGAAAAAGTTTGTGCTAATATGGTGTTACCAAGAGTAAAGGAAAACTGAGAAAAATTTTAAGCATACAATCATCGGTCTATGTTAGCATGGATTCATTCAAAGATGTGAAATGAATTCTTGAATACCTATCTCCACATTTGGAATTTTGTAATAATTTTTTTTTAAAAAAAAATATAAGCTTGAAAGCTACTACCTTCTCCCCCCATATGAGTGGGAATTGTCCTCAATGCACATAGGAACAAATGCAATTGATAGAAAAAAAGAACATAGGGAGTAGGGCAAACTGAGACTTCCCCGATTCGAATGAGTGTAGTTTGTCGAGCGTCTGAGTTTGGGGATGAATTCAGTTCGAGCGGAAGATCTCAACTTGTCAAAATCTGCAAAAGAAAGAAGGTCAATTATAGCATCAAGATATAAAGGAGAAAGCATCAAGTCTGAAAATACTAAGTAGCATAAAGATAACAAATGAGTAGGGGTAGGCCCTTGCACACTAGTACAAAGTGAAATAAGACGTCCTGATCATAAGGGAAACTACTCCCCCTCAGGAGATACAACTGGGGTGGTGTGTGATGGATCAACAGGTGGTGCAGGAGCTGCAATGGAGGGTAATGGAGGTGCTCGGGCTACTGCTAGCTCAAGTGGAGGGAAACACACAAAGAACCGCTCCATATCTGCTTGTACCCTCGCCTGTGTTGCGCTCAAACCCTGTATTATCTCAAATAAACGCTGCTGGCCGGTGAGTAGCTCCTCTATATGTGGATCTGATGATGGGAAATAGGAGGTGGTGAAACTGGAGGAGAAGAATCATCAGACACTGATAAAGCCAAATCGGCACTCTCCTCCTCAGCCTGAAAGTACTTATCCCTCAACTCTCCCTAGACGAGACAGAATCCCTCAGCAGTGCGTCGAATTATCCCCATAAGGACTAGTGTAGTGGGTCCAAGGGGGTTAACAGTGAGTATACTGGTCATGTTCCGCATCCCGCGGAGTATGCCCATGCCGGCAACATGCTGAGTGACATACGGAGAAGCTAATATCGCCTGCAGTCATGGATATTGACCATGGTATGCTAGATAGTCTACTAACAGGTGTCTCAGGTGCACAAGGTGACGATGGATCATGCTTTAAAGTATATACTTGTCAATTTGAGTGATCAACCCTGTACTATCCTTGCGACCGGCGATAGAGCGACTGGTTAATGCCTGGAGATATCTATATGCTAGGTCAATAATTAAGGAGGCTTTCTCATAGTCTAGAATGACCCCGAAGGTGATAAACTGCCAAAAATAGGAGGGGACATATCTCCAGGGAACTCCACTACCATAGGGTCATACTCGGGTATGTTTGTGAAGGCATAGTCATAAAGCTCCATGGCAAGTGCGAAATCTGTAAAGCTCATGCTTTGCAACTCCCCAGTAAGTTGAAATCTGATTGCAAACTTCTTGCCGACAGTTAAGTGGGAGTTGTCAACTTCAAAACTACTCAGTACTTCAAACACGAGCTCCTTGTATACAGGCTGGTCTATAGCCAAATGCAATCCTATCCTCTAGTTGAAATCAACACTCTAACTTTCTACTCAATCCTGATTTCCCGCAGGATGCCCCAATCGATAATACAAGTCTACGTGAAATCTTTAGTAGAAAGTCGTTCGTATCTTGCTTTGAATCATTTCTTTAGGAACTGTGGGGCAGTGGAGGAGCCTCCATCATCTCTCTTTCGTTTGACAACAAGGACCTTGGTTTGTGGGGGCATCTGTAAAATAGAACTGGAGAGAAAAACAAATGGATTGGTATTAGAATGAAGTGCAGGAATTCCCCCGATTTCGCAGAAATTGGTGCTACCAAATGAGCGTCTAAAATATCAGACGGTTCTGTTTGATAGCATAAAAAATCACAAACTCCCTAGTTTATACTAGTTTGCGGTCCCGTGTAAGTTTCAGATGGAACCGTCTGGATGTGTAATTCTTGCGAACCCCCTAATTTATACTAGTTCGCAATCTTGTATGCCTTACCAGGCGAAACCGTCTTGCTCGCCTGCGCAAGCCAAGTGGGTTTTTGTGTTTTTGAGCCTCTTCTACAAGTTACAAATCGGTAAACTAGAGAGGGTTCCTAATTCATGCAAGGTTATTCAAAATAGGTGATTAATTTAACCTGAAATGCTTTCGATTATAATGAAATTTTGATATGCTAGAACTCCCGTGTGTACTATAATTCAAATCGAAATATCACAATCATGAACTACAGGGCTTACCTTTGATTTCTAATGTTGAATGGCTAAGGATGGGCTCCAATGAGTGACTAGGTGTAAGGAGAGGCTGCGGGAAAAGGAGATAGTCAGAGTGTGGCTCTGCGAGTGAAGGAGATAAATGAATAGCCAAACCCCGTTTCCCTTCCTAAAAGTGCTAAAAATTGTATCTCTGACGGTTCCGTCTGATTTCCTAGCGGAACCGTTTGGCTTTACAAAATTATCCCCCATTAGAAGGTGCACTCAGATGGATACGGGTGATTCCTTGGATGGTTCCGTCTAAGTTCACAATTCGGTATCCTCTCATGATTTGTACTATCAGACGGATCCGTTCAGACTTCGAGACGCTCAAGTCTGATTGTACACATCCGGTTTTCTCCAAATCTTACAAAAGAAGACGAAACAGTCTGGAATTCAGACTATCCCATCTGAATTCACTAAATAGCATATGCAGAAGCAAGATTAAGTTCAATGTTTACAACTATTTTTGTGCATAAAATCCAATTAACTTGGGAATTGAGTCCTACAACCTACCCCAACTAACTGTGAAAATATGGACAAAAAAAATTATTTACAATCAGGCGTATTATCAGTTTATTAAATCTACAAAATTAATCTACTGTGAAAAACAGAATTGGGGAAAAAGTTTTCTAAAATTTAGGTTACCTCCCAAGAAGGGATTGTTTAACGTCAAGAACTTGGCGTACCTTTTACTTACTCATGGTGGTTCAAACACATACAGCCCCTCTCCAATTTGGACTTTGACATTGTGTCCAAATAAAGAGAAGCCTAAAGTGGAATTGAGAATTTACTATGCTGGATATTGGAGCAGTGGCCCACCTCCAATTGCGAAGTGTTACCCTAGATGGTTTTTGCCTTCCTCTTCTTCTTCCAGAACTTTGGTTGAGAGAGGATCCCTTCCTTCTTTGTTGTTCCTTCTCCTTGATTTCTCTCCTTATTAAATTCAATAGTATCAATGTCAGGTTCTCTTGATTTATCATCTAAGTTACCCAAATACTCTTTTAGAGGGTCAATATCTAGGGCCTCTTGTATGCAATCTCCTGTGATCAAATCAATGTCATCAACACAGTACGATGTGTCATTGTGGTCTAATGTAGTGTGACGCATGGCCTTCGGCAATCTGAATACTACCTCACTTTCTCCCACCCTCAATAACAGCTTTCCTTCATGATGATCATTCAGTGCCCCAGTTGTGGCTAAAAATAGACGACCCAGGATGATTGGTACCTCCACGTCGGTATCAACATCTAACAAAATGAAATCTACGAGAATACAAATTTATCCACACAAACCAAAACATCATCAACAAGACCACAAAGTTTCTTCATAGAGAGATCTGTCAGCTACAAAGTCATTCGTGTGGCCTTCGGCTTTCCCAATCCGAGCTTTATATAAAGTTTGTATGGCATGAAATTTATACTAGCTCCAGAATCAGCTAGGGCATGTTCAAGAAGCCCATCACCAATCACACAAGGGATCACCATATTACCCATATCTTTAACTTTCTTTGGCAATTTTGACTGTACAATTATCGAGCATTGTGCATTTAATGTGATAGCTGCTATCTCTTCTAGTTTCCTTTTATTGGAAAGTAATTCCTTTCTATATTTAGCATATTTGGGCATGTGAGAGAGTACTTCGACCAAGGATAGATTGATGTGCAGCTACTTGATAGTGTCTAAGAATTTCTTAAAATGTGTGTCCTCTCTATCCTTCTTCAACCTTTCCGGATATGGCAGTTTAGGATGATATTCTTGGACAGGTAGCTGTTCAACCTCCTTGCCCTTCTCTTTCACTACTTCTTCAGGCAAGATCTCTTCTTCAGCTGTCTATTCTATCTTTACTTGAGGATTTGAATTGGAAGGGGTCCTCAATAATAATTCCACCTCCTTCCCGCTTCTCAAGGTTATTGCCTTCAAATTTTCGTCGGGGTTTGGTTCCATATGCTAGGGAGGCTACCCTGAGGTCTTTCTAAAGTATTCTTGGCAAGCTCACCCATTTGATTCTCTAGGTTTTGGATGCTTGCTTGTATATTCCTCGTGGTGGTAGTAATGGTTTCAAATTTGGAATCTGTGGTGAGGATGAATTTAGCTAGAACATCCTCCATGTTAAATTTTGGTACTTGAGGTCTTTGAAGTTGATTGAACCCAGGAGGGGTTAGTGATGCCTGAAGATTTCCATAAGCTAACCCTGGATGATGCCAATTTGGTATATATGGCCTGAGTGGTGCTCCATGAGGTCGGGTTGCAATGCCCATGTATTGCACTTGTTCTATTGGGACTACTTCTGAACCGGAAATGAGACACTGAGAGATTTCGTGCTCTCCTCCACAATTGGCACAACACTAATAAGTGTTCACTTAACTATATTATTATATCATAGTTGTATATACTTAGAATGTGATTTTGATAAATTGTAGCCCACCAGTATTTAATTCATGCTAATTTCACTCTTTAGCACATACCGAGGATGATTTAGGGGCATTTACAAAGTATGATGCTATTTCGAGCAAGTTCAAGGAAAAATAAGTTGATTTTGTACTACCAGACGGTTTAGTTTGGAAATCTTATGGAACTGTCTAGTAGTGTAATTCTAGAGCTCTTGCCTTCAAATCATCAGAAAACCAAGCCGAGTCAGAGACGGCCGCCTGGAGACCCACAAACTATATGCTGACCAATTTTGTACTACCAGACGGTCCAGTCTGCTAAGCAGACGGAATCGTCTACTTTGGGAAGAGTCGCCAAAATACCTAAACAGAACCGTTTGATTAACCATACGGAACCGTTTGGACCAAACTTGAAGTTAATTTCTGAGTTGTTTGAGCCTGAAAGCGGGGTAAAATGAGTCTAATACTTTACAGAAGTGTTGGGGGTTATAAATAGTGGGATTTAGGGTTTTGGAAACCATCTCTTGGCCTTTTGCCATCCTTTTGGGCTGACTTGGAGATCCTTGGAAACTAGGGTTTGGAGGAGGTTGCCACCAACCATCACCACCCACCATCATCCACTACCATCAATGAGAATTAATTAAAGGGTATAGCTTGGAGGCGAGGGCACCGATCACCATCATCCTCTTATCTGACGGCGAGGCTTGGAGGGGGTCGCATCAACAGTCCTTTCACCGCCCCGACGGTGGAAGAAATAGTGTATCTTTCGTTGTTTGCTTTCATTTTAATTATTGTATCAAACTTGTGTTCCTCTCTAATGGGGAACTAATCTTTTAGGTATTTGGGCATTGATGAACCCTTTGGTTGATGTTTAATTGTTGATATCGGATATTGATGTTTATCTAGTTGCTTTCATTATTGAGATTTATTTGGGTATCATTCATTGAATTTGGTAATCTATGTTGTGACAGCCCGGATTATCCAATCCCATGCACCGGGGGATGAAGTGAACACCTCCCCGTATGCGGGCATACCCCAATAGAGGGGATTGTGAATGCGCCGAGAGATCGGCATTTAGGATTGTAAATCCTTGTGATTTCTTATTCCCATAATCCTTCAAAGTCATAGGTTCCCTAAAACATCATGCAGTGAGGGTACTGAGCTTAGTAATTCGCCTCGAGAGAGGGAGTAAAAGCATTTCAGGAATCCTTGGTCCAATCTATTGTAACTACTGGCATTAATGTCCTTTGTCCATCTTTGTGAGAACCTGAGGGAGATTTATTGCCCGGATACCCCTCTCTTGATTGATTGCCCTCGCCACTTCACTGTATCCATCCGAGTCCACCCTACTTCCTATTCTTATAGTTTAGATTACTTCACAGTACTACCCTATTATTATTAGACTAGATAATAGATAACTAGTTAGTACTAGTATTTCTCTTTCTCTATGGGATCGATGCCCGACTCTTCAAAGTCCACTCTATTACTCTATTACTTATACAACCCATACACCATAAGCATAAGGCTCTATCAAACACATAACTGAAATTGATGTTGCATTCGAGCTGCTAGTAGTAAGAAGATCAATTTTTTGAGACTTTAAAGCATGGCTTAGAACTCATTGTGCATGCTCTCACACTACTGGGCAGTGCCCTCCTTGATGACCAAGAGGCATCCGTATTTGCTATATCCTCAAAAATTTTCTCTGCCTTTTCAAGGTATTTGTTGCTAAGTAAACCAACAACTGTGACATTTACATGCTATTTAGTGTGGGGGTTTAGACCATTATAAAGTGCATGAATTTTTCCATGTGGTTCAAGGCCATGATGGGGGCACTGTCGGAGTAGATACTTGAACGTCTCGTGAGCATTAAACAAACTCTCCAGATCTCCTTGCTTGAACCAGGATATCTCTTGTCTAAATCTTGCGGCTTTACTTGGAGGAAAGTATCTTCCCAAAAAGTTGTCTACCATGTCCTTCCATATGGTGATGCATCCCATAGGAAGGGTGGTGAGCCACCTATATGCTATATTACGTAAGCTGAATGGGAATAGTCTTAATTTAATTGGATCCTCAAACATCCCAGTTGGAACACATTTCAGACTTGTGTAAAGCGGGCCAAATATGCGTGGGGATCCTCATCTAGGAGACCATCGAACTGGGCAGTGTTCTGTACAATATTCATAATGCCAACTTTGATGTCAAAATTTCCATTCACTCCCGATGGGTGGATGCTGAATTCATTTCCCGTGTATTTTGGCCGCTCGTATTCAGATAGGGTCTTTCTTTGTTCGACCATGACTGGAGGGTTTACAAACTTAGTATGAACCTCCATTAGAATAAAGTTCTATGCCTCTGAGGATTTTCCCTGAACTGATTCCTCTATCTCGCGGAGTCTATGATGCAAGTCCTCTCAATTTCTACGTGTTCTTCCACAAGGCCCATTGCATTTGCACGGGTCATGCAAAGGTTTCTCGCAAGACAGGATAGAGAAAGTAGTCAGTATGATGGAACAAAGTGTATCAAATGAAAAACAAAAGAAGAAAATAGAATTAAAATCTAAACTACAACTAGAACAATAGACTCCTAGTATGCTTAGTAATATAGGTCTCCGACAACGGCGCCAAAAACTTGATGATGCCTAATGCGTGCTCCGTAAGTGCATGGGTCAGACAAGTAATATAGTGGACTCTACTAGTTGGATATCGAACTTTAGAGACTAGAAAGAAAACTAACTAATCATCTATGAACTAGGTGAATGAGAATTAATGTTGTTGGTTGTTAATCTAAACTTAAACCTAGAAAACAAGAATGATATGGAACGTGGTAAGTCGTGAGACAATCAATCAAAAGATGGGTATCCGGGTGAAATTTCCCTCTCGGACTCTTAAAAAGATAGATAAAGGATATTAATTCTGGTGGTTGCAACTGATTGGACCAAGGATTCCTAAATTGCTTTCATTCCCTCTCTGGAGGTGAAATAATAACCTAGTACCCTCATTGCAGTATGTTCAAGGGAATAGATAATTTAGAAGGATTGTGTGAAAGAATAACTAGGGATTCAAACTCCTAAATGCTTGATCTCTCGGCGTATACATAATCCTCTCTATTGGGGTATATCCGCACACGGAGAGGCATTCACTTCTTCCCCCGATATGTCGGATTGAATGATCCTGGTTGTTGCAACGTAGATCAACAATGTAATGAATGACTCGTAATAAATCTCAATATAAAATACAACTACTTAACATTAATATCCAACATCAAACATTAAACATTATTCCAAGGAGTCCACATGCTCGAATACCTAGGAAAGTTAGTTCTTCATTGGAGAAGAAGACAAATACAAGACAATAAGGGAATTAAAAGTATCATAGTGAAAGTTAAAGATCTTTGCACTATTGATGTTGCGCAATGACCGTTCACTTTGCCCCTTTCAAGCCTCGCCGTGAGGAAGGTGGAATGGTGTGTTCACGCTCTCCTCCAAGCTCTCCGATGATGCCCTCAAATGTGGAAGATGATGGTGGTGCAATGGGAGAGGCCCCAAGGGTGTCTTTAGAACCAAAGATGCTTTTCTAAACCCAAAACCCTTGTATTTATACATCCCCCCCGATTCCAAAGAAATCTTGACTCGTTTGGGGTGAATCAACCTTTCAACTAGGTTTGGACTAAATGGTTTCATTTAAATGGTAGACGGATCCGTTTGGGTACTTCTGGAGATTTTCCAAAGTCAGATGGTTCCATGTGGTCATCAAACCGGACCGTTTGGCATATCAAAATTAGGTCGCTAAGAGTTTGCGGGACTCCAGGCGGCTGTCTTTGAGCCCATCTGCTTTTCTAGCGATTTGAAGGCACAAGTTTGAGAATTTCTCTTGTTAGACGGTTCCGCTTGAATTTCATACTAGACCATATGGTAATACAATTCAGCTTGTTTTCCCTAGAACTTGCTTGAGATTGCTTGATCTTTTGTAAATGCTCTAAAATCACCTCTGGTATATCATGATGAGTAAAATACACATGAATTAAGTACCAGAAAGCTGCAATTCATTTAAATCCCATGCTATATGTGTACCGAAATAATACAAGAATGTGGTGATTCAAACACTTATTAGTACCCAACATCCCAGAGCCAAAGAAAGAGATCTTAGAGAAAGCCTATTACTCGAGCTATACAATCTATCCTGGAGGTACCAAGATGTACAGGGGATTGAAGGACAATTTCTGGTGGAAAGGTATGAAGCAGGAGGTTGCTAAGTTTGTGGCATAGTGCCTTGCCTGTTAGTTGGTAAAGGCAGAGCACCAGAGGCCAGGTGGGAAGTTTCAGCCCTTAGCCATTCTAGAGTGGAAGTGGGAACATATCAACCAGTGGCGGATCTACATGCATTTTTGTGGGGTTAGATGACCCACAAAAATTTCCAAAACTTATATATATATATATATATATATACATATGTTATTTAAAATAGTAAATGACCCCCATTATTTTGAAATCTTTGGTCAATAAGTTTCATCATCCCTCCAACATAATATATATAATAATATAATATAAAAGCTAATTTTGGAAAAAATAACCTCTTTACTTTTTCTCAAATCCCAAGTTTTCGTTTTAATATATACATACATACATATATATATATATATATATATATATATAAAATATTAATATTATAATAATACAATATAAATATGATTTAACTATATAATGTTTTAACTATATTTCTAAATATATACATGATTTGCTTGTATTATAGATGATCATAATATGTTAAGAGACTTATTGTAGGAATTTTTGGTTTTCAAACTCTACATAATTGTAAAATATTGACCCAATATTATAAACTTCCTTACTCCGCCGCTGATATCAACATAGATTTTGTGATAGGGCTACCCCGTACCCAGAAGGGAAATGAGTCAGTTTGGGTGATAGTGGCTCGATTGACAAAGTCGGCACATTTTATACCTCTGAGGACAGGTGCCACATTGGAGCAGCTGACATGGCAGTACATTTATGAGATTGCCCAACTTCATAAAATAACGGTATCGATCACCTCAGATCACGACACCAGTTTTGTTTCGAGGTTCTGGGAGAGTTTACACGTAGCTTTGGGTACTTGTCTGGCATTTAGTACTGCTTTTCATCCCCAAACAAATGGACAGTCAAAGAGGACCATCCAAATTCTGGAGGACATGCTAGGGGCATATGCCTTGGACTTCACATACTAGTGGGACAAGAGTTTAATTCTAATAGAGTTCGCCTATAACAACAGTTACCAAGTGAGCATACAGATGGCATCTTATGAGGTACTTTAAAGGAGGAAGTGCTGAACACCGATATCTTGGGGAGATTTGGGCAAGCGGAAGATAGAGAAACCCGAGTTTGTATTTAAGATTGAGAATTAGGTCAGGATGATTCTGGAGAGGTTGAAGGTCGCTCAGAGCCGGCAGAAGAGTTATGCTAATCAACGCCGTTCTGAGTTAGAGTTCCAGGTTGGTGACTCAGTGTTCCTAAAAGTGTCACCAATGAAGAGAGTTATGAGATTTGGGAAGCGTGGAAGCTCGGCCCATGCTACATTGGACCCTTTGAGATCCTGGAGCGGGTAGGAACTGTGGCTTACCGATTGGCTCTACCCCCGAACCTGGCACATGTTCATGATGTGTTTCATATCTCCATGTTGAAGGAATACATCCGCGATCACTCTTATGTGATCCAGTAGATTCCGATAGAGATTCATGAGGATATATCCTATGAGGAGAGTCCTATAGAAATCTTGGACCACAAGGAACAATAGTTAAGGAACCGAGCAATTACTTTTGTAAATGTGAGATGGAACAACCATTCAGATCGAGAAGTGACATGGGAACGTAAAGAACATATGAGGAAGAGTTACCCAGAATTGTTTTCACTGGGTGATGTTCTGGGAACTGAATGTAAATTTCGGGGACGAAATTTTTGTAGGGAGGATTGTAAAAATCAAGTATTTTTATAATACTATTTATCCCTAATTGTTTATTTAATGAATGTAATTCCCCAAACTTGGATTTTATTGGGTTTTATTTGGAATAAGGGATTAAAATGGGTTAACACCTTAATTAGGGTTAATTGGGGATCATTAGGGACCTCTTAGTGATTTCAAGTAAAAGCTGGGTTTAAGTGGAAATTGGTTGCCTCACACACAGGAGGACTTGCATGCAAATTGGGAGAAGTAGGAGGGCTCATTACTAAAAATCCTTGAGAAGTTATGCACTTGGATGATAATTTGGAGGATTTTCAGGGACTCTTTACTAGAATCTCATATGAAAACCATGCACGAGATTATTATACTAGAAATCAACGGCCAGATAAAGTTTTTATAAAACACTTCATGATCCAACGATGGTGGCCACTCGTGGAAGGAAAAGAACACATGGAGAGAGTGGACCTGCTCGGCAATGATTCCGCCATCGTCCTCCTCCGTTGATCTTGTATCGTCTAAACAAAAGCCAATCAAATCCCATCAACGAGCCTTATCAACGGGATTGGATCTTATTGATGATCTCTCCATGGTCCTCTATAAGAGAGGAGGTCATTCTAAATCCTACTATCGCTTCTCACCCAAGACTAATACCGCCACCAGAGAAGAAGAAATAAGGAGCACCGGAGGGTCACCGCTGGCCAAAGAGCATCACTAGGCGTCTAGACCACCACATCTATGTTGAGGAGAAGGTAAGTCGAGCCTTCCTTCCTCACTAGTCGCCCATACTTTCTTGTTGTTTCTCGGACTCAAATACTCACAAGTCTCTGGCTTCGAACAAAGAACTCCAGTGATTATCGGAAGACGCCGAGGAGCTCCACAGAGACACCACGAACCATCACTCACCGGTACGCACCCTAATTCTCTGAGAAACTATAGTGAGTTGCTTAGATCTTGATACCTGCATACATATAAGCATAATGCCATGCTAGGCTTAGAAAGGATCAGGTTCTATATATATATATATATATATATATATATAGGGGATTAACTTGGGTTGCGTAATGGTGTTTCTCTGAGAATAGTTGATGTTAAGCCTAATGCTTGTGCTTATACCGCAAGTGCATGGGTCGTACCAAGTAATAAAGTGGACTATGAAAGTCGGATGTCGAACACACAGAGACCTACGTCACTAATTCTATCTAATTTTCTGCTACCTAGCCTATTTAAAGGCTGATGAGATCGTATTCTAATTTTTAAAATTGAAAATGGCTTGAGACCAACGTGAAGAAAGTAATAATGGCAATGAATCATATAGGGGAGATACTCAGGCAATGAATCCCCTACGGATATTCATAAATTGGGGCAAGTATGGATTTCTGATTAGTGAATATTGGTTTATGAACCAAGAATTCCTACAATAGTTTCACACCCTCCGTCGAGGTGAGTTACTAACCTAGTTTCATCATTGTATTAACGTTCTAGGGAATAGACATCTTGGAAGAATTGTGAGAATAATCAATCTAAGGGAGTCTCTCGCCTAAACACCAGATCTCTCAGCATATTCACAACCTCCACCTATTGAAGTAGATCTATACTTATATAGAGGGAATGTTAATTGTCTATACTACTATAGATCTAGATTGACACTTAGAGCTGTCGCAATGTAAAGCATCAATACCATACATTACATTTAATAGGTTCTCAAAACATTAAAACATCCATTCAAATATAGACATCCATACAATGAAAGTTAAATATAAACCCGGATGTTCATCATGCTCAAGTATCTAACAAGTTAGTTCCCCATCAAAGGGGAACACAAATCCAACACAATGTTTAAGAGAAAGAAATGAGACATTATATGAAACACCCTTTTCTCCACCGCTGGTGAGGACTGTTGGCGGTGTGTGTAGAGATGTCCCCTCGATGCTTGCCGTCACCTTCTTGCTCCAGAGTCTTCAATGAAACACTAATCTCCAAGATGGTGGAAGGGTGGGAGCCTCCAAGAGAGGTGATGAGTTCCAAGTTCTAAGCCCCCTTTTCTCAAACCCTAATTTAGCTATTTATAGAATCCAGATCAATTTACATGGTCAATATCTAAATTAGCTAAATCCATATTCAAATCAGCCATAAAACTGGGCCAGGTCACGTCTGAAGTGAAAGGCATGTGGGCGCACACCAGCCTACACGCCCTATTTCCAAGCCCGTGCGCTCAGTGATGTGGGCGCACGAATGGCCGTAAAGCTATCTGTAAGATTGTAGGTGTGTGCTCAGAGTGCTCTGTATGCAGGCGCACGGCTGTCCTTTTCCTGCTTCGTGGGGGCACATGCTAGCCCGCACCACTTTAGTAAACTGGACTTTAGCTTTGATTTGTACGGCGTTACTTCAATGTTGCTCTCGAAGCTCTCTAGTGCCCTGCAATTAAGAATTAACACTAATTTGGTACCAATGGGTAAGAATTGCTCAAAATCACATGCATAGTATCTAATCAGCTATATCCATATTCAAATCAGCCATAAAACTGGGTCAGCTCGCGTATGAAGCGAGAGGCGTGCGGGTTGTTGTACAGGTGCATGCCCTATTTCCAGGCCCATGCACTCAGTGATGCGGGTGCACGAATGGTCGTAAAGCTCTCTGTAAGATTGTAGGTGTGTGCTCAAAGTGCTCATGCGGGTGTGCGCAGGCGCACGGATGCTCTTTTCCTGCTTCGTGCTGGCGCACGCTAGCCCACGCGGCTTCAGTAAATTGGAGTTTAGCTTTGATTTGTGCCACGTTACTTCAATTTTGCTCTCGAAGCTCTTCAGTGCCCTGCAATAGGTATCAATGGGCAAGAATAACTCGAAATCACATGGATAGTGTACAAAGAATTGATTTAAAAATATGATCCATTTAAGGCTTATCACTAGTCACATGGCCAGGAGAGTACGTGTGCTTGATCCAAAGGATAGGTTGAGTCTGGTTTTCAGAGAGTTGGTAACAAAGGTATGAATAAGTCTGTAGAGGTTCATGAGAGGGAAAGAAAGAGGATGTTAGTAGATAAATACAAGGGTTTATTGTGGCTTAGATTCAGAAGGGTGTGCAAAAGTCGTGGTGGTCTGTGTTTGTATTTGCATACATGGATATCATTGAGAAAGCTTCAGTTGTTCTCTAGGGTTATGTTAGTGAGCTAAATAGTCTATCTAAGGTTATGTTTTAATGGAAGATGGTAAGAAGGTTACCTCTATTAGCATAAAGGTTTGAAGCTTCTATAGTCCTGGGGTCTCTCTATGATAGTTGCATGGCCAACAATGAATGCTTTAGTAGTCAAGGACTTGGCTTGTTACCATTGGTCATTAGTTTGGTAATTGGGTTTTCTCTATGATTAGAGCATAAACAGAGGTGCTTGTGTATTTGGATTGGATGATTGTTAGATGGTCCTAGGTTTTATAAAAGCTTAAGTGGTTCTTAAGGTGTTCATGTATGGTTAAGAGAGGGTAAAGGGTTAGTCAAAACTTGTTTAAAGAGGACGAAAAGTAAATACATATACACATACTTAAGGGTTCACAACCAAGTTTTGACTCTTGTAACTGCATGTTCAGAGAAGAGGAAAATACAGTTGTTGTCATCTTTGGTATTTAATGCATGTGAGGATGAGAGGTCATGAATTACAAAATGACTAAATGGGTTCAAGCTAATAGTAAGGGTTTAGACAAGTTAGGAATGCTAGTAGGTTAAAGAGTCTTTTATTTTTTTTTAAAAAAAAAGGGCTCCGGCCTATCCCAATTATTAGTCTACAATGGGCTCGATGCATAAGTGGGCTAAGGTTCATTAGAGACAAGTGGTGCAATTAGACACAAGTAGGCACCAACCACTTAGTAGTAATATTATCGGGTAATTGAATAAATACTAAGGATTTATCCTATTACAAGATATCGACGTGGAGCGTAGAGAGATGTCAGGAGGGAGTCTCGTTGATTCTAGTCATCTACGAGATACAGGTAAGTTACTCTTGCCTAGTTCCTACTCAGTGATGAGTATTTGTTGATTTTGCTATTGTTATATTCTAGTCCGCTAATTATGATGATCTCGATCACTGCTTTTGACTACACACACAAATTTGATATTTCTGATTTGTTGGATTGTTCCACAATTATATGTGCATATTTGATATCTGTGAGATGGTGTTTACTAAACATGTCTGTTCGTTGATCGGCACGTGGCCGTGGGCACACTTGAGCCTGTGCTCCGTCTGGATAAGTGTGTGTCAGTTTCACCATCTCTTGTTGAATTTTTGCGCTCACTGAGCATACCCACCTGTGGACTGGGACAAGACCTATTGTGCTTGTCGGCTGGCTGGATAGGTGTGTGTCAGTTGAGTTATATTCCTTCTGCCTGGTGCAGTGGAGCGTAGCTCTTGCAGGATGTTCAAGGACGAGGATACCTTGGTGTTTTGTCATTCCATGCCAGAGGGAGGATACTCTGGTTTTCCAACTCATTAGTGGGGATGATTTGCTAACTGTTTTGACATGTACACGAGGTGGCGCTACCGACTTTCGACCGGAGGGTCATTTCCAAATGAGGCTAATGATGCTGACCAGGGGATATTTTGAGAGTCTTTCCTTGGATTACTCTTCAAAGCTTGAGGCTGTAGTTGTGTTAGGAGTCACTACTGTTGAGAATCCTTTGTTGCAAGTCTGAGACTCCTAGAGTTTGGATAGTGCGGGGCGTGGTGGCCACTTGCTTAGACTTGTCATGTTGATTGATTTAATATAGGGAAAGAGAGTTAGACTGCGATGTCTGTCCATAGCGATGTTCATGTTTTGACTTATCTTATTATTATCTTGTGTTGGACATGACTTCATTGTGATTCTTGCGGGATGCTTACTAAGTTTTCCTTTCAAAAGCTTATCCATTTGTTCTCCCTCCTTTTCAGATCCTGTAGAGTAGTTGACTCAGACTTAGGAACAGTAAGAGGGTTGGGACATTGTTGCAAAGGTTCGAGAACCTCCGGTTTTATTTGTAAGTGAGATGATGTTATGAAGGACCCTTATACGGCTTTGACAATGTAGGGTACCTGTACCCTTACGTTTTATTTCCACTGTAGGCTCTAGATTATTTATTTATGTTATTTGGATTTTTTGCTCTTTATCTGTTGTATGTTCTTGATTTCCTAGGCCTTGTATCCTAGTGGGGTGCGCCTCTACTTGGATACGACTAATCTGCTCACGTGCTCGAGGCCTAGGATCTGGGTCGGGGCGTGACCTAATACATAGCAAATCAAGTCAAAAGAACATGGCAATGGGTTATCTAATTTCACTAGAGAATATGGTTGTCGTAAAGATTTTATCTATGTCCCAGGTGTTTCATAGGAAAAATCGAAAAAATTTATGTGCTCAAATGGTAAAAATTAGAAGTAAAATAAAACTGCACATTAATCAACTGAGCCATCATCAATATAAACTATGCATGAATTTCATATAAAGATTTGCAATGAATTTACTTATAAATATTTTCAATGAATTTCATAGCTACCCATCTCCACATTAAACTCATACATTGCCCTCAATGTACATAACAAATTATAAAGAAAATATGAGAGGTGCAATGAAAATAAAGTGAAGGGAAAACTGAAGCTTCCCCGATTTATAACAATGGTTCCAGCTTGACTTTGAGTTCGAGGTAAGTTTCCTTGACATCCAAAATATCCACTTTCTCAAAATCATCCAAACGTCCTGCGAGGCATGAAGGGATCAATATAGCAAAGGAATAACGAAAATAAAATCCACAAAGTCACAAAACGAAAAGATAATAAGTATAGCAGAGATAGGCCCTTGCTAACTAGTGCAAAACAACGATAACATGTCATGATCCTCCAACTGAACACTACTTGATATGCCAAATGTATGATCTGCAAGTGCACGGGTCGGACAAGTAATATAGTGGACTCTACTAGTCGGATATCGATCCTCAGGGAATAGAAACTAAAACCCACTCATTGCCTATGAACTAGGTGATCAATGATTTAGTGTTGATGGTTGCTACTTCTAATCTAAACCTAAAAAAGTAAACAGAGATAGAATATGGTGGATCGAGAAATAATCAATCAAGAAGAGGTATTCGTGCAAATGTTTTCCCCTTGGAATTCTAAAAGAATAGATGAGGAATATCAGTGCCGATAGTTGTAACTAATTGGACTAAGGGTTCCTAGGATCCCTTCATTCCCTCTCTCGAAGTGAGTTACTAATCTCAGTACCCTCACTGTATGATTTTTTAGGGAACCTATATCTTAGGAAGATTGTGGTAAATAATACTAGGGATTCTAACTCCTAAACTCCCAATCTCTCGGTGCACACAGAATCCTCTCTATTAGGGTATGCTCGCACACGGGGAGACATTCGCTTCTTTCTTGGTGCTTCGAATTGAACTATCCAGGCTATCGCAACATAGATCAACAATGCAATGAATGACTCCCAATAGATCTCAATAAAAGAGACAACTACCAAACATTAATATTCAATCACCAAACATTAAACATTCATCCAAGGGGTCCACATGCCTGAATACCGAGGAAGTTAGCCTTCCATTGAAGATGGAGACAAATACAAAATGACATTGGAAACAAAAGTGATCATAATGATAATAAATACTCCCTCCACTGATGCTATTGGCGAGGACTGCTGACCTGGCACCCTCCAAGCCTCACCGTTTGGAAGATGGAAGGGTTGATCTCTTCACATTCTTCCCCAAGCTTCTCAATGATGCCCTAAGTGTGGATGACGATGCTCGATTGATGGGAGATCCGCCAAGGATGTCTCTAGAGCCAAAGATGCCTCTCTAAACCCTAGGTCCCTCTATTTATATGTTTCCACCATTAAGAAAAGGTCTTGACCTTTTTTGTGAGGGCCCACTTTTAATCGAATTTAAGCCAGTGGATCCGCCTGTAACTGTACACGGTTCCGCGTGACTTTCAAGCGGGATCACCTGGTAGCCTCTGATAATTCTTAGAAGGCAAACGGCCCCGCGCGTCGACCAGAGTGAACCGTCTAGTAGAACAAAAATCTGAGGATACATGTACGCGGGACCTTACGCGGTCGTCTCCTCGCTCATTTGGTATTCTGGTGATTTGAGGGAGCAAATTCGGATTTTTCTCTTGTCAGGCGGTTCCGCCTGATAATGTGATTCGGTCTGTTTACCCTCGAATTTGCTTGAAGTTTCTTTCTATTTTGTTAATGCCATCAAATTGCCTCCAGTGTGCCCTGATATGTAAAATAAACACTAATTTAGTAAATCCCAGGGGCTCGATGGTGCGTATCTGGATCATACTCTGTATCCCGCTAAGCAGGCCCATGCCACTTATCAATCCCGTAATATAGGGTCTTGTTGATATCGCCCAGAGTATGGTATACTGCCCCAGGTGGGCGATAAAGTCTGGGAGGATGTTGTCAAGGTGGATGGGGTTTCTCTCTAGCATGTTGTACATCATAAGCAGATCTGCGTGTGTGATCACCCCTATACTATTATCTCGGCCTATCACCTGCCAATATCAAGTGAATGTCATGCCTGTTTGGAACTCTACTATTGTAAGGTCCATGATTTTTTAGGGTTTTATTTTATTTTATTTTATTTGAGAATAAATGTGCTTATATTAGTTTTGGTACATTGGAAGTCCTTAAGATAGGATGTACTTAAATTTTTATTTGAATAAAGATTTGTTTATCTTATTAATTAATTTGAGAAGCTTATCATGATTGGAAATTTTATGTTTGCTTATGAAAAGAGGGATTAAAATGAAAAATACCCAAATTAGGGCTAATTGGGATCATTAAGGATCTATTAGTAATTTTCAAAACAAATAAGGATTGAGAGATAATAGGCCTCTCTCTAGACTAGAACCTGTTTGTAATATCAGAAAGGTCAGGGACCTAACGAGAATTTAGCATATCTCTCTAACGAGGGGCCTACATGTAAGTTAAATAACGGAGAGGGACCTATTTGAAAATTTACGAGTAAATCATGCAGAGAGGGTATTCAAATAGAATGAACGGCCAGGATTAGATGATCAAGAGATAGCGATTAAGTTCGAGGCGAGCAGATAGAGATCAGATCGTTCATTTCAATTAGTTACCATAAGTATAGGTATGAACCTACGGTGCGAGTAAGCCGTCCATCTAAGTGAACGGTTTTAGTTCGAGGCAGCTGGGACTGATCCAACCATTTATCACGATGAAATTGTGGTCGTTGATCCAAGATAGAGGCGATTAAGAGGCGTGATGATGGAATGAGGGCCACGGGATCGCTAAATTTAATCAGGGTCGTCCGATGGAGATCACTTGATCGCTAGGAGGCCAGCCGCGTTCTTCTCCAGCGCGCCACCATCGTGTCGCCGCCGCGTCGCCACCACGAGGTTTATCTCCTCTGGAAAACAGAGGTAAATTAGAACTCAAATCATAACAGATAAACTCAAACATAAAATCAGGCCTTATCTGATCAGAACGTAGGCTATCTAGAAGCCCTGCGACGTCCTATAAATAGGAACTCACTCTAATCGCTGGTGATCATCTGGAAGCCAACGTCGCCACCATCTTCTCCTTGAGAGATTGAGAGACAGAGAGACAAGGAGGAGAAACGGGGGAGCGTCGAAGGCTCACCGTTAGCTAGAGAGCGATTAGACATCTGTGGTCGCACGGAGAAGGAGAACTCATCGTGAGATCAGAATGAGCACCACCGGCTTCTGGTAAGTCTCTCTCGCTTTAGATTCTTGAATTCTTGATAACAGTAATGCATACATATGGGGTAGAGAGAGGAAGAGAGAGAGAAAGAAAGGGAGAGGTTGAGTTTTCTCATCTATTTGCGGCCGTGGGGCTGAGGGCCGGTCAGGATTGATCGTGGCTGGGTACAAACGCGCTCCGGCAATGAGGACTCAAGGGCCTTCTAATCCGGACATGCAGTTGACAGGGACCATGGGACAGAGGCGACACCAGCCGTCTGTGCGCCGCCAGGAACCACCAGCTCTTCCCTCCTCTCCGGCAAGGTCCGTTCAGAGGTTGAAGATGAACTGAGATTTAAATCCAAGTTCAAAACAGGTTCAAACGAGTTATGAGGCTAGTTTAGTTTAGTTGATCAGGTTGGATCAAGAAGTAATAGATTGGATCCAGATGTAGTTAGCTTGAGTCTGATCTGGATGCAAGTCAGTTAGTTTGGTCAACTCTGATTTTAAAGATTTATTGATTTGGGCCTGATGAGTTGATGGGGTTCAATTTGATTTTAAAACCGGTTGAGTTATTTAAACCATGTGAGCTAAGTGAATTTGGTTTGGGTCAAGTAAGTAAATCAGGTTTGGGTTTGGATTTGGATTTGGTCAAGCTAGCCAAATTTTTTTAATCCAACTTGATTTGGGTTCGAATGACATCAATTATTGACCCTGTTGAGTCAAATAGGCTAAGTGGTTGGGTTTGGTTTGTGGACCAATGGGCCTGATTGAGGTTTTGAGTTAGGGTCAATCAATTAGTTTGAACCGGGTTGGATTTGATCTGAAATAATAGGCCAAGATAGTGGGTTGAAATAGTATAAATCATAACAAAAAGAAATAAAGGATAAAGGTGTAGGCGTAGAGATTTGAACCCAAGTCTCCCCAAACCCAACCAAGGCTCTTGACCATTGGGCTACAATGAAGTTACTAGTTAGACAATGGGCCTTGGATATATAAGGGTGGATTTGATTAGTACAATGAAAATAAAGTATAATAAATAATGTTATGTTTAGTCATATCCAATAAGATAGATAAACCTAGGGAAGCATATTATTATATTTAGTGAGATATAAACGTGCATCTAGACATGTAGAATATGGACACTATTGCAATTACTGATATAGGTTCTATTACTAGATTTCGACATAGAGACGCGTCGGCAAAAGAATCCGTGGTGTTCAAAACCACGTTAGTTGAAGTAAGTTACCTCTGCCTAGTTTCCCACCCATCAATGGGTTCCTTTGTTTTATTGTTGTTATTTCTTTTAGCATGTCTACTATCTATCTGTTATTGGAATGCGTGCACATACCTGTTGTTTGTTTCCTTCTTTGTATGTGCATGGTTGATGTGCTTTCATTACCTATTATTTGGTTGGTTCGTTGGGCACACCGCCCTGTGACCGATATTTGATCATGGACACATGGTCTTATGTGCTGGCCAGGAAAGTGTGCACCAGGTGGGTTCTTATTCTGCCAGTTCAGTGGAGCAAATGCTCATGTGGAGCGCTCAAGGCTAAGGACACCCTGACGTTTTGATAGTTCCACGCCAGGGGGAGATACCTTGGCAGTCCAACTTGTCAGTGGGATGATATACTGACCGTGTCGACACGTACGAGAGACCAAGGTTGATTCTAGATGAGGCTGGGTGCTGACCGGAGGAGTTTGTTGAGCCTGAGAGCTACTGTTTAATCTAGGAGTTTTCTTCGTTTCTAGTCTCCTAGATCTTTGTTTGTGCGGGGCGTGGCCCTGGTTGTTTGACTTGTTGACTGTTGAATTTTGGTATACTTTTACCGGTTTTGATTTCGTTGTGATCCCTACGGGGAATTTACTGAGCTTTCCTTTCGAAAGCTCACTCCACTTTCTTTTCCTCTCTTTCAGGATTAAGGGATTAGCTGGGTTGGTTTCAAGAGCGGCGTGAGGAGTCAGAACACAACTTGCCAAGGTTAGAAGACCCCAACTAGTTCTGACTTGTAGGACCCCTATAGGGCTTGGCTATTATAGGATGTGTGAATTCTATTATTAAATTCTGTTGTAACTCTGATTAATAAATTTTGAGTAATTTTGATTATTGTTATCTGTTTCTGATTTACTTAGGCCTTGTATCCAAGCGAGGCCCGTCTCCACTTGGATACGGTCGGTCTGTGCTCGTGCTCAAGGTCCCGGGAAACGGGTCGGGGCGTGACAACTGCCATATCCTCGTACTCTACTGTCATGGTATACTCTTGATCGTACAGTCCCATGAATACGAAACCACCACATCTCACCACGTAACTGCAGTCTGATAGTATTTGGACTACGCGTGGTGAGAATTGGCTGCGGTCCACCTCGAAACTGCTCAGCACCTCTAATGCGAGTTCCTAATAACCGGCTTTGCAATAGTGAACATCTAATCGCATCCTTTGAAAGAAATGAGCTCCCGCACCTGTGCCTCTATCCCTAACTCTTGTAGCACGGTCCAGTCAATCGAGTAGGTGTAGCAGAACTACTTTGTGACTAGCACATCAAACCACTCTCGGAACCGCCTTTGAGTGAACTGTGGAACGGAGGACGACGTGCCTTCACCCCATTGGTGCTTGCGGCCCTTACAACTAACATTTTTGGTGCGCAGTAATAAAATAACATTTTTTGACCCTTTTAACCCAATATCTTAATGTAAATAATGAGATAATGTTATTAGATAGTTAATTCGAGCTCTTATTTTTTTTGTGCAAAGATAAGACTTTTGTTTTATTCATCGACCAAACTTTGTTTTTTTTTTTTTTTAGCAAGGTTTTGATGTAAGGAGATGATATATTATTTTGAGTGTAAATCTAAGATTTATAATTTTCTGATCCATTAAACCTTATTTTGAAGTTAATCTATAGATTAATTGTTTTATGGTTTTGTGAATGTTGTTTTTTCTATATTGAAATCTCAATCTATTAATAATAATTTAAATTGGGTGCATGAGTCCATTAATTAATATGTTGGGATGCTTACTAAGTTATCAAGCTCATGAAGTTGGATGTCTTCTTTTCTTTTCTCAGATCAACAAGAGTAGTAAATGGAATGATCCCATGGAAGAGTTTAGTTTCTAGGAAGTTTTGTAGTTCCTAGTATGGAGCCTATTTCACTCAACAGTTTGAAATTTTTGTGATATGTAGGTTGACCTGATAGTAGTGGTTTTGAACTTATTATTTTTCAATTTTATCTAGATCGTTGAATCTTATTATATTTAATTAAAAATATTGTATAGTATTTAGAATTGTGTTTAATAGGTTATGTTCTGAGGCCTTGCAAGTTAATGGGCCAAAACCTTGAGAGCTTGCAGCCGATTTAACACCTCCCGGGTTCGGGGTGTGACAACGAGAGATCTTGATCAAGAAGATGGAGATTTCTCACAAACGGTGGCAAACTATTGATGTAATGATCCACTCTTCCTAAGGATTAGAACATATCTTGACCAACGAGGGAGATCAAGGAAGGTGGGAATTTTTCAAGAGATTTCAGTGGAGAGGTTGGTTGTGATTGATGATCCTTCTTTTTCTTCCTTCGCTTCATAGGATCAAAGCCAACTCCAAAAGTCGACCTTCGGGAATCTAACCTCATAAAGAGAGAACTGTGAGAATGAAGAGATTCGAGCGATTGTGCTTAGTGGGAGCCTTTAACACTCAAGTCAGAACTCAAAAAAGAGAGAGAAGAAGAGAAAACTCATAAGAGATACCAAAATTTAGAATAGGAAAGCGGAATTCCAATTGTCTTCTTCATGGCCAAATGACCTCCTTTTATCTTTGAGCTTTATCTATCAGTTTTCAGCGTCCTTGGAAATTCATCCTCCATTATTAAATGACCAGATAGTTGATCAGGTAGTTGGACTTTTATCTCAACAGTATACACATCAATATTCCACGTGTCTACAGTTATTTTTACCCCATAACATAATCGATACACATCAACATTATAAACTCGGGTTAAGGAAAAATTTATGTTACTTCAATAATTTTAGAAACTTTATAAAGTAGGATTAGTAAAGTTTTTCCTTTTCAAAAGTTAATGGTATTTTTATATTTTCCTAAATTTTATATTTATTTAATGATTAGTTGAAAAGATATTTGGTGCTAAATTAATCCCTTCAAACTAATGATGTAATCTTTTTTTTTAATAAGGCGATAAACACCCCCACGCTACGACTTCAAGGACGTGTACAGATGAGCCCGCTCGAACCCACAGGCTTGTCCCCGGGGGAACAACAGCACACCTGACCCTTACCTTGCAAGAGTGGGGACACTAATGATGTAATCTAGAACAATCCAAACCATAGTTATTAGAACCGGATCAGACCGCCTGTCCGATAAGCTGAAACGGTGAATCGGTGAACAGGAGGTGGAACCGGTCCTGTTGTATGTTTTTCCTGTTTAATTATTATAATAATATAATAATAATAGTTTATTATTTAAATAATATTTTAATAATAAAATCTTATTTAAAATAGTACTTTTCTATTTTTATTTAAAACAGTTTTTTATTATTTAAAATAGTTTTTTTATTACTAATATATATATTGACCGGACATTGACCTAATTGACCCGGCGGTTGAACCGGTGAATCGGTGACCCGGCGGAACCTTGAATGGTTCAATGTCTAGTCCGATTATGATAACTATGGTCAAAACCAACATGACCATCTGCCCAAGCGTTGTTTGTGCTTGGGCTGATCCAATATTATAAATATAAAAAAAATAGTAAAAGTTTGTTTTAAAAATTTAAGAAATTATAGCTGTTATGATGGTAAAGATATAAATTTTTATAAGAGAATTGCTTGCATACCCCTCCAAAATTATATATTTGTTTAAAATACACCTGTAAAAATGTTATTTGTTTGCATACTCTTTGAAAACTATTTTTTTTCTTATATACCATGTTGTTAGTTACCTTTAGCCGTTATTAGAGCTTTTAGAGTTAACTATTATTATAACTTAACCTAATTAAAAATTATATAATTATCCTTATTTTTTTCATTTATTATATAAAATAACTAATATCTACCAAATAAGATAAAACATTTAGGCCATGTTTGGATAGCCCAAAATTATGGCATAATCTCTACATTATGCCATAATTTTATACTTTATGGGGATTATGCCATATTGGGTGTTTAGGTTGGTTATTTTAGGGTATGAAGTTATGCCATAACATAGGCATTATAGCATAAAAAAATATTCCACTCAGAGTGGAATATTTTCTCATTGTGAAAGTTTTGACCTCCTCCACTCTTTTTCTCTCCTCTTTTTTGGACCTCTCTCTCCGCCTCTCTCGTCCCCTTTACGATCTCTCTGACCCTCTAAAAGATCTCCACCGCCACAACCATCGTTTCCCACCCGCGAGAGACCCAACCCCTCCCCCGACGCCCTGCCCCCTTCTGGCGGAGATCCCTAAATCCAAGATCCCGTCGTTCTGCCTAATGACGAGGATGAGGAATCCGCTATTGATGCCATTGAAGCAATTACCGCGAATTGTTACAAAGACGAAGTATGGGAGCGACCAAAACCCTAGAAAAAAAATCATTTTTTCGAAAACCACCTTAGAATCTTCCATATTTCCATAAATTTTTTGAATTCTCTAAAAGTTGGTAGGAATAAAATAGGTGAGAATTTCTGTAATAATTTTTTATTATGCTAGCCAAGCACTCATTCTGTTGAAATAAAATATATAAGAATTTCTATCATAATCATCTTCACTTCCTATATAAAAATAATTATGCCATAAATTTTTATTTTGTAACCAAAAAGGCCTTTAGAGGGGTATGTATATAAGGAAACCCAATATAGTAATTTATCCTCATTCCATCAATTCATTTAACACCATCAAGGTCAAAATAACAATAGAGTTATATAAGACAAACTAGTTGATTTGCAGGTTTGTGCATGTAAATATTATTTTTATAGAGCTATTTAAGAAATTTCAAACTTTTATACTGGTATGCAACCAAAAACCTTTTTATAAATGAAAAAAATTCAAAACTATAATTTAAAATTAAAAATTAAAAAATTGTTGTTGGACGAGTGCACTGGGCTAGCTGCTAAGTGGCAGCTGGCAGGCCTTGCATATTGCATGTCGAGCCAGCCCGCAGGATCTTGCCGGATGGGTTTGTGTACTGATACAGCTAGTGCTAGGTTTTGGGCTATATTGACCTGGGCTCATCACAGCCCAGCCCATCACGAGTGGTGTTAAGGAAAGTCTGTTTGGTACAATGACCAGGAGCGGCCTGACACACAGTGTCCCAGCATGAAACCGACCGGAGAGGGAGGCACATTGGTAGACAGTGGCAGATGCAGGGGGGTAAGGGGGGGCTTCAGCCCCCCTGCCCTGGTGAATGCCGGAGTTCGTCAAGGACCGTGAGGTTGTTCAACGGCTTCAGCCCCCCCAGCCCCCCCTTGCCCCCCTACATCCGCCACTGGGCCTGCTACCCATCATCTTAATTCTCATAATCTCAAGTGAACGACGAACTGACGAAGGCTGTGGGCCTGTGGAGCAATGAAGTTGTGGGCCTATGGCCTGTGAAGGTGAAGCCAATCAGGCTGATCAGCCATTTAAAAGCATTTACCAAGTTTAATATGTTATTAACTTATTAGACTTGGAGTCTTGGTCAATGCTTTTCAATTCCAATGTTTAGTATTTTAATAAAATTTATATTTTTTTTATTCATATTGAAAAGGAATCTAACTCCTTTACTGTTTATCTTCTTCTTTTCTCCAAACAGACCAAACCCTTCCCACGAATCCCACCGGCGGGCCACGGCCATCGATCTGAGATCTCCAGAAAGATCTTCATCGCTCCTCGCCTTAGTGTCTGGACACCCCAATCGAAAGTCAAAACCCTATTCTTGAGATCTACTCTGTCTCTCCGTAGGATCTTGCTTAGAGATTCGACTCGAGGTTTCGAGAACAACGAGATCTGTGAGGTGAGTGTTGGAGAATTCAAATTTATTTATGAAGCAATTTGTTTACAATTCCATAATTTTATGTTTTCACTTTTATATTCATGGATGATGGATTCATGATTCATGGAGCCTCTAATTCTGTTCATCTGTATTTTGGCATCTCTTTGATCAACGGATCCAAAAGGAGGCAATTCATGAGAAATTGTCCGTCTTAATTAGAGTAAAAGTATTGCAGCTTCAAATTTCACATGCATTTGAACTTTGAAGTGTTATATTAATGTACAGAGAAGGGCCAGAATGCTCGATAATTAGATGTGGAACAACAGACAAACTCATGCCAGAGCTTTTAACAAGAATCTACATGATAATTAAAGATGACGGAACAGAACATTCTTCGTATCTGTGAGTGGTTAAGCTATAGATGTTTGGGGAGCACCATGATCTTGGGAGAGAGCTTTAGATATTGCTCCAATGGTTTTTGGAGTTGTCCTGCAGCAGCCTTCGATAAGGGAAGCTCCGGCTTCATGCCATTTGTAGATTTAAGAAACAAAATCCTCCTTTGAAACACCTGTAGTTGGCTGCACATGTGAAAAGAGATGAGAATTCTAGAGCAATTTACTGTACAAAAGCCATGTGATTTTGATTCGGCATATAATTGGCCATCTAGTAAACTGAATTCATGATTGAATGAAAATTTATCATGTATTAGGCTTTTCAGGTTCTTAGATTGTGCATTCTGCTTTAAGAAATTTTAAAATAAGGAGTATGCAGTCATAGCTAATGACACCAGAAACAGAAATTTTGCAATGAACTGGTGTCCACCATTATATACATAAATACATGAAAAACATGGTTTTGTGCAATTGATATGATTTCATTGATGAAAAAAGATGGGCAAAATTATCTGAACCAGTGGTAAATAACACAGTAAACTCACCACCCATAACCCATTTCTTTGTATTAGCATCATATGTCTGATGGAGGATGATGGATATTATGGATTCATGAAGGCTGGAGAGGAGTTATAATAATAATTTGTACTTCACCCTTCATCTTTCCTCTTTAATTAGGCAGGCGCCAGGCGACAATTTATATTCAGAGATTTTTAGTACAAAAATTATTTGCTATATCTTTCCTCTAATCCTCTTCATGAGTTTCCATTTCTAAGCAAAGAACTGTGGTGACTCTTTAGATACATGCTTTTACCCTGGCTTAAATAAATTAAATTGTTTGGTTTTTGAGATAATTTGAGTTCCTTTAACAAGGGAGATTTGCAGGACATTGATAAATTTTTAATTAAACCACCACGGAGTGAAGAGTCGTCTAATGCTTGTAAAGCACAATCAGACTTTGAATCAAGTGAGAAAAACACTCATGCAGATTTTGATTCAAGTGACATTATTAGTGATCCAGGACTTTGAAAGCCTATTGAAGATTTTGATATTAGGATTAGAGATCAAGTTAGAATGGAATATTTAACTAGAGGCCCCTGTCAACCAATTGGGCATAATTTTCCACAGAAAGAGTATGGCAAGCAAAGAAGGAGTTTTCGGGATACTTGGTTTAAACAACATCAGTGGTTGGAGTATAGCATGACCAGAGATGCGGCGTTTTGCTTTTGGTGTTATCTTTTTAAGCCAAGCAGAGCAAGTCGAACAGGAGAAGATGCATTTACCAAAATAGGGTTCAATAATTAGAAAAAAGCATTAGAAAAATTTGTAGAATATATTGGTGCTGTGAACAGCGCGCATAATGATGCTAGAGTGCAGTTTCAGAGCTTCCAAAATCAAAGGAAAAGTGTGTCACACCAGTTAGCTGCACATTCACAAGAGATGGAGGTTGCATACCGCATTCGTTTAACAGCGGTTTTGGATGTGACACGTTTTCTATTGAAGCAAGGTTTGGCTTTTCGTGGACATGATGAGTCCTCAAGCTCATTTAACAAGGGTAATTTTCTTGAGTTACTCTAGTGGTATAGCCTACGAAATGAAGAAGTTTGGAGTGTAGTCAATCAAAATGCTCCTGAAACAATCAAATGACTTCCCCAAAGGTTCAAATGGAGTTAGCAAATGCTTGTGCATTCGAAATTACACGTGCTATTATTGATGATATTGGTGATAATTATTTTTGCCTTTTGATTGATGAAGCCCGAGATGTCTCAGTGAAGGAGCAAATGGGAGTTGTTCTACGATATGTGAATAAGGATGGATATGTGATAGAGAGATTCCTTGCCATAGTTCATGTACCTGACACTTCCGCCATTTCTTTGAAGAATGATATTGATTGCCTGTTTTCCAAACATGGGCTATCTATTTCAAAGTTAAGAGGGCAAGGATATGATGGGGCCTCAAATATGCGAGGTGAGTTCAATGGTTTGAAGACACTTATCTTAAAAGAAAACCCATATGCAAGATATGTCCACTGTTTTGCTCACCAACTTCAATTAGTGATTGTTGCTATTGCTAAAGACAATCGAATTGTGGCTGATTTTTTCCAATATGTTACTATGGTTGTTAATGCCACCGACGCATCGTGCAAAAGAAGAGACCAACTTCGACAACATCATCATGATAGATTGGTCGAGCAGTTAGAAAAAGGAGAGATAGTTAGTGGAAGAGGAAAAAACCAAGAATCAAGTTTAGCACGACCAGGGGATACTCGTTGGGGATCACATTATATTACTACTCTCAGGCTAATCTCTATGTGGGCTTCAGTGTTAGAGGTACTCCAAAATGTGCATGATGATGGTGCTTCTAATGATAATAGAGGTATAGCGGCAAGTTTGATCGAAAAAATGAAAAATTATCAATTTGTATTTGTAATGTTCTTGATGAGGCGTTTGTTAGGGATAACAAATGAATTATCACTTGCCTTGCAACAAAAAGACCAAAATATTGTTCAAGCCATGCGTATGATTGAACTTGTGAGAGCTCGGCTTCAAGACTTTAGGGAGACAGGATGGGACGAGTTTATGGAGGAGGTTTGCTCTTTTTGTGAGAAAAACTTTATTCCAGTACCTAATATGGAGGATAATATGAGAATCCGTGGACGTTCTAGGCGAGAGGGGCAAGTCATTACTCATTTTCACCATTATCGTGTCGAGATTTTATGCAAGGTTAGTATTTTTATATTTATTATTTTTTATAAATCCTAATGATTTAATATTTTCATAATATTTGTGATTTTGTTATCATTGCAATATTAGGTTATTGATTTGATCGCACAAGAAATACAAAATCGTTTTCCAGAAGCTAGCACGGAGTTACTTCTTCTCATGTCATGCCTTGATCCAAGGGACTCGTTCTCCAAATTCAACATGCACAAACTAATTGCCTTGCGTGAGCTTTATCCCAAGATTTTTCGGCCAATGCATGATGCTTGAGGACCAACTTGCCACTTTCATTTACGATGTGCGGCGTGATGAAGATTTTGCAAATATCGGGGACTTAGGGGGTTTTGCTAGGAAAATGGTTGAAACAGGCAAACGTCTAATTTTTCCACTAGTTTATCGCCTTATTGAATTGGCATTAGTTTTGCCACTTGCAACAGCTAGTGTTGAAAGGGTGTTTTCGGCAATGAATTTTGTAAAAACTGACTTGCGCAACAAAATGGGAGACGAGTGGATGAACGATAGTCTGGTTGTCTATATTGAGCGGGAGATTTTTACAACTATTGACAATGAAGTGATTCTACAGCGTTTTCAGAAAATGCAAACTCGTCGAATGCAATTACCTCCTCTTAGTCGCATGGCTCGCATGTCCTGCACTGGTGTTGGTTCTACTTCAAGTGCACATCGATAGTGGTTTTATGCTTTGTTTTTCCTGTGTACGTATTCAAATTGTAGTTGTTTTAATTAAAAGTTATATTATCGTACTGTTTTACATTTGAAACAATTTTTTGTTAAATAATTTTTTTTTTACATTTTTACCTAAGCCCCCCCCCCCCCCCCATTAATCCTGGTTCCGCCACAATGGTAGACACACTTGATGCTGGAGGAATGCAGAAAGCATTTGCTGAATCTTCATGAATGGAAGTTAGAGCATATCCAAGGGAGGACAATTCTCAGCCCCCCCATTAATCCTGGTTCCGCCACAATGGTAGACACACTTGATGCTGGAGGAATGCAGAAAGCATTTGCTGAATCTTCATGAATGGAAGTTAGAGCATATCCAAGGGAGGACAATTCTCAGGTTCAAATAGGTTGGGAAAGCTGGCCAGAGAGGGAGAACCGAAACTAACTTGTTCACATTACATTTGGAGCTGCCAGGATGGCTAGTGGAGGAAATTAGAAGCCTTGTAGAATTTTGTTGTTAAGAGCAGTGTAGTGCTCTCACTTATAAAAACAAAACAAAATAAAAATATAGTGCTTGCACTGTTAGCACAGCAGTGCAGATGGGCTGGCCGTTGGTTTTTATTTTTCATTTTTATTATTATATATTTTTAATAATATTTTTCAAAATCAAAAGACAATTTTACAAAAATAATTTTATTTTTATATACAGAAACATACCAATTTATAAAAAATAATTTTATTTTTATAATGTCTACAACAACACAACAATTTACTTCGGACGTAAATGATGCAATTTATCTTTTTTAAAATTTTATGATACAATTTTCACTGATTATATATAAGTTAGTTTTAATTATTTATATAAACTCTAAAATTTTCATATACAATATATCCCAATTTAAAATAATGAAAAAAAATTCATTTTCTAATATTTTTATAATTATTATAATTCTTTTGAGTATTTCATATTTTTTTATAATAATTTGTAATTTTTAAATAATTTTATGTAGAGACACTACTAACATGTGCCACAAGCTTGGAACAGGATGAAATAAATTCCAAGACTGCATGAAATGAGAGACCAAAAAATATATTGTGGTTTTCCACTTTCTCCAATCACTTGTACCATTAAGATGCAAAAAGTAACTTAGATGAAGAGCTAAGAACATGTCGCAGTACAACACATCCCTGAAATGAGCTGATCAGGAATAGAGAAATGGCAGAAAGAAAGTGTAGTGGTTCAATTTTGATCCATAATACCACTATACAACAAAGACTGAATGATCAAAGATAGGCATAATAGAAGTATGGTAAGTAGGAGGTTGCATTTCCTATCAGTCGAGCCTATAAAATGATGCAAGAATAAAAGCCACACAGAGAACACAACAAAGAAGGGGCCAGACAGAAAATCAGGATCTCACCTTCTGCAGGTACAGACCTCAACATGGAATATGAACCAACAAAACCACCTTTCCGGATAAAGGTGTATTATTTTAAGAGCATTGATGGGGACAAATACCAGGCTCATATGTCAAGGAGCAGCCTGCGAGGATCCTCAACCACATCCTTGATTCGCCGTAAGAAAAACACCGCCTCTCTTCCGTCAATCAGTCTGTGATCATAAGTCAGAGCAAGGTACATCATGGGCCTTGGAACAGCCTTGCCATCAACAACCACAGGACGACTTACAATTGAATGCATACCAAGGATAGCAGACTGTAAAAGCAAGTTATTAGGTAAAAAATGAACAAATTCTTAAAAAAAAAGGTTAATGTCTCTAAGTAATTGGGTAACATACTTGTGGAGGATTGATAATGGGTGTACTCAAAAGACTCCCATAAACTCCACCATTAGAAATCGTAAATGTGCCACCAGCCATCTCATCAATTGATATTGTTCCATCATTGGCCTTGCGAGCAAGTTTGTTAATTTCTTTCTCAACATCCGCAAAGCCCATCACATCAGCATTGCGAATAACTGGAACTACAAGGCCCTGTCAAATGTAAGGAACCACAATTCAAATCAAACTCAACATCCCCTATAGTATGATCTAGTTATCGGTGCTGTTCAAATTCATGAAAATTGAGCATTCAGATTTTAGAGAAGGCTGCAATGCCAAAAAGGGCATTAAAAGGGCAACTAGACAGGGATAATTGACAAACCTTTGAAGTGCCAACAGCTATACTAATATCAATGTAGTCCCTATAGATGATATCATCACCATCAATGACAGCATTTATAATTGGTTGGTTCTGAAGTCCACTGACAGCAGCCTAATAATATGAGAAGAAAGAGTGAAAATCATAGCAAGCACATAAGACAGCCATAAGCACCAAAAATAATGACACCTTTCAGATAACATACTTTCACAAAACCTGACATAAGACCCAACTTCACACCATGCTTTTCCAAGAAGGCATCTTTATAGTCAGACCGGAGTTTCATCAAATTGGTCCTGCATTAAGCAAACCATCAAGCACCGGGAAAGCAGGAAACCAAAATCTAATAGATATCAAAAGGAGGCCAGAACAAAAGGTTATGAGAGAGTTTTTTCTTAAGTTAACTAAAAGGGAATGGATTTCAATCTGTAGCTCTAGATCACACCAAGTTATATACTAAAGTAAGATATGCAGAAACTATTAGACAAGATGAAAATGCTAATCTATTGAATATTACCCATTAATAATTAACCAAAAATTAAAAGGACCCAAATCACCTACATGTCAACTTCATTAAATGTAGTCAGCATAGCGAATGTGTTTTGTGAATCCTTCAAACGGGTAGCCACTCGTTTCCTAAGTCTTGGCATTGGAACCTGGAGGTCAAATTCACAGGAAGAGAATTAAGAAAATCATAATATCCAGCAATACTTCTGAACATGAAGGGAAAGACACTAGAACCCACCCGTCGTTCCCTCTCCTTGGGTGGCAGCTGTGGCTCCGATGCTGAAGTTTTTGGTGGTGCTGCAGAAATTACTTTGGGCTTTTCGTTGGTGCTAGTATCAACTTTAGGCCCTTTTACCTCTATCTCCGTTTTGGATGGTGGTGGTGGCGACTGAGCATCTTTACCTGATTGTTCCTCTGACGGTGCAACATGTGTTACACTAGCCTCGCCCTTAGAAATGACAGCAACCTTGGTTCCTGGTGTAACAGTATCCCCTTCCTTCACCACAAACTGCCAAAAAACCTTTAAATTCAGTATTGAAACAGTAACATGTGATACAACGAAAATAAGTAGAAGAATACAGACAATAACAGAAAAATTTTAAGGTACAGAAGCAACCTTTTGGATAACCCCAGCTTCAGGGCTAGCTACATCAATAGTGACCTGAGAATTAAGGAATAATACAATAATTTTAGTTCGGTTTCATGCTGTAAACAAGTGTAATTTTTGTGCAGGAAAAATCAATACCTTATCTGTTTCAACCTGAGCAATCGGTTCATCAACTTCAACACGATCACCAGGCTGTATCATTGCATAGATCTATGTCAGGACTAGAAAATAGATAAAATGGCATAGAAGCATGTTTTTGCACAATGTAATAAATAGGAAATAAACCAGATATCATAAGGGAGGGCAAATGTGAAGTACATACTTTTCAAGAAGGTTGCCAGAGTCCCATCAGTTATAGATTCACCCATAAATGGAACAAGTGCATCAACCAGGTCACCTTCATTTGGACACAAGTGGAGAAACATTGACTATGGGTTTCAGACATGACAATAGCAGCTTGTAAGCTCTAGAAAGTAAAAAGTTTAAAATGCTGAAGTAGCTCACTATTTTCCGAGGAGAACATCCGATTCTGAATGGGACAAGGATATTCCCTCAGTAGCATATTGCCAAATTCCCTACATGATAATTATAGAGTATCTACATATAAATATAAATAAGCAATGATAAAGCAGTTCTAAAGCATCTTCTACAAAGGGTGTGAATCAAAAGATCCAAGCTAACAAAAGACAAGCAGTTTTACAGATAATGATATAATCAGAAAGGAGAAGAGATATAGGCTCAACAAACCTTTTTGATTTTAAGCAAGGCAAGTAACCTGAGATAACATGAAATTGGCAGAGTAAGAAAACACAGAGGTAGGATGCAAAATTCTAAAATCCAGAAAACCAATCAAGCAGGAAAGGTAAATTGGTAAGGAGAAAATTACCCTGAAAGATCTGATGACTGAAGTTCTTGACATGAACATAACTACCGCACAGAAACAAGGCCTGCATACACATCCAAACAAGAGGAAATGCCAAGATATTGTTCAAATAATTGAGGGCAGAATTTGAAATATCAAATGACAGACATTGGCTTAAGAAAGGGAATATCTAACTAGTTGGAGGTTTATCTCTTAAGTGAAGAAGGAGGAGGAGGAGAAGAAGAAGAAGAAGAAGAAGAAGAGGAGGAGGAATCTGTACCACAAAGAAAGGGCTCCTCACAAGGTAATTCAAGACTTCAAGTAAAATATAAAGGAATCTTCAATCAAGAAATAAGCCCATTTTTGCAACATGAACTTTGTTTTGAGAAGCATTCCCTCAAGCACCAATTCCAGAACATATGAGCAAAAGAAAGGCAGAGGGAACCTGAATGTATTTCCCTTGATTTTTCTACAACATGTAAGTGAGACCGCATTCAAAAATGACAACTTTCTAGCCATTTTTGGATCAATGTCACTTGCTTTAGACACAGAAAACTATACTAAAAATTGAGAACATGAGCCTCAGATAAATTTCCACAAAACAAACACCATTCATATCATGTTATATGCCAAAGAAGAATAAAACGAAAGAAAAAAAACCATTTCCAACACACTGATCACAAGCCAAAGTGAAACCACAACAAAATCATTTCCAGTGCTTCATTCACTGAAAGAAATTTATTGAATTTAAAATTTAGAGTGACAAAATGAATAATCAGCAAACAAGGTCATCCAAAAAAATTGGAACCACATATGAAGGGAAAAAAACAGCAAAAATACCTCATTTCGTGCTGAAAAGTTCTCTGCATGGGCGTAAACTGCAGGCTGTGCCGGCCTCAGCGAATTTCCAATAATCTACAAGAATAATCCGAAAAAATTGAACTGCTAAAAAATAAAATAAAACGAAACACAGTTTTTCAAATTTTTTCTTAAAAAAAAAAATCTTTAAGTACCTTAGAGGGGACGCCTCGGCATCCTCCGATCTTTCGCCGGACTACTCCCAACATCATCCTGAAGATCTCAACCGGGAAGCAAGATTGATATTCGAATTGCAGCCAAAGAGGAGGATTGGGAATATAGCAGGATCGATTCGCCGCTTTATTACTATTATTATGATTTTTATCGGTTTTATTGGTTTTCCCTTTTCTATAATTTGACTAGCCCTGCGGCTGCTGGAAGCGATCAGAACGTTCCTACTTTCTAATTTTTGCAAGCCGACAGGAAAGAAAATTTTGTTTAAAAATAACCCCCTAAAACAAATAAATTATCACTTTTAGCATTAATGTGATTTAATTTTGGGGTTTTTTACTCGTCATCTCTGACAAGTGGAATTACTTATCTCTTACCCCCTCTTTTAATTTTATTATATTTATCATTTTTAATGGTTCTCCCAACAAGGTAAAAATATACCTAAAATATTCTCTATAATGGTTGAAAGGCCATCAAGTAAAAAAAAATGCACTTATTCTGTGTTGATAGTGATTAAGGAATTATGGGTAAACTATGATTTCTTTTAATTATAAAGTAAAAAAAGTCATTTTACATGCATGACAACTCATAGGTATACATCTAACACAAGTTTAAACGTAAAAAAAAATATGGTAAATTGCAACAAGTAAAATAAAATTTAAAACAAAAGGGTTGCAAATAATTACTTCACTTCTCAAAGGAGGCAAGGTAAAAAACTTTGAATTTTGTGTTGGTATGAGACTTTTTCTTGTTTATATTTCTGTGAGAAAATTATTTGCATATTTTTGTAAAAGTTTAAAATTACTTAAATTCTCCTATAAATTGATATTTATTTATATATTAGATAATTCATTATTGGTCCCTAGAATAGTGCCCTAATTGCCTTGAGGTCCTTGGAAGTGTTTGTTTATTATTTAGTGTTGTGTGTGTATTTGACTTTAAGATTACTGTAGAAGCGATTGTTAGGGACCTATAGATAATTTCTCCTTTAAATATTCTCACAAATCAATTTTTTTCCGGCTTATATATCATATCCTTGTAGTTAACTTAACTTGACTATTAAGGATATCAAATTAATGGATACAATAGGGGAAAATTATTAAAATGAGTTTTTTAATATAACTCTACAAAATTATGTTTTCTTGTTTTATAGACATAAGTTAGTTAGAATATAACCATTATAAGTTCAAACATAAACAATTATGGTAAATTGCAACAAGTAAAATAAACTTTCAAACAAAAGGGTAGCAAATAATTACTTCACTTCTCAGAGGTGGTAAGTAAAAAATTTTGAATTTTGGTGCATGTTACAATACCGGGTTCGTTCTAACATTCCTTGGGCATCTATCCAAGGTCGTCTAACTTGGGTTTTGTGACCGGCACTGGCCGGTCACATAATACTCCATTTTTTTTTATCGCACCCAATCTAAATAGAGTCGCACCTTTTCTCTGTCTGGCCGCACCTAATAGGTACGCGGCCATTTCATTAGTGAACAATAATAAACAGCAAATTGGGTGCGCCGCCACTTCACTAATGAACAGTAATGAACAGTAAAAATTTACACCCAATCTGAATAGAGTCGCACCCAAACCCTACCTACTACGGTGCGAGCATGTGCAAATTGGGTGCGACACTTTATGAATTGGGCGCGCCGCTATTTCACTAATGAACAGTAAAAGTTCGCAGCCAATCTGAATAGAGTCGCACCTAATCTTTGTCTGGCCGCACCCAGACCCTGCCTACCACGGTGCAAGTATGTGCAAATTGGGTGCGGCCCTTCACGAATTGCGTACGCCGCCATTTTCACTAATGAGCAGTAATGAACAGTAAAAGATCGCACCCAATCTGAATAGAGTTGCACCAAATCTTTGTCTGGCCACACCCAGACCTACCTACTACGGTGCAAGCATGTGCAAATTGGGTGCGACCCTTCACAAATTGGGTGCACCGCCATTTCACAAATGAACAGTAATAAATAGTAAAAGTTTGCACCGATCTGAATAGAGTTGCACCCAATCTGCATGCAGCGCATCCAGACCCTAGCTACTACGGTGCGGAATGTGCAAGTTGGGTGCCACCCTTCACAAATTGGGTGCGCCGTCATTTCACTAATAAACAATAAAAGTTCGAACCCAATCTGAAAAGAGCCTCAAACAATCTCTGTCTAGCAGCACCCAGACCCTACCTACTATGGTGCGGGCATGTGCAAATTGGGTGTGACCTTTCACGAATTGGGTGCGCCACCATTTTCACTAATGAACAGTAAAAGTTCACACCCAATCTGAATAGAGTCGCGCCGAATCTATGTCTAGTCGCACCCAGACCCTACCTACTACAATGCGAGCATGTGCAAACTGGGTGCGGCCCTTCACCAATTGGGTGCGCTGCCATTTCACTAGTGAACAATAAAAGTTCATACCCAATCTGAATAGAGCCGCACCCAATTTCTATTTAGCCGCACCCAGGCCCTACCTACTACGATACAAGGTGCGCCGCCATTTAACTAATGAACAGTAATTAACAGTAAAAGTTCATACCCAATCTGAATAGAGCCGTACCCAGTATGTGTCTGGCCGCACCCAGACCCTTTTTTCTACGGTGCGAACATATGCAAATTGGGTGCGGCCCTTCACGAATTGGGTGCAACACTATTTCACTAATAAACAATAATGAACAGTAAAAGTTCGCACCCAATCTTTGTTTGGTCGCACCCAGCAGCTACCCTTTTAATTTGAGATTTTGAACTTGGTTTTTTCGTGACCGGCCAATGCTGGTCACAAAAACCCAAGTTAGGCGACCTTGGGTGTAAGGCAAGGAATGTAAGAATTCACCTACAATACCGTGGGATTTTTCACATGATCTCAAACCGTTAGGTTCTAAGCTTCAATTTTTTGGTGCTGAGCTTCAATTTTTGGGTTCAAGCTACTGTAGCAAAATCGTGGCGCCCCTGTACCAAAAACAACAACTCCGAACCCAAAAACTACATAATAGAACCCACAAAACAACACAATAGGACCTCCCACAGTCTCATACTGTAGCATACCATGTGAATAATGCCTATGGTGTGTTAGAATTCACCTGAGAATTTTTCTTGTTTATATTTCTGAGAAAATTACTTGCATATTTTCATAAAAGTTTAAAATTACTTAAATTCTCCTATAAAATTGATATTTATTTGTATATCCTTATAAATCAACTTTTTTTCCCCGCTTATATAGCATATCCTTGTAGTTAACTTAACTTGACTATTGGCAGTATCAAATTACAGGGGTCCTACAAGTCAGAACTAGTTGAGATCTTCCAACCTCGGCAAGCTGCATTCTGACTCATCACGCCGCTCCTGAAACCAACCCGGCTAATCCCTCAATCCTGAAAGAGAGGAAAAGAAAGGGGAGTGAGCTTTCGAAAGGAAAGCTCAGTAAGTTCCCCGCAGGGATCACAACGAAATCAAAACGATAAAAGAATATCAAAATTCAACAATCAACAAGTCAAACAACCGAGGCCACGCCCTGCACAAACAAAATTCTAGGAGACTAGGAAAGAAGAAACTCCTAGATTAAGAAATTGCCCTCAGGCTTAACAAACTTCTCAGGTCAGCACCCAGCCTCATCTGGACTCGATCTCGGTCTCTCGTACATGTCGACATGGTCAGTATATCGTCCCACTAACAGGTTGGACTACCAGGATATCCTCCCCCTGGCAAGGAACTATCGAGCGTCGAGGTGTCTACGAAGGCTCCACATGAGCATTTGCTCCACTGAATCGGCAGATTAAGAACCCACCTGGCGCACACCTGTTTGGCCAGCACATAAGATCATGTGCCCATGATCAAATGTCGGTCATAGGGCAGTGTGCACAACGAACAAACCAAACAACAGGTAATGAAATAAAATTCTTGCACATCAACCATGCACATGCAAAGAAGGAAACAAACAACAGGTATGTGCACGTATTCCAATGAACAGAAAAGCAACAGATATGCTAAAAGAAATAACACGGTAAAACCAAGAAACCCGATGATGGGTGGAAAAATAGGCAGAGGTAACTTACCTCGATACGAGATAACTGAAATCGCACAAAATTTCCCTCATGGATGGTCTTCACAATCTATGCCGATACCTGGTAATAAAATCTATATTAATAATGGTAGTTATGCATTAACCCTATATGCACGCGAATGGTCCGCTATTGTCAATCCTTTATTAAGTGTCTAAAACTCATCCTTGAACAAAAGCTTGTCTACTTTAATGGTTAAGGCCCAATAACTTGATGCAAGAGGTCTTGGGTTCTACTCTCACCACCAACTATTATTTTTATCCTTTTCTTTTGGGCTTTACTAGTCAAATTCAGATTTTAATCAGACCCAATTCATTAACCAACTTTGTCTAATCGCACCCTTTTCAATTTAGTGAACCCAAGTCAACTTGACTAAATCACATCCACAAACTACTTAATTGATTAATCAATTCTTTAAAAGTAAATCTAGACCCAATTAGAGAACTAGTTCAAGCCCATCAAGTTAGCCATCTTTAATCTGGTTTTTAAATTTGTTCCAACCCAATTAGCTTTGATCTAACTGAACTTGATTCAATCCAATTAATTTGATTTAATCTGGATCTGAGCCCATCTGACTTGGTTCAATCACCTTAACTCAATTATTGAATTTGATTTTAGAGTTGAGCCCGGACCCGTTAACAACTTCAAACCCGACCCATTTGAAGGGAAATAACGAGTTCATGCATGTCTACTGTAGACGTGCGCAGTGGAAATTCAAAAACAAAACTCGATAAAACCCATTTGGGATCCAAGCAAGATAACACCACGATTAGGTTAGGTTACGAAAACATACCGTAGCCAAAGCTCATATATCGACGTATTTGATAATTTGAAGATGCTCCAATGATCCTTGTCACGATTTCAGCGATGATCAACGGATCCTCGCCTCTATCGGTATCCACTCGGAAGAACTGAATCGCCTTGTTCGTCTCACGAACAAAACTAGAACCCTTTGATTCTTCGACCTTTGTGCTAGCTTAGAGATGAAGAACTGACTTGATGACCCTTATTTTGAACACAACAATAACCCTCCTCAAAAAATCTTCCAACTATTGGAAAAAGCTCTACCATATCTCCATCCTCACCTTCTTTTTTGAAGAAGAAGAAGAGAAACGGTCCTCTCTCTTTCTCTTGAAGAAGAGGAAGAGAAACGGTCCTTTCTCTCTCTCTTTCTCAAAGAAGAGGAAGAGAAAACGGTCTTTTATCATGAGTTATTAACATAACTACTTCTTCAATGGTTGTACAAATATTGGAAACCATCCTCTTAAATAAAAGAAACCGTCCTCTTTCTCTCTAGAAGAAGAAGAAGAAGAACCGGTCCTTTATGTTGAGGTTTAGAAGTAGTTACACAAGCCTACTTAATTGCTTCACTATATATCTTTATATATAGCATATCTATATGTGGTTGGGCCCAACTTCTTTGTTATTCTTTATGTCCAATACAATTAGAACATAGGATTAATTAGGATTCCATCAAATGGAGGCCCAACCCATATATCAACATACATATATGTGCTCTTATTTTGTGAACCATTTCAAAAGTAGGATTAGTGTTCAGACCATATACATGACCCTCTTGTATACTTATACTGTTCTGACTCTCAAAACATGACTCAGTCAATGAAGTTCCAAATCCAGATCAACCTTTGAGTGTGACCCAATAGGTTCTTGTGATGTTGGCAATGACATAAAACTCCTTTTAATGTCATAAGCAATGAGCGATGTCTAGCAACACATCATTGCTACCCAAACCGCAAGAATGTCGTGATAGACATAACCTGTTCCGGTGATTAATACCGAGTATCCAGTATCCCTTTGTCCTCGATATCTTTGATTGAATACAAGTCATGGATCAGTCATACTTGTATAATCCAATCAATATGTTTCTTGATCCCAAGTAGACTAATGAAAACAAATGACATCAATATCTCATACTGATTCATCTGGGTGTGGCCACACACTTCTTAGTCTCACTCATCAAGAGGCCCTGATATCACTCCTGTTAGATAGGAGGGACAAATCCTATCTTGATCACTCACATTCTACTACATGGTTCATGACATACCAAATGATAACCTTAATAGTTCACCCTGTTACGGGTGAAGTTTGGTTATATCAAAGTATGATACTTGCCATGTAAGAATCCATGGTGACCTCAAGTCTAAGGATTATATACTTCTTTAACCACTTATGAGAACCGCTTATGACATTCATATAACGATCCATGTAGCAATTCTCATGATGGGTTTATCCAGCATAAGTTCTCCAACTGATACTCATGTGTTGACTTGACATCTCATGTCCATGATAACTCTTGTCATCAGTCACTACACATACTAGTCTCATGTGCATCAATTGTTGTCTATGATTCCTCAATGATACTTGACTAGGGAGAATTTAAGAATAGTAAACTATTATAGGGACATCATTATCTTTACTTATATTACGCAGATATCAAGTAAAGCATAATAATGGAAAAAGCCTTTATAAATGAACATGAAAATGCATAAAAACAATCATATCATGATTGGTCCCTAGGGCATTCACTAACACCGTTAACAACCTTCATCTCCAACCTCTGAACAGACCTCGCCGGATAGGAGGGGAGAAGTGATGGTCCCCAGCGGCGCGCGGTCGGCCGGAAACGTCTCCTTCCGTAATGCTCGTCGGCCGAGGATGCTGCTGGCGTTGCTGGAGTAGCCCCTGCCCTCGAAGGAGACCCACTCTCGCAGTTGCACCGCCCCTCGTCTGTGGACAGACGGCCCCTCACCCCCCCCCCCCCCTCTTCCCTCTTTCTCACTCATTCTCTCTGTCTCTCGCCTTCCCGGTGTCATGTATGCAAAGAAACTCAAGAAAAACTTCAAGAAACGTGACTCACCTGTCACCGGAGTTCGACCGGTCGTGGTGTTCTCCCGCCGTGAAGCCCTGGTACCATCCCTCTGCTTCTCCTGGAGAAGGGTCTTGATCGCGAACGCATCTCGACGCCCTCCTTCTCCCCCTCTCTTCCTCTCTGACTCCCTATCTTTCAATCCCTCACGGAGAAGGTGGTGGCGCTGGCTCTCAGGTGATCTCGTTCAGCGTTGCAGAAGACTCCTATTTATAGATCGTTACAAAGATCTTCTAGACAACTCACTTTCGATCGGATAAGGCTTATCCTCCTGTTTAAATTCATCTTTAAATGTTTGCAAGTTTGGATAATTTCACGCCGCGGCGCACGCGGCGACGACATGGTGTGAAGACGCTGGAGCTATCTCGCGCCGGGCGAATGGTCGGGATTATTTCCCATGCCTCATGATAGAATCTCCCTGGTAGATGGTCCAGATCAGGCTAAATTGATCCGACGATCTTCACTCGATCCTGGTGTCTGGTATTTGACTCTTTTTTAGATCAACGGTCAGGATTGTTTTGAGATGAATGGTTGGATTATATCTATTTGCCTCGAACTTAAATCGCTCCCTTAGATGGGCAGTGTAGATCATTCCATACGCTGAGAAGGGATGAACGGTTCCGATTAGATCTTCCGCCTTGCACTCGAACGAAATCCAGGGATGAACGGTTCAAGAAAAACCCGCAATGTGGAAACGTGAGCACCCTAATATCGCCAATCGGGATGTGCGGTCGGATCCTCTCTTCGGGATCAGCTCACCTTGATCTTTTAAATCCTAGCCTTCCGTTCTTTTCCTACGTGCATGGCTGAGAGAAATTCAATACCCTATTTGCTATTAAACCCTCCTCTTTAAAATATTTTTATATCGGTCCCTCACCAGAGAGAGGCAAAACTATGTTTCGGTCCTCAGATTTTCTAGAAATTACCATTAGGTCCTTGATAATCTCAATTAACCCTAATTAGGGTATTTTCCATTTTGATCTCCCTTTATTCTTAACATCCAAATTTAATAAACTCGATTAATTGGTAAATTATTCACTTAATCACTTTAAGAAGAAATTAGAAAACTTTATTCGAGTAATAATTCAAACATTTCAAAACTTGGGAGACTCTCCCTTAATTTCTAGTAAAATAAAAATAACTAATTAAATCTTATAAAGAAAACATATGCCCAGCAACTATTTCCTCCAATGATGGCCGTAAACCGGTTCGAATTTGTGGACTTTGCTCTCCTCCGTGGGAACCATGTCCAGTAGAAAGCAAGCCAGTTTGTCTAATTCAATCTCATATTGTTCCACTGTCATTTTACCTTGAACGAGAGTGTTGAATTGTTGTGCCATAAGAAGAAGCCTTCCTCGAGAAAAGTACTTTGCAAAGAAAGCTTTCTTAAACACTTCCCAAGTCTCCCAACCCACGTACCGCTCTCGAGTCCGAGTCAGTTACTCAGGATCTGAAAAGAAAAAATGTCCACAAGTGGGCGAGCTTTGGAATGGAAAGCTCAGCAAGTACCCCAATAAGGAATACTATGAAATCATGCAACGAATATCAGGATAAACAACTAGAGCAAATCAATAAATCACATGAATCAACCAAAGCAGGGACCACATCCCATATCATCTAACAATCGGAAGTCTCAAATCACCCCCAAAGAATTTATCAATAGTAGGGACTCCTATCTTAACTACAATCTAAAGCTCAGAATGAGTGATCGAAAGAAGACTCTCGAAATATCCCCCGGTAAGTCATCAGTCTAAACTGGAATAGACCCTAAGTTAGAAGTCGATAGCATCACCTCTCATATGTGTTGACACTGTCAGCGAATCATCCTACTGACGGGCTGGACAACCAGAGTATCCTCCCCTGGTATGGACTACAAGGACGCTAGGGTGTCCCAGGCCCTGAACGCCTACAGAAGCCTGGCTATACTACACCAGGCGGAAGAATAAGAACAAATAGTTGGCACATGCCAATCCGGCCAGCGTACAAGCTCACGTGTCTCCATGGCCACGTGCTGGTCAACAGATAGGCATACTCAGCAAGTACAATCACACATAAAGGGATGCCAACATTCAACAAACCAACATGCATACATAGTCATGGAAACAATCAAGCAAATCAAGAAAACAAGTATATATATATGCAGTCAATAAAGCAATGATCAAAAAGCATCACGAAAACATGCAATAGCATGGTAGCAACAAGTCAAAGGAACACCCAATTAGTGAGTGAGAACTAGGCAAGAGTACTTACCTGATTGTACAAAAGTATTCAACAGTCAGTCAGTGTCTCCTCCTAACGTGACCCTCTACTCTACGCCGATATCTCTTAGCAAATCCCCTGTCCAAACAAGTTGATAAACTCCGTTGGCTTGGAGGGTGTCAGATGTACTTCTTCGAGCGAAGTGCTAGCTTTAATGAACAGTGGAAGGGAAAAGGAAATGCTAGAGAAAGAGAGATAATAACCAAAACGACTTTAATATTCTTCATTGTCTTTCAATACCCTAAACCCTTATATTTATAGCAATCATCCTGTTGCTAAAAAATAAATTAATCTAAAAGATAAACTAAATAATGCATGAAGAGATAAAAGAAAAATAAAAGTTAACAATGGATAAGGATGAAAAGATAAAAGCCAAAAACAGATAAGGATGAAAAGATAATCATAACTTCAGAATAACGCGCTTGCTTCACGTGGTCATGTATAATTATTTAAAAAAAAATGCCCAATACTTGAGAGAGGATTACATACACATCCTCTTATTCGATTCATGCAACCATGCATGATCACGAGACTATTACAACCTCCATTTAAAGTAAATCTGGATGAGTTCGTCGATGAGGTCGCCATCCAACCATATCATTGCATTTGAAATTCAAGCTTAAATTTACGACCTAATAACTAGAAAACCAACACTTTTGTTAAATATAAGGACCACCAATGCTCTCGTATATATATATATAGTCCAATCATTTATTTATATCCTCAATTTAATCCTTTGCTAATAACATTCATGGATATTTAGTGATATCCTCTTTGCATCTCAATCCTTATCTTGATTAAAATGAATCCAAGATCAGAGACTTAACTAGCTCAAAACATAATTAGGTGACATTTAGGGATTTAAATAATTTTATAAATTTTGCAGATTTTATAGTTCGTTTATCAGATCCTAACATAGAGCAGGGAGATGCATTAGGGAGGACAAGTACTGACTGATAGATTATAGATCAAGTACTTCCACCTAGTTCCCCTATCATTGGATGTTTACATCTTTGATACTTGAGTTCATGCATATACATACTCTTGATTCATTGGATGATTATTTCCTTGATCTTTGATTCCATACCTGTGTATGTATACTTGATGGGTTGTATGATTGTTCTCACTTGATATGTGTTGTTCTTGTGGATTTTTCCACCCGGTGTAATATTGTGAGGAGCGTGGCTCCTGTGGACATCCAAGGCCTGTGGACACCCTAGCGTCTGGTTTCCTGCCAGAGGGAGGATACTCTGGCCATCCTGAGATACTTGTCTGTAGGGTGGTATGCTGACTATGTACGTACATATATGTGATAGTCGCACTACCGGACTCTTACTGAGGTTTACCAACCTCTTGACTTCTTGTGAGTGAGGACATATTTGTGTAGGTCCATTGTAGGACCTTTATGTCATTACATTGTAGGGTACATGTTCCCTTAGACATTTGATTTCCGTTGTGCACTAATTTGTTTGATATATTTATATCTTAGAACTTATTATGTTTCGTTGTGCATATGATATATGATTTCTGATTGTTGAGGCCTTGTACCCGGGTAGAGCTTGTCCCTACTCGGGTACAGCAGTCTGTTACATTCCTATGGGCTTAGGATTTTAGTCGAGGCGTGATAGACGCATGTTTACGCTGGTGTCAAACATGACCCCCACGATCAACGACCCGACAGTAACCCATGAGGTATAAAGGGAGAAGAGGATAGAGAAAAGGGGGTCTTCTCCTTTCTCTTGACTATTCTTGTCTTGATCCCTAAAGAGCTCTCCTCTTCTCACTCTCCCATTCACTTACTCTCTGCGACTCTCTCTCCATTTTTCTCTTATCCTCCGATCACCCTTAGCTAACTTGATCATTAGAGGGTTTTGAGAGAAGCACCCAGGCTTCCTTTGTAGGGAGTTAAGCCGGTCCACTGGATTTCAGCCTATGCTCCAGACGGTGGTGCACTAGAAGCCGTTATCAAGCTCAATCCATTTTCCTCTATCTCCAACCAACAACCTACAACTTTTTTTAGTTTCTTTCAGTTGAGCTCCCGAAGTGCGGATCCCAAGGATCCTCCGGTTTAGAGCATCAACATACTCAAACCCAAATAACTAATCTTCCTACTTCCCCTCTTGGTAATTTTTAGTTTTCCAACGAAATTGCAAGAAAAATTATAGCTAAATTTATTGTTCATAATGAACAACCTTTTAATCATTCCGAAAATCCTATGTTTGAAAAAATAATTCATGATGTTTTTTTGTTCCCAATAAAAAAAAAAATTCTAGAAATATTATGAGGAAAATAACATTTTTAATTATAATGAATATAAGAAAAAAAATAATTTGTGATTTAACTAATAATTTTTTTTCAAAAATTTGTATTACTTCAGATATTTAAGCTTCCAATTATTATGTAGGTTATATTGTGTAATCAGACACTATGTTGATAATAATTAAATTTACAAAAACATATTTTGAGTTTTAACGAATTAGAATATAGGCACACTAGTAGTACCTTTGTTGGGTGCATTATGACCACGACTTTTAGTTATAAAATTGAAAATTCTTTTTTTTTCTAGTACTTTTGATAATACTTCTAGTAATATCAATGGTACTTCTAGTAATTTAAACCTATATTTTCAAAAGATTATTTCATATTAGATGTGCATATTATTGATGCTTAAAAATGGATGGGACAACGCGATCCGCTATCTACTCAATGATCAACTGAGAGTAGAAAAAATTAGAAGGTCATGTTTGGGAACTTTGCAAGCTCAACAACGGCTAGGGATGATCGTCGTGCGGAGAGGCCACGAGACGTCAGTAGTTTGGGGTCGCTTTCCTACAAGGAATGTCCGGGGGCTTCTCCCCGAACCCTCAAACGCTAAAGTCAGTTGAGAGTAAATTGAAGGAAGATGGGGGAAAACAATAGTAGAAAAATGATTAGAGAGGTGGAGTTGCAAGGGTGGTGAGAAAAGTCTCCAAGGTGAAGATGAGTCTACTGTCCAAGAGACCAGAAAACCCTTTGCCTTTCTCTTTCTTTCCTCTTTATACCTCATGATTTGCCATCCAACGGTTGTCTCCGAGGTGCTGCTCCTGGTACTAACGTCGACTCTACCGTACAGGAGAGTGTCCTCGGTCCTCAATCGTCGGCTCTATTGGTGCCGGCACGGCCCCCTACCAGACGTCGTCCCCAACACCAATGTAAGCACGCGCCCTCTTGCAGGAGGGTAGTTGGGAATTTCCACGAGGCCCTTCATGAATTGATCGACTTAATACACTTGTATGGCCTGACTTACCCCCACAACATACATCATATTTTAAATTTATATGTGCATGATGGTTTAAAAATAATTGAACCTCACATACAAAAATTAGAATTTGTATTTCTTTATTAGAAGCTCATCAAATAAAAGATAAGAATTTAAAAGATTTTGTATTGAATATGATAAAAAATTTAAAATTTTTTTATTGATGTTGATAAAATCCAATTACCGAATTTGATTGGGAAGTTGGAAAATGATGAATGAATTTTTAAAAAAAATTTAGAATACAACAAATGTTTTTTTTTCATATGTTTATTATCCTACTTCTTTCACAACCATAAGTCAATGTATTACATTCGCAACACTTTTGTTGAATATGGATATAATGAAAGTTTTGCTAATATTGTTGCTCTATGGAAGACAAATTTTAAAAATACTTTAAAATAAATATTAATATAAATCCATATCTTTTGAAATATAATATATATATATATATATATATATATATATATATATATATATAATTTAATATTATAATATAGTAATCATAAAATAAATTAATTAACATCTAATCTACGTATAATTAAAATGGGCCATTTTCCAATATATATATATATATATATATATATATATATATATATATATATTATAAATTTTATTTTTTTTTCCCCTCAGTTGAAGATGAGGCCGTCTTTCATGTCAAAAAAAAAGTGTATAGTGAAAAAGAAAAGAGGGGTTAGACAATGTAGGATTAGATGGTGACTCTAAAAGGGGGCCAACTAATAAGTGTTTAAGAATAAAGTATGGGAAGAGGGAGTCAGAGACATAAAAACTGATGCAAACACCTTATGGAAGGAGATGATGAATCATACTGAGAAGATAGGGAGCAAGGTTCTTGGGGTCTCTAAGGGATTAGGACTTCGACCACAGAAATCATGGTGGTGGCCGGAATGAGGAGATACAAAAGGTTATTAAAGAGAAAAGATATTGGTATAGGGAGTTACCCACAGTTGAAGATGAGGAAGCCTTTGAAACTATAAGAGGGCAAAAAAGAGGTCAAGAAAGTGGTTAGCGAGGCTCGAGGTAAATCTTTAGCCGATTTATACCAAAAGTTGGGGAGCACGACTAAGAGATAAAAAAACGAAAGACTTGAACGAAGTCAAATGCATTAAGGATGACTCTCAACATATCTTGACAGGAGATAAGGAAATCAAAAATCTATGGAGAAGCTACTTTGATCACCTATTCAATGCAAGTCATAATGATAACTTTACAAATCCTTATGCATCAGCGTTAGAAAAGAACCGTAGCTACACACGAAGAATCATGCTTAGTAAGGTCAAGCGTGCATTGAAAAATATGAATGTTGGGAAAGCCTATGGCCTGGATAGTAACCCGATTGAAGCTTGGAAGTGTCTTGGAGTAGTAGGGGTATAATGGCTAATGAAGCTTTTTAACTCTATCCTAAGAGAGGGAAAGATGCCAAATGATCAGAGAAAGGGCATTCTGGTGCCTATATATAAGAATAAAGGTGATATTCAAAATTGTACTAACCACCGTGGCATTAAGGTAGCGTTTGGTTGTTTGTAACTCTCCATCCACGGATGGAGAGTTACAAGGATGTTGAGTCACAGGATGAGGAGTTACAGTTATGTGTTTGCTTGGATAAAGTGAAAAAGATTGAATTTATACTTTTTATGTGTTTGGTTGTTTAAAAAGTAATGGAAGTAAAAGTGGGTGTAAATTTTTTAAAATAAATTAATTCATGTAAATGTTATATTTAAATTAAAATATTTTGATTAATTTAAAATACTCAAAATTTGTATATTTTAATTAATATTTATAATATTATTTTCAAATAAAACTAGATATAAATTTTCTTAAGTTTTTTATAGTTATATCAATTTTGAAAAAAACATAAAAAGTAAAAAGGTCTTGATAGGAAGTTCCTTATCCCTGGATATAATTCCCTATCCTACCAACAAAACTCAGGGATATATGAAGGTGTCAGAGAAGCAATTTGGCTTTATGCTCGGTAGATCTATGTTGATGCCAAAAACTGGTCCACGTTACGCTTTGGCTACTGTTGCCTCGTGATCTGGCCTCAGCTTTCGACCAACGGTTAAAATTTATAGTTGGTGTGGACGCTTACTTACGCTACGAGCGGGGGCCTTGAGAGAACATCCTGAAACTCCGATCGGAATTACCCATAGGCGAACCTGTAAAAAGGAGATGGCAGTGATCGGAATTGGGCCTATCTGCCCGGATTCAGCTCCGATGCTTAAATCAGAAAACTTGAGTAAAGAGTCTTAGATTTAGACAGTTCTTTGTGTGATGAGTTTTTCGGGTCCCCTTTCTTCTATTACCACTCTCCTTTTATAGCACCTTAGAGGTGGTTCAGGAAAGGCGGTGGAATAAGGCGGTGAATGAGAACACATGAGGTGGCAAGAAAATATCTTGAAAGGCGGTGGGGTAAGGCGGTGAGTTAGGTAAATATCTCCTAAGGCGGTAGAAAAATATCTGCTGCCTAACGTGTAGATGCCACGTAGGTAAAATAGAATAAATATCTGCCCACTGTAGCAAGTGGATAAGGCCTACTCACTGTAGAGGCGTTAGATATTTATCTCTCTTTCCCCACCTCACGCCCTGTATAAGAGGGTTGCTACAATTCCGACGGACTTGTTCGTAGGATTGAATCCTCACGTTATTTGTCGAACGGAATTGTGCAAAGGTGGTGATATTGCCATGTGGTCAAAGGAACAGGTGGTCCTTTAGGTCAATGACACCTGTCTTCACCAAATATATCCGTAACAATCTATAACCAAAGCCTTTTTTTTATTAAAGAGCTTGATGGAGATCTACAGAGATTAGAAGAATGATCTTCATATAGTTTTCATTGAGTACCAAGAGAATCCTTTTGTGGATATTTGAGAAAAAAGATATCCATGTTAAATATATAAATGTTACAAACGATATATACGAAGGAGCAGTTGCGAGTGTGAGAATCATGAGAGGAGATATGAAGGAGTTTCCTATAACAATGGGTCTACATCAGGGATCGGCCATGATCCCATACTTATTTTCTCTAGTATTGGATAAGTTAACTAGTTGTGATAATATTCCATGGTGTATGTTGTTTGTGGATAATATTGTTCTAGTTGATGAGACTAGGGAGGGAGTAAATGAAAAGTTAGAATTGTGGAGAAATACTCTTGAAAGTTGAGGATTTAGGTTAAGTAGAAGTAAGATAGCATATATGTATTGTAATTTTAGTCTAAGTAGGAGAGATGGAGGAGAAGTGAAACTAGGAGATGGTAGTGCCTAAGTGTAACCATTTTAGGTATCTAGGTTACATTTTCTAGGATGATGGGATTATTAGATGAAGATGTAACCCATAGAATTAAAATAGGATATCTTAAATGGAGAAGTGTCACATGTGTGTTATGTGATAAGAAGGTACCTAACAAGGTGAAGGGAAAGTTCTATAGAATGGCAGTTAGACCAGCCATGCTATACGAGAGTAAGTGTTGGATAATTAAAGCTTAACATATCCATAAGATGAATGTGGCAAAAATGTGGATGTGTGGTCATACAAGAATAGATAAGATTCTAAATAAACACATTTGACAGAAGGTGCATGTTACACCAATTGAAGATAAAATAAGAGAAGGACATTTAAGATGGTGTGGACATGTGCGTCGTAGACCCCTAGATGCCCGGGTTCAAAAATGTGATAGTTTAGTAATAGAAGGTAAAAAGAGGGGTAAATGTAGGCCAAGGATTACGGGGAGAGAGATAGTGTCTAAGGACCTACGGTTATTAGATATTTGGTCCATATCTTGTCTTTGATAGAACTACTTAGAGATAGAGAATTTATATAGTCGACCCCATCTAGTATGGGATTAGGCTTAGTTGTTGTCGTCGTCGTTGTTTTATCCTCAGGACTATTTTATTTGTCAAAATGGCCATAGGGTTGCCTAGTCAACATCTAAGGTGTTGATTGAATGCTGATTAGGATTAAAAATATAATTAAAATTTTTAGGGTATTTAAATGAAAAAAAACAAATTTGTCTATGGAGTCTTCAATGAACAAAATGGACTTTCAAATATCGTTTAACTTTAGGAACCCCATCTCTAGAGTAAAAAGATCTGTGAAAGATTATTTTTTTATAAAAAACAATATAACGTACTCTCGACACTACAAGAAAAGTATAGCATCACAGACGGAATTTTTCCTACGGAATGTTTTCCGTTGGTGAAAGCTATATCACCAACGGATTTTGGGAGAGATTACCAATGGAAAGGATTTGTCACCTCAGAACATATTAGTGACGGAGTATATAATTATCACTAACTGAAAAATCCGTTGGTGAAAAATTCCGTCGGAAATTCTGTTGGTGAAGAAGTATTATCTTTTTTCAAAATATTAAAAATAAAGTGTAATATATTAGCGACGGAATGATGGATTATCACCAACGGAATGTTGAATTTTCACCAACAAAATTTTCGTACTATCACCAACGTATTTTCTTTATTATTACCGACGGATTGTTTTGCTTTCACCAACGGAAATTATAGACTACCACTGACGGAATTATGGGATATCAACAACGGATTGTTGAATACTAACAATGTTTGTATGTATGCATGTAGTGTGTATATATATATATATATATATATATATATATATATATATATATATATATATATATATATATATGTTACGGATATATTTGGTGAAGACAGGTGTCATTGACCTAAAGGACCACTTGTTCCTCTGGCCACATGGCAATATCACCACCTTTGCACAATTCCGTCCGACAAATAACGTGAGGACTCAATCCTGCGAACAAGTCCGTCGGAATTGTAGCAACCCTCTTCTACAGGGCCTGAGGTGGGGAGAGAGAGATAAATATCTAACGCCTCTACAGTAAGTAGGCCTTATCCACTTGCTACAATGGGCAGATATTTATCCTATTTTACCTACGTGGCATATACACGCTAGGCGGCAGATATTTTCCTACCGCCTTAGGAGATATTTACCTAACTCACCGCCTTATTCCACCGTTTTTCCTGAACCGCCTTTAAGGTGCTATAAAAGGAGAGCGTTAATAGAAGAAAAGAGATCCAAGAAAAACTGATCACACAAAGAACTGCCTAAATCTAAGACTCTTTACTCAAGTTTTCTGACTTAAGCATCGGAGCTGAATCCGGTCAGAGAGGCCCAATTCCGATCACTGCCCTCTCCTTTTTACAGGTTCGCCTATGGATAATTCCGGTCGGAATTTCAGGATGTCCTCTCAGGCTCCCTGCTCAGAAATGTAAGTAAGCGTCCACACCAACTATAAATTTTAACCGTTGGTCGAAAGCTGAGGCCAGATCTCGAGGCAACAGTAGCCGAAGCGGGGCGTGGACCAGTTTTTGTTCGGAGCTCGGAATTGAATCCAGACTAACGTCTGTGACACATCCCCAAGCCAACGGCCAAATAGAAGTGACGAACCGCACCCTACTTCAAACACTGAAAACTCGGGTATCCAGAAATAGGACTGACTGGGTAGAAGAAATCCCGAGCGCCCTTTGGGCCTATAGGACAACAACAAGAACTCCTACAAGAGAAACCCCATTCTCTCTCACTTATAGGGCAGAGGCTGTCATCCCTGCAGAAATAGGAATGCCCACCTTACGGACACAGCAAACTTTCTCATCAGAAGAGAATGAGAAAAAACTCCGAGCAGAACTTGATCTATTCGAAGAACGGAGAGAAGCTGTGGAAACAAAGGCAACCATCTATCGTCAGAGAGTAAAAAGGTTCTATGACACAAGGGTAAAAAGAGTCTTCTTCCAAATCGGCGATCTAGTCCTACGGGAAAATGAGTTTCATGGAAATAAAAGCGAGCGGGAAGCTAACTCCTAAGCGGGAAGGCCCTTACGTCATACAAAGAATCGTCCGAAAGCGGACACCTATTATTATCTTAGTAAGTATGGGCCGGAAAACGCTCAAGCGTCCATTCCATCTTTGAACACTTCATGACGCTTACTATCGATGAAATTCTGTAGCCGTCTCTTAAATTTCATGGAATAAAGCTCAACCCTTTCCCATCCCACAAAAATGTGGTGAAATTCCCATTCTACAAAAATGAGGTGAAATTCTCATCCTACAAAGATGCGGTGAAATTCCCATCCTACAAAGATGCGGTGAAATTCCCATTCTACATACAAAAATGTGGTGAAATTCCCATTCTTGGAAGATGAGTCGGAATTATCCTGTAAGGATAAACGATAACTCTTATCCAAAAAACAAGGGGCAAAAATCCCGATCGAAATATGAGGCAACAATCTCATTTATAAAGACGAGTACCTCACTCAACAGCTTAAAGTCCCATGATTGGACTAAGAACTCGTTACAAAGCTTGACAAGCCAAATGAAGAAGGAAGAAGTTTACAAAGGACTTCAGAAAATACTTCTCACGGTTAAGGATAACCATCACTCGGAAATAAATCTTCACCAAAATAAAGATTTGCTTTTTCATTCATATGAATAGAAATTACATTCCAGAAGATTGCGAATTTTCAAAGGGCTTCAGCTTGCCCCTCTCGGGCAGATTTGAGCTCCTTCTCCAAACTGCTAGAATTCTCCTGCAACTTTTTAACATTCTCCTCAGCAGTAAGGAGGGATCCCTCAGAAATAGACAACTTGGCCGCCAAATCGTCCTTCTCCTTTCCCACAACAGCCAGTTGTTGAAGCCGCTCAGCTTTATCCTTCTCAAAAGCGTGGATAATGGCGAGCTGCTCTTCGTTTTTCCCCTCCAAGGGCCGCCACCCTAGAGTTTAAGTGGGCGATTTCCGCCCTACACGCTTCCATCTTTGCGGAATCGTCTTGGCAAAGATTGCCGACTCGGGCCGCCAAAGGTCGCAAATCTCTGAAATAATAAAACAAATAAGTTAGTAGAATTAATACCGAGCCAAAAGTAAAACTAAGGCGAGGATAATCCTCACCGGCATGACCGAGCGGAATAGTTGAGAAATGGCCTCTTCCCTCCCAAATCTATGAAGTTTGGAGGAGAGTCATTCAGCCTCATTGCCATCAAAAGCAGTCTTCACGGAAGGCGGCGTCGAAAGGGGCGTCTTCGGAGGACACCCCCTTCTCTTGAGGAGCCGGTCCCCTTAAGACCGAGTCCGCCACTCGCAGCTTATCCAGGAGAGCTGCTTCTCCTGCCTCCGCCTATAAAATAGCTTAAGTTAAAGGTTCTGAACGAAGCACGAAGCACCCATAGAAAATATGTGTGTAGAAATTCTCACCTCTATAAGAAGGATATCCTCCGGCTGGCTGAAAGAAGGACCCTCGGAAATTGGGGACAAAGCCGGGCGGACTTCTTCCGCGCGAACCTCTTCCTGAGGCACCTTCGCTTGTTCTTCTACAATTCCGGGAACTGATGCGTCCTCAGAATTCTTTCTCTTTATCCTCCTCTCCCATGAGGACCCGGCACCAGGGTCACCTTTAACCCATTTGTTGGAAGAGTCAGTCTCTTTTCTCTTCCTTTTCTTCTTCTCCTCTTTGGAGGTATCAGCACCTTGGCTAGGTACCACTTCTTTCTTTTTCCGCCCACGAGCCAAGGGCGGATGAACCTCACCTTCGAAAGAAGCCAGAAGACCCTTAACATAGCTCAAGTCTTCGTCTTCCATCGGATTTTCTGCAAAACAAATTCCGAATAAGGTTAGACATCACAAGCCAAAATCAAACCAAATTAGGTACACGAACGAGTCCTACCAGTAGACACTATTAAATGACACTTAATGAGGTTTTCTTTGGTCAAAAACCTATCCATGTAAACTTTGGATAGCCACATGTCATTGACTTAAGAAGATTTCCCTCTTCTTCTGACATCTCCTCACAAGTAATGTCCGCACGGGGAACCTCCCACCTTGTTCGGATATCCCACTCGGACTTACATCTAACAAAGAAAAACTTGCTCTTCCATCGCTTGATGGAAGAAGGAACTTTCCCTAGAAACTTTCTCCCAGGGCGAGCCGAGAAATAATACCAATCGGCATTAGACTCCAACCAAAGACTAAACAACAAAGGAACCCGTAGGGACGGTCGGATTAACCCCGTAATTCTTAAAAACCATGACAAATCCGTTGAGCAGCCTCCAAGAGTTCGGAGTTAACTGCGAAGGACACAAACGATATTCCTCTAGGATCGCCTTAGTAAAATCAGTGAAAGGAAGCCTAAGTCCACCTAGCAACGCATCACGATGAAGCGACTATCTCCCCTCCACAGGGGAAAGCCTCTCTCCCCTGAACAAGGAACCCTAACCTTGAATAGAGAGAGGTCTATCTCATATCTCTCTGCTAGGCCATCTACATCCTTCTTCCCTAGAAGGCTTATGAACATATCCGACCCTCTACCCATTGCCCTAGAGGCAGGGTGAACCAGCGAACCCTGAACTGGAGTGCCTCCAAGTTCACCCGGAATCGCGACAGAAACCGTAGGGTTGGACGGAGAAGGAATCGAGGGCTCATGAGAAGAACTAGAGGAGGAAGATGCAGCACTAGCCATTACCTTAGGAAAGGAAAAAGACAAGAAAAACGCAGAAAGCTCAAAACCAGGGCTCGCCAGAGAAGAGGAAACCTGAAGAAGAAGACGCGATTCGATTTTCGAAGTAACCTTTTTCTCACATGCGATTTTGCTTATATACAAAGGCAACGAATCCGTGGCCGTTAGATCTTAGGATTATATTCCGATCAGAACCGTTGAACCAGGGGTCCACAAATCTGGACCGTTCAAATAACCATCATTACACCTCCTCAAAACAGTTCAAAATTCTGCCCACGTCAGCAATACCAAGCGCTGCCTGACACACATGAAAGGCCACGCTCATCACCCATCATGACGTTGACAAACGAGCACGCCGCGCACGTCACGCCACTATCCCCCTTTAATGCTAATAGTAGAGGGGACACGTGTCGTCCTAGGGAGTAATGAGCATTACGTGGAAGGTAGAGCCTGTACCGTATGAGACAAAGCACATACTCTAACATAGGATCGCCAGTAAAGGCCTCATAAAAATGCCAAAGGATTTAGAAGCAAAACGACAAGCGTCATTTATTCAGGTTACATGACGAACGCAAACAAAACAAACATAACAAAAACATATTGTCCGACGGACTAAAGCTAAATCACTGTCCCCATTATTACTAGGGGAACTGGGTTCGGCACGGGGGCGAAGGTGGGGGCCCATCTCTCTACGGCAGGAGTCGTCTCCGAACATCTCAACTTCGAAACGCATGCCCCCTGCATAGGTAAAAATTAAGAGGTCCCCCGCTTCCATGTCGTGATCGACATGAAAAGCTTCCCACCCAGCGTCGATGCTCATCTCACCTACCCCCCTGTCGATCAACAGAATAGTCGGCCATACATAGCCGTTCGGACTTACCAAGTGGATCACTCCAGTCCTTAGCTCCGATAGATGCTCGTAAAAAGAGCTGGGAATCCGTAAGTGTCGAGAACATTGAGAAAAAAGTAAAAAACTTATAAAAAGACAAGCGCTGAGCCATGATACAAAGATACAAGAGTACAAAAGATTTCTGCCCAAACTCGCAATCCATACAAGCCCTTAAATAGGAGAACCTATCGACACTATAGACGAGAATTCCGGGGCAAAAATCTACCTCGATACAAATGAAAGGATAACACGATAGCGCCGGTCGCCTATTAAAACACGTGTACTTTAGGCGTAAATAATCAGTACCACAGAGCCTACGCCTACGTAGACATGCCAACTAAGAACGATACTTGTTCTCGAACCAAGCGAAACGTGTGGTTAGCTCACCCCTCGCTCAGATTTTTCGAACAAGTACACTTTGGGGGGGACTAGTGTTACGGATATATTTGGTGAAGACAGGTGTCATTGACCTAAAGGACCACTTGTTCCTCTGGCCACATGGCAATATCACCACCTTTGCACAATTCCGTCCGACAAATAACGTGAGGACTCAATCCTGCGAACAAGTCCGTCGGAATTGTAGCAACCCTCTTCTACAGAGCCTGAGGTGGGGAGAGAGAGATAAATATCTAACGCCTCTACAGTAAGTAGGCCTTATCCACTTGCTACAATGGGAGATATTTATCCTATTTTACCTACGTGGCATCTACGCGCTAGGCGGCAGATATTTTCCTACCGCCTTAGGAGATATTTACCTAACTCACCGCCTTATTCCACCGCCTTTCCTGAACCGCCTTTAAGGTGTTATAAAAGGAGAGCGTTAATAGAAGAAAAGGGATCCAAGAAAAACTGATCACACAAAGAACTGCTTAAATCTAAGACTCTTTACTCAAGTTTTCTGACTTAAGCATCGGAGCTGAATCCGGACAGAGAAGCCCAATTCCGATCACTGCCCTCTCCTTTTTACAGGTTAAGCCTTTATGGATAATTCGGTGGGAATTTCGGGATGTCCTCAATGCTCCTGCTTGTTAAGTAAGAAGTAAGCGTCCACACCAACTATAAATTTTAACCGTTGGTCGAAAGCTGAGGCCAGATCTCGAGGCAACAGTAGCCGAAGCGGGGCGTGGACCAGTTTTTGGCATCAACAATATATATATATATATATATATATATATATATATATATATATATATATATATATATATATATATATATATATATATATATATGTATGTATGTAATGTATGTATGTTCTAATTGTATTATTATTATTATTATTATTATTATTATTATTATTATTATTATTATTATTATTATTAAATAATAATAATAATTTATGAAACAAATTTCACACTAAATATTTATGTGTTAATATTTAAAATACTTGATAATACTAAAAATAGATTGTTTTATAAAGATTTTTTTAGTTATAATATTAAAAATACGAATGAGTTTGTCTCAAGTAAAATGTTTTTGAGAACATGAGTATTTGTAGGTTACAATAATTATAAAATTGGTACAAATTATGAATGTATTTATGTTTGGAATTTTGTTTTGAAATTTGAAAAAATGGTGAAAACCTCATCGATATAGGGAATGACATTTGAGAAATATTTAAATAGAACCATTTGTCAAAATGGTCCTAGAACCGTTTAACTAAATTAACTAATATTATTTTAAAAATGTATATTGCCATTTGATGAAGATGGTATGGCTCATAAATATTCAAGATTATAAGTAAAAATAGATATTTACCGATTCTATTAATTTTATTATTGTATTTATATATAATTTTCCCTTGTATATGATTTTTTAACCCTTGACTCATAAATTGCCATAAAATTTACTTTTTATACTTTAAGATTTAAATTTATTAAATGTAGTATTTTAATTTTGTGTTCTAATTGGAATCTAAATTGCTATTATGCTGGTTAGGATAAAAAAAATCATTAATTATTATTCATGTTCTAAGTAAATAATATCACTATTTTTTGGGGTGTAAAGACGTAAAAAATTAAAAAAAAAAAAGAGAAAGTAACGAGCTCTCTTGTGTGATTGTGAGGAAACCCTAGCTAATTCAAGAGAGCGGCGGTCAAAGAGATCGTGACAATGGTTGAGCTCGGCTTCCCCCTTACCCTCGCCTGACCGCCGCCCAACCCCAGCTTGAGCTCAGAGCGAGCCTCCGATTTCACGCACCCTCTCTGCTTTCGGCTCGGTGAGAATCTGGATACCTTTCTGTATAACCAACAATTTCATGTCTTTAATTTAGTTCTTTCTTTTCCTATAAGTTTCAAGACCTTGATAAAATGTAATTTTTGATTCAGGTCAATAATATCAGTGGCCATTTGTGTCGAAATTTTGGTTCTTCTTTTTTCTCACATCCTTTTGTTTTTTAGATTTATTCTTATCTATATTCTGAAATTTGTGAATTTTTTGTTGAAAAATCAATTTTTGGAGTAAAATGTTGGTAGAAATGAGGGGCGAGGTATTATAAATTAGACGGATCAGATTGAGAGCTAATTTACCTAGGAAAGCATGATGGATTAGAGATCCTGAGGGGAATTTGAGTTTTGTGTTGATTCTTTATGGTTTGTATGGCTTCATTCACCTTCAATTATTCTTTTATGCTCCCAGAGCATCACTAATTTATCTTGGTTCTATTTTGTATCCTCCTGCATCTCATCTTCTTGAATGATTGGAATATTGGGATTGGAATCTAATAAGTTTTACTTCAAGCTGTTGTTACTTTGTGAGCCTAATCAGATTGTTACGATGATGGTATGTTTTCCGCAAGTATACGGGTCGTGATCAAGTAATAAAGTGGACTATGGAAGTCGGATGTCGAACCACAGGGAATAGAGATTGCTAAGTGTAAACCAAGTTTTACTAACCTAGTCTAAATGGTAATTTGGGGGGGTTTTGGTTTTCAAAAGTAAAGAACTAAGAAGGGATTGAAAGTAAGAACTGAAACTTGAGGATTGATTGGGGTAAATCAATGGCAAGAGAGGATACTTGGGTATGTATCCCTTTTGGATTTCAATTCTAAAGATAAGCAAGGATGTTTATGAATCAAAGTTGGTATTTCTTGTGCCAATAGTCCCAAAATTATATCCAATCCCTCTTCCAAGGTGATTGGATAACTAGTCTCCTAGGACTTGATATGACGCTCAAGGGGTCATTCCTAAATTACACCCAACCCCTCTTCCAAGGTGGTTGGATGACTAGTCTCCTAGGACTTGATATGAGGCTCAAGGAATTATATATATTGGGAGAATCATGGGGGTGAATTCGTATGAAAGAGTCGTTCGCCCTTCTAGTACCCGATTCCTCGGTATACTCATGAAACTCTCTAATGAAGCAAGTTCCTAATACAAGGAGGCGCTAGCTCTACCCTTGTATAAGCACACAAGTAATTTATAGTGATGAAATTACAATCAATACATAACGTTCATTAGACATTCAAGAAGGTACCAACAAATCATCATAAACATTCAATGCTATTAATGCTCAATCCAAAAGTTCAACATACCCAAGTACCAATAGATTAGTTCCCCATAAATGGGGAACTCAAACCAAAAATAGGAAAGCTTACAAAGCAATGAAAGATTAATGGAGGACACCATTACCTCCAATGCTTGCAACTCAAGGGTTCTCTACTATCAAGATTTGGGGAGATGACCCCCAAGCCCTAATCTCTCCTCTAGCTTCTCTCCCGGCCAAAACTCCCTCTAAACTCTCATACTTAACTATTTATACCTATGAATTAGGGCTCCACTAAAAATTACAACATTACCCTTGATTGGGCCCATGAAGCTGCAAAAGTTACGATGAGCGGCCTGCATTGAGCGGCACATTTCATCGGTCCAGATTCGACTCCGCGACTGTTACGAACCGGGTAGTCAACGGCCGTTCATCACCCCGTTCACCTCTCAGCTTGTTCTGAACTGGGTAGTGAACTGGCCGTTCATCAGCCGGTTCACCTCACAGCTTGCTCTGAACCGGCAGATGAACGACCATTCACAAGGCCGTTCACCCTCTTTTAGTGCCTGCAGCTGTGCCCAGGTGTGAACGGCCGTTCACAAGGCCGTTCACCCCATATTTCCTTCAAGATAGCCTCGTTTGGTCTTCATTTTGTTGATAAATGCTTCCTTTTCATCGGAGTGGTCTATTTATGCCCTGTTTACAAAATATGAAGCATTTTAAGTGCCGGCGAGCTACGAATGGTTGCGTTTGACATGAAGATAAGTATATATATGGTATGTAAATATGCTCAATTGAGCAGCTTATCAAATATCCCCACACTTAAGCATTTGCTTGTCCTCAAACAAGCGAGGACAATGAAAGTAAAAGTAAAAGAGATGATAAGTGTTCAACCTCAGGCAATAGTAATAATGAATTTGCTCTACCTCAAGTTCACCACCAAAGTGTGTGTATTCTCCTATTTTCACACCGGGAACTAGAGTTTGCATAATGTCATGTGACTCTAGATAAGTGTTTTCACTTCACATACCATGTTCTAGAGTCATAGCAAGACAAGCATTCCCTCAATGGACTCTAGAGAGTCCTTGAGGCCCTAGGTTTTATGCTAATCAACCCTCTATGGAGAAAATGGTGGACAAGTTCGAGAAGGTTTTTTTTTTTATTCGGGTAGGGCATCTCTAATAGATTCGACTTTCCCGTGCTAAAGATCAGTATAGAGTGTAAGTCCTCTTTTCTTCAGGATGCACATGCTGTTTAGGCACCAGAACACCCGGGTACTTAGAGGGTTACAACTCTACCTAGATGTGCTCATACTTAGAAGTGATTTTTCGAATTAAGGAACACCCTGATTAGGGGCCAGGACCCTAAGCTCCTTCATTACAACAAGTAGCGGAGCATTGTCTTTATTGCTCTAATGACTCAACTACTATGTACATACTATTTTATTTTTCTCTAACTTGTCCACTAAGTTGAATCATGAAGGGTCAGAAGCTAAACTAGTGCCACGAATCCTCTTGGAGCCATTGAGAATAATGCTTAGCAATTAAAGTCAACAAAACATGGTAGTGGGTTATCTATTATGACTAGAGCTTTTGAATTTCATGAATATAATCTCTAGATGTCCATGGTGTGTCGTAGGAGAATTCTAAAAAAATTTGGGTACTAAAATGGTGAACAAGAAGTAGAGTGAAACATTGCATTTCCGAATAGTGCCATCATAGGTCCGTGTCAAACATGCTTCAAATAATTAGCTCCCTATCCCCACACTTAGAGTTTTGCAATGAATTTATCAATGGAAGGGAGCTACCCATCCCCACACTTAAAATCGTACATTGTCCTCAATGTACACAATTAAATTGCAACGTGTGTAGTATGCAATAATAACAAAGAGGAGGGCAAACTGAAACTTCCCCGGTTATATTTGGTAGATGATGTTGCAATTTGGTTTATACATGAAAGCTTTTGCCGGGGTGTTCCATCATGAGTATCTGCAAAATAGAGTGAGAGAGGAGGAATAGCTCGAAAGGAGATGACATAGTGCAAGAGATAAACAAACGAAAAAGGAGTTCTGTTAACAATAAATCTCAATGATCCGTATGTAGTTGCTCATCGGATGCTGGTGCGGCCTTAGGCGAAGGGTTCAAGACTGGCGCTACAGTTGCTTGGGCTCGTGTGGTTGTTGCCGTGTGAATGGTCAAGAGAGTGAATGCGTGGGTGAGCTTCGGCAAGAATCGTGTCTTCCTCCTCATCATCTTCGATGCACGCGTGGACCTTCCGCGACGAGGTGGTGTGGACGGAGCCGCAACTTGGAAATGTTGGTGAGGACGAAGTAATGGAACCACGATGCGCAAGTTGAGTTGGGACATGGTGTATGCTTGAGCAAAAGGTTGGTATTTCGAGGTTTGCACGCAAAAACTAGCCCTTTGAGAAAATTCATTTAGAATGTTTGCGAGAAACGATTGTAGTATTACCAACCACCATGTGAGCGGGCGGTGAGCGGCCGTTCACTATCCGATCTGAGAGACAAGTATTGTTTAAATCAAATTCGCTGGTTCCATAAGGCCCAGATTTTGAACACAACATTAGTGCATATCCAGCATGATGAGTCTAATGATGCAAATGCGGACAAAGGAATTTAATGTCAATAGATCTCATGAGTTCTATCACTATAAAGCAAATAACACAAAGAGACAAGATTGAACAGAAATTTTCGACTTGGGTTGCCTCCCAAGAAGCGCTTGTTTAATGTCACGAGCCTGACGTACCTTAATTTTACCTATGGAGGGTCATATGTGAAGAGGCATCCATCAGTATTTTTATAAAAGCACTTACCAAACAGAATCTTCCCCAAATTATCATATATGGAGCAAGTTTGAGAATTCATACCAGGGTCACCTTCATTTAGTGGGTGAGTTGAGGATTTAGGTGGTACCCTTTTTCTTCGTCTCCATACATAGCCACCGGCAATGAGTTTCAGCTCCTTCCACTTTGTCTTTCGTGACAACTTTGGAGGTTGAGTTGAGATAGTGCCCACATTCATGAGCTCGTCATGTTGTTCGTCGAGTTCCTCCAAACATTGCAATGCCGGGTCAGTATGTAAAAAGTCCTCCAAGAAGTCGGTTGTGATATTGTCAACTTCATCGACACTATAAGAGGTGTCATCGTGATCCATGGTGTGTCGCATGGCTTCAGGTAGCTTGAACACCACTTCTTGGTCCCCCACTCGAAGTGCCAATCTTCCATGAGCGTGGTCTTGCAAGGCTTGAGCTGTAGCCAGAAAGGGGCGACCGAGTATAATCGGGACATCCACATTATCATCAACATCTAGAAGGACAAAATCAGCCGGGAATACAAATTGATTGATCTGAATCAGCACATCTTCAGCTAGCCCCTTTGGTCGTTTCAGCGATCATCGGCTAGTTGAAGTGTCATCCCGTTGGTTTTGGGGTTGCCCGACCCTAATTGCATGTACAATTTGTAAGGCATTACATTTTATACTTGCACCGAGTCACGCTAATGCCTTTTTCACAACACCTTCACCAAGTGTACAAGGGACTACGAAGCTCCCTGGATCCTTTAACTTCTTGGGCAGCTCATGTTGCAATATTGCAGAACATTGAGCATTCAATGTGACAGCACCTGCATCCTCTAGTTTCCTTTTGTTGGAAACTAGTTCCTTCATAAATTTAGCATATTTTGGCATTTGGGAAAGGACCTCCACCAACGGTAGGCTGATGTGCAGCTGTTTGATTGTGCTCATGAATTTTGTAAATTGAACATCTTCCTTGTCCTTTCTAAGCCGCTCCGGATATGGAATTTGGGGTTGATATGTGCTTTGGGGTGTTTGATCTACCCCTTTCTCTTTCTCTGCTGGCTTTCCTGTTGAGTTTTGTTGGGGCTCAGCTTCTTCAACCTCCACAGTACTTTCAATCAGTGGTGGTGTAATGGGAGACTACACTTCCCTGCCACTTCTCAAAGAGATGGCCTTGCAATGCTCCCGGGGGTTTGCCTCCGTGTTTCCCGGGAGGGTGCCCTGTGGCCTTGTTGAGACCTCCTTTGCGAATTGTCCCACTTGGGTCTCCAACCCCTGAAATGCTGCTTGGAGATTTCTGATTGAGGCATTAGTGTCTTGCACAAACTTCAACATGGTTTCTTCGAAGGTGGATTTCTTTTCTTGCGGTGGCCTTGGCATCTGCTGAAAACCGAGTGGATATTGTCCCGCTTGGGGGTTCCCATATGAAAGCGCCGGGTTGTTCCACATTGGGTTTGGTGGTCGATACTGATTGTTTGGCATTCTCTGTTGGTTTCCCATGTATTTGACTTGCTCCATAGGTGATGTTTCAGTACAAGAGATCGGACAATTTGATGGCTCGTGGCCTCCTCCACAAGTAGTGCAAAACATAACTGCAACCGGACCCGAGCTACTACCAACATGGGAAACACCACCCCCGGTTAGGCGGTCAATTTGTTTTGACAAGGTATCCATTTTCTCGGCAAGGAAAGTGTCTATAGACGAAGGGCCGTCTACCGATCCCACAAGCTTAACTTGCTTATCCCTTGTGGACCAATGGGCCTCATTTCCGGCCATGTCTTCGAAGATCTTTTCTGCTTCCTCGGGGTACTTGTTGCTTAATGAACCTCCTGCAGCACAATCCACCAAGACTCTATTGGCATTGTCTAATCCATTGTAGAAGGTGCGGACCTTGCTACAAGCATCTAAACCATGCTGAGGGCAACGACGAAGTAGTTCCCTGAACCTTTCATAGGCTTCAGAAAATGTTTCACCCCTATTCTGCCTGAAGGCATTGATGTCAGATCGAAGCTTTGCGGCCTTGCTTGGTGGGAAGTAGCGGCCCAGGAATTTCTCTAGCATATCTGTCCAAGAACGGATGGAACCCGAAGGGAGCGATGTGAGCCAACTATAGGCCCCTCCTCGTAGACTCCATGGAAAGAGTCGCAATCGAATGGCTTCATCGGTAACTCCATCGGGCTTAGAAATGCTACAAATTTGAAGGAACTTTGCAATGTGTGCATGAGGGTCTTCATCTGGCCTCCCATCAAATTGAGCTGAGTTTTGAAGCATATGCATTGTGCTTCCTTTGATCTCAAAGGTGTTGATAAACATTTGGGGGGTGGATGCTGAATTCTTCTCCAGTATATTGAGATCGCTCATAATCAGCTAATGTACGCCTTCTTTCGGCCATAATGGGCACTACCTCAGTTTCTGTGCCGATCTCAATTGTGACTGAGTTTTCTGCTTCAGAAGAAGGATCCAGCGACGAACCTTCTAATCCTCTCAAACGTCGGTGAAAGGTTCTGTCAATCTCACTATCTCTTTCCAGTAGACCCTTGGGGTTCCTTTGGGTCATGCAACGGTTCCTCGCACGAAGAGATAAGACAAAAAATGAGTATCCAAAGGATCAAAATAAAATAAAATAAAAGAAGAAAAAGCAAACAAGAAAATAAGAGACTAAATTAATAAAATCCTAGTCTAACTAGCAATCCTATTCCCCGGCAACAGCGCCAAAAACTTGATGGTATGTTTTCCGCAAGTATACGGGTCGTGATCAAGTAATAAAGTGGACTATGGAAGTCGGATGTCGAACCACAGGGAATAGAGATTGCTAAGTGTAAACAAAGTTTTACTAACCTAGTCTAAATGGTAATTTGGGGGGGGTTTTGGTTTTCAAAAGTAAAGAACTAAGAAGGGATTGAAAGTAAGAACTGAAACTTGAGGATTGATTGGGGTAAATCAAGGGCAAGAGAGGATACTTGGGTATGTATCCCTTTTGGATTTCAATTCTAAAGATAAGCAAGGATGTTTATGAATCAAAGTTGGTATTTCTAGTGCCAATAGTCCCAAAATTATATCCAATCCCTCTTCCAAGGTGATTGGATAACTAGTCTCCTAGGACTTGATATGACGCTCAAGGGGTCATTCCTAAATTACACCCAACCCCTCTTCCAAGGTGGTTGGATGACTAGTCTCCTAGGACTTGATATGAGGCTCAAGGAATTATATATATTGGGAGAATTATGGGGGTGAATTCGTATGAAAGAGTCGTTCGCCCTTCTAGTACCCGATTCCTCGGTATACTCATGAAACTCTCTAATGAAGCAAGTTCCTAATACAAGGAGGCGCTAGCTCTACCCTTGTATCGCACACAAGTAATTTCTAGTGATGAAATTACAATCAATACATAACGTTCATTAGACATTCAAGAAGGTACCAACAAATCATCATAAACATTCAATGCTATTAATGCTCAATCCAAAAGTTCAACATACCCAAGTACCAATAGATTAGTTCCCCATAAATGGGGAACTCAAACCAAAATAGGAAAGCTTACAAAGCAATGAAAGATTAATGGAGGACACCATTACCTCCAATGCTTGCAACTCCAAGGGTTCTCTACTATCAAGATTTGGGGGAGATAACCCCCGAAGCCCTAATCTCTCCTCTAGCTTCTCTCCCCAGCCAAAACTCCCTCTAAACTCTCATACTTAACTATTTATACCCATGAATTAGGGCTCCACTAAAAAATTACAACATTACCCTTGATTGGGCCCATGAAACTGCAAAAGTTACGATGAATGGCCTCGTGAACGGCCTGTTCATCAGTCCGTTCAGCTCACAGCTTGTTCTGAACCGGGTAGTCAACGGCCGTTCATCACCCCGTTCACCTCTCAGCTTGTTCTGAACCGCGTAGTGAACTGGCCGTTCATCAGCCGGTTCACCTCACAGCTTGCTCTGAACCGGCAGATGAACGGCCATTCACAAGGCCGTTCACCCTCTTTTAGTGCCTGCCGCTGTGCCCAGGTGTGAACGGCCATTCACAAGGCCGTTCACCCCCTATTTCCTTCAAGATAGCCTCTTTTGGTCTTCATTTTGTTGATAAATGCTTCCTTTTCATCGGAGTGGTCTATTTATGCCCTGTTTACAAAATATGAAGCATTTTAAGTACCGGCAGGCTACAAATCATTGCATTTGACATGAAAATAAGTATATATATGGTATGTAAATATGCTCAATTGAACGCTTATCATACGAATTGAAGTAATTCCAAGGATTTTGAGAGTAAGAATGTCAAAAAAAATTCTTGCACTTTGAGAAGTGCTGACAGTTTCTGTAGTGTTTTATACTTGAAATCCCTGTGAGTGTATTTTGATCCCAATTATAATTTGTTTGTCTTTGACATCAAATTTTATTGTTGTTTCGGGACTCCCCAACCTTATTTTTTCAACCAAACAAGTTAATAATTTGAAACAGTTGATTTTTTATTTCTTCTTCTTCTTTTTGTTTTGTTTTGTTTCTTTGTTAGCTTCATCTTCCTGTCCCAAGTGACACACCATGCTTATTAGATTCAGCCTGAAATGCTTTCCCTTCTAGTCTAATCCAAAGGAGCTTAATCTGTTTAAAACATGCCTTTGATCATCATCTGAAGAATTTGTGAATGCAAGGTCTTCCTTGGAAAGGATGCCTTTGTTTTAAGATATGCCTAGGTCTTTCTCCTTTCATCATTCTTTTATTCCAGAAGAAGGCCTTTAGCCCCTAAGCCCCAATCTGCTCAATGAAGTGATGAATTTGAAGTATATGCCTTTTATGTTGTTTCTCCTTCCCTCAGTGGAAATCAAAAGAACCCTAATGGTAAGTGAGAGCAAGGGCACATACTCAATATGACGCCTCCTTGAATGTGAAAGAAATGCAGTAACCAAATACCCTTCTCTCTTTATCTGTTCACCACCTTTTCCAAGGACTCCTTGATAATCAAAAGAGCTTGCAATATTTAATGTGTGGAGAAAATACATTTGATATCATAACATAGTGCGAGGAGTTAAACAGATTCTTGTGACTGTATATTTGGTGATAAGAACAGGTTTATATCATGAGTACATTTTTATACATTTTACTACATGATTTCATAAGCATGTACCTTAACGTTGCTGATTTAGATGACCTTATCATGTAAGTTTTAAATCTTTAATATGTGGTGTATGGCATGTATCTTTTGGGTTATTAGTGTCTTGGACCACTGAGTTTACCTCGTATGAAAGGTTGATATAATTGATGTTTGTTTCAGGCTGGACAAGAATCAGACAATCTACAACAGAGCACGGCAGATATGACCGTATTTGTGAGTTGTCTATTTTCTTTATATTAACCTTTTTTCAATTCCTTTTACTTCATGAAGGTACATAATGGACCAGATAAAGCTGTGAATAAAAGCAAGTTGTTGACCAGGGAATAGTTAATACTAATAAATGCTTATGATTCGGTATTCTAGCTCTGTGGTTTTTGCTTTTTGTTTTTTTTTTGTGAAGAATAATAATTAAGGAAAAGCTAAATGAGCTACTTCTTTAGATATGGCTGTTGCTTAGTAACTTGGAGTTTCCCATAATATCTAATATGAATATTTGTTGCCCCAATTTTCTTCAGTGAATTAGTGGTAAATTCCCATAATATCAAGAGGATTATCTTTCCACCTTTGATTGCACATTCGTGCATAATAATCTTTCCATCTTTTCTCTTCTTAAAGGTACGTGCCAACTACTATTTTTGGTTATCAAGAAAAGCTTTTATCAGTTACCCATCCATTTGTAGCTTTGAATTGTAAGTTCAGATATCTTTGTCTTGCTTTTAATACATCTTTATTACAGTTGCGTTGCTTGAATGTTCTTTGTCAGGCTATTTTGGAACCATGTTCTATAAGTTTGACATATATCTGTCTAGTAAAGTAGGAGAGTTTTATTTATTAAAAGATAGATTGTTATATTTATTTATTTAAGTATTTATGCTTGTAAACCTTATTTATTTATTCATTTTAGTAGAAGAATGATTGTGTTGTTTTCATCTTGTTGTTTTATTTGCACAATTCATGAGAAATATTAATATTTTGTGGTGTATTTCACCGACAACTCAAAGTTCATGTTGTTTTAAGCTCAATTGCATGGTTGTCATAGAATTTTAATCTATATAATCATCTAAAGCGGACCTGCATGGTTTGTTTTAATCTCCTAGATAAGAATTAATGACATTTAGGATTCATGCTCATATGATTGAAATAAGTGACTTTTTTTTTTTTGATAATATGTTAGTTATGTGCAAGAAATATTAAAGAAAATATTATTCATCTTAACATTGCTTCATGGTGTTTTAAATCATTTAGGATTATACAATGGCTAATGATGGATCTTTGGGCATGTGCTTGTTTAGGCGAGAATGAATATATAACGAGACCATAGTTATCGAGGCGGGGCCAGGACCCGGTGGTCCGGCCAAGATGAAGCGATGAGCAGAGCCCCGAAGCGGGGTCGGTTACGCTGTTGGGCCGGACACTTAGAGTGAACCGGTGTGAACAGTTTGAACCACCCGGTTGGACCGGTGAACGGTGAACGCCCGATTTTTAATGAGCAGGCGGTTTTGAAAAACCAACAAAATGGCGGTAATACCCTTATGATCTTAGTGTTATATAAAAATAAACAAGGGCTTTTTGTCATTTTCATTATTAAAAAATTAAACTATTAAAGTAAAAAAAAAGAAGAGAAAAGTAGAAAAGTAAAACTTCGAGGAGAAAGGTATCTGATCTTCAATTACATTTTTTTTAATTACATTTTTTGTATGTTATTTTTTCAATTACATTTTTTGTATGTTAAAAATTTTAATTTTGTTATTTGTAACTTGTTTATATCTTGTAGTGGATTAGTATTTATTTATTTAAATATTAAATTATTTAAAATAATATTTTTGTTATTTATTTATAATAAAATAATTTATTATTAATATATATATTGAACCGGCATTGACCCGATTGACCCGGCGGTTCGACCGGTGAACCGGTGACCCGGGACCTCAACCGGTTCAATGACAGGTCCAGTTCTGATAACTTTGTAACAAACCAATATTTGGGGGCAGTTGAAGAGTACATTGTGGGATCAAAAATACCCGCCTGGCATTGTGTCTGTGAAAAGACACCAGGCGACATATCGAATCCCAAATGTCATATTTTTTATTTGTGTGGGTTCTTCCATTCCTAATAGAGGCAAGCCTCTATTATTAATTACCCAAAACAATGTCGTGGGAACCTCCGATTAAGAGCAAAAGTACAAGTAGAGAGGTAATGAATAACACAATATGAAAATTGATTTTTATTTATCATGACTTTCATTACATCATCATAAGATGCTTATACACATCATTTATTTACTTATTTATTAATTTGATTATTTTAGGAATGCCGCCTTCCGCCTCGCCATCCCATTTGAATTCATGCCGTTGTACCACCGCCTCAAAGTACACGTCATGATCACCAACAGCCCATAAGTTTACAGCGATCTTGCCTTGCCTTGTAACTGAAAACTGTACCAACTGGGCCATCAATATGGGCCACACCATATATGGGTAGAAAGCCCTGGATATCTAGTTTCCGATGCAGCGAATTTCATCTCGATCGGAGTTATCCATCAAAAGTTATCAGCGTTTGAATATATGGTAGTCAGCCAGGCAAAACTGCAAAAATTGATCTTCTTTCCATCAAAAACTGCACCAACTGGACCATTGATAGGAACTGTGCGTTGGAAAGCTCTGGAAGTCTAGTTTCCAATGCCAAAAATTTCATTTCAATCAGAGTTTCCTATCAAAAGTTATTGGCGTTTGAATGGAGGGTGGTCAAACCGGCAAAACTGCAGAAACTTGGCTTCCCTTCCCATCAAAACTGTACCAACTGGGCTGCTGATAGGAGTTGTACCATACATTATTGGAAAGCTCTAGAAGTCTAGTTTCCAATGCCACAAATTTCAACTCGATTGGAGTTTCCTATCAAAAGTTATCGACTTTTGAATGGAAGGTGGTCAAGTTGGCAGAATTGAGCAAATTGAATCTCTTTTCCAACTGCAGCTTCACTCCTTGATGACTGGAAACTTAAAGGGAATGGGATCGATGCCCTCGGTTCACCTTTTGATTGTTTCCTCAAAGAATGCTTTATAACCTGGATATTCAAGTGATCACTATCTCGTGGTATGCAATTTAGTGAGAGACATTTCGGCATTGAAAGACAACGGACTGTAACAATACCATCTTCGGCAGCAACAAGGAATAGGTGATTCAGAGAACGAGTTGACAGTATTGCAGCTTGCAGATGAAGAGGTGGAAAAATCAAGCAATTGTTATTCACTTTTGACTGTAACAATACCATCTTCAGCAACAATATCAATGCCATCTCCTTCTTTCATATTTTTTATTTCTACAGCAGCCTTGAAAATGTTGAGTATTTCTTTTTTTTTTTATGGCCAAATTTCTGCAGTAGCCTTGTAAATGTTGATGTAGCCTTGTCTTCCTTCTTATGGAGTTCATCTCAAGAGCAGCAGCTCCTTCTTTGTGGCTTCTGCTTTATTCTGTTTTGCGGCAACAGTCCCATATTCATAGCAAGGATAGCCTATTGAATGAGATTCCAACTACAAGCAATGCTTTGCAAGATTGCTATTGATCGATAGTTCTTCTAATTCTAGCTTTCCATGGATAGTACAAGGAGCTAAGAGAGAGCCCAACACAACTTCATTGGATGACAATTCTATTTTTTGGTGTTATCTTATGAATCAATAAAGGATCATTTCTTATTTCCCAATTCTGAGCTGAAATATCTCTGGCTGGCCCTGATGGCTTTTGATGGCAAGGTTGCACACTGCCATTTGATTTCTTATTTGCAGCATCCATGGAACATTAGGTAGGTATGTATGACTCCTTGTTACTCATTGGGCAGCCTTCATCTTCACAACTTTGTGGCCATGTTCTTACTATTTTGGTCTGCCTCCGATGTCGCCAAATTGCCAAAATTAACTCGTGGAAAATTCTGGTGACACAAAATCACCCATCTTTGTTTGCAACATGCTTTGCTTCGGTGTGATGGTGGTGCACATGTCCTAATTATTTGCTATTGGCATGCAGTACAATTTTAAGATCGTCCGATAGAGGATGCATCTACAGCTGATATAGATCAGATCAATATCTCAATTGAATCGGAATTAATCTAATTTATGGGTAGGAGACATGGACCATATGAACAATCTTAGCATTGAACACTCATTATTATTGCTTTTGGACCCCTTTCAAGCACACTAAATTTTAGCAAAAGAAACTTTGCCATGAATATTTCCATGAATTCATTCATTTCGACAAGAATTCTATTACAGATCCATGCCTAAGGTATTTGTTGCAAATTTCTTTTCTACAACAGCTTTATTCCCCCCCTTTTTTTTTAGCTTCTACAGGAGCTTCAGCAACTTCTTCTACATAATGGCGACAGCTACTGAATAATTCCCAAAAAAATGCTTGACAAAGTCTTGGTACTTGAGGCTTCCTGGATGATTTCTGATTCCAATGGAGTTGCATCCTTTCAATCTTCTTTCTTTTAGGTACTTGTCAACTTCCAGGAATTACTCTATCAGCTTTAGACTGCATATATGCTCAGCTTCCTTCATATCTTTTTTTATTTTACAGCAGCACTTCTGATAGCAACTTCATGAACATCAAAATCTACAACCATACATCTCATAAAACTCCATGGCTTTCTTTCTGAACAGGGAAGTAGTTTTCTTCAGCTTGTCTTCAACATTCACCATATTCTTTTCTTTCATTTTTTTTGTTCCTGCAGTAAAACAGTAACATGAATCAAAGCAGCAGCAACTTGGTAACCTTCTAGCAGCAGCTCAACAACATCCGCAGCAACAACAACAGCGCCAATTTCATCGGACAGCAGCAGCCAATAGCAAACAGCATCTCAGCAACAACACAAGAACAGTTCTTTCATCTCCATGATGGTAGCAACTCCTTCATCTTTATGATGGCAGCAACAGCTCCATCTCGTCTTTATCTAAAATGGTGGCAGTATAGCAGCGTCGGCAGCACACGACAACGCAACAACATCCATTTTGAGACAGCATCCATTTGAGACAGCATCCAATCTTCAGCATTATTTCTTCAACAGCATCCATTTTGAGACAGCATCCATTTGAGACAACATCCAATCTTCAGCATTATTTCTTCAACAGTATCCATTTCTTCAGCGTCTTCCGATTTTGAGGCAGCGTCCAACTTTGAGGCAGCATTTAAGTCTCAATTCAGCATTCGGTCTTCATCTGCAGCATCCATTTTTTTGCAACACAGTGGAGCAGCAGTGGATCAGCAACGCAGCAAAAATCAGCACCATTGACATTCAATATAGTAGTGGTGATCAGCAGTTCATCATCAATAACATCAACTATGCATTCACTCAATCAATGGTCATTTCTAAACATCTTTGGCAGCACCAACAGATCAACAAGCTACTTGAGGAAATTTTGGATTGCTTGTGGCGGTGGATCTGCAGGTCAAGGCGGTGGAGGGCTTCCACGGCGGCTGGTCCGTGGTGGAGCAGAATCTGTCGGAGGATTTCGCAAAGGGCGGCAAAATTTGGCGAGAATATGGAGGAGAGCGACGCAAACAAAATTTGGAGGAGAGGTCTGTCTGCATTTGCCGGGCGCCGCTTAGGCGAGCACTGCGCGCTTACTGGCGCCGGAGGAGGCGCCTGGCGTGCTGGCCGGAAGGAGGCGCTAGCAGCTTACTGGCCGGGCTGAACTTTAGTTAAAGCCTTGGTGGCGCTGGAATAGGGCTGGGCAGCGAGGATTGTGGGTGGAGTTGAGAAATCAAGAGAGAGAGAGAGAGGGGGGGCTTCTCCCTCTTTCTCTACTTTACTTTCTCTATGATTTCTCCTCCTCTCTATCGTTTTCTCTTTTCCCCTATTTATAAAAAACCTTTTTCCACGAACAGAAGCCCCATAAAATCGTAAAGCCCCGTAAAATCCCAACTCTCGTAACTATATTGTGACGATAAGATGAGATTTTAATTAAAATTTAAAATTTAACTAGTTAGATTTTTTTTTTAATATTGCCTAGGGATCGGTATCCTCATTATGCCTCGGGATTAGTATGTGGGTATCCCGGGATTTGCATTTTCCTCAAGTCGCCTCGAGATCTGCTCTCGGGTGAAGTTGCCTCGAGATTTGCATTTTATTATTATTTTATTTTATTTTATTTTATTTATTTATTTATTTATTTAGACACAAACATACATAACTTTTGCAGGGAACGAGCAATGGTTTACTAGTGGTGATAGAATTAGATGCCCGTGTTTGAAATCTGAAAGCATTCATTTAAGTAACACGATGATGTCGCGGCGACACTTATATTATAGTGGTTTTGTAATGAGCCATTTATGCGGTGTTGGACAATCATCCAGAAGTAGAGAGGAAGTTGAACAAGTTGATGGTGTAGAAGCTGGAAATCCATATGTTAATATGGTCAGGGATGCTTCTTACTATGATCTTGACTCTAATAGGGATTGTGGTGGTGAGTCAATGTCAATGGAGCATGAAACTAGTTTAAGGCCATCATCTTTTTTTTCTTTGTTGAATGATCTTTGATGCCTAGTATGGTGCGGTTGTACAAAACACCGCGACACTATGGTATTATCCAGACTATTGAATTTCAAATCTGAATTCAACATTAGCGAAAATTGTTTCAACCGTCTCATGGTTATCATAAAGGGTATACTACCTGAGAATAACAATTTGCCAGAGAATTATTATCAAATGAAGAAGAAGATGGCGGCATTTGGCTTTCGGTATGTCAAAATTGATGTATGTGAAAACAATTGCATGTTATTTAATAAAGAATTTGAAGAGTTGGAGTATTGTTCGGTATGTGGTCATCCTAGATACAAATCAAGTAATACAAGTGAAAGAAGGGTCTCAAAAATTCCTTACAAGATTTTGCGATATTTCCCACTTATACCTAGGCTTCAGAGGCTTTTCATGCTAAAGAATACTGCAAAGAATATGACTTGGCATGCACATAATCGAAGTTCTCAAAGAGTGTTACAACATCCTGTTGATGGAGAGGCATGGCAACACTTCAACGTACACAAGAGTCCTTTTCAAGTGAAGCGAGGAATATCAGATTAGGGTTATGCACAGATGGGTTTGCTCCTTTTAAGCAAGGTGCGAGACCATACTCTTGTTGGCCAGTAATGCTTGTGATTTACAATTTACCACCTTGGTTGTGTATGAAGCAACCATATTTATTACTTAATATGGTAATTCTGGGGCCAAGTAGTCCATCTCAGAAAATAGATGTCTTCTTGAGACCTTTAATAGATTAGTTGCTAATTTTGTGGCAGTTTGGTATTCAAACCTTCGATAATTATAGGCAAGAACATTTTTTACTTCTGGCAGCATTGATGTGGATAATTAGTGACTTTCCTGCATATGGAATCTTATCTGGATGGAGCACTCATGGAAAATTATCTTGCCCTTATTGTATGACAAATTTGAAGTCATTTAATCTAAAACATGGCAGAAAATCATGTTTTTTTATTATCACCGACAGTTCTTACCGTCTAATCATCCTTTTCGAAGGCAAAGAGATAAATTCAGAAGGAGAGTTGATCATGATCCTCCTATTGAGAGATTGTCTGGTGAAGAAATCTTGAGAGATATTGATAGCTGCCCAGATTTGACATATGGCAGCAAATGTCCTGCACAAAAACCAAGGGGTTATGGGTCGACTCATCATTGGACAAAGAAGAGCATTTTTTGGGAGTTACCATACTGGCATACAAATTTGATTCGTCACAATTTGGATGTTATGGACATTGAGAAAAATGTTTTTGATAATATATTCTACACTATGATGGATGTCAAAGGCAAAACAAAAGACAATGTAAAGGCTCGGTTAGATATAGCAGAGTACTGCAAACGACCAGCTTTGCATTTGGTGGAAAGGAATGGAAAATTACTCAAGCCTGCGGCTTCATATGTGTTAACGAAGGAGGATCGGTATAGAGTGTTCAAATGGGTGAAATAGCTTCGACTACCAGATGGCTTTGCGTCCAATATAGGAAGAAGTTTTAACTTAGAAGAAGGCAAGGTCTATGCAATGAAAAGTCATGATTGCCATGTGTTTATGCAACGATTGCTTCCTGTTGATTTTCGTGATTTGGTGCCCACCCCAATCTGGGATGCAATTACTGAGCTTTCTAATTTCTTCCGAGATCTTTGCTCCACCAAAATAACTGTTGACCATATGGCCTATTTGGGGAGAAATATCATCGAAACAGTTTGCAAATTAGAGAAGGTTTTTCCACCAGGCTTTTTCGATTCAATGGAGCATCTAGTAATCCACCTTCCTTACGAGGTTGAAGTTGGTGGACTGGTCCAATATCATTGGATATACCCACTTGAAAGGTATACTAATCTCTACATTTGCAATCTTAACCGATTTCAAGTGTTCATTAGCCTCATTACAAAATTAACTTTATTGGGTTATATATACGTAGGTTTCTACATCAATTAAAAAAGAAAGTGAAAAATCCAGCTTGTGTTGAAGGGTCTATATGTGAAGCATATATCATTGAGGAAATTGTATCATTTTGTGCCTTGTACTTCGAAGAGGATGTCGAAACAAGATTTACTAGAGTGCCACGTAATGATGACGGAGGTGAAATAGATCCCATAGGACGTCTTTCAATTTTCAAACATCTTGGATGACCCCTGGGACCGAAAAAGAAATCGACTTGATATTTGACAACAAATGAGTACTTGGCTGCAGAATTTTATGTTCTTATGAATTGCGAAGAAATGGTTCCATACATTGAGTGAGTAATATTTATTTTTTTAATGGAACTTCATTATTTTTGGAAAATATTGTTTACCATATTTTGTATATTTTATGATTAAGGACATTCGATGAAATGGTGAGGAGGAATAACCCACGTGTTACTAATAAAGAATTGGAGAAAGCACGGGAGACCACATTTACATCATGGTTTAAGCAATATGTATGTATCAAACTATGTGTCCTCCTTTATCATTTTGCTTTTAATCTAGTAAGAAATTATTGAAGTTTGATATTTCTCCTAGGTCGAAGAGAATTGTTCCGAAATTGATCGCCGTATTGCTCAACTCGCTCATGGTCCATCTCGTTTGGTAATCTGCTATAAAGGTTACTTTGTGAATGGATTCAAGTTTCATACTAACGAATATAGCCGTAATCGGTCGACACTGAATTGCGGTGTTTGCGTGAAAGGAAATTGTTATAATGATTATAATCGAGACTTTTATGGTGTGATGCAATTGGCGGGCTAGATACGACGCGCACTCATATCTATGGGTTTGGAACCACGCCACATGGCAAGAATTTATTTTCTACTTCCAACAATGTTCGAGATGCATCATACTCGGCTTGCAATCTTCCGAATCCTGAACATGCACAATCTTCCTCTGAAGTTGACTCCTTACGTGAAGAAGTGACCATTGTGAAGGACAAGCTGGAAAACTTAGAGAACGACACAGACCAAATTAAGAAGTATCTTGCAACAATGATAGAGTTGTTTAATCCTGCAACAATGTTTCCTAATTCTTCAACAGGACCTTCTCAGCCTAAGGACTAAGTTGAAGGGAGCTTTAAAAATGATGAAGATTGGGAACTGCTTTTGTATGGTACTGTTTCTTTATATATGTTTAGTACTTTGTCTTTGAACTATGTTATTTAGAAGACTTGTTAATTATCAGTGATGTATGTACACTAAGTATTGTACTTATATTTAATTATTTGCAGTTGATCTTTGGACAATATTGTGTATTTGTCAGATTGAAATTGGTTTTATTATATGTAATGCTACAGGTAATTAAAGCAGGATAAAAGTATTAATAATATAATAGAAGGCGTTTGTGACGGAAATTTGTTGGTGATGCTTACTTTCAGTAACATAATTCGTTTGTATGTAAAGGTATTTAAGTTAATAATTCAGTAGGTGATACTATCCTTAGGGTCGGAGTCCGTGGGTAATAAACCCTATCAGTCACGGAAATCCGTTGGTGTTACTGGCTTTTGCAGACGGAATTCCGTGGGTAATAATCACTATCAGTGACGGAATTCCGTGGGTAATAAAAACTATCAGTAACAGAATTCCGTGGGTGATAATGTTTTAGGGACGGAATTCCGTGGGTAATAAACACTATCAGTAATAGAATTCCGTCGGTGTTAAAGGCTTTTGCCAACGAAATTTTGTTGGTAATAAGAATTATCAGTGACAGAATTTGTTTGTTTTTAGCTTATCCAGATACATAATTCCGTGGGTGATAATGTTTTTAGCCACGGAATTCCGTGGGTAATAAACACTATCAGTCACAGATTTCCGTGGGTGAAGTGAGGATATCTGTGACGGTATTCCGTCGGTGATATATAGATTTTCGTTATTAATTTTAGGTTTTTAATTAGCAACACTGACAGAATAATCCGTCGGTGATGATGAAGCATCACCGACGGAAAATTATTTACCGACGGAATATCATCACCGACAAAGTATTTTGCGACAGAACGTTCCAACAGAAATTTCCGTTGGTGTAAGTTATCACCAACGGAAATTTAACTATCAGTGACGGAATATTAAAGTCGGTGATGCCTACTTATTTTCTTGTAGTGCTAGAGCTAAAAGACCTTTCAAAGGTTGTTTAGCTCCAGAGAGCAACATAACACACTCTTTGAAGTTAACTGTCTTTGAAGACCGTTTGACTTCAAAAACCCCATCTATGAAGCTAAACGACCTTTCTCTATGGACCCCATCTCTGGAGCTAAACTTACTTTGTAAGGTCGTTTAACTCTAAAGTGCTAAAGAAAAAAAAGTATTAATAGTAAAATATTATATTTTTTTTTATTAATACCCAAAAAAATTATTTAAATATTATTTTTTATCCTAATCAACATTTAATGCACCTTAATGCTATTTTAATAAGTAAAATGGTCTCAAATCTAAAAAATAATAAAATTTATAAAAAAATATATTGGCAAAGGACACAGTTTTGGAAGACCATAAAAAAATGAGAAGAAACATTTATTAATGCAGGTAAACACAATATTTAATTTTCCTATTTGTATACATTCCCAAAACAGATTACCAAAGTAAAATTGTTTTATTTAAAAATAAAAAATAAAAAATCATCCTATAAAAATGAAAGAGTTTTTTACTTGCCACCCACTAAAATATCCCTTAAGTGTTCAATAATACTTTATAACTTTTTATTTTATTTTTATGTTATTCGCTACCTCTTCGACTCAACTTTTATATTTTAATCTAGGAAAGGTGTAAAACATCTTGTTATAATATATCTAAAGTGTCAATTTTGACCTTTTATATATCAAATTTTTTTCCAATAAAGATGTATTTGATTGCAATATGGAAAATGGGTGAAAACAAAAAAATTTCAATTGAAATGTTTTTTTGGAAAAATTTTCTACTGAAAACAAGATTGTGACTGTTTTATTGTAATTATTTTTTGGTTATAAAATTTAATATTTTTCATAAAAAATTCTTATTTTATGGTTTGATTATCCTTAGGTAGAGTTGGATTTGGGCCGGCCCGATCTGACCCAGCACGAACGTGGGCGAAATTTGTGTTGTGCCGGGCACAAATCGATTTCGTGTCCGCCACGGCACAAAAGTTACTGGAGACGGCCCTACGCGAAGCACCGCCCGTCAGGGGTTGGCTTCGGCACGACACGAAGCACGGTCCAAGCACGACACAATATTAAAAAAGAAAAAAATCTAAAAGATTGAAAAAGAATCTGAAAAAATCTTAAAAACTCAATAAAAACCACCAACAATTTATTGATGTTCTCTTGGAGACTGTTACAACTTCGTATGTGATGCGAAATTATGAAATAAAAAAAAAGAGAGAACTAAAACTAAACGGTAGGATGAGTTCTTGTTCTCCACGTTGATCATCTGCCCGTCCACCTTTGTTGTGCTCATCTTGTGAAGGAACATGGTCGACGCTGTGAGATAACGCCCGTGCCTGCAATCAGCGGCGCACATCATGTTCTTGGAGGTGAAGCCCACCATCATGAATAAGTGCAGGCGGGGGAAGGTTCAAGACGAGCTTGCGGAAGTCGTAGTTCAGCTGACTTTGGAATCTCGGGCTCCAGACATGGTGGCAGAGAGGTTCAGTTCCCTAATTGTTCATTAATCAACAAAAAAAAAAAGTTAGAAAATGAAGAAAAGATTTAGGGGAATGAGAGTGGATGAGGGCAAGCCAGGGTCTATCATAGTTTATTTTAAAGAAAGGGTAAACTAAAATAGTCACCCAACTATTTAAGCATTCCTATTTGAGGGGTTAATTACTTAAATCGTCCTTCAACTTTCACAAAATTTCACTTTCGTCCGTCAACTTCATTTTGTAACAAAACCGTCCCCCAACTTTGAAAGAATAACAAAATCGTCCCTCCAGCCGGTTGCCGGTTATACATGACCTGACGTGGCGGTCACCTGCTGACTCACTATGCCACCCAGGATCACTGACGTGGCAGTAAATAGTGAACTTTTCGTCCGCAAGTGTGATGCATTTCACGGAAGGTCCCTCAACTTTACTAAATTTCACGTATGGTCCCCCAACTTTAAGTTATTTCATGAAAGGTCCCTCATCTTTATAAATTTTCAACAAAAGTGCAGTTAACACATTTTTTATATTGGGATCACATTCCAATCAAAGCAGTGAACACATGAAACAACTGCAAACACTTTTACAAATTCTTCTTATTATGATTTGCCAAAATATTTATAAATTAATAATAAAATTAAGACAATGTAATGAAAATGTACAATGAATGTAATTGAATTTTCATTGAATGTGAATGTACAATGAATGTGAATTTGGTTTGCAAGCAGGATTAAATTGTTGTGAATTTTCATTATGTTGTGGATGTGTAATGTTAATGTGAATATGAATATGAATTTTCATTACATTGTCTTAATTTTATTATTAATTTGTAAATATTTTGGCAAATCAAAGAATTTGTAAATGTGTTTGCAGTTGTTTCATGTGTTCACTGTTTTGATTGGAATGTGATCCCAATATAAAAAAAATGTGTTAACTGCACTTTTTTTGAAAATTTATAAAGATGAGGGACTTTTCATGAAATAACTTAAAGTTGGGGGACCATACGTAAAATTTAGTACAATTGAGGGACCTTCCGTGAAAAACATCACACTTGCGGACGAAAAGTTCACTATTTGTTGCCACGTCAGCGATCCTGGGTGGCATGGTGAGTCAGCAGGTGACCGCCACGTCAGGCCATGTATAACCGGCAACCGGCTGGAGGGACGATTTTGTTATTTTTTCAAAGTTGGGGGACGATTTTGTTACAAAATAAAGTTGAGGGGCGAAAGTGAAATTTTGTGAAAGTTGAGGGACTATTTAAGTAATTAACCCCCTATTTGAGTCATTAACTATAAAAAAATTTCAATTGGGTATCCTAACTTTAAAATTACATTCAATTGGGTCACCCACTTTCAATTAGGGTGTTAGGTTTTGTTAATTATGATTTTGTGAAGAAATTAATATTTAGTTGTATTATTTTTTATGTTGTTTAGATATAATTATGTTATTTGTTAAAAAAATTAACCTTCAATTGTATGTTATTTGATTGTAATTAGCATTAATTACGTTAGTTGTTAATACATTAATTATGTAATTATTTTTTAAAAAAATAATGCAGTGGGTTGGATCAATGTAGTTCTAAACAACATAACAAATAATACAACTATTACTTACTTTACAAAATCCTAATGAACAAAACCTAATACCGTAATTGAATGTGGGTGACTCAATTTTCATAGTTTGGTGATTGAAATAGGAATGTTTGGATTGTTGGGTGACTATTTAGATAATTTATTTAAAAAAACAAAATACAACGTGGCAGCCTATAATTTTGCCACATGGCATATTTTGAAAAAGAGAGCCGTTGGCAGGTTGAAATTCTATACATATATTATAATTTAAAATACATCAAATCGCCACGTGTTTGGCATCAAAGGTTATATGGTTTTATTAAAAAACTTAAAAAATTGTGCTTATGATGTAAGAGAGGGTATATGTGTGAATAAAATAATTTTGAGTGATATATTTATTATATATATATATATATATATATATATATATAACTTAAAAAATGTCATGGGTCTCTGACAAATCTTGAAAACATATGGGTTGGCAGCCATTAGGGTTGGCAGCTTTACAACTGCCAACCACTCATATATATTATATATATTTTTTAAAAAATTTAATTCGCCACATGGGAGCATTTGATACTGCCATGTGGCAGAATTTCGGGCCAGCACGATCTGGGCGGTGCCGGAATGGCCCGCGGGCCAAGCACGACCGGATCATGAAATATTTCATGCCCGTGTCGTGCCGGCCGACGGGCCATGGAGGATTAGCGCGGCATGGAAACGAAGGTGGGTGGTGCTTGGCACGGCCCGAATCATACTAGAGCGTGCTGGGTTCGGACCAACACGGCCCAAAATCCAGCTCTATCTTATTTTCTAGTGAAAAATGAACATTTTTTGTGAAAAAAAACATATTTGTGGTTTGATTACATCAATTTTTCATAGAAAAATTAATATTTTTTAATAAAAAATTAACCTTTTTCTCGGGCAATGAACCAATAAAGTACAACATAAACCATTTTAAAGGATATAAAAAAAATCAAAACGATGACATAAAAATTTGTGTGTATGTGATAACTCCTATTTGAAATTCAAATAATAAAAAACATAAGTAAATTTAAAGGATAAAAAATTCAAAACAATGAAAAGTTTGTGTATATCTAATAGTTTTTTTTAAAAAAAAAAAAATTCAAACAACTAAGATCAATCGTTGTTTTGTTTTGTTTTTTTATATAACCCCTTCAATTTCTCATGAAAAACTTTTCCTCGGGTTGAATGAGAAAAACTTTTCATCAAATTTGAAGAAAAATAGGTCACATGATAGGGTTTGTGGAAAAAATTTCCACGGAAACAATCAAACAACTCATTTGATGGGAAAATCAACGGTGAAAATGTTTTCTATGAAAAAAAGGGCTAATCAAACACAACCTAATTCTTTTCATATTCTCAATTGAAATTTAGCAACTCAAAAAATATATTATGTACTAAATTTTAATTTATGATGTATTGTTTATTTATCCAATTAGTTTATTTTACTTTGACTATCTTACAAATAATTACATGCCATTAAAAATTAAATAAAAATTTTAAATATCATATATTTTTTTACAAATTAGATAAATTTACTTGTAGTCTTGTTAATACAATTATAGGAATGCATATAAAAGTAAATTTACTTTTGAATAAAATATTTTAAATTATTTATTATTTATTGATAAATATCAACTATAAAATTAAAAAAATATTTTTATCATTTATATGATTTTTAAATTTTTTAAAATTTTTTAAGACTTTTGAATAAGAGAAATAATTTAGAAAGTTGTAACTTAAAAAATAAAATAAAATAAAAAGAGATATTATTAAAAAATAGAATGTGATAGGTGGCATGTAAAAAGCTTAAAATAAAAATCCTTCTTTTTCTTAACTCGGTGTTGACCATTTACCAGGTTCTTCAAAGAAAAGTGGATTTCACGGATTGTTTTCGTAAACCGGAAGAAAGATAGAAACCCTAGAACGAGGGCATGACTGCCTCAAAATTGGAACCTTGTTGGGCATCCAGCAAAGTTGAAGTTTCAGAGAAAAAATTATAAGCGTGGGAGATGTTATCATCAAGGCGTTTGAATTGTTTGATCTTCAAGGTTCCCAGGGATTTCATCTTCTGGTTCTGGGCGGCGACCTTCCAAATCGGAGGCATTTGAGCATTTATTCATGTATCATCTCTGATTCTCTGGGTTCTCTTCTTCCAGGCAAGTTACAATTCTGTCTTTGTTCCTTCGAGCATCCTAAAAAGTTTGTTTTCACTCTAATGGTTAAGAAATTCATAATTCTTTTTTACCAAATTAAATAGATCTCGGAGTAATTCTCAAGGGGTTCTCTCTTTCTTTTTTATAATCTATATTTCTTGTATTTTCTTTGCTTACCTTCTTCCTTATTTGCTCTAAATCCAAAGTCCAAACACACCTACGTATGGTATTTTAGCGTTAGAGAAAGGTCTTCTAAAACATTAAAATCCAGAATTTTCCAGAGCTGATAAGCATATGTGATGGTGATATGAGCTTCCAAGGCAAAATCTGGTTGATAGTGAGAATATTTTTACCCAAATCATAAGTGTATTTTTCTCTTATTTATTTTATTTTATTTTCTGAAGGGCTGCCTTGGTGCAGCGGTAAAGTCTGTGTACGATAGATCCAAGTGGTCGACCCTTCCTCGGAGCACCGGGCTGCCCTTTTATTTATTTTTATTGTTTTTAAGGTAGATACATCATCATAGATTTAGAAACCTAGCATTTTATTGAAAATAAGGGACACCTTCAGTGATTTGATAATTACTTGAAGGACACATCGACATTAAGTGATTTGATAATTGTTTATCATGAGCACACCACAAATTTAATATAATTAAGTTAGATTTTTTAATTATCTTGACAGGATCCCAAGATATTTGATCTTCAAGGACCAAAGAGTCTTAGTTCCACATTTCATATTCGAAACCAAAACCACTTTGTTGTGTTGATTCGAGTATTATGTTTTCCAGCAAAGCTTGTTTCCCACGTGGTATCTGTTTGATTTACTCTATTATATATGCTTGATTTGATCATTATATGTTTTTTTATACCAGTTGTGATTTATGAGTTAAAAACAACAACATCTAAGCCTTAATCCCATACTAGATGGGGTCGGCTATGTGATTTATGAGTTAACAATGACAAATTTCAGAAATGAATAATTAAATCACATTCTTCATTCTCTCATGCTAAAATATCATAAGGAAAAGGAAATAATATAAGGAAATCAAATAGGTCCAAGATGATTGTGTCATGCAGCTAAGTATCACCTATATGCCTTTTGGATGCTTTTCTTATTATATAGTTTTCTCAACTATTCCAGATTGCCAAAAGTATAAACCAACAAATTTGCAATGTTGTTTATTCATATACTTGTTTCATAGTTGCAGAGCGGTAATGGAGATCATCTCTGGGCTGTTATCCTGTGTATTGTTGTGCCCTCTGTGCTCATCATTGTGCAAGCAATACAACTATATCAGAAAACTTAAAGAGCATAAAGAGATTTCGCGAAACGAGTTAGAGTGTCTGAAGAGCCGAGAAAATGATATCAATGATAAAGTGAATAGCGGCAGGCTGCAGCATGGAAAGAATCTGAAGAAAGAGGTAACACTTTGGTTGGACAACTTGCAAGAGTTAGTGAATGGTATAGAGAGCATGAGCAAAGAAAATGGAAATAGTATGTGCCTAAGAGGACAATGCCCGAATTGCTACTCACATTTGAACCAAAGCAAGAATGTCAAGAATTTGATAATTGAGGTTAGAGATCTGCAAGAGAAGGGCCAATTTTCTGATGGTTTGTTTGTTGCTTCATTACCCGAGCGTCAGAGCATTTTGTCTGCAACAGACATATATAGCAGTGCAGCTAAAGGGAAAAGAGATGAAATTTTCCGGGGCATCATAGATACTGAGGTGAGTAAGATTAGAGTATTTGGCATGGGAGGATTTGGGAAGACAACCAACAGAGGCATAATCAGAAAAAGAAACACAAGATTTTGAAATAATCATATGGGTTATTTCAAGTTCTTTGAACTTGGAGAAGCTACAGGGGCATAATTGCAGAATAGTTGGGCTTTTACCTCATGAAAGTAGTAGAGCAATCTTATTACACGCAAATTTTAGAAGAATTTTCTACTCCTCTTGGATTATATTTGGGATGAAGTTTCTCTGCAAGATATGGGAATTCCTGAACCTAATAGAATAAATGGGTTCAAGATCGTGTGAACTACATGCTCTTTCATAGTTGATAATAGCAGGGAGAGCCAAAGAGAGATCAAAGTGGAAGACCTTTCTATGAAGGAAGCCTGGAGTTTGTTCAAGGATAAAGTTGGTGGTGAAGATGTCATTTCTCCTGAAATTGAGCTAATTGCAAGACAGATAGTGTGGGGGGCTGCTAGTGACCCTAATTGCTTCTTTGAGGAAAACATATCAGTTGGAAGTCTGGAGGAGTGCATTGGAGGAGCTGAAGTTATCAAGTAGTGATCAGATTGAATTGAAGGCATGGAAAAAGTTGACTTTGGGAGGACAATGCCCGAATTGCTATTCATGTTTGAACCAAAGCAAGAACATCAAGAAACTGATCAATGAGGTTAGAGATCTGCAAGAGAAGAGCCAATTTTCTGATGGTTTGTTTGCTGCTTCATTACACGATAGTCAAAGCATTTTATCCGCAAGAAACATACATGGCACTACAGCAAAAGGGAAGAGATGAAATTTTTCAGTGCATAATGGATTCTGAGGTGAGTAAGATTTGAGTATTTGGTATGGGAGGACTTGGGAAGACAATCATCATGAGATATAATCACCTAAAAGAAACACAAGATTTTGAAATAATCATATGGGCTGTTTCATGTTGTTTGCGAGGCATAATTTCCAAGCAGTTGGGTTGTTACCTCGTGTCCTCTGCAGATGAAAGCAGTAGAGCAATGGTACACGCATCCAACTGATATGTTTTCCTCAAAGCACATGCCAGACCAGTGACAGCCCCCAGCCCCCCGCATTCATTGGCTACTTGTCTTGCAATTACTTCAATTTCAGGAGAAATGACATCTTCACCACCAACTTTCTCTATCAAATATGGGAATTCCTGAACCTAATAGAGAAAATGGCTCCAAGATACACGATCTTTCGAAGTTAATAATAGCAGGGAGAGCCAAAAAGAGATCAAAGTGAAAGGCCTTTCTGTGGAGGAAGCCTAGAGTTTGTTCAAGGATAAAGTTGTTGGTGAAGATTTCATTTTTCCTGAAATTGAGGTAATTGCAAGACAGGTAGCAGATGAATGTGGGGGGCTGCCACTGGCCATAATCACTGTGGCATGTGCTTTGAGGAAAATATATCAGTTGGAAGCCTGGAGGAGTGTATTGCAGGAGCTGAGGTCATCAAGTAGTGATCAGATTGAAGACATGGAAAAAGTTGTCTTTGGGAGGGTTGAAGTTCAGTTACAACCGGTTGAGAAATGATAAGGTTTGTGAATGTTTCTTGTATTGTGCTCTTTATCCAGATGACATTCCACCTTATCGGCTGATTGAATACTGGATGGCAGAAAGATTGATAGATGAAGTGGGGAATTTGTAGTGGGAGAAAGATAAGGGGCCTTCTATACATAAGGAACTCAAAGATGCATGCAATGGAGTGGATTGGATAAATTGCTTTTGGCAACCTGGAAAGGCTTGACTTTTTTGGACTTCCAAGTTTTCAAAGCTTGCGCAAACAAAATCGCACCGAATGAAACCCTGAGGAACTTAGATTTCCTGTTCACTGATAACTGTGACAGGTAATGGAATGCCTCGGGATGGAGGTAATTTCAGGTGAAGTTGGTGTGGCTAAAATAGTCCACCCAAAGTTGGAGAATTTGGTTCTAATGGAGTTGCCACCATTGACAAATATTTCCACAGGTAAACTTGTTAATGATTCTGTGTGAGATCATGGTAATTGGTTGCCCCAATCTGAAGAAGATGCCTCTATTGATAGACAAAATGTCACTTGCTCTTAATGGAATCGGTGGGGATGATGCATGGTGGAATACATTGGAATGGGATGATTCACAGTTACACTTACAGGCAGTTCTTCAACCTTTGGTGAAGGATCCTTGGGAGCAGCAGCTCTGCCTACTTGTAAATTGATAATTATTTATTCTCTTTATATGTGGGTTTGTATTAAATGCTGTAGTAAAATCTCATTGTTTGCTTTCGAGAACATCTATGCTTGTTGTCATATGTTTAACTCATTTGGTTATCATAAATTACATTGCACTTATTGGGTCTTCAATTCTGTAAAATGTATAGTTGAGGTCTTAGTTAATAAAACCCTTCAAAAATAAGAAATTTGTCAAAGAAAATGATTTGTTTGTTGTTCTTGTTAATAGAGTTGAGTAAGCAGATGTGAGTTGGTAGGAGCCAATTACTGTGCTGTTATCCTCTGCATGCCCATTAATTTGCAAACAATTCTACTGTATCAGAAAAGTTATTAGAAAAAATGGGGACAAAGAGGAGCTTCACAAATTGGTGCCGCAGAACTAGCCAGCATTGAAAAGTATTTGTCAGACAAATTAATCTTCCCAAAGTAGGAGAATTTGTTCTTTTACAGTATATTTTATAAGAATTAATCTTTTAATTCAAATTTAATATAATGGATGATGACTACTTTACCATAATTATTAATAAATTCAATATAATAATTTTTTTTCTATAAAAATAATATATATAATTTATAAAAAAATCTATCATGTCATAAATATTTTTCAAGATTTTAATAAGAAAATAATTATTAATAAATAAAAATAAATATATTTATGTGGAATAATATATTTATAACATAATATATTTTATTTTATTTTATTTCTCATATAATATTTTCATACATGACAAACAAATACACACCATAATATTATAATATAAATAAATTAAATTTAATATACATAGGATTAACTTCACCTAAGTGAGCATATGTGAGCATATCTGGTTCCAATTTCGGGTAAAGGAGAAGGGTTGCCGTAGGTTGATAGACAACATAAAACTTTGTCACACATCTAATATTAATTTTTTGTAAAATTATAATATTGGGACGTGCCCACCTAGCCACGTGCTACATCGGCACCCGTATGTAGTGTTAAATGAGCAAGGGATTCCATCATATCGCCGCCCGAGTGTGATTGAGTATAGGCAAGGATTCCCACATTATGGACAGGTGTGGCTAAAGAAATTAGTCCCACCACATTGGCGCTCGGATGTGGTGACAATAGGCAAGGGTCCTCGCATCTTAATGGACAGGTGCGTGTAAAGAAGCTAGTTCATGAGAGTAAGATTAGGTTCGGTAGTTGGAATATAGGGTCTTTAACAAGAAAGCCTATGGAGTTAGTAGACAATCTAAAATGGAGAAGGATAGATATATTGTGTTTGCAAGAGATTAGGTGAATAGGAAACAAGGCTAGAGAGATTAGTAACACGGATTATAAATTATGATACTGTGGAGGGGATAAACGTAGGAATGGTGTGGGAATTATTGTAGAACAAAAAATTAAGAACAAAGTGGTTGAAGTAAAAAGGGGAGGAGATAACAATATATATTTGAGATTAGTGTTGGGAAAAGAGACAATTAACATAGTAAGTGTATATGCTCCTCAAGTAGTCTTAGAAGAAGAAGTTAAGGCTAAGTTCTAGAAAGATTTAGATGGAGTAATTTTTGGGATTCCAAGTTAGCAAGAATTTTTTATTGGGGGAGATCTTAATGGGCATGTGGGTAGACTCAGTGATAGTTATGAGCAAATCTTCAGAGGTTATGGGTATGGTGATGCACGCACAGGGTACGCGATAACTCTCCCGCAAATATACGGGGTCGATCAAGTAGTAATGTACCCAAAGGTAGGGTTGTCAAATCTATAGGGACTGGAATACTAGTACTAATTATCCTCTATTATCTAGTCTAGAATATGGAAGATGTTGTGGTAATCTAACTAATTATCTAAAAGAATGAACTAATGCTAACAAATTGTAGATTGTGGGTAATCAGAGATAAGACATGGCACCTCGAATCATAATCCCCTATGAATCCTTTGCTGACGATTGACTTCCTAATACCGCTTATCTGTAGATAAATTCTTGGAGGATGCGACAAATACACCTATTAGTATAACACCCGATCTTTCGAAGTGCTAATCACACTCTATTACCTGTTCCTAACTGTGACCTAAAAAGGTATGAAATCCGGGCTAATGCAATAACAATAACCATACGAATCACCAACATAAACACTTATCATGCTGAGGCTACAACCTGACAAGGTGGACGATCCAGGGCTCATACACATGAAACCACACAGATCTCAAGTATAGGCATATGTAGATGATGCATAAGAATTATCAATGAAGAAGGAATCTAATATAACAAGAAAGTCAATAACAGATTCATCCTAGGGTTCATTTGCTCAATCGGGGCACCATAGAAGGTTTAGCTTCTCATATTATAGAAAGCCATAACAAAGATACTAGAGATAAACATAAATAAAAACATGGATAAACTCCTTGCTCAATGTCTCCTCTGCCTTCGATCCTTTCCCAGAACCCTAGCCGCTGTTGTTTGAGTCGCCCGAGACTGTTCTGGCAAAAGTTCTCCAGGGCCCCACACAAAGATATCTAATCTTTTGTTGCGTAAGGGTTTATATACGCTGGAAAAATATGATGCACGAGCGTGCTTATGCTGTCCACACCCGTGTTAATCTTCTGTATAACTTTGGGATTACTTCACGATCAAGTTAACATGTTTCCAGAAATATGGAGAGATGCACGCCCGTGCATCTTGGATACACGGCAGTGTTCTTTTCCAAGTCTGCGCAGTTTTCATCAACCATTTGATCGGATGACCAAATCAACTCGGATTGACTTGAAATTTTAACTGAGTGTTTCTGACTCCTTTTTCTTCAACCTGAACAGTGTGGATTGGTTTTAGAGGCTTATAACTCTTGTAATAAATTCTTAACCTCTGCAGCTTATTCATACTGCTCACAGCTCTATCTCCTCCTCTCTTTTCTTGCTCCTTTGTCATAAAACACATCTTCCAATTGCCACTTGGTCAACCCTAACTTTGTCACCACATGTAAATATGTCTTTTCAACTTCTTTTGCTCTAAATTTTCCCATTTCCTAATCCTTTTCGTCCGGGTACCTATTTTCCTGTTCAATCACACAAACATACCCAAAGAAGCACAAAAATAGAGAAATTGATGCAAAGAAAATGGTATAAGTGCATTTAAATATGATAGGAATATATGTACAATCATGCACTTATCATATGGCAACAGGAATGAGGAAGGAAAAGCTATCTTAGATTTTGCATTGCCTCATGATTTAGTATTGACCAACATTTGCTTTAAGAAAAAGGAATCACACTTGATTACCTTTAAGAGTGAGGGTAACCATAGCCATATAGACTTCCTCGTTACAAGAAGAAAGGATAAGTCTATATGTAAAGACTGCAAGGTTATACCTGATGAAGCACTAACTACCCAATATAGGTTAGTGGTATTGGATTTGAACAAAAATAGTATAGTGAAAAAAGGAAAGAGGGTTAGACAACATAAGATTAGATGGTGGACTCTAAAAGGGGCCAACCAATGGGTATTTAAGAATAAAATATTAGAAGAGGGAGTCAGAGACATAGAAGCTCATGCGAGCACCTTATGGAAGGAGATGATGAATCGTATTGAGAAGGCAGGGAGCAAGGTCCTAGGGGTCTCTAAGGGACTAGGACCGCGACTACAGGAATCATGGTGGTGGAATGAGGAGGTACAAAAGGTGAGTGAAGAGAAGAGATATTGGTATATGAAGTTACCCACAACTAAAGATGATGAAACCTTTGAGAACTATATGAGGGTAAAAAAAGATGCCAAGAAAGTGGTTAGCAAGGCTCGAGGTAAATCTTTAGCTGATTTGTATCAAAAGTTGGGGACATGGGAAGGGAAAAAGAAATATATAAGATGGCACGACTAAGAGATAAAAAAGCAAAAGACCTTAACCAAGTCAAGTGCATTAAGGATAAGTCTCAACAGGTCTTGATATAAGATAAGGAAATTAAGATAAGATAGAGAAGCTACATTGATCACATATTCAACGCAAGTTATAAGGATAATTTTATAGATCTTTATGTATTAGCGTTAGAGAAGAATCGTAGCTACACATGAGGAATAAGGCCTAGTGAGGTCAAGGAGGCATTTAAAAAGATGAAGATTGTGAAAGCTTGTGGCCCGAATGGTATCCCGATTGAAGTTTGGAAGGGTGTTAGAGAAGTAGTTGATAAGTGTTTAATTGAATATATTTTTATATCTTATTTGTATACCCTTAGCATGTGATTTTGATGAAATGTAGCCTACCAATACTTAAATCGTGTTAATTTTGTAAAACAGGACACATCGGGGGAGATTCAAGGGCAAGTCTAATTTCTGAAGCAATTCAGAGCAAGTTTGAGGAAAATAAGAACCAAAAAGAAGACCAGAAGGACCCGTCTTGAAGCAGGCAGACACGTTTGAACCGTAAAACACCTCGAAGCCTCACCTCTGACTAGCTAGAAGACTAGACGGGCCACTTTGTCTGGATCAAAGAAGACAAAGAACAAGGCCAGACGGACCCATCTTGCACAGGAGCGTAGAATTTCTGACTTTTCCAGAAGACTTAACAGGCAAGCAAATTCCTGTTTGAGGTCCCGTCTTGCTTAGACCTAGACCCTATTATGTCGATCAGATTAAGCCTAAACGCCTTGGAAAATGTATTCTCACCCTCTAAATGTGTTTGGGGATATAAATACCAAGTTTTAGGGTTTTGACAATTGCTTCTAATCTTATCTACTATCCTTGGGAGCTCTCACCAACCACTATCATCCACTCGCCATCCATTGGGGCATATCGAAGCATTGAAGAGTATCACCCGACGGCGGAGGCTCGGAAGAAGATTCACCAACAGTCCTCACAAATAGTGAAGGGAACAACGTACTCTATTATGTTTGCTTTTACTTTCATCATTGTATTGGATTTGTGTTCCCTTTTGATAGGGAACTAATTTTGTAGGTATTTAGGCATGATGAATGATAAGCGTTCAATTGATCATATTTTTATACCATATTCTTGTATACTATGCATGTGATTTAGAGTAGTTTTAGTCCATTGGTACTTAATTTGTTTTAATCTTTATTTACAGGGTGACAGAAAGCCTCAATCATAAAAAGGAAGAAATTTGACTTCATTTGAGACGAAAAAGGAAGCAACTCAAAATACTACAAAAATCCTGAAAGAGCAGCAAAACTCAGAATTTTATTACAAGAGCTACAGGACTCTAAATCAAATCTCCACTATTCAAATTGAAGACCAACAAGTTGGGAACACTTAGTTAAAATTTGAGGTCATTCCGACGTGAAATGGTCATTCGATCAAATGTTCGATGAAGACTGTGTGATGCAGAAATCCAACCCTCACGGGCACTTGTGCGCCCCCGCAAAGCAGAAAATCACCCGTGCCCCTGCACGGATGGTCGCACGAGCTCTTTGGGCTTTCCCGAGCTTTATGTGGGCACGTATGCTCCCGCACGAGCCTGCATAGTGCGTATTTGGACTCAATATTCATGATTTTTTAGCCCAAATGCAACCAACACGGACCCAACCCAACTCATACACTTCTCTGTCATTGTAAAGCCTATAAATACCTCAGAAATTAGGGTTTTGGGCTATCTTTGGACCATCCCCTTTGGGGCTACGCCTTGGGTTATCATCACCATCTCTCCCACATACCATCAACTAGGGCATCAAGCTTCATCGTTATGGCTTCTTGGTGGCAAGGTTTGGAGGAGGATTTGCAGAACCAATAGTAGAGGGAACATCGTAGGGAAGTTTATTTGTTTATTATATCGATGTTTTCTCCTTTATTTGCATTAGATTTGCATTCCTCCTTGATAGGGAACTAATCTTTTAGGTATTTGGGCATTGTTGAACCCTTGGGTCTATGTGTGAACTTTGATTTACTTGTTATGGATTTCTATATGTGAATGAACATTTTAATGTTTTGAGAACCTATTGAATGTGATGTATGGTATTGATATTCTACGTTGCAACAGCTCTGAGTGTCAATAGGTTTCATATGGGTGTAGAGTAACAGCTTCCCCATATATAGATCTACTTTAATAGGTGGGAGTTGTGAATACGGCGTGAGATCGCGTATTTAGGCGAGAGACCTCTTTAGATGTATTATTTCCACAACTCTTCCAATATATAAGTTCCCTTGAACGCTAATGTAATGAGGGTATTAGGTTAGTAACTCACACTCAACGTAGGGGGTGAATGCACTATATATGGTCCATAACCTAGCAATCTTCAAATAGGAATCCATACATATTATTATCCAAAAGAACCCGAGGAGGATACCTTGCCCGAATACCCCTTCTCCGGATTGATTGACCTAGCGACTTCATTGCATCCCATTTTATCTTGCTTTTGTTCTGAACTCGGAATTGAATCCAGATTAACTTCTGTAACACATCCTCAAACCAACGGCCAGGTAGAGGTGACAAACCGTACCTTGCTCCAAACTCTGAAAACCCGGGTGTCCAAAAACGGAACTAATTGGGTAGAAGAAATTCCGAGCGCCCTTTGGGCCTACAGGAAAACTGCAAGAACTCCCACAGGGGAAAGCCCATTTTCTCTTACTTACGGGGCCGAAGCCGTCATTACCGCAGAAATAGGAATGCCTACCTTGCGAACACAACAGACTTTCTCATTAGAAGAAAATGAGAAAAATCTCCGAGCGGAACTTGATCTACTCGAAGAACGAAGAATAACGGCGGAAACAAAGGCGGCTATCTATCGCCAAAGAGTGAAAAGGTTCTATGACACAAGGGTGAAAAGAGTCTTCTTCCAAATCGGTGATCTGGTCCTGAGAGAAAATGAATTCCAAGGAAATAAAAGCCGAATGGGGAAGCTAACTCCTAACTGGGAAGGCCCTTATGTCATTCAGAGAATTGTCCGAGCAGGCACTTACTATCTAGTAAATATGGAAGGAAAAACGCTCAAACGCCCATTTCATGCTGAACACCTACGACGCTACTATCAGTAAAAACTGTAGAAGTCTCTTAAATGTCTCATGGAATAAAGGGTCAAGTCTTTTCCATTTACAAAAATGCGGTAAAATTCCCATTCTACAAAAATGCGGTGAAATTCCCATTCCTAAAGGATGAGTCGGAATTATCCTACAAGGATAAAACGACAACTCTCATCCAAAAACAAGGGGCAAAATCCCGATCAAAATATGAGGCAACAATCTCATTTATGAAGACGAGTACCTTACTCAACAATTTAAAGTCCCATGATCGGACTAAGGAGAGAAGAACCCGTTACGAAGCTTATCTTACCAGAAAAATGAAGAAGGAAAGACTCTACGAAGAACTTCAGCGAATCCCTTACATGGTTAAAGATAACCGTCACTCGGAAATAAATCTTCACCAAAATAAAGGTTTGCATTTCATTTATACGAATAGAAGTTACTTCCAAATGATTGAGAATTTACAAGAACAGTTCACAAAAGTACTAAAACATCCTAAGAACTAGGACCCTCGGGGTAGCCAGCTGCTTCTGAAGGAACTTGGGTTGAAGGCTCCGAGGGGGCGGGGACAGAAGCCTCTGGGGTCTTAATAATTTGTTGCTCTTTTAGCTCCATATAAGTCCTTAAGACCCCAGCAAGCCCCATAGATAGCACTTCCGTCGGGGGAATATGGTGACCCACCTGCTGCACCACCGAATATATGCGGGTGGCCCCCTCTTTAGCCTTCGCCCTAAGCCGAGCGACCTCCTTCTCTAGTTTATCCGCTCGTTCTATCGAATCTTTAATTTCTTGCGAGTCGGATTTGGGAGTTTTTAATCGTGAAGCTAGGTCCGCCTTAAGGGTGTCGCGCTCCCCTTTTACTTCCCCCTAGAGCTGTCAAGATGGGCTGGCGGGGCGGGGCGGGCCGGCCCGCCTTTTAGCGGGATGGCAAAATGCCAACCCAACCCGACCCACCATGGGTTGTGGGTTGGGCGGGCCAGCCCACCATCAATTAAAAAAAAACTCAGGTTTAAAGTTTAATAATATTTGTTTGTTTTGCCATGGCCCATGGGCCATACCATGAATTTTGGAGGCTAATTCATCATTCATGCACTACTAGTCTACTATGTAACTATGTTTAATTCAAATCCTTCCATCTTTGATCTTTCTTTCAAATTAATAATAATAATAATAATAATAATAATTTTCATTAATGATGGTTTTGACAGCTCTACCCGTTAGAAATAGGGTTCTAGGTATTTTAGGATTTAGTCTTTTCATTTTTAGAATTAGGGTAATTTTAATTTTTCAGTTTTTATTATTCTTATTTTTTAATAAATTAAGGGGCGGGTGGCCAATGCTCATGCCCGCCCAAAACCCGCTTTGTGGGGACGCGTTTAGGCCCGCTCCCAAACTGGCCTACAAAAGGCCAACCCAACCCACCTTTTTTAGTTGGCCTGGTTGGCCGGCCCGGCGAGCTAGGCCCGAATTGACAGCTCACTTCCTCCCGGCTCTGCAGCGAGCAGTGACAAGCTCGGCACCCGCCTTCCCGGCTCCCCGCCGGACTTGACTTGCCCCTCTTGAGCAGATTTGAGTTCCTTCTCCAAACTGCTAGAGGTATCTTGTAACTTTTTAACATTCTCCTCAGCAGCAAGACGGGAACCCTCAGAAATGGACAGCCTGGCCGACAAATCCTCCTTCTCTTTTTCCATAACAGCCAGCTGCTGAAGCCGCTCAACTTTTTCCTTCTCATAAGTATCGATAATAGCGAGCTGCTCTTTTTCTTTCCCCTCCAGGGCCGCCACCTTAGAGTTTAATTGTGCGATTTCCGCCCTATACGCTTCTGTCTTTGCCGAGTCCTCTTGGCAAAGATTGCCAACTCGGTCCGCCCATTACGCAGTCTACGAAATAACAAATAAGTTAGCAGCATTAATACCGAGTAAAAAAGTAAAACTAATACGAGGGTAATCCTTACCAGCATAACCGAGCGAAATAGTTGAGAGATGGCCTCTTCCCTTCCAGCTCTATGAAGTTTGGAGGAGAGCTGTTCGGGTCTCATGGCCATCAAAACAGTCTTGACAGTAGCGACATCCCGAAAAGGGACATCTTCGGAGGGCACCTCCTTCCCTTGAGGTGCCGATCCCCTTAAAACCGATTCCGCCACCCTCAATTTGTCCAGGAGAGCCGCTTCTCCTGCCTCCGCCTGTAAAGTAGAACCTAGGTTCAAGATTCTGAACGAAGCATACCCATAAAAAATGTATATATCGAGATTCTCACCTCCATAAGAAGGATATCCTCCTGCCGACTGGAAGAAGGACCTTCGGAAATTAGAGACAAGGCCGGGCAGACTTCTTCCACACAGACTTCTTCCGGAGGCACCTCCGCTTGTTCTCCTACAATTCCGGGACACGATGCGTCCTCGGAATTCTTTCTCTTTGTCCTCTTCTCCCATGAGGGCCCTGCATTAAGGTCGCTTTTGACCCCCTTCTTGGAAGAGTCAACTTCTTTTCTCTTCCTCTTCCGTTTTTCCTCCTTGGAGGTATCAGCTCCTGTGCTAGACACCGCCTCCTTCTTCTTCCGCCCGTGAGGCAAAGGCGGATGAACTTCACCTTCGAAAGAGGCCAAAAGGCCCTTAATGTAGCTCAGGTCCTCGTCCTCCATCGGATTTTCTGCAAGAGGAATTCCAAAGCAAGTTAGCTATCATAGTTACAAGTTAATCTAAGTAAGAGACACGAATATGTCCTACCGGCAGACACTATTAAACGACATTTAACAAGATTTTCTTTTGTCAAGAACTCATCCATATACACTTTGGATAGCCCCGTCACCGACTTAAGAAGAACCTCCTCTTCTTTCGTCATTTCCTCACAGGCAATATTCGTTCGGGGAACCTCCCACTTGGTTCGGACATCCCACTCGGATTTACTTTTAACAAAGAAAAATTTACTCTTCCATCGCTTAATGGAAGAGGGAACTTTCCCTAAAAACTTCCTCCCAGAACGAGCCGAAAAGTAATACCAGTCGGCATTGGACTCTAAGCATAGACTAAATAACATACGGAACCAACGGACAGTCGGATTTACTCCGTAATTCTTGAAAACAACGACAAAACCGTTCAGTAATCTCCAAGAATTCGGGGTCAACTGCGAAGGACACAAGTGATATTCCTCTAGGATCGCCTTGGCAAAGTTAGAAAAGGGAAGCCTAAGGCCACCCGATAGCGCATCTTGATAGATGGCTATCTCCCCTTCCCCGGGAGAACTTGCCCTCTCCCCAGAACAGGGAACCCTAACCTCAAACAGAGAGGGGTCTATCTCATATTTTTCCACCAGGCTATCTACATCCTTTTGCCCAAGAAGACTTATGAACGTACCCGACCCCCTACCCATTGCCCTAGACGCAGGGTGAATTCGCGGACCATGAACTAGAACATCCCTAGGTTCGCCTGGAGCCGCACCAGAAATCACGGGGTTGGACGGTGAAGGGATCAGAGGCCCATGAGAAGAACTAGAGGAAGAAGATGTCGCACTAGCCATTACCTTAGAAGGAAAAAAGACAAGAAAAAGACACAGAAAGCTTAGACCAAGGTTCGCCGGAGAAGAAGAAGTCTTAGGAAGAAGAAGACGACACGCTTCCACTTTCGAGATAAAACCCTTTCTTTTCTGCCTGTACGATTCCGCTTATAAGCAAAGAAGATGGATCCTTCACCGTTGGATCTTAGAGCCACACCGCTATCGAACCATCGAACCAAAGGTCCTCGAATCGGGACCGTCCAAATAACCATCATTACACCTCCTCAAACAGTTCAAAATTCCGTCCACGTCAGCACACCAAACGCCGCCTGACACACATAGAAAACCACGCTCATCACCCATCATGATGTTGACAAACGCGCACGCCGCGCACGTCGCACCACTATCTCCCTTTAAAGCTAAATAGTAGAAGGGACACGTGTCTTCTCAGGGAGCAATGAGCGTTATATGGAAAATGGAGCCTGTGCTGTAGAAGACAAAACACACACTCCAACATAGGATCACCAGTGATGGCCTCATAAAAACACCAAAGAATTTTGAAGCAAAATGACAAATGATCATTTATTCATGTTACAGGACGATCGCAAAAAAAGAACAAAGCAAACCCTAAACATATTTTCCGACGGACTCCCCTAGCTAAACATCCGCGGACCCATCCGAAGACACGCTCGGATAAGACTCAGAGGAGACACACGGAATTCCGCAACCATCATTGTCCTCATTATTATTGGGGGAACCTGGTTCGGGGCGGGGGCGAAGGTGGGGGCCCACCCCTCTACGGCAGGAGTCATCTCCAAACATCTCAACTTTGAAACGCATACCCCCTGCATAAGTAAAAATTAAGAGGTCCCCCGCCTCCACGTCGTGATCAACATAGAAAGCTTCCCACCCTGCATCGATGCTTATCTCGCCTACACCCCTGTCAATCAACAGAATAGACGGCCATACACAGCCGTTCGGACTTACCAAATGGATCACTCAAGTCCTTAATTCCGATAGATGCTCGTAAAAAGAACTGGGAATTCGTAAGTTACGAGAACACTGAGAAAAAGTAAAAAATTTATAAAAAGACAAGCGTTGAGCCATGATGGAAAGACAAAAGAGTACAAAAAATTTCTGACCAAACACACTATCCATACAAGCCCTTAAATAGAAGAACCTATCGACACTATAGGCGAGAATTCCGGAACAAAAATCTACCTCGATAACAGCGAAAGGATAACACAGTAAACGTCGGTCGCCTATTAAAGCACATGTACTTTAGACGTCGTAGACATAAACAGAGCCTACGCCTACATAGACATGGTGAAAAATACTTGTTCTCGAACCAAGCGAAACGTGCGATTAGCTCACCCCTCGCTCAGATTTTTCGAACAAGTACACTTTGGGGGGGACTATTGTTACGGATATATTTGGTAAGACATGTGTCATTGACCTAAAAGACCACCTGTCACACACAGGACCGTGTTTCTTTGGCCACATGGCAATATTTACACAATTCCGTTCGGCAAATAACGTGAGGATTCAATCTTACGAACAAGTCCGTAGGAATTATAGCAACCCTCTTATACAAGGCGTGAGGTGGAAAAAGAGAAATAAATATCTAACCCCTATACAGTGGGTAGGCCTTATCCACTCGCTACAGTAGGCAGATATTTACTCTATTTTACCCACGCGGCACCTACACGTTAGGCAGCAGATATTTTCCTACCGCCTTAGGAGATATTTTAACTCACCGCCTTACCTCACCGCCTCTCAAGATATTTTCTTGCCACCTTATATTTTCTCATTCACCGCCTTACTCCACCGCCTTTCCAAAACCGCCTCTAAGGTGCTATAAAAGGAGAACGATAGTGGAAGAAATGGGGGATCTCAAGATACAAAGAACTGTCTAATCTAAGACTTCTGACTCAAGTTTTCTGACTTAAGCATCGGAATTAAATCCGGGCAGAAAGGCCCAATTCCGATCACTGCCCTCTCCTTTTTACAGGTTCGTCAATGGGTAATTCCGATCGGAGTTCCAGGGTGTTCCCTGCGTTCCTTGTTCATAAGCAGAAGTAAGCGTCCACACCAACTATAAATTTTAACCGTTTGCCGAAGGCTAAGGCCAAATCACGAGGCGACAGTAGCCAAAGTGTGAGGTGGACCAATTTTTGGCATCAACAATATATATATATATATATATATATATATATATATATTGTTGATGCCAAAAACTGGTTCACGTCACGCTTCATCACCTGCGTGATCTACTCGACTTTCGACCAACGGTTAGAATTTATAGTTGATGTGGACGCTTACTTCTGCCTGTGAACAGGGAGTGTATAGAAATTCCGCTCGGAATTACTGGAGTTACTCATCAGCGAGCTTGTAAAAAAGGGAGAGGACGGTGATCGGAATTGGGCCTTTCTGCCCGGATTCAGCTCCGATGCTTAAGTTAGAAAACTTGAAGAGAGAATTTTAATGTTAGGCAGTTTTTGTGTGATGAGCTTTTTTTCTGGATCCCTTTTCTTCTATTAGTGCTCTCCTTTTATAGCACCTTAGAGGCGGTTCAGGAAAGGCGGTGGGGTAAGGCGGTGAATTAAGTAAATATCTCTTAAGGCGGTAGGAAAGGCGGTAGGAAGGTGGTAGGAAAATATCTGCCTACTGTAGCGGGTGGATAAGGCCCACTCACTGTAGAGGCGTTAGATGTTTCTCTATCTCTTTCTTTCTACCTTACGCCCTTTATGAGAGGGTCGTTACAATTCCGACGGACTTGTTTGCAGGATTGAATCCTTACGCTATAATTCCGAGCGGAGTTTCTATACACTCCCTGTTCACAGGCAGAAGTAAGCGTCCACATCAACTATAAATGATAGTGGCGCGATATGTGCGGCGTGTGCGTTTTGTCAACGTGATGATGGGCGATGGGGCGTGACTTTCCATGTGTGCCAGGCGGCGCTTGGTACTGCTGACGTGTATAAAATTTTGAATTGTTTCGAGGAGGTGTATGATGGTTGTTTGAACGGTTTAGATTTGTGGGCCTTTGGTTCAAGGGTTCAGATTGGAACATAACCCTAGGATCTAACGGCCACGGGTTCATTGCCTTTATATATAAGGGGAACCGTACAGGCAGCAAAAGATTGTGTCGAAAATCGAGTCTTCTTCTCCAGATTTCTTCTTCTCCGGCGAGCTCTGGTTTAGTGCTTTTTCTCTTATCTTTTTCTTTCTCTAAGGTAATGGCTAGCGCTACTTCTTCTTCCTCTAGTTCTTCTCATGAACCCTTGATTCCCTTTTCGTCCAACCCTACGGTTTCTGTTGTAATTCCGGCGATCCCGGGTGAACTTGGAGGCGTTCCAGTTCAGGGTTCGCGGGTTCATCCTGCCTCTAGGGCAACGGGTAGGGGGTCTGATACATTCATAAGTCTTCTTGGACAGTCGGAGGTAGATAGCCTGGTAACTAGATATGAGATAAATCTCTCATTGTTTGAGGTTAGGGTTCCCTGTTCTGGGGAGAGGGCAAGTTCTCCCAGGGAATGGGAGATAGCCATCTATCAAGATACGCTATTAGGTGGCCTTAGACTCCCTTTTTCTGATTTTGCTAAGGCAGTACTAGAGGAGTATCATTTGTGTCCTTCACAGTTGGCCCCGAATTCTTGGAGGCTACTTAACGGCTTTGTTATTGTTTTCAAGCATTACGGAATAAATCCGACCGTCCGTTGGTTCCGTATGCCTTTTAGTTTATGTCTAGAGTCTAACGCCGATTGGTATTACTTCTCGGCTCGCCCTGGGAGGAAATTTTTAGGGAAGGTTCCTTCTTCCATTAAGCGATGGAAGAGCAAATTTTTCTTTATCAAAAGTAAGTCCGAGTGGGATGTCCGATCAAAATGGGAGGTTCCCCGAGCGGACATCGCTTGTGAGGAAATGACGGGTGAGGAGATGGGTCTTCTTAAGTCAATGACAGGGTTATCCAAAGTGTACATGGATGAGTTTTTGACAAAGAAAAATCTTGTTAAATGTCGTTTGATAGTGTCCGCCGGTAGGAATTATTCGTTTACTTTACTAGTCTGATTTTTTAACCACAGTATCTAATAATTTTTTTGATATCTATTTTGTAGGAAATCCGATGGAGGATGAGGACCTGAGCTATGTTAAGGGTCTTTTGGCCTCTTTCGAGGGTGAAGTTCACCCGTCCTTGCCTCGCGGACGGAAGAAGAAAGAGGTGGTACTTGGCCAACGGGCTGATACCTCCAAGGGAAAAGAAAGAAGAGGAAGAGAAAAGAGACGGGCTCTTCCAAAGAGGGGGTTAAGAATGACCCCGGTGCAGGGTCTTCACGGGAGAGGAGGACCAAGAGAAAGAATTCCGAGGACGTGTCGAGGTCCCTAATTGTAGAAGAACTAGTGGGGGCGCCTCAGGAAGAGGTCTGTGCGGAAGAGATCCGCCCGACGCTGTCCCCAATTTCCGAGGGCCCTTCTTCCAGCCGACCGGAGGACATCCTTCTCGCAGAGGTGAGAATTTCTATTTTCTATAAGTATATTTCACTTATAACCTTTAACTTAGGTTTTATTTTGCAGGCGGAGCTAGGAGAAGCGGCCTTCGTGGATAAATTACGAGTGGCGGATTCCGTTTTAAAGGGATCTGTTACTAGGCAGAAGGAGTTACCTTCTGAGGATACTCCTTTTCGTGATGCCACATCCGTAAAGGATGTTTTAATGGCCATGCGGCCCGAGCAGCTCTCTACAAAACTTCGAAGGGCTGGCAGGGAAGAGGCCACTTACCAATTATTCCGTTCGGCCATGCTGGTAAGGGTTGTTCTCATATTTCCCTTTGTTTCTAAGCTTGGTATATTTTCATGAGCGTTTTGTTATTTCATAGACCGCACAATGGGCGGATCGGGTTGGTGCTCTTTGCCAAGAAGATTTGGCTAAGATGGAAATGAATAGGGCAGATATCGCTCAGTTGAGCTCTAGGGTGGCGGCCTTGGAAGAGAAGGAGAAGAAACAGCATGACGTTATCCAGGCCCTTGAGCGAGACAAAGCCGAGCGGCTGCAACAACTATCTGCCCTAGAGAAAGAGAAGATCTAGCGGCTCAGTTATCTATTTCCAAAGGTTCTCTTCTGACTGCTGAGGAGGATATCAAAGGGCTACAAGACGAATCCAGCAGTTTGAAGAAGGAACTCCAATCTACTCAAGAGGAGCGAGCCGCTGTTCGATGGGATTTAAAGCTGAAGGCTGCTGAGCTTACCACCGTTCAAGCTGAGTTGGCGGAAATAAAGGCACTTAGGGCAGATTTAGCTTCCCGTTTGAAAGCTCCTAAGTCCGACTCGCAAGAAATTAAGGATTTATTAGAACGAGCGGACAATTTAGAGAAGGAGGTTGCCCGGCTTAGGGCGAAAGTTAAAGATGGGGCCACTCGTATATATTCTGTGGTGCAACAAGTGGGCCATCATATTCCTCCTAAGGAGGTTTTGTCTATGGGGTCATTTGGAGTCTTGAAGAAATTTACGGAGCTCAAAGAGCAACAAGTTATCAAGACCCCGGAGGCTCCTGTTTCTGTTCCGTCGGCTGTCCCTGCTCTTTCGGAACCTTCTACCCAAGCTCCTTCAGAAGCAGGCAGTCGCCCTGAGGGCCCTAGCTCTTAGGATGTTTTTTCTTTTATGAATGTTCTTGTAAATGTTCAATCACTTGGAATGTAATTTCTATTCATATGAATGAAACGCAAACCTTTATTTTGATGACGTTTTATTTCCGAGAGATGGTTATCTTTAACCATATAAGAAATTCATTTGAGAGGTAATTGCCGAAGTCTTTGGTAAACTTCTTTCTTCCCTCTTTCTTTGACTTTGTAAGGTGCTTCGTAACGAGTCCTTAGTCCAATCGCGGGACTTTAAGTTGTTGAATGAGATACTCGCCTTCATAAATGAGATTGTTGCCTCATATTTCGATCGGGATTTTTGCCCCTTGCTTTATGAGATTGTTGCCTCATATTTCGATCGGGATTTTTGCCCGTTGCTTTTTGGATAAGAGTTGTCGTTCTATCCCCCCAGGATAATTCCGACTCTTTTTCCAAGAATGGGAATTTCACCGCATTTTTGTAGGATGGGAATTTCACCGCATCTTAGTAGGATGGGAATTTCACCGCATCTTAGTAGGATGGGAATTTCGCCGCATCTTAATAGAAAAAGAAAAGACTTGAGCTTTATTCCGTGAATTTTAAGGAACAGCTACAAAATTTACTGATAGTAGCGTCTTAGATGCTCAGCATGGAATGGACGCTTGAGTGTCTTTCCATCCATATTTACTAGATAATAGGTGCTCGCTCGGACGATTCTTTGTATGACGTAAGGGCCTTCCCAGTTAGGAGTTAGCTTCCCCGTTCGGCTTTTATTTCCCCGGAACTCATTTTCCCGTAGGACTAGATCGCCGATTTGGAAGAAGACTCTTTTTACCCTTGTGTCATAGAACCTTTTTACCTTCTGGCGATAGATGGCTGCTCTTGTTTCCATAGCTTCTCTCCGTTCTTCAAGTAGGTCAAGTTCCGCTCGGAGTTTTTCCTCATTCTCTTCTGAGGAGAACGCTTTGTCGCGGTCCGCAAGGTAGGCATCCCTATTTCTCGAGGGATGATGACCTGCCCCATAAGTGAGGGAGAATGAGGTCTCTCCGTGGGGTTCTTGTTGTTGTCCTGTAGGCCCAAAGGGCGCTCGGAATTTCTTCTACCCAGTTAGTACCGTTTCTGAATACCCGTGTTTTCAGTGTTTGAAGCAGGGTGCGGTTTGTCACTTCTACTTGGCCGTTGGCTTGGCGATGTGTCACAGATGTTAATCTGGATTCAATTCCGAGCTCTGAGCAAAAGCTTTTGAAGGTTTTGTTATCAAACTGTCGTCCATTATCAGAAATGAAGGCGACTGGAATGCCGAATCGACAGATAACCGCTCGCCATAAGAATCACTGACAGGCTTTCTCCGTGATTTTGGCCAAGGGTTCAACTTCCACCCATTTGGTAAAGTAGTCAATGGCAACTATTAGAAACTTCATTTGCCTAACTGAAGTGGGGAACGGCCCTAGGAGATCGACTCCCCAGATGGCGAATGGACGAGGGCTAATGATGGGTGTAAAAGGCTTGCGGTGGTCGCCTCTGGATCTTGGAATGCCGCTGGCAGGCATCGCATGTCCGGGCGAATGCTATTGCGTCTTGAGTTAGTGTTGGCCAGTAATAACCTTGTCGTAGGACTTTGTAACTTAAGGCTTTGCCCCCTATGTGACCTCCTCCAATGCCTTCGTAAATTTCTTGAAGAACATAACTAGCTTCGTTGGGCCTTAAGCATCGCAAGAAGGGTTGCGTATAAGATCTTACATATAGGTTCTCATTGATGATGGTGTCTTTGGGCGGATTTGTAAGAAATCCGTCGGCCTCTCGCTTTGTTGGGTGGTGCCGATCCACCTTGTAGATAATTCGATGGGGTCTATCCATTTTGGCTCTTCGGCCGCACTTTGTACTTCCTCCTCTAATCCGTCGATGGTTTTGTGGGAAGGTATTGCGAGGTTAAAGGGAGGCTACGTGTCTTAGCTCGGTCTTTGTGGCCTTTTGGGACAGGCGTCTGCCTCTTCGCTTTGTGTTAAATGAGACTTTTTGATTTGGAAGCGAGGCGAAGTGTGGAACTATTTTCTTTACCACCGCTTGGTACTTGACCATGTTTTCTTCCTTTGCTTCAAAGTGCCCAAGGTATGGCTTACTATTAGTCCGTGAGTCGGAATATACGTCTGCAGTCTTTGAATTCCGAGCCCTCGGGCGGATGTAATCCTGCGATGAGGGCTTCATATTCGGCCTCATTGTTGGTTGCTTCGAATTGGAACTTCAAGATCGCCGCGATTTTCCACTTGGAAGGAGAGTAGAGGGGCGAAACACACTCGCCTTTTCTTCCGATTCTTGATCCGTCAACATATAAGGTCCCAGGGATGTTAGAGCTTTCTTGTGGACTCTGTGGCGGGGTTCATCCCATTTCTTTGGGAAAGTTAATTCAGCGCCGAAATCACGATGCCAGGCCTTTATTCTCGGGGTTTGTAGGTGAGATCAAACTTCGCCCAATTCTATCACCCACTTGGCTAGGCGTCCAGGAGTTTTCGTGTTTATGGAGAATGCGCTTTAGGGCTGATCGGTCAATACTATGATCTTGTGGGCTTGAAAGTACGGCCTCAACCTTCGATGCGGGCGTGATAAGAGCAAAGGCCAACTTTTCAAGTGGTAGATATCTCGATTACGCATCGTTAAGGATTTTACTGCGTGTAGTAGATGTGTTTTGAACTCCGTTATCTTCTCTCGGAAGAACGGTCTTTGCGACCGCGTGTGGGGCGACCGCCAAGTAAACGTAGAGTTCTTCTCCCACCTGTGGCTTAGCTAGTAGTTGAGGCGATCGGAGATAGTCCTTAAGCCCCTGAAAGGCTTTTTCGCATTCTTCTATCCACTCCATTTTGGGTGCTTTTCTTAGGGCTTGGAAGAGTGGGAGATTTTTCTCTCCGGCTTTGGAGATGAATGCACTTGGCCTTGGCGACGTCCGTTAAGCCGCTGAATTTCTTGAAGACTTTTGGGCGATCCCATGTCAAGAATGGCTCTGATTTTGTCTGGATTCGCTTCTATCCCTCTTTGTGTCAAAATAAATCCTGTGAATTTTCTGATCGAGCCTTAGAAAGAACATTTGTTCGGGTTTAGCCGCATAGTATAAATTGAAGAGACCGAAAAGCTTCTTGTAAGTCCGACAGTGTTCATTGGCCTTCGGCTCTTTACTAAGATATCGCCCACATAGGCTTCGACATTCACGCCAATTTGCTCTCCTAAAATCAGAAGTTATGAGCCTGCGGAAGGTGGCTCCGGCATTTTAGACCGAGCGGCATTACCTTATAGCGATGCGTTCCGTGCTCATAATGAAAGACGCTTTTTCTTCGTCGCCTTTGGCCATTGGATTTGGTTGTAACACGAGAAAGCATCCGTGAAGCTCAACATCTCATGCCCCGTTGTTGAATCAACCAAACTATCAATTGGCGGTAAGGGAAACGAATCTTTCGAGGCGGGCTTTGTTTAAGTCTCTGAAGTCAACACACATCCTCCATTTTCCTGGACGGCTTTTTCACGGGACTACATTGGCTAACCAATCTGGGTAGTATACCTCTCGGATAAACTTAGCTTTTAGGAGGTTAGATACTTCTTCTTCCGCAGCCTTCTGCCTTTCTGGTGCGGAATTTCTCCTTTTCTGCTTTGTGGGTTTAAACGCTTGATCGATGTTGAGACGATGCTCGATGATATTACGCTTCACACCCGGCATATCCTCTGAAGACCAAGCGAAGAGGTCGGAATTTGCTCTCAATACTCCCATGAGATCTTCCTGCTGTTCTACTGTCAAATCTGCCCCAATCCGTACCGTGCGGTCCGCTCTGGTTATGTCTAGGGGGACTGTTAGCAATTCTTCGACAGGTGTAGGTCGAAGCTCCTCGTTTTCCCGTTCGGCCATTCTGTTGACTAACATAGCTTCTGAAACTTTTGTCTTGCTGCTGTTGAGAGTTTTCCCTTTGAGGGTTGAGACATAGCATTGCCGTGCCAGGGGTTGATCTCCTCTTATCTCTCCACTGCCACTCTCAGTCGGGAATTTGAGGAGAAGGTGATAAGTGGAGATTACGGCTTTTAAGGCGTTGAGGGTTGGTCTGCCAAGGATTACGTTGTAACTTGAAGCACAACGTACAACCAAGAAGTTTGCTGTCACTGTTGATGACCTTGGCGAGTTCCCTATCGTAACTGGCAAGGAGATCATTCCTTCTGGCTGTACTACCCCTCCGGAGAACCCTACTAAGGATGATTTTACCGGAAGCAAGTCATCTGTGTCATACCTCATCCTCTCGAAAGCACTCCAAAAGAGAATATCAACTGAACTTCCACTGTCTATCAGAACTCTTTTCATCTGGAAACTAGACACTTTGATAGCGACAACCAACGCGTCATCATGTGGGTGGCGAACTCCGCTGGCGTCATTGTCATAAAAGATGATTGGGGCCGTAGGGCGGGATCGTCTTCATGGCGTTTCTATTTCCTGCGTGGTTCCCACCATTCGGGCGTAACTTTTCCGAGAGGCGGAACTTTCACCACCGCAGCCAGGACCACCACTGATAAATCCCACCATTTCTCCTTTTTCTTCTTCAGGTTGCGAAACTTCAGGTTCCCCTTGAATCTCAAGGTTGATGTATTGTTCCAATTGTCCTTTTCGAACGACATCTTCTATTGCGTTCATCAAGTGGGTACACTTTTCTGTGTCATGTCCTCTGGATTGATGGAACTGGCAATACTTCTTACTGTTCTTTTGCCGTTCGGCGTTTCTTGCAGGCTCCGGCCACGTCAGAAGTTTTTGTTCTTTGATTTGCATAAGAATATGGCTTCTGGTTTGATTCAGTGGGGTATGGTGATCATATCTGACAATTTTTCCTTCCTTAGAAGGTTCTCTGGGCTGTAGCGTATGTCGTTGGGGTCGTGCGGAGGTTTCCAGGCCTCTGCTTATGCCTTTGCCTTCCCTGTGCGATCCTTTTTCCTTTCGTGTATCCGGGGGCCTTCTGCTGACGCTATGGCGGGTTTTTTCCTTCTGGGTGTCCACAGGTCCGCGTCTAGCCTCTTCTTCCCAACCCATATAAATTTCTTCGGAATTGATATACTTTTGGGCGTGGATCATAAGGGCGGGTATGGTTTTTGGTGGATCTAGTGTCAGGGAAAATCGGAAGGGGGAGTCTAATAACCCTTCCATCAGAAAAGTCACAGCCTTACGTGGCGGGAGGTCCGCAACATTAGTCAAGCTTGCCTATGTAACTGGCTTAAATAGGCTCGAGGCGTTTCTCCCCTCATTTGCTTAATGCGCAGGAGGGTAGACGGGGTTTTCTTTTGCTTTGAGTAATTGGCAAAATAGGCTAAGAATCGATCTGCTAAAATCTGAAAAGAAGTAATTGTACTAGATGGGAGATCGACAAACCAGTCTTGCGCTTTTCCCTCTAAGGTGGAGGGAAAAGCTTGGCACATGCGAGCGTCTGTGATTCCAGTGAGGAGCATCTTCGACCGAAAAGATTTTAGGTGTCGGGATGGATTGGTTTTGCCTTCATATGCAGTCATAACTGGCGGTCCGAAGTTATCCGGAACTTGCTCTCCCAATATTTCTTTAACAAAGGGTGAACACATACTGAGAACGTGTCGCTCGGACTTTCCGTTTTCTCGAGAGAGGTTCTGTCGTTGAGTCCTTCTATCAACTGTTTGAACAGATGGACTATTCCGTTCCGCCCTTGTCCGTTCGGTTCTTGTGGTGGCCTGCTGTTTGCGGCGAACAGAGGGAGGTTCTGAACTAGCGGAAAAGGCGGTCCTTTCTGTCTTCTCTTTATGAGTGCGTGTTCTCGTTCTCCCTCTGCTTTCAGAATTATCCGATTAGAGGGCTTTTGTTGGTATGTTTGGCGTTGGAACTTGTGTAGGAGGAGGAGGAGGGATGAGTCAAAGCATGAGCGACTGAGTCAAGCTGCTCCAATTGTTCTTTGTAGGTTAAGGTAAAACTGGAAATGCAGATTCTTGAGGTTGAACGTAAGGACTATCTCGATGGCCGTATGCGATGGGCGGACTATCGGACCGGATTTCTTCATGCCTTGGACCTCGCGAGATCCTTGGGATTATTTGGGGCTCCCTGTTCTTGAATTCGTTTGATCTTACGGTAGTGGTCATGTGGCTTTTCGTAAGGGTCCCCTACGACGCCAAACCGCTGATGCTAAAAGCTGGTTCACGTCACGTCAGCTTGATCAAGTTGCCTGCGTGATCCGGTCTCAAACTTTCGACCAAGCGGTTAGAATTTATAGTTGATGTGGGCGCTTACTTACACTTTGTGAGCGAGGGGTGTATAGAAACTCCGCTCGGAATTCTTTGGAGTTACTCATCGGTGAGCTTTGTAAAAAGGGAGAGGGGCGGTGATCGAATTGGGCCTTTACGCGGGATTCACTCCGATGCTTAAGTCGAGAAAACTTGAAGAGAGAATTTTAATGTTAGGCGCTTTTGTGTGATGAGCTTTTTACGGATCCCTTTTCTTCTATTAGTGCTCTCCTTTTATAGCACCTTAGAAGCGGTTCGGGGAAAGCGGTGGGGTAAGGCGGTGGGAGTAAGGCGGTGAATTAAGTAAATATCTCTTAAGGCGGTAGGAAAGGCGGTAGGAAGGTGGTAGGAAAATATCTGCCTACTGTAGCGGGTGGATAAGGCCCACTCACTGTAGAGGCGTTAGATGTTTCTCTATCTCTTTCTTTCTACCTTACGCCCTTTATGAGAGGGTCGTTACAATTCCGACGGACTTGTTTGCAGGATTGAATCCTTACGCTATAATTCCGAGCGGAATTGTGCAAGGATGGTGATACTGCCGTGTAGCCAAAGGAACAAGTGGTTCTTTAACTTAACGACACCTGTCTTCACCAAATATATCCGTAACATATATATATATATATATATATATATATATCACCATGATTTAGATCATAAAACCATTCAATTTCCCAAATCAAGACTGTAACCCTTTACTACTCATCTATGGTTATTAAACTGTAGGTTTCCTGTATATTAAATCAAAGGCAAGTTTGTTTAGATTGTAAGGAGTCAAGGTATATCTAAGGGGCTGCTGTATTGCGGCTGTTGACCATTAATTCATGCATTTAATGTAAAACTGCACCAACTCACCAACTTATGAACTTCCCAGCTCTTAAAACAATTAAACCCTTACACAATAGGCCTAGCGCTGAGCTTACTGTGTTTAACTTAAGCACATGACTTTATTTAAGTATCAATGTTGCAGTTATCTTTTGTTCAGTACCTACGTATTCATAGTTTCCTACTTATATGTATTTATTTGTGCGCATGTATACTTATCTATCAAATGGAAGATGGCTTCTGGGGAATACAAGAGTGGTAGGATATCATGAATATCCTAATTAATACATCACAAGCCAGCATATTAAATAGCCTCTTCACAGTGATTGAAATTTGTATCCTCTATATATAATTAACCCAACAGAACTGCTGGTCCTTAACCTTTCTTTTGATGCAAAAGAATATATTGATTGGCACGTACAGAGGCGATCCATATTTATCAAGACTGTAAACCGAAGTAAAATCTTCTTAACCCTAAGTTTGCAAAAATAATTCAGACAATAGATGACAATATGACATTCAATCCAAGAATCTATGATGGAATGTAAGCAAAACTACATCCCTATTACAAAAATGATTAACTGCAGTTTCTTCAATGCATTCGAATTGAACAAAATTGAATCACCAAATCTTAATTGCAGCCCACCAATCTCATTTTTAATCAACTTTAAAGCTTCTCTGCAACATAAGTCCAATTGCAACCCACCACCAAGTGGTATTTCTGATCGCTTGTTGATGTACCATAAGTGCACGGGTCGAATCAAGTAATAGAGTGGACTATGGGAAAGTCGGTTATCGAATCCTCGATGACCTAAAAGTACTAATACTAACTAATTGTCTATTATCTAGCCCAATAGTGATGGTGGTGATTTGATCTAATTACCTACAACTAAAGAAAGCCTAAGAATTAGCTTGCACAAGGACAATGTGAAGCGGTGATGGAAACCAATCATTAAAGGGAGATACTCAGGTAATGAATCCCCTCCGGCGAATATGGTTATGAATTCCTATATTAAAGATTGCTAAATTATAGACCAGGGGTTTCTATAATGCTTTTATCCCTCTTTCAAGGTGATTACTAACCTAATACCCTCATTGTATGAGTGTTCTAGGGAACCTGTATCTTTGAAGAGTTATGGGAATAAGAAATTGAAGAATTCTCTCTCCTTAGTACCTGATCTCTCGGTGCACTCACAACTCTCTCTATTGAAGTTGTTCTAATACGAGGAGGTATTTGCTTCTTTCCTCATATGAACCTTATTGACTATCCAGGCTATCACAACGTAGATAATCAATTCCATACACAACATTGAATAGATCTCATAACAATAAGCATTCATTCAAAATGGAAATCCTTAACACAAGATGAAGTTCTAATGTTGAGGTTCATCAGGCCCAAGTATCGAACAAAGTAGTTCCCCATTAGTAGGGAACACACATCCAACAATAGAAAAGAAAGAAGGAAAGAAAATATTATATAGAAATCACTTCCCTCCACCATTGAGAGGACCGTTGGTGGAGTGTACAGTCTCCCTTCAATGGTTGCGCCAGGACCTCGCTCCTAATGCTTCAATAGAACCCTAATCCCTAGAAGAGAAGTGGGGTGGAGCTTGCCAGGAGGCCCTGAGTGTTGTCCAAGATTACAAGATTAACAATGGAATCCAAAAAACTCTTCTTCTAAAACACTTAATCATCTATTTAGAGTCCACCATAAAATTAGAATGGATCTGGTTCAAACTGGGTCGTAGGAGCCTGATTTTTGAGTAAAACCGGGTTAACCAGGCCTGGGTCTCGAGCCGTACGGGGTGTCATATGGACGTGGGGTTGCCCGCGCACTGCTCTATCGAGAGTAGGGTAGCCTGTACGTCAGCTGCACAGGTGCAAAGTCGTCCGCAGGTTTGCTCAAGAAGCGCTCTGCACATTGTTCGGTCCTTTGTGCAGCCGCACGACCTTCCGCACCCCTCTCTGTCTGCGTTGGGTGATGTTTGCTACGCGTGCGGTTGAATCGCGGCAGCGCATGGGTGCCTGTACAACTGGAATTGTGCTTCGTGGGGGTGCGTGCGCTCATACACATTCCCACACCGCTTTAGGTTGTTTCCTTTTCGCCTTAAGTGATGTCAAATTTTTTATGCCTTCCATCGCCCTTTAAATACAAATTGACACAAATGAAGTATCGGTGAGCCAAAACTACTCCAAATCACATGCAAAGTATACATGAAACAAGTATAAAAATATGATCAATTAAACGCTTCTTAATTTCTAACACAACAAGTCATATTTCTAACATAGTGATTTCACCTGAGTATTCTCTACATTCCTGATTACATCATCATAGAACACTTATTCTTTAATTCAACTATAAATTTAGCTTACATAATCATCGCTTCCACACACCTACTCTTCATTACATTTCAAAATTAAATCAAAGTGCAGAAACTATAAATCATTTATTACATTTCCAAATCAATTCAAAGTTCAAGCCTTAAGAACCTACAAATATTAGAGAACACTTCTCAATTCAAAGGCTTTGGTAGCTTCAATTCATCACCCCAAAAGAACATAAAAGACATTTCATCAGTGGTAAACTGTTCTTCACTATACTTTGAACAACCACAAGTATTTATCAAGAACAAGAATTTTCTCTAAGACATCCCATGAATTGGTTCTCTCAATTCTAATTTATAGCATTTATATACGCAGAGGATAGCCTTGCACATAACAATGCATCTATAAAGGGTAGAAAACAGATATGCAGTACTGCTGTAAAAAAAGGGATATCTTAGATTGTTTCCATGTATGGCATCCAATCAACCAACAAAAATGACACTTTTATACCAAAGCAGACAATCCTCATTGATTTGGGCCTTATGAACATATCTGAAGTCTATGCATTCATGAACAAGTGCCCAAAATAAAATAAACCACATGTCACACTCCAAACCCGACAAGGGCCCTGAACACGTAATGGACGTCGCATAGTTATGGGGTTGCCCCCACGAACACACAAGGCATAACATCATGAATAGATAATTAAGTTTAGTAATTAACTAAAAATTACATAATAAATCCTACACAATCCTCACTCAGAAATGAAATGAGGTTCTTGAACCTCTATACAAATCCCAAGGTATACTAGGTCGTTTCACGGGACTCCCTCCTATGTCCTGCTCCTAACTACTCGTCACGACCTGAAATGAGGGAAAAAAAAAGATAGGTGTGTGAGCTAGAAAACTCAGTGAGCACCTACTAAAAACATGAAGGCGTCCTACCTAAAGCATTTATAAAATGCTACTCGATCAAAAAGTAGTAAAATATGCCGGAGCTGTAGATAGCAAATATAGGTTTCCAAAATCGTAAAATGGAGAACACATTTTGCATCAAATATCTGAAATATTTGAGTGCCAACACAAGTACCAAGAATAAATCATAGAGAGAATAACACATATATTGGTGCGAAATTTGGATCAAGCCCCAAATTCGACAGACATTTGAATTTATACTTGGGAAGGAATGGGAAAGAATCAGGAAATCAAAGAAAAGAGCCCCAAAAAATAGAGAACACCCAAGAATTAATGTGGAAAACCCCAAAATTGGGGGAAAAGCCACGAGCTCTGCTCATGAGAGCAAAGATCCACTAAATCTCTTTCAGATCTACAAATTGAAGCTCCATTGATGAGCTTCAAGGTGAGGAAATGGAAGAGGAGAAGAAGGGGGAGAAGATGGAGAGAGCTCAAGTCTCTAACGGAGCAGGGCTTCTCCAGGACTTCAATTGAATTGCCCTTTAACTGGGAAGGAGGGGTATTTATTGGCCTTGGAGAAGGGGTGAGGCTTGGGGAGCAAGCCATTCAATTTGGGCACGTAGGTGCCAGCTCAACACTCCAGCTCAGCAAATTCAGCTCAGCATTCTTCTAGATGCTTCTAGATTCCAGACTGGCAATACAAAGGTCTAACCGATTCGTAACTGTACAACTGATTTCCTAACTGAGTAACTGACTGGGTTTCTAGAAGATTCAGAAAGAGACTCTCATGTGAGAGGTTGCAGGAGGAGGGGTTGCACTAGGGGCTACTTGCTCTGGCGAAGGGTGATGAGATACTCAAGAGGACCTCGGTTTGATGAGGTACTCGGGGAGGACCTCGGCTTCTGGGCCATTTTCCGAGGTGGGGAGGACCTCGGTAGCATGGACGATTTTGGTAGTGCTTTGTGAAGACGGGCACATGATGCTCACGTGCTTAGACACCTGGCCACCACGTGTCCTTCTCCATATCCATCCCTATCACGGGGTCCCATACGGGTGTGTCTGTGCTTGTGTGGTCCCCAATTTTAGAGAAGAAAGTGCAGTGGGCACTAGACAGGCGCATTTGAGCCCGTGTAGCCCCCAATTTTTAGAAAATAGGGTACACGAAATTGAAGCAGTCCTCCTAGCCGAAAGTGCAGTTGGGACTCCGATTTCGGCTGGGAGGACTGCTTCAACTCCGAATGTGAGGGAAAATGGAGTTTCTCCAGTAGGGGTTCGACTAGTAGTTCGATACGCCCAAAGGGCTCCTAGTATTTCGTCTACCCAATTGGACTTGTTCCGGAGTACTCTTGTCTTGAGGCTGTGGAGAAGAGTTTTGTTCGTCACTTCCACTTGCCTATTTGCTTGGGGTGAGTAACTAGAGTGAGCATGTATTCAATTCTGAGCTCCTCACAGAAATCCTTAAATGTTGCATTGGAAAACTGTCTTCCGTTGTAGGTGATGAAGGCCATTGGAATTCCGAAGCGACAGATTACCGATTTCCATAGGAATTTCCGGCACACTTTCTCAGTGATGGAGGATAGGGGCTCGACTTCTACCCACTTGGTGAAGTAATCAATAGCCACGATCAAAAACTTCATCTGTCTTACAGCTTTCAGAAAGGGACCGAGGAGATCTACTCTCCAAAGTGTAAATGGGCTGGTACTCACAATAGGGGTGAGTTGTGAAGCAGTACGCCATTGGATATTGGCGTAACGCTGACATGCGTCACATTTCTGAACAAACGCTTTCGCATCTTTGTGCAAGGTAGGCCAATAATATCCTTGCTTGAGAACTTTGTGACTGAGTGCCTTCCCACCTAAGTAGTCTCCAGCAACTCCTTTGTGAATTTCTTGAAGGACATAATTTGCTTCACTTGGGCGTAGGCACTTCAATAATGAAAGAGTAAAAGATCTATTGTAAATACATCCATCCAGAATAGTGAAATAGTTGGCCCTGACCTTGATCTGGCGCACCAACTTGGGATCTGATGGCAAGGATCCATCTCGATGATAGCTCAAGAGTGGATCAATCCAACATGGCTCCTCCGTCACTTCAAGCACCTCGTCTTCAGATCGACATTCAATTGTCTTTGCTGGCAGGTACTGAACGTTGATGGGTCGTGTCATTTCACCCTTGGAAGAAGCGAGTTTCGAGAGGACGTCAGCCTCTTGATTTTCAGTTCTTGGAATTTTTGTAATAGAAAGCTTCTAAAAGCTGGCAGCCAGTTTTTGCACCAAGGCTTTATACTTCACCATATTTTCTTCTTTTGCCTCAAAGTCTTCATTCATGTGCCCAACAACTAGTTTGGAGTCTGTGTTGGCTTGCAGATCCTGGACTCCAAGGCCTCTAGCGAGTTGCAAGCTTACAATCATGGCCTCATACTCAGCGTCATTGTTTGTTGTCTTGAAACCACATTTTAGAATTGCCGAGGTGCTCGAACCAGAAGGTGACTGTAGCACTATTCCAGCCCCGAAATTCTCGGCGTTTGCTGAGCCATCTATATGCAAAACCCACTGTGTTAGAGAAGGGAAGTACGACCCAGGTGGTCTCGTGGAAGGGGCATTGCCAGGATCTGTAATCATGAGCTCGGCAATAAAGTCGGCTAGAACATGCACCTTGCTGGCACTACGGTGTTCATAGGAGATGTCATACTCTCCGAGCTCGATAACCCACTTCGTCAACCGTCTTGAGGCATCTGGACGATAGAGGACCTGCTTCAGGAGCTGATCTGTTAGCACCCTGATCTTGTGTGATTGAAAGTAAGGGCGAAGTTTCCGAACTGCTGTGACCAAGGCGTATGCAAGCTTCTCAAGAGGGTGATACCTGGATTCGGTATCAGTGAGAACTTTGCTTGTATAGTAGATGGGCTTCTGGACTCCATTTTCCTTCTTAGTAAGAACTGAGCTCACAACCAAATCTCAAGCCGCAAGGTAGACGTTGAGTTCCTCTCCTGGCCTAGGCTTGGAAAGCAGAGTTGGTGATTATAGGTACTCCTTCAACTGTGTGAGGGCCTTCTCACATTCCTCCGTCCACTCTACTTTTGGAGCCTTCCAAAGCGCCCTGAAGAATGGAAGATTCATCGCCCCTGATTTCGAAATAAATCTTCCAATGGCTGCAAGTTTTACATTGAGCCTCTATATTTCTTTGATGGTTCTTGGAGATCTTGTCTCTAGAATAGCTCGAATCTATTCTGAATTGGCTTCAATTCCCCTCTTCGTGAGCATAAAACCGAGAAACTTGCCCGAGCGGACACCAAATACACATTTGGTTGGATTGAGACTCATTCCATGAGCTCTAAGTGTCTCAAATGTTTCCTGGAGGTCGGCAGCATGGCACTCTGCGCTCGTGCTCTTCACGAGGATGTCATCAACGTAGGCCTCGATATTCCTCCCTATCTGCTTTCTGAAGACTTTATTTACCAGCCTTTGGAATGTAGCTCCTGCGTTTTTCAAGCCAAACGACATCACCCTGTAGCAATACGTCCCACGGGAGGTAATGAAGGCTGTCTTTTCTTCATCTTTTCTAGCCATCCTGACTTGGTTATAACCAGAATATGCATCTAGGAAGATAATCATCTCGTACCCTGAAGTGGAATCTACCAAATTATCAATGAGAGGAAGAGGGTAGTAGTCTTTAGAGCAAGTTTTATTGAGGTCTGTGAAATCCACGCATATACGCCATTTGTCATTGGCTTTCTTTACAAGGACAATATTAGAGAGCCATTCGGGGTATTGGACCTCCCTAATGAACTCTGCCTTAAGCAACTTGCTGACCTCCTCCTCAGCAGCTTCAAGCCTGTCAGCAATATAATTTCTTCTCTTATGTATCACCGGCTTGACAACTGGATCAACATTCAGGTGGTGCTCCATCACCTCCCGTGGGACCCCAGGCATCTCTTCGGCTGTCCATGCAAAGATGTCCGAGTTGATTTTAATCAATTCAAGGAGCTGTTTCTGCTGGGCGGCATCGAGCCCCGTTCCGAGCCGCACGGTTCGCTCTTGTTAAGCTTCGTCAAGTGGTAAGACAACGAGCTCCTCGACAGGGGTTGGCCTACGAGCTTCCCTCTTCTCATCTTCCTACTGGAGCTCTTCTATAATGAAGGACTCGGACGCTTTGTTGTATTCTCCAAGTTGTCTCTTCAAGGTGGCAACATAGCATTGCCTTGAGGAAGGCTGATCACCTTTCACTTCTCCACAGCCGTGATCTGTCTGGAACTTCCGCTTCAGATAATAGGTTGAGGGGACAGCTCCCAGCTTGTTGAGGGAAGGTCTCCCTATAATGGCGTTGTAACTCGAGGGATGACGCACCCCAGAAAGTTGATTGGAGCTGTAATAGTTTGTGGGGGAGTACCAAGAGTTACAGGGAGAGTGATAATACCTTCAGGGTAGACCAGATCTCCTGTTAATCCTGCTAAAGGAGACTTGCATGGCCTAAGGTTCTCCTCCCTAATCTTCATTCTTTCGAAGATGATAGCTCTCAGATTAGAGCTATTTTAGTGCATGGTTGGTGAGGATTTTAGAGTTAGAAAGAGCATTATTGAATAAATTATGTGTCTTAGCTCTAAAATACATTGTTTATACTTCGGTAATACCTTGTTTGCTTTTACAGTGTTTTACACCTGTTTGTAAAAGATAAATACTGAAATGAGTGAGTTATTGATGCAACAGGTCATTTGAACAGCTCAAGGTATAACATCACGATGTGGGAACAGAATATCTCGATGTCTCGAAGCAACTGAGTGCCAAACCCCCCAGATTTAACAGATCGTGATGCTCCCTTTGACATCGCGATACAAGAGTCCAGCCCAGTCAAAGGAAGTGATAACATCGTGATGGCCAAAATGTACATCGCGATGTTTCAAACAAGCTGGACGCAGTTTTAATAGGCCAAATCAGATCGCGATGCTGGAAATCGCGATCACACCAGTTAGAGTTTTCAAAGATTCATAACATCACGATTTCATTTCTTGACAATGCAATGTCAAATGCACTGGATATAAAAACTGTGGAATGGTTAGGGTTTTAGGCACCTTTTGTTGGGTGGCGGCTGCTGGCAACTACAACTTGTCTAAAGGCGATTTCCAGCCGCTAGGTGCTGGAGAGGAGTCATCTATGAGGGGGAACTTTTAGTTTCTTTTGCTTATTATTGTAGAACATTTGCTAGTTCATTATGGAAGATTGTATGAGAGTTTTCATTGCTTTTGATGTCTCATTTGCAATGGTAGCTTAACCACTTCATCTAGGGTTATAAGGTTGCTATGACTTAACACATCTATTATCTTTGGGATGCTTATGTTACCTTCATTGTGATTGTGCCTTTGTATCTATTCTTTTCATTCCTCAATTGTCGAAAGAGATTGAGTATCTTTAACTCCATGCACTATGAGAGATCTAGGCTTGTGAGTAGAATAGAGGATCATGTGGATGGAGTGACACCAATTTGACCTATTACTGAGAGATCAGGGTAGGCAATTCCAAGGTAGTGAATAGTATTATCCTATAATGTATCTAACGTACCATAGAGATATGGGCTTAGTTGCATGACCCTTAGAAATAAGGTCCTGTATGATACACCCGGAGTGCACATAAGCACATGCTATATCACATATACACCCACATTCACATTCAAGTACACATATCATCCCGAGGAGAAAATCATCATAAGTCTAGCAACCCATACAACCCTAGGTCTTCTATATTGAGAACTTCCTCCTCTTAGCCTTCTAATAACACAACTCACTCACAACATCATATATCTTACACACTTGTCACTAAAACATCTTGTTAACTCAGTCTTACACAAAGGAATTCACCTCCGTTCTCTTGGGATTTCGACCCGGTACTTACCGGTTATTACTTACGACCACGTACGCTTGCATGACGAGGCTTGAGTGCTTGCACTCAAGTTTTCTGGTCAACAGAAGACATCCCAAAAGATTATGTTTGTCGAGCTCCCTGTATCGACCAACACCTTGTGCATTCTGAAGATTCCTATATCAAGGACCACGATAAGGGCGTCGTCTTTTGCCTGGCATATCCCCTTTAGGTCTTCTTCTGTGAAGTCGATTGGAAGAGACGTTCTGCTTCTCTTCTGAGGGGCGAGTTCTTGTATTCTACCCACTATGCAGGTATAACTCCTAGAGGAGGAAGTTTCTCCTCCGCATTCCGGTCTACCAGCAATGACGCTGAGGTCTATTTTCTTTGGGTATGGTAGGGTGCTCCTCTTTCTTGGTGGGTGCTTGCTTGAGGAACTGGCCAAGCTTCCCCTCTTTGACGAGATCCTCTATCGCATCTTTAAGATGGATGCAATTCTTTGTAGTATAATCTCGTACCTTGTGATAGGTACAAAACTTGCAGCTCTTCGTTGCTGAGGAGGTTTCTCTGATGGGCTCTGGTTGTTTGAGGATCTTCTTGTTCGGAATCTGCATCAATATATTCTCCCTGGAAGCATTCACGGGAGTATGGTTATCATACCTGGCCCGAATGCGGGGCCTGTTTGGATCCTGAGCACCTCCGTCATCAGAGTGAGGAGGTCGATTGCGGGTTTGATCTGCTTCCCTCTGTGATGCCCGTTATCCTCTTCTAGTCTCTTCCCTACGGAATTCGTCCACCCGATGAAGAGGATGTTCCTTTCTTCCTGCCTTGAACTCATCGGAGGGTATATACCTCTGAGCTCTACTCATTACTTCAGGCAGGTCTCTCGGAACGTCTCGAGTCAAGGAGTCAAGAAATGGACAATCTATCAGCTTATCCAGTACAGCTCTAACTACCATGATGGAATCGAGATCAGACATTCCATGTGTTTCCTTGTTAAATCTGTCGAGGTAATCTCGGAGAGACTCTCCTTCTCTCTGTTTGCATCTCAGTAGCATAACAGGATTCCTCTTCTGCCACCTGTAATTCGCAAAATGACGGATGAACAGGTCCATGAGTTGGTCAAAGTAGGCTATGTTTCCTTTAGGTAGACTTCAAAACCAGTCATATGCGGTTCCTGACAGTATCTTTGAGAACTCGCGTCACAGGACAACTTCAGAAGTTCCGTTCACTGTCATTTTGGAGCAGTATCGCTCCACATGCTCAAACGGATCCGAGGTACCATCATAGTACCTTATATTTGGGGGAATATACTTGTCAAGGAAAGGGGCTTACAATATGGCTTTGATGAACGGGGAACGGAAACGCGGTAAGTTTCGCAAGACTCGCTCTCATTCAGAGAGACGTCCCCGACGTGCTCTCTTTAGCTCCTGGTGGTGTACTGGTGAATGGTGCCTTGACCACTCCCACTGAGGAGATAAGTCACGAGGAGAATGGCTCCTGGAACAGAGACGTGGAGGTGTGTAGCGCCTCAGAGAGGGGTACCTCGGTGAGTGACGCTGTGCTATGTTCCAAGGTGGTGAGCGAGGTCTTTGTGACTGGAAACGGGGGGAATTGTGTCCCTGATTGGGTCGCCGAGAAGGCGACCTTGAGTAAGACTGGTGCCTCCTCTCCCGTATTCTAACTGAATGGCAATGGCGATCGCCTCTCCGCTGGCGAGGTAGGTCAGAACTCTCTGATGATGATGCAAGGCTCCTCCGTCGCCTAGGAGTGCGTCTGGGAGAATGCCCCCGGTGAGCTGGGGAGCGCACAGATGGGCGCTCTGGACTTGCAGGTGCTGGAGGCGTAGGGAGTGGCACGGTGACCTGTGAAACATAGATCTCAACCGCCATAATGGTTGTAGTGAGCGCTGCCAATTGTCTCTCCATGGCGTGGAATCGCTCTTCTGGGAGTACCACCATGTTTGAATGACCTGGCGGTGCTTCAGTAGTGGGTGTTTGGGCTCCATTCAGAACTGGGATGTTTGTCTCCTCCGCCATGGATGCTGCTGGAGCTGGAATGTTGGTAAGAAATTCGGATCAATCCCCAAATTCGACCGACATTTGAATTTATATTTGAGAAGGAAAGGGAAAGAATCAGGAAATCAAAGAAAAGAGCCCCAAAAAACAGGAACACCCAAGAATTAATGTGGAAAACCCCAAAATTGGGGAAAAAACCACGAGCCCCGCTCATGAAGGCAAAGATCCACTAAATCTCCTTCAGATCTACAAATTGAAGCTCCATTGATGAGCTTCAAGGTGAGGAAATGGAAGAGGAGAGAAGGGGGAGAAGATGGAGAGAGCTCAAGTCTCCAACGGAGCAGGGCTTCGCTAGGACTTCAACTGAATTGCCCTTTAACTGGGAAGGAGGGGTATTTATAGGCCTTGGAGAAGGGGTGAGGCTTGGGGAGCAAGCTATTCAATTTGGGCACGTGGGTGCTAGCTCAACACTCCAGCTCAGCAAATTCATCTCAACATTTTTCTAGATGCTTCCAGATTCCAGACTAGCAGTGCATCGGTCTAACCGATTCTTAACTGTACAACTGATTTCCTAACTGACTAACTAACTTGGTTTCTTGAAGATTCAGGAAGAGACTCTCATGTGAGAAGTTGCAGGAGGAGGGGTTGCACTTGGGGCAGCTTGCTATAGCGAAGGGTGATGAGGTACTCGGGGAGGACCTCGGTTCGATGAGGTACTCGGGGAGGACCTCGGCTTCTAGGCCATTTTTCGAGGTGGGGAGGACCTAGGCAGTATGGAGGATTTTGGTAGTGCTTTGTGAAGACGGGCACATGATGCTCATGTGCTTAGACACATGTCCGCCACGTGTCCTTCTCCATATCCATCCCTATCACGAGGTCCCATGCGGGTATGTCTGTACCTGCGTGGTCCCCAATTTTAGAGAAGAAAGTGCAGTGGGCACTAGACAAGCGCATTTGAGCCCGTTTAGCCCCCAATTTTTAGAAAATAGGGTACACGAGGAACCACACGGGTATCTCTGTGACCATGTAACCCCCAACTTTTTGAAAATCAAGTATGACGCGCCTATGCTCGCGTAACTCACCTAGTGAAGTTACATAGTCGCCTACACGGGGGTGTAAGGCCATGTAGCGCGTCCCGGACTCCTACAAGGGTGCAGTCCTTTGTCTTTCGCCCCCCCCCCCCCCCCCCCCTCCCTCTCCTCCTCACCCACCCCCCATCCCACCTCTCTCTTCACCTCCTCCTTTCCACCTTCCTCTTCATCTCTTCTCTTATTCCCATGCCTTGTTAGCCATTTCTTCTTCGAGTTGAAGATTGAAGATCTAGGCTTTTGAGATTGAAGATGTCTCCAAGGAGAAAGAACACCTCTCCCAAGCATAAACACGTGGAGGAAACCTCCACCTCAACAATAATTTTTCACCGGATGTGCTACAAAGAGAAAACTAAGCAGCAACTAGAGGAACTCCAAGCCCACCAATGGATTATAATGGAGGAGCAGCAGAAGCTGCGCACTGACCTATGGAGTATCATGGCAGCCCAGAATCACCTTATCAAGGCACAGAAACACATGCGCTTGGACATCAGCCATATTTTGGCTCTGCTCCACCATTATGCCCTCCCCCAACACTGGTTCCTTCCTTAGGCTTAACCCCTGATTTCCCACCATCTGTCACTACACCTACACTACATAAAGCCACCCCACTTGTCGTACCTGTCGCCTTTCCTGAGGAGTAGTTCATGCTAGGGATCGGACTTATGTTTTCTTTTCTTTAGTAGTTAGCAAGGGCTTATCCCTTCTACCCTTATCTTGTTGTCATCTTTGTTTTTATTAGTTGATTTCATGCATCTTCATGTTCTTTTGGGCGTCATTAATCTCTCCATGCTTTACAAGAGTACAAGAGAAAATATTGTGCTTATCATGGAACTTCCTCGGTTTCAACCACACTCGGAACAATTATCAAAAATCGGGGAAGTCTAAGTTTGCCCATCTCCTTGTACTTATTGTTTCTTATCCTTCTCATGCTCTAATGTATGCATTGGAGACAATGCATGATTTTAAGTGTGGAGATGGGTAACTCTATCACTAATGGTAGTTCCATGATAAATTTCTAAGTGTGGAGATGAGCACGGGTAATTACAAAATTAATTGCATATCTTAAGAATCTAATTAATGGAAAATCCTTCATGTTTATGATGTATGCATAGTATATGCCTATGAAGGATTGTTAAAACAGTGTCAGTTTTACTCTACTCTTAGTTTACACTATTTGAGCATAATTTTTTTTTTCAATTTTTCTAGGAAACACCTTGGGCACCTGGAGAAAATCCCCATGACTATTATATTCCATAGTGACATTAGATAACCCATTGCCATATCTCTTTGACTTCGGGTGCTAAGTATTGCCCCCAATGGCTCCAAGAGGTTTCTTGATACTAGTTCAAACTTCTAGCCAACAGAAGTAGAATCGTAAGAAGTGACTATGTTTGTATGTGGAGATCATGAGAATAAAAACAAAGATAGTGCTCCTCTACTCTTGGTGATGAACTAAGCTCGGGGTGTTGGCTCCTAATCAGAGTACTCATTGGGCCGAAAAGTCCCTTGTGAGCATGAGCGTGTATGTAGAGTTGTAATTTCCCAAGTAGTTGGATGCTCTGGAGCCTAACTAGTATGTGCATCCCTCAGTAAAGGAAATCTACACACTATATTGATCTTTGGTAATTACCTGGAAAGTTGGATCTATTAGAGATGACCTACCGCAGTACATATGAAAAGAAAATAGAGAAAATGCAACAAAAAGAGCAAAAAGAAATTTTATGTTAAGGGGCTAGTTGTTTTATACTTAGAGTCTCATGGAATCTCTAAATTTCACTGGGGGCGTGCTTGCCACTCCAAGGCTCAGGAACATAGTATGTGAAGTGAAAAATCCTTTTCCAGAGTTATACTGAACCGTATCTTGGATTGTTGTATATCTAGGGTGTTGAAAAGAAAAAAAAATGCACTTGTCAATGGTGAATTTTCAATTAGAGTAGAACTACATTTATACTATAGCCTAAAGTTCAACACTTATCACTTCTCATATTTCTCTTTTCTTTTTCTTGAGGACAAGAAAAGCTTTAAGTATGGAGATATTTGATAAGTGTTCAATAGACAATAATTCTCTAGTATTTTAACCGACACTTTGCATGCTATTCGTAGAAATTGTACCCTACAAGTACTTAATTTTTATTAATTCTTGTTTAAAGGGTATTAGAAGACCTCAGGAACAAAAATGAAGCAATTCAGGACCAATTGAGGCATAAACAAGCATAACAAGATAGCACATACACAAGGGCACACATGCCCATTAAAAGAGGATAATTCAATCTCCAGGCCTACATAGGTGAAGAAACACCTGCGTGAAGACCAATATAACTTGGGGAGAACCGCCTGGGCGCTACACAATCGCAGACGCGCTCGTGTGAGCGCCCATTTAGGCTGTGAAATGACACAATTCTGCTACCTGGGAGCTAAACAGGCACAGACACGCCCGTGTAGCAGCCCGTGTGCCTCGGACCCTAGCTTTCTTAACCTGAACTTATTCAAAATTTAGCCTGAGAGAGGTTTACTCTTAACGCAGGGGGCGATATAAATAGGGTTTATTTTGGGAGAGCTTCTAATCCCATTCACCCCCCCTTAGGAGCTACCATTACTACCACCATCCACCCATCATCTAGGGTACATCGGAGTATTGGAAGGGCGTCTCTTGACGCTGGAGGCTTGGAGGAGATTCGCGAACAGTCCTCGCTAACGCATGAGGGAACGACGTATTATTTTCCTATGCATTATCTTGTTTTCATTATTGTATTGGATTTGTGTTCACATTTGATAGGGAACTAATTTTGTAAGTATTTGGGTATTGATGAACCCTTGGGTCATGTATGAACTTTGATTTTGAATACTAACTTTTATATAGTTATTTCTTTTATGATTGAGATCTATTGAGTGACATTAATTACATTGGCATTAATAAGTGAACGACTCCTCGTGTGCGCACATACCTCAATAGAGGGGATTATGAGTGCGTCGAGAGATCGGACACTAAGGAGAGTGACTCCTTCATATGCATTGTTCCCATAATTGTTCCAAGAACTAGAATCCGTAGAACATAACTAGTGAGGGTACTAGATTAGCAATTCACCTCGAGAGAGGAAATGAAAGCATTATAGGAATCCTTGGTCCGATCTATTGTAACTAGTGACCCTAGCAAGCATTCATTATCTACATTGATGAAAACCTGAGGGGCATTCATTTCTCGGATGCCCTTCTTTCATAACTGATTGTCACTATGATTTCACCACCTTATTTGTTTAGGTTAATTGCATTTTGTTTCTAGGTTAGCACATAGTTCAGTCCAAAATTCCCCAATCCTTGATTAGATTAGATAGTAGACATGTAGTCAGTACAAGTACTTCGGTCACTGAGGATTTGATACCCAACATTCATAGTCCACTTTACTACTTATCTGACCTATGCACTTGTAGTAAGCATATGCATTAGGCCCTCATTAGTCCTAGTTGTTTTTATTTAAGCGCTCATACTCAGCACCATGCTACTCTTTCATATTGATCACCTTGGCTCGGTAGAACTCCTTCAGCAAGTCAATCTCTCTTATGATAGTCGCCAGCACAGATGGTTCACTTTCTTTATATTGATCTATAAACCTCCTTCAGAGGACTGAGATAAGTAGCCCTTGCCTATATTTTGGCAAACTCTACTAACTTTTATTTGCGCTCCTTGACCCGTCCACCGGGCCTAGTCTGCTTTGACTCTTATCGAGTCATCCTCAGCAGAACAGAACAGGAGGGCGTCACACCTTTTCAAAGTTTGATGACTGAGTGGGCCATTAGAAGCGTAAACTGCACAAGTCAGTTAAATTGTCAAAATAAAAGAAAAAGAAGCCAATAGTATGAATTGGCAACTCAGTCATACCTTTGCCCCTGTCAAAGTGGGTTGGGACGCTAACTCCCTACAGTCGAGAGCATTAGTAGTCGCCAGGACATCGCTCGTGAAGATACCCAAAAAGGCTCTAGTGGCAGCCACATCATCTACAAACAGTGCAAAAGAAGATAAAACTCTGGGGGGGGGGGGGGGGGGGGGCTTCATGGTTGTGCAAAGAATCGCCCTCGGAAGCCAGTGTCTTGGGTTTGACAACATCCTCAGGGATAGGAGGTCTGGGTGGCGGAGCCTCAAGAAACACCAAATCTGAGGATGATGACCAAAGGTTGGGAGAAGAAGTAGAAGCCCACCCTTTATACCTGATGCTCTTATGTCGCTTATCACCCCCCTTCACTCACGCATCCTCTGCGAGAGTAGGACAGAGATCCTCAGGGCTCTCTTGTATATCGATGAAAGCTCGAGGATTATGTTGAGCTTCCCCTTGCCCCTAAATAGAGATAGTGGAGGCCTCAAGCTCCTGAGATTGGGACGACAGAAGGGGTCGGTCCTCTGTGTGTTTCAACCTCTTCTTGGGCCAGGGATCATCCTCCTCGGGCCTCCTTTCCTTCTTTGATGAGGAAATACTATGATGTAGAGGCCTTAGAGCCTCTCTTCTTCTCCTCCATTCACTTGCGCAAGAAGTTCCGATTAAAAGAATTGCTGCAAAACGGTGAACAAGTCTGGTTGACCTAGTCAATAGGCCTATGCTAGTACACAAAAAGGAAGTTAAAGGAAAGAATCTTGTTACATGAAGAAGAAAGCCAGACTTCAACAAGATCTTGCTCGAGAAACGTCTTAAAGAGGTCCATAGGAGCCCAACTGTAAAACCCGAGAGTTTTATGATTTAAGATTTTTATGAATTATTTTGTTTTATTTCATCCTAGTTATTTTTGTTAATTGGGAGAATTCCATAAATTTGATCTAATTAGAAACAATTGGATTTATTGGGATTAAATTTTTATTGGAGTTATATTGGGTCTTTGAGGACTTAATGGGAATTTTATGAATTTTGAGGGCTTAGAAGGAATTCTCCGTCTCTCACAATCCAGGGATGCACGTGTAAAATTAATTTACCTCGGGGGCTTAAACGAAATTTTGTGTCCTCTCAAGGAATAAACCAAGTTTAAATAGTTAAAAGTTAAGGGGCTACTTATGATATTGGCATCAAAACTCATGCACGTGGAAATGGCTAATTTAAAACGGATGGATAAGATCTAAACATTAAACTTAATAAAATTCATCTAATAGCTCAAGTGCAGCCGCGTAGCAAAGGAGAGCTGAGTGCGTGAGGAAGCCGGATGCCTCGCCGGTGAGCCACGCGCGCCGCCGCGAGTTTTTCTCCATGGGTGGAAACAAATGGATAAGGTAAAGATTTATTCAAACCGCATTTAAATGTCATCAGTGGATAAGAGATCTTGGGGAAATCTCTTCACGAGTTTTATAAGGCCTGGTCTTCATTTGAAACCCTAGCAAGATTTTCTGGGAGGCGGCCGTGCCTTTTGTCTTCGAGGACGGATGAGAGATAGAAGTTCGGTGGCGATCAAAGCAAGGAGAAGAACCAATATCGTACAATCTCAGGCTCTTTAGAGACGCCACTGGATCGGGAGAGGCTTGATCGTGGGTGCACCATTGACGCTTGGTAAGTTTCTTCTACTTGGACTCTTGTAGTTAGCTCTGTATATATGAAAGGTATAGAGAGAGAGGGAGAGTTAGAGTGGTTTGTTTGGATAGTTTGAAGGTTGAGGCTCTCTATCGGTTTGATGATAGTTTGGTGGTGATTGTGAGAATGCTCTTGTGGGTGGGTGGGTGTGTGTGTGTGTGTGTGTGTGTGTGTGTGTAGTTTATAGTGATGATGGTCTGTCATGGCAAGAGAATGAGGCTTCGGTTCTTAATGGTTTGAGAGTGGTCTAGATTGTTAGTTGATATTGTAATGGAAATAGATCACTGGTTTCAGTCTTGAGGCTGAGGGTGTGGATGGATGAGGGTTCTTGAAGCTTTTGGTGTGAAGGTGAGTGGGATGTTCATTGAGTATAATAGTGGATTGTTATTTTAAAGTTTTGAAGGTAACTAACAAAGCTCTAGTTATTGTATGGGTTGTTGTTATATGATGATAACATAACCAAGGTTCAATAATTCTAGTTGGATGGTTGGTATCTTTAGTAAGATATTGAACAGTAAATGATTTAATTTATTTTATTATTTTTGTTGTCTTGAAGAATTCTACTGTCCATGAAATAATCTATGTATTGGATAGTTAAGAGAAGATACCATGGTATTTTTGGATTTAAGTGGAAATAGTAAATGTGAGAAGGGTTTAATTTTGTTTTAATTTATTATTGTGATGGGAGTTGACTAGTTGAGTTGGGCCTTGGGCCGGATTGGTGGACTCAATTATGAGGGTTATGCTATTTCATGGAGTGCTAAAGATAACCGGAAGATTGAGTTAAGTTTATTTAAAGGGTCGGGCCCATTAGTTAAAACATGTATCATAGATGATATAATATTATTAAACACTCGAGCGTTTGTTGAGTGTAGACTTGTGATTTACCAGATATCGACGAGGAGCGTGGTGCTTCGTCGGGACAGATATAAAGCGTGTGGTTCGATTGCGATAAAAGGTAAGTTACTCTTGCCTCACTTCTACCCATTGTTTGGGGTTTCTTGATTTGATGTATGCTATTTGTTAGCATGTCTTTTGTTTAGTACCTGATATTCTTGGATGCATGCACATACATGTTTGTTTTGATATCTTTCCTAGTATGTGTGTGATTGATGTGCTAGAGGTAGTGTTAACTGATCACGAGGATCCGTTGACCGGCACGTGGTTGTGGAAACAAGTGAGCCTGTGCTCAATCCGGATAGGAGTGTAAGTTTTACTACCGTTTTGTTGAAATGCTTAGTTGGACTACCCACCTGTGGGCCGACACATGATCATAGGCACATGGTCTTGTGTGCTAGCCGGGAGGTGTGTGCCAACTGAGTTCTGATCTTTCGCCCGGGTGTAGTGGAGTCTGAGGCTCCGTTTCTCTGTCAATGGGGTTGATTCGCTGGCCATGTCGACACGTGGAGAGGTAGCGCTACCGAATGCGATAGGTTCGTCGCTTACAGCCTAAGGTTGTTGTCTGCAGTCTGAGGCTGCGTTTCATGGTTTACAGCCTGAGGCTGGCTGTCCGGGGGATTCTTGGCTGAGCTGTTGTTGGACTTCTTATCCAGGGCTCCGAGGGCCGTAGTTGGATTCTAGGATCTGATTGTGTGGGGTGTAGCCCCTTTGATCATTCATTGATTATGATATCTTGTTTCATCTTATTGTTTGAGATCCTTGCAGGGTACTTACTAGGCCTCCATTCGAAAGCTCATGATATTTCTTCTTCTCTCATTTCAGGTCCTGAGGAGTAGGTTGACTCGAGCTCAGAGACGTGCGAGAGTTGGTCGGGGATTTTGTAGAGGTCGGAGGATCTCTCTAGTTTATGTTTCCGTGTGAGAGATATTCCGTTTAGGACCCGTGTAGGGACTATATTTGTTTAGGGCACATGGACCTTTGTTATTTTTATTTTCGTTGAGATGTTTTTGAGGATATTATCGTTTACTATTGATGACTTTTGATTATTTATATTATCTGCTTATCATTATTTAGGCCTTGTATTCGATTGGATCTTGTCTCCTTTAGGGTACGGCCGATCTGTTGACATTCCCGAGGTCCCTGAATCCGGGTCGGGGCGTTACACCAAAGAAAGAGGATAGCTAGCTGGTCCCACTTCTCCTTGATCATTGTGGTGTCAAAATTCAAATTCGAGAAAGGTGCACCCCACTGAGTAGGGGCCTCCCCATCACCCCATAGGAAATGAAAACCAAATATGATTTCCAATCGGGGAACTTAAAAGGGAGTTTACCTAGGAACGACAGCTTATTCCGGTTGGTGAGGTAGATCCAATCATTGAACCTAGGATTCTTCTTCATTTGGACCAGTAACTGTATTCACCGAGGGGTGAGGGTAATCTCCTTGCATTGAAAGATGATTGCAAGGCTACATAGAGTTCTCAACACATTAGGGTGAAGCTGACCCAAGCACACCCTGTAGAGATTGAGAACCCTCAAAAGAAGACTTGGGATGGGGAAATGAAGGCCCTTCTTGAGATACTCCAGATACATGGGGATCTCCCAGGGACCAGGATTGTTTGCTCTTTCTGAACGGCTAGGGAGTCAAAGGTGAAAGATAGGGCAGGTGCCAAAATCCTTCTTATATTTGGCGAGTTAGGGCTTCCTAACCCTATTGGGGATAGAAGCCGAGTCGAGTTGGAGTTTTTAGGAAGATATAGATTCCGCCTTCATTGAACAAACTAAGTGAATGAGACATGAAACTGTGAAGATCCCTCGAGAGCCTTGGTGTAAGGAATATGAAGTGCGGTGACGAAGATGTTTGAAAGGCTTACTTGAAAAGGAATGTAGGTCAAGGGTCACATCATCATATCCGAGTAGTTGTGATCCAACTGTTCATAAAACAACCCTCCCCAATGGTCGACACATTGACCACTATTGTCCTCAATGCTTCAAAAAGATCTTCATAGAAGAAGTACCAATCATGCCTCCCGCAACATTCCATTAACAAAGACAGGTCGCCAGGAGGATGGGGTCTTGAAATTTGTGGCCAACTTGATATTGGATGACGAGTTTCACTTATCGTTGTGTGTGTCAAGGCTGGTCACATGGTTAGGTTTAGCTTAACGACGAGGGTATTAGTAAGGAGGATCGAGGGCACGGCCTAGCTGATAAGGAGCAACTTGAGAGTTTTGACAAGGTCCTACTTGACCCCTACAACCAGCTGGTAGAGTGTGAAAGTTGAAGCCATGAAGAGATATGGATACCCCGCCTAGTCAGATCTAGGACATGCACTAATAACCTGACTTCCTAGGTTGACTCAAACCCAGAGCTTGTCGAGCTAACAAGTCGAGGGCAAGTGTTAGAGAAGAAAATCACACCCTACACGTGGCGCGATCCTATAGGCTTAGGGTTATGGGTTTCACGCAACCAACAGGACCTCTCCCATCAAACCATGTGGAGATACCCTCATGTAGAAGGTGTGAACCCTCAGGCATCTGCGTCTGCGTTGCTGTCAGAGATGGCCTCCAAGACCAGCAGTTTCGTAGGGGGACTCACACGCACCCATGCCTGCTTTGGCATCAGCGGTGACCCTCTACAACCAACACATTGACCACGACCCACGAGGTATAAAAGAGGGAGAAAACAAGAGAAGATGGGGGGTCTCTTGACTCATCTTCCACTGCATGAACTCTCTCCTCATCATATTATCTCACACCTCCTCTGCAACTTATCGTATATCACTTTTCTCTCATTTCTCTTCTCCTTCTCCTTCTTTTCCGATAATTTCTTGTTGACTTAAGCGTCAGAGGGTTCGGGGTGGAGCCCCCGGACTTCCCTTACAGGAAGGAGGATTTGAAGGCCGGAGTTCCATTGCCTCTAAGGACGGTGACTCCCGGAGGTCGTCACCAAACTCTCGACATTTCTCTACTTAATCATCCAGCAACCACCATTCTCGTTCTATCCCCTAAGTTGAACTCTGAATATAGCGCGAATCTCGAGGACCCTCCCATTTAGAGCATCAACATATTCCATATTTTTCAAAAATATATTATTTTTTTCTACAATGAGATCCCATGAAGACAATATGTGAACTTGGAGTTTCAAAAACCCAAATTGGCCATGTTTGGTTGGGGGTTATATCACATGGGGATAAGAATAAATTTTGAAAAATTTTGAATTTCTTGGGATGGAATTTTTAAATCAAAAATATTAATGATAAAATAGTGATGTGTTTTTTACGCATTAGTGAGTTATATTTTTAAATCTTAATTAAAAGTTTTGGCAAAATTTTTTTCTTTATATGGGAAATTATCTTGAGAATAACCCTTGGAGATAATATTATGAGGAGCATTAATATCGCTGAAAACGGTAAAAGAAGAACAATAGAATGGTACAAGGATACTGTCTTAATTAGTGACTCAACATTTGATGAATCTCATTGGAGAGTTCCTTCACAAAGAAGAAAGGATAATTTTTTGTACCTTCAATGATTTTCTAACACTAAACAGAAAACTTAGTGAGATGAATTAGTTTTATTGAAAATTTGCAGTGCCCTATAAAACAACATATCCTCAAATTAACAACAAATTAATATTTAATAATAAAATGAAAACAGGTAAAATAGTTATTATAACTTTTACCTATACACTAGGGAACATTTGAAATTTCATATACATGTTATCCATATAAATATTACATTTATAGTTTTAATAAAAATATTTTAGTGAGAAATGTAAAGCTTTAAGATATAAACAATATTATACATGAAGTTTTAAGATTTTTTAAGTGGATATATAAGTTGAACATATATCTTATTAATTTATAAGGAGTTCTTTGTTCCTGGATCTTTACTTTCATCATCCTTGTCGCATATGTATAAATGGAATGCCCAAGTTGGGCATAAACTAAGTTCAATGGGAGACATGGGTCATGGGATGATTCTTTAAATAGATAGGGCTGTCAAACAAGTTGCCTATTTTAAAAATAGCAGTAGTCAAAGAATATGGCAAGAAGTCTAAGAAGCATGGCAATCTTGGTCAAGACAAGTCTGCCTTGGGATGTAATCCAAGGATCAACTTGCAAAAATTGCTTCGAGCTTATCTTGAATTCACTAACACAGGTCCATGCATAAAATTATTATGCATGATTGGGGGGTGGTGCCGCTGTGTTTTCTAAATCCAGGCTTGTGTCCATACTTAAATCCAGCTGGCACGGGAAGTGGATGGCGCTACTATAAAGCAAGCAACCACACACTCTCCATTCCTCCCATGGTAAGCAAGAACCAATGGATTTTCATAGAATGAGATCCATGTATTGCCAATTTTTTGTTGCTCTCTTCCTGTCATACTACTACTGTTTGACAGGTTTCTCGGCTGCCGCCGCCATCGTGCCCGGAAACCACACGGACAAAGCGGCGCTGCTCCAATTCATGGCTGGAGTTACTGATGATCCTTTTGGAGTTTTCCAGTCATGGAATAACAGTAATCCATTCTGTGACTGGACTGGAATCTCATGCCGCAAGCAACATCCAGGGAGAGTTATTGCCATTCAACTTGATTCACTGAGCTTGTCAGGCGCCATTTCTACCTCCATCTCAAACCTTACATTCCTCCAGAGCCTCCTCCTTATGAACAATAGCTTCTCTGGCAGCATCCCGCCTGATATCGGCAAGTTGCACAGGCTTCAGCATCTCAACTTGAGCCGAAATTCGCTCACTGGAGTAGTACCTCTCAGTCTCACCAACTGCTCTGAGCTTCAAACTCTGGGTTTATATTATAACCAGCTGCATGGAAGCATTCCATCGGAAATTGGCTCTTTGATGAAGCTCCAAGAACTGAATTTTGCTAACAATAACCTCACTGGATCCATGCCTTCATCCCTCGCCAATATCTCTTCTCTTGTGAAGCTCAATTTACTGTATAATTTTATACAAGGAAACATCCCTGAAAATCTGGGCCTCTTTGCTACCAATCTAAGTTACTTGTCACTGTCTGGAAACGAGCTTTCCGGTACAATACCTCCCACTCTTTTCAATTTATCACTCATTTATTTGGGCTTCACAGTTAATCAGTTACATGGCAGCCTTCCTCTTGATATCGGCATGACTCTTCCTAATCTTCAGACACTTCTCTTGTCTAATAATCTGTTTGGAGGAACTCTTCCAGCTTCACTGGCTAATGCCACAGGAATCAGGATTCTGGACATGAGCACCAACAGTATTGGTGGTCGGGTGCCTCCAGAACTTGGAAGGCTGCAAGATCTTGTTCACCTCAATCTTGGTTCCAATAAGTTTCAAATAAATGACCCTGATAGTTGGAGGTTCATGGATTCTCTGACAAATTGCAGCAAACTGCAGGTCCTAGCGCTTAACAGGAACAATGCAAGCGGCGTGTTGCCAGAATCGGTCGGCAACCTCTCGACCAATCTCCGGTTATTGAGGCTTTTTACAAACAGCATTACCGGGAGAATACCTTCAGGAATTGAAAACCTCATCAATCTGGAGCAACTCCGTCTGTCGCATAATAATTTTATCGGTTCAATTCCAGATGGTATTGGTCAGCTTACCAAGTTGAAGAAATTAGACTTGTTCATCAACAATTTGACAGGGCAAATTCCTTCCTCCATTGGAAATCTCAGTCAATTGCTGAATCTCTTTCTGTCAGATAACAGGCTCACAGGCCACATTCCTTCAACCCTTGGAAAGCTGAAGAACATAATAGCATTGGACCTTTCAAACAATGGATTAAATGGAAGTATACCTGAAGAAATCCTGAGTCTTTCCTCTCTCTCATTCTTCTTCGATTTGTCTGGCAACTCTCTGTCAGGACCTCTTCCTTCAACAGTTGGCAGCTTGAAGAAGCTGGGAATATTTGGTCTGTCTAGAAACAAGTTATCTGGTGTAATCCCTGCAACATTAGGCAGTTGTGAGCAACTGGAAATACTACTCATGGACAATAACTTGTTTGAAGGCACCATCCCATCATCTTTGGGCAACATCAAAGGTCTGCAAGAGCTTAACCTCTCACACAATAGCTTATCAGGAACCCTTCCAGCGTCTCTAGCAAACCTGCGAGTACTGTCTTCGTTAGATTTATCTTACAACCATCTCCACGGTGAAGTCTCTGGTGAAGGTGCCTTCAGGAATGCCTCTGCAGTTTCACTGCTTGGAAATGATGGTCTCTGCGGAGGCATTTCATCCCTTCACCTGCCTCCATGCCTTGGAAGCTCATCTAAGGAGCGAGGCTGGTCCAGATCACTGAAGATTGCAGTCATAGTGGCTATTGTTGCATTCATATTATTCTTGCTGTTTTTATCTTCTCTTGCATTCTTATACTGGAGACGCAGGCTGAAAAAGCAGGCCCCATCTCTACCTTCATTTGTTGATAAGTATCTCAAAATATCATACAGCGAGTTGTTCAAAGCTACTGGTGGTTTCTCTTCCAGCAATCTAATTGGTAGTGGAAGCTTTGGTTCTGTTTACAGAGGGACTCTGGATACCGGTGGCACAACTGTGGCGGTGAAAGTCTTTAACCTGCGACAACAAGGGGCCTCAAAGAGTTTCATAGCAGAATGTGAGGCATTGAGGGGCATCCGGCATAGGAGTCTCATTAAGATCTTAACTTCGTGCTTTCGAGTATCGATTCGAAGGGTGATGACTTCAAAGCTTTGGTGTATGAGTTCATGCCAAATGGGAGTTTGGATGCATGGTTGCATCCCAAGGATACTGAGCTCTCAAGACAACTGAGCCTGGTTCAGAGATTAAACATAGCTGTGGACGTTGCCGATGCATTGGACTATCTGCATCACAGTTGCCAACCACCAGTCATTCACTGTGATCTAAAGCCTAGCAATGTTCTCCTCGATGACAATATGAATGCTCATGTTGGGGATTTCGGCCTGGCAATGATCCTTTCTGAAGCCATGAGCAAATCTCCACAGGATTCAAATAGCTTGATGGGAATCAAAGGATCCATTGGATATATAGCTCCAGGTATGCTGCATGTTTGTTCCTTTTAAACAAATATCTCAACTGAATTTGATCTCATAACTCCTAAAAGAGTTGCATCGCATGCATTGCAGAGTATGGATCGGGAAGTCAAGTGTCTACATCTGGAGATGTTTACAGCTACGGAATCCTTCTGCTGGAGATATTCACCGGAAAGAGACCCGTTGATGATATGTTCAGGGACGGCTTGGAGCTCCGAGATTTTGTTGAAATGGCTTTTCCTGAAAGAGTTGTGGAGATTGTGGACCCTGCATTTTGTGAAAATGAAACCATTAACAGCAATCAGAGGGGAAGCAAAGAATGTTTGCTTTCTGTTTTCAGAATTGGTCTTCTTTGCTCAAGCAGATTAGCTAAAGAGAGAATGAGCATCAGAGATGCGGCCAGTGAGATGCATGCTATCAGAGAAGTTTATCTCAAGGCTGGACATTAACAGTGAGACTAAATGATGGAGCTCAAGCGCTAAAATAAGAATTAGATGACCTCCTTGTGTTTACTTTGTTACTATTTTGTCATTTTCAGTTGTATTAGTAAGAAGGGGAGCTTTGATTCATCAGCAATTTGATAAATATACTTAAACTTAATCACAATTATGGTATTTATGGTGTCAAATTGGGGATGCAGCGAAATTGAACAAATTAATTCCCTCTATTCATCTAAATTACAATGCAATTGGGATAGATTTGATTCAGATGTATTATGTTCATCTATTTGCTTGTTTTTTTTTTTTTTTTGGTAATATGTGCAGCAAGCCTCTAAGAAACCAAGGGCACACACAAGTTTCCGTTGAGCAAAAATGAGGCCGGGGACCGCACACACGGGGGCGTTAGGACCCATGCCACAACTACTGCTCACACTCCCAGAAATGTGTCATCACCCGTGAATCTAACCCAAGACCTCTTGGTCGTTGGAATTCTTGCGAGGACAGAGATACCAATAGACCACTTGGTCGTTGGTATTTGCTTATCTTTATGTGTCCTGGTTTTAGTCAAAAGCATGACACAAGAAAATATCAACACAAAGCATATTCTACTCAAACCTGTTTTTGACAACATAATTATAATCTAATTAGCACAAATGTATGTTTTTTTTTTCACCTCAAGTGGAGTTTTGAAATATCCTCACAGTAGGAAACTGAACAGCTGAGCAGTGTGATTCTCAGCGTACGATGGTGCGACTTCTGGCAGATGGTAGAACAAGGTTGCCAAGCAAGAGCCAATAGCACGAGTCTGATTAGGGAAGGCAAGCGAGACAAGGACGAGGGAGGGACTGGGGAAGCAACTGGATAAGGAACAGATAGCACGAGGAGCAATAAGCATAGCCAAGGTACTGGGGAATGGAAGCCCAGATGAGATGGAGAAACCTATGCGGCGGTGGTAGCTCACAAAGAGGCCAACATAGAGACTGCGCTACAAGGGGGCAGTTCACTCTACACCCCACACAGATGAGACCTTGGGAAGGGAAGCTTAGATGACGGCGCGGTGTGGACTAACTTCCACTTTAAGAGAAGATGACGTACCTTCCCAAGCACACCATTTATGAGACCTATGACTGCGAGAAAAGGGAGACCCTAGATGAGAAGAACCCCTTCGACAAGGGAAACCTCGTGAGGGAAAGAGAAAGTATGTGGCAACTATTTCCAACTAGCCTAATGGGTGAGAAATTGCCGGAACCACAAGGTATGCCGATGCTGTGGAGAGGAAGGTCATCACAAGCACAATTGTCGCTGACGCTCACCAGAGCAAAATAGGAAGCACGCAGGGAATAGGGCCATGCCTCAAACCAACTCAGTGGCAGGTGCACCGTAACTAAGGAGGCCTACTGAACCTTATGTGGAGGCGGAACGTGACCTACCAGAGGTGCTCACCAAGAGAGGTACGAGGCGTAACCAACATAGCGATGGTAACCCAAACATAGGAGGGAATAGGCCCTTCACATCGAATATATACCAAGGTCTCATCTACGAAAGTATAAAGGGGTCAGAAACATGGAAAGGAAGCGTCAGGAAAGCTCAAAAGACTGTCGTCAGAGCCGAAGACCCATCATCTCTCCTTCTCTATTGACTCAAGTACGCTTGAGGGGGAAGAAGCACCTATGCTCCTACTTGATAGAAAAGGTGGTGGCAATGAAGGAAGGGAAAGCTGATCATCACTCCATCCGGAGATCTTATCAGCGCAGTTCTTGCCATCTTCAACATGGACAATAAAGCCCTTCAAGGATGGAAGCATGGTGGTGGGATGCTCGATGGAGAACTAGCCCGGAAGCTAGAGCAGGCAGAGGATGTTTGCCTTCTAAGATTGACTCTATCTTTCAGGACATGGACGACGGACGTAGGGTCAGCGAGGCAAGAGGATGGTGCCATGAGATGGATCACTGCCAATAAACTTTGTTTGTTCTATTGGGAGAGGGACACCATCGCCAGGCTCCTCAAACTAGCTGACGAACTAATCTATCTGAAGCAGGTGGGAGGATATTACGTCGATGAGGTGGTGGCAATGATAAAAATTCACTAAGGATGGGATTACCCTTGCCTAATAAAGTGTCATTGGGACACATACTTACACCATTAGGGTGGCGCTACGGGAAGGTAAGGGGAGACTATTGTGTGCCAAGAAGGCGACTGGACTCTCGGAGACGATCATTGGAGACCATGGTAGAAGAGGGAAGGGTCAGAACAGTAGGGGTGGCTCCCCAACAAAATCTTTGACGGAGCAATGGACCACTAGTCACAGTCCATGGGGTTTTGGTAAACGGGTTGCCGCAAGCGATGTCAAAGCATGCGGCTCGCCATGTGGTGGCCGTACAACACGTATAGAGGGCACAAGATTGTGGAGGTTTAAAAAAGAAAAATTCAAACTAGACATGTGTCGCACTTAGATGAAATGAAGGGACATGGAGCACCTAGAGAGCGACACGCCACCTCGTACCTAGGACAACAGAGTAGACGTAGAGGGGATATCCTCAGACTAGTCCAAGAAGCAGGCAACCTCATACCTGGGGTTTTGTGGGGACGGGTACATGTCAAACCAGGAAGTGATGCGATGCGTAATGCCAAGTTCATGGAGTCTCTCAAGTAGTAAAGTACCCTGAAGATATAGTAGTCAAATCCACAGGGATCGGCAGAGATATTACTAATTCAAATCCTATTATCTAGCCTATAAATATATGTGGTGCTCTATCCAAACTAAAGATCTAAATAGCACTATACAAAAGTAAACAGTTGACAATCTAGCGTTATCATTCAAAAGAACATGGCTCCCCGGATCCCTATCCCCCTAAGAATACCTTACGATTAATTTCCTAATATAAGCTACCTTGTTGATATATTTCTGGATTGTGAAGAACTCTAAATTAGTTTGACCCCAATCTCTCGTAATAGTTAAACCCTAGTCCCATTCAACAACTTTATTGTATAACTACATTAAACTAACTATGAACGTAGGTTTTGTGGTTCCCACAATTAGGTTTTACCATAATCTGGAGAGCGAGTTGTTGTTACATGATAACATAGCGACCACCAGATCTCTCAGTGCCCCTCCTTCCCCCCTTATTATCTATTCTTGGATCTAGCTTGACCGTGATTTCTCGTCATGCATCAAGCAACTCTAATTATATAAGCGGTGTTTTCACACTAACATACCACAAGAATTCAACATACATGGATAATTCACTGGAATAATCAAAAAGAAAACCTAGCATTAAAAAGAGGAAATAATCAAAAGCTCGTCGTATAGTTCAAGGACCTTAGGCACCACAAAAGGTTTAGCCTCTCATACTAACAATAACTATCATAGAAACTAAAGAGAGAGACATAATAATAATCATAAACTTCCTTGCCTGATGTCTCATTCGCCGTCAGCCTCTCTTCGAAACCCTAGATGTCAGTAGAACAATCGCCATAAGACCCCTTCCAAAATAGATCTCATGGCTTTTATAGAGCTTGATTTTACGTCACACGGCTGCCACACGCGCGTGTCATCTGGTACACAATCATGTCATCTAACACTTGACCGTATCAATGAAATTTGAGCGTGATCTTTAGTTAATCCTATTTTAAATCTACAAGCTCATGGACACACCTGTGTTGATGACTGTGTCACTCCGAATAGCTCCAGAATTTGCTTCTTTTCTCCTGAGTACCTGTTTATCTGTCTAACCACACAAAACACCCTAATAGAGCACAAAAAATGTGGAAGAAACCATGCAAAAAGATATGCAAAGTGCCTGTAAATGTGATATGAAAATAGGTATATATATGCACTCATCATAATTCCACCACACTTAAACATCTGCTTGTCCTCAAGCAAAGAAAACACGATTCCCCAAAAAGAAGATGTAACACCCATCTCTTTACCGAGACAGATGTCACACCAGCTAGGTCAGGAGGGTATCTTGTACCTAAGGCTGTAAAATTTAAAACCTAATAATAATGAAATATTCAAATCAAATCAATATGACATAAGCATAACCGGTTACACTGGGAGTCATATTTAAACCATGGTTATAATAGAGTACAACATAATAAGTCTTGGGCAACAACGGCCCCAAATACACGTAACCAAATAAAACATAGTGTCAATACAACACAACAAAAATTAAAATAAAGATAAGGTACTCCAAAGCCAACTAAACTTCGATCTTCACTCTCGTCACAAGCGACTACCCAGATCCCTAGGTCCTACAATATATAAAACAATAACTGAAGGCACTAAGCTATACAAGCTCAGTGAGTATAGACAAATCTGCCACGTATTATACATACCAGTCTCTCGACAGAAATCCATAGTAACATAAAAGTACATATACTTATGCAAAGATAAATAATGAGGGTTTGCATATTTATCTTAAATCATGATAAGCATGTCAAGACAATCAGAAATCGGAAGAAAGCATATATGCAATCTCACATCATCACAAGCATATAATAATCATGTATATGCAATGGCCTCGTATCATAAAAGCATGCACCCCTAGTTCGAATGTCTCGGGAAGGACTCCAACTACCATCAAGGAACAGAGGTATATATCTCATGATCCTGATGACCGGGAGCGATATACATCTACATGAGCCCGGTACCTGACGACCAGCAGTATACAACTACATGTGTACGTCAAATATGCATCTCGTATCCAATATGGGCACTCACAAGAGTTAGAAAGGGGTTTTATAAAAAGAAACGACTTTCGCAAACATTTTTGTTTTAAGAAAAGAGATTGAAAACAAAGTCCTTTTCTTAACCCAGTATCATCTACTTAATTTATGGGCTATATCCTTAGCCCCGCTGGATCCCTCATACATATCTAACAAAGGTACGGCCTATGATACATATAATAATCAATTTCTACCAATTATGGTATCACTTTACCATTACTCATTCTCTTTCAACCTTAAACAATTAAGCAAGCATGAGATCACTATACAAAAATAGGGATGAAATCCATCGGCAACCACAAACCGATAAAACTCATTTAAAGTATGAGTAAATCGAGTTACGATAAATACATGCATAAAACAAAATATACAGGGATGTCTACTCACATGAAGTCCTTCCAAAATTCCTAGGTCTGGCTCGGTCCTGCCAATACTCCCGCGGGACCTTTACTCTTACCTAGAATTTACAATAACAACTAGATAAATACGAGGTTCATATTTTCATACTTTACGTTCAATCGTTATAAATTAAGATAAATACTCGATATGCCCATATTTAACTTAGCTCATGCTTATAGTCTCCTAGAATGCCCCTAAGCATGATTAATTAACCAAGTTCAATTAGTCTCAAGCATGAAACAAGTAGGCATGCTAACAAGAACACTAATAGGGCATAACTACTTAGAATTTTCATGAAAAATTTGGCGGCACCTCCCCTATTTATAGGGCCCCGAAAATTAATACAAACATACACACAATTGATCCAATTAATCATAACAACTAACTAAGGCTCTTAACATGAATTGATGCTTCAATCCCCCCTTAATCCCTCTCTAATTCACAGCCCTAATAGTTTATTCAATTCCATGAAATTAATCTAGGGCCTTCCCCCAATTTCATACTTACACTTGCAAGGGACCTCACCGGTGTTTAGTTCCTCGGAAAACAGGGAGAGAAAAAGACCGACGGTGTAAGTAACCGAGCAAATAGGGAGACATGCGGTGGTTGGCCGGGTGGAGGGCGAGCGGCTGAGCAGGGGCGGCGCCGGCGTCGGGCAGCCGGGCAGAGGGTCAGCTGGACAGGGGGGTTACGGTTGCGGCTGGGCAGAGAAGAAGCTGGCCGGGGTGGAGATCGGCTGGAGCACACCTCGGCGGAGGTGGAGCCAACGTGTGGCTCGAGGCGGGGCGGATGGTGCTCGCGGGTCGGAGGAGGGCGGCGAGGCTGGCGGAGCTCACCGGGAGCAATGGCGCGCGACCGAGCAGGCGATGACCGCGGGTCCGTGTAGGCGGCGGCGTGGATAAGGGGAGAACAGGGATCGAGAGAGAGAGAGAGAGGCACGATGAATCTTCAATTGAACTTTGTTTTTTTATTTTTCTCTAACTTAGGTCTGTACACACTAGGGGTGGGCATGGATCGGATTTGACTAAAACTAAGAACCGATCCATAAATATTAATCGGATCGGATCGGATCGGATTTGGAGATAAAAAATTATTCGATCCGATGTCATCCAAATCCAACTATTTCGGTTCGGATTACGGTTCAGATTCGGATTTTTGGATCGTATAATTCGATTTTCGACTTTCATGATTCAAATCAATATACCACATCAAGACATACGAATAAGTGAATAAAATTACATTCTCTAGAATAAAAATAGATACGACTCGTAGTAGTTACAATCAAATTAATGTCTTTTTGAGTAATTAGAAAATCATGCTCTAGAAAAATTCCTCATTCTTAAACTCTACACCAATGACACTATGACATATGTTAATTAATAAAATAAAATATAATTAATATTATTTCGGATCGGTTCGGATCGGATCCGATTTTATGAAGCAAAGTCCGTGAACCGATCCATTAAAATTCGGATCGGTTCAGTTTGGATCTCGGATTTTGACTTTTTTAGTCAACTCGGATTTTTTTCGGATTTTTTCGGTTCGGTTCGGTTCGGATCGGTTTTCGGTTCTCGGTTTAAAACGCCCACCCCTAGTACACACACACACACGCGCGCACACACACACACAGATATATATATATATATATATATATATATATATATATATATATATATATGAGGGATGATACTGTGCGGCCGGCAGTAATACTGTTTATTTCCGATCGGCGCCCCATTTGGCCCCCTGGAGTATTTTTTTTTTAATGGATGGGAAGATCTTCTAAAAATAAGCTACCCTGTCAATTTTCATACAATTTGATAACAGTTTGGTCCTCCCACTTAACGGTTGAAATTCTGGACCGTTCAGATTCCTATAAGTTTTGATCCGTTAAGATGAAGACCCTACAAGTTCCCAAATTGAATGAAAATTGACAAGCTAACTTATTTTTTGATGATCTTTCCATCCATACGGTTGAAAATTGTTCAAACATGCTCCAGGGGCCAGAATCAGCAGGCGGCGGGAAATATACAATTTCCGGCCGGCCTTATGTAATCAAATCCCATATATATATATATATATATATATATATATATATATATCACTTACAACATTATATATTATTATTTAAATCAATTCTTTAACTTATCTATCACTTACAACATTATATATTATTATTTAAATCAATTCTTTAACTTATCTTAACACTTTAAATTATTTTAATTTATCCTCTAAACAACTTTTATTATTTTAATTTATCTTTCCCTTTTACATCACATCGCCCTTTAAATTAGTATTATTTCTTCAATAATTCATCGATCTAGATCCGAAAATTTCTGGTCAATGATTCCAGTGGCACGGGTGTACTATGACATCACGGGGTCTATCCCCGTACCATACTTGATCCAATATTCCCGGCTTTTGACCCGACAGTGCCTACTTTATTGGGACTCTAACATTTGTCTGTTATCTCCCACTTAATTAATTTTGATTAATTAAAACTTAGTAAACTTCTCAATTAATTAACCGAGGTTATCTTAACCATCCACCTCCAACTATTCCAAGTGTAAGTGGTCTAGCCCAATAAGGCCTTCCCTAGGTCCATTAGTTGCGAGGCTGGATTTAAATTCATTAATCCTCGATTTTTCCTTTAATTGAGCTTTAGAAAAATTAATTTATTTTCCATGCTAATTAATCTCATTAATTATCAAAAATTTTCTGATTATTTTTATTTAGAAAATTCCGGGTTTTACAAAAGATGAGTTCATGATCTCTGATATCAAAACAGCTGGGAGTCCCTCTGGTGTCCAAGTAGAACACAATGTTGAGTGCCATAAAGGTTTTTAACGAAAATAGGTCTTATCTGAAGCTTATTCACTAACTGAACCCTTTTGCTTTTCTTTGTTAGGTAGTAGCTGCATACATCCAAGGAAGTAGCCTTTTCCCCTGGTAGGTCATCAGGTAAACATTTGTGATGCCCAAGATCCAACTACTCAAGAGCGGCTTTTACGCTTCAAAGGTGATAGCTCTTTCTACCATCCTTTTACTATTTTCGGTAGGGTATCCTTATTGGATCCGACTTTCCAGACTTTATGTTTTCTTCACTTTTTCGGTGGGGCATCCCTATTGGATCCAACTTTACGGATTCTTTTTCGTTTCTTTGTTTCATAAATAAATATCACCTAAAGGTAACAAAGTAGCTAGAATCCAATCCTAAGCAGACAAGTGACAACATAGTAAGGGTTTTGTGCTCAAAATTTTTGTAAGATACCTTGTAAAAGCAAAACTAAATATATATATTTTTGAAAAAATTTGGCACCCAACACTAATGTTTACTTAGACTCAAAGAGGACTCTGAATCATTAACTATAATAGATCATCTTAAATCAACATTCATAAGTACTGTAAATATGGCTAATCCCTCCCTCACACTTAAACTGTACATTGCCCCCAATGTACTCAATCTATGCATTAAAAAAAAGAGTATGACATGAAAAAACAAAAAAGGGAAGGGGATTACTCAATATAATTGCGTGGTGTAGTTCCCTGTGTGAAGTTTTCCTGACTAGTTCTGAAGTCATATATTTCTAAAATATCTTGTAACATGGGTGGCACATAAGTGAGGCTTAAAACTAGATATAAACATAAAGGACTAAGCCATGAGTCCCTCTGCCTTTGAAACTAAATGAAAAATACATAAGTGGTGAAAAAAAGAAAAAGAAAACTGATAATTATCAATTGCCGTGCTTTTCCTCGTCACTAGCAACCTTGAAGTCATTACTTGCATCCACACCCACATTTCTTATGGTGTGTATAGGAACTAGTGGTGGGGGTGAGTACTCGATCTCGTCGCATTGGAGGAGTAGATGAACTGCCCCTACCAGCCAGTCTAATATTGTCTCCCACTTAACTAAAGTCTGGCCTGAAGCTGGTGCAGAAACTGTTAGTGGTAGTTATGATGGAGGTAATGGTGCAATGCTCAGCCTCGCTATTGTTGTTGCGTCCTTTGGTTCCTAGTGCTCCTACAGCCCATCGGGGACTGCGGCTAGATATATGGTACCACGTGTAGAGGGGGGCACGGGCCGGTTTTGGCCCGGAACCGGCCCGGAACCGGCCCGGGAAAACCCGCCGGGTCAACTGACCCGGCGGGCCGGGCCAGGAACCCGTAACCGGCCCGCTACAGTAGCGGGCCGGTTACGGGTCCATTTATTTGGACCCGCGGCCCGGCGGGTCAACCCGCCGGGCCGTACGGTGTGGACCCGCCGGGTCAGCCGGGTTGAACCGGCGGGTTATTGTTTTTTAATTAAAAAAATAAAAAATAAAACAATTGTAGCCGTTGGCCGCCAGGCCAACGGGTTATATGGAGACGTAGACAGATCTCTGTCTCTCTGTCTCACACACCAACGGCTACACAGCCGTTGGTGTGTTTTTTTTATTTTTTTTTAATTTTTTTTTTCTTTTAATTATTTTAAACTCTATATATACTCCTCTCCTTCAATATCACTCCTCACTCTCACATCAAACTCTATTCTCTCATAATTTCTATATTTCTCTCAAGTCTCAAGACTCTCAACAAGGCTCTCAACAATTCCCTTCATTGGATCGGGGTTCGGCACTTAGGCTTACTCAAGAGAAATGGCATCACGTGGTGGTGGAAGCTCGAGGGGAAAAGGCATTGTCGGTTCGGCCTCCTTGCCTACTCAAGAGAGCAATGAATGGCAAGAAGAGTACGAAGGTGTAGCCGATGCACCGACACCGTCCACTGCGCCCTCAGAAGCTGGAGGAGGAACAAATCCCATTTCGGAAACAACTTCAAAATCCGATATTTTTAAAGTCCATTTTATAAAAGTGTATGACAATGATGGCAACGTAACTCATGCTAAATGTAAGTATTGTACTTCCGAATTTAAGCATAGCAAGGGAGGAGGGTATGGCACATTTGCTAGACATATGGAGAAGAAGCATCCAGACAAAGTAGGAAATCCTCGAAATCAATCTCAAATTCGATTCACAGAGAAGCGAAGATGCGGGTTCCCACTCTTCTTTATTTACATTTTCTCAACCGAGATATAGGGATAAAATCGAGGAGACGATTTACGTGGAGCACTTGCCATTCAACTCTGCGGGCGTTGCCAAGTGCAAGAGTGCATCAATGAGACGTTGCAACCGCATGCAAAAGGTATCAAGGAGGACGATTCAAAGAACGATCTTCAAACAATACAAACATGGAAAAGAAAATCTTTGTGAGTATTTTTCGCTCTTGTACCTCCTCTGTTTCTTTATGTTACGATATATGGACCGATGTATTCCATGAAAATTCTTTTTATGGGTATTACGGCACATTGGATTGATGACTCGTGGAATATCCAAAAGCGAGTCATTGCTTTTAGGGTATTCAACGAGTCTCATACCGCCGATAATATTTATAGGATGATTCGTGGGATCATCGAAGAATATGGTTTGAGTTTTAGGATTTCTTCAATTTCATTTGATAATGCCTCTGCTAATACGGCCTCGATTAGACCTTTGGAAGAATATTTGAGGCCTTCATGCGGGGGCAAATATTTCCATATTAGATGTGCTTGTCATGTATTGAACTTATGTGTACAAACCGGATTAGAGTCACTAAAACAATTTGTAGGACCCGATTAGGGATATAGTATCATATATAGGAAGGAACATGACATTGATGAAACAATGGGGTCGTTATTGTAAAGCAAATAACATGAGGCCTAAAAAATTCCCAAAAGACGTTAAAACTAGATGGAACTCTACCTATAGGCTTCTTAATGCGACATTTCCTTATAAAACATTGTTGACTGCTTTTGTTAATGAAGCTTTGCCTAATTTTAGTTTATTTGAATACCAATGGAATATTGCTACTAGAGTTATGGAATTGCTTTCTGTGTTTAATACATGTACAAATTTATTTTCGCAAGTTTATTTTCCCACCCCACATTTATTCTTGTATGGTGCTGTTGATATTGCTGAACAAATGTGGAACTTTAGATTAGATGCTCAATTAGTTACGGGCCTTCTAGAGATGAAGGCAAAGTGGTTGAGCTATTATAGAAATATACCTCCTATTGCTTTAGTTGCATTTGCTTTAGATCCTAGGCAAAAATTAGAAGGTTTAAATGCATATTTAGAAGCTTATTACAAGTTCTTAGGGTTTAATGGAGGTCAAGATAGTCAACAATGGGTCATGAGTGAGTTAGACTCTCAATGGTATGGACCGGATTCTGACAGTTTTACGGATATTAGTGTAATTGTTAGTGAAGTTAAGTTACAACTCGTTGAACTGTATGAGAGCTACTGCTCTCGTTATAGTCATATAGTTCCACAGGTTGTAACTGAGGCGGTAGGACAGTCTAGCAGTAGTGGGGGAGATTCATTTCGACAAAGGCAAGCGAAGAAGAAGCCTAGGGGTTCTCAATACACAGAGGTCGACCTGTATTTGAATACCACCTTCCGGTTCTCTGAGGACGTGAATGTAGATATGACTTTTGATATTCTTCATTGGTGGCAAGGTAATGGAAATCCGTATCCTATTCTTTCATTACTTGTAAAGGATATTTTTGCGTGTCCTATGTCTACAGTAGCGTGCGAGCAGACTTTCAGTGCAAGTGGAAACATGCTGGATTCAACACGTTCACAGTTGTCACCACCAAACATTGAAATTCAAGTTTGCACAGATGATTGGAAGCGTGCACAACGACGACAACAAGAAGCAGAGCTGGGAAGTCCAGAAGCGAGTGACTTCTTCTTCACCGATAACATGATGAGCACAACAACGGCCCCCGATACCGAGCAAGAGCCAGAACCTGACGCCGATGAATAGGTAAGTGGGTGACAACTCCAGTCCAGTTTAAGGTAAGAGAACTACGTCGGCTTTGATTCCTCTTACACCCAAGAGGATACGTAGGCAACTTAATTCGATAGGTAAACGAATTAAGTGCAAGCCGTAATTATAATGTCATAGTTTTTTTTTTTTTACATTTTTTTTCCATTTTTGCATTCTATTTCTATATATCATAATATCATTAAATTACATTTTTTTTGATAATTTTCAAATTACATTTTATTTTTTTTAAAAAAAAATGAAAACCATAATATTATGAACAACTATGAATCTATGATATCATGAGTCTCTGATATATAGTATGAAATATGAATCTATGATTATCATATATCATAGTTTTCAAATTTTTTTTACATTTTCTTATTCTATTTCTAATTTCTATACATAAAAGCATAGGTTTGTTTTTTCTTTCATTTTTTCATATTTTTAAATATATATTATACAATATACAATTTAGATTTTATTATGAATTTTATAGTTTTCAAATTTCTATACATAAAAGCATAGGTTTGTTTTTTTTTTCATTTTTTCATATTTTTAAATATATATTTAATTATACAATTTAGATTTTATTATGAATTTTATAGTTTTCAATGTTTTACATTTTTTTCTCATTATATTTTTATATCAAAATATCATAGTTTTTCTTAAACATTTTTTTCACATTTTTTGCTTTTTTTTCAATTTTTAATGTATATATTTTGTATATTTTAAATAATTTTAAAAATTATAAAAATAAAAGCTGGCCGGGTAGGTTAACCGGCTGGTTGGGCCCGGTTCTCTCATCGCGGGCTGATTCTGGTCACCCGAAGGTGACCCGTAACCCACCGTGTCTGAAGGGTCAACCCGGCCCGGCGGGTTGCCCCTGTGGCCCGGGCCGGTTCCGGGTCCGGATTTGGCCGGCCCGGAACCGCCGGGTTGGGCCCGCCGGGCCCGGTTAACCGGCCCGTGCCCATGTCTAACCACGTGCTGTTCAAATCGATCGTACAAAACCCATCGCTCGAAGTGTCTCTATTGTGATATCCAGTGATCCTTCTATCATCCTCATCCTCACCGTAATGCCTCCTCCTAATAGACCGATCCCTCTGGAGAGTCTCGTGATGTACGAGCCGGTGAAGATGAATTACATCCGAGCGTAGGTGGCCTGGTAGAGTAGAAACTGTGCAGCAACCAACCCTAGGTAGATTGGAAATCCTTCAGCTATGTTGGATAGAAATAAAAAGTCTATGGTGTTGACCACTCCTGTGATGTTTCCCCACCCTGTGATGGAGTGGCTAAGGACACATATACTAGAGGGCGGGGGATTTGAGTGTGGTGGCATTCGACCTCGTCAGGTCGTAAATCGGCTCGTTGTTGAGGCGGCTTCAGTACACTCTATATGTCATCTAGAGCTGCCAGTGAATACTGATGGCATCGTACTTAGGTATCCAAGTGAACCCCTCGTCATATTGTCCCAGTTGAACGGCGAACTGGGTATAACTTGTCTGGTGCATCACACCTCCCAACTGGAACTGAATCTGGTCGGCCCTGTGCTAGGAGACTACTCCTCTAATGATCGTAATGGTGGCGAGGACCTCTTATGTTAGCTTATGGTACGCCATCTCATCGATGGTCAGTAATCGTTCCCATCCTCCCACTGATAGTAACTGTCGGGCCTCCTCGACGAGGCCTACGTCCTCCAAAACGTCAAAGTCAATGGTCCGAGCATCTCTGAATCTCTTCTGCCTCAAGAGTGAGTACCTTTCGCTCTAAATCGGCATCCCAAAGACTGGTGCCGGTGGTTCTTATGAGCTCCCATTTCCACTCTTTCTCTTTGGTGACCCCACAATACATTGCTTCTTCAAACCCATAATTTTGCCGGAGAAGACGTTAGACATGGCTGTGTGAACTGTGGACATGAGCGTGTGAGGAAGAGAGGTTATAAATGGAGGTGTCATTGGCGTGTGGTGGAGGTGCGCTGTAGATTTGGGTCAGAAATCGTGTGGATTGGGTCGCCGAAGTGTGGATTGAGAGAGAAGGGTCAAAGGGATAGAAGACGGCGGCCCCAAACTCGTCTGGTCGCACACGGGCTATACACCATTATGTGTGCAGCTGTGTATGTCTCACATAGCCGTGTAAAGAGCAATTAAACCATGTGAATCGCGATATGCCTTCCACACGCCCATGTCTGCGGGCGTGTATAATGAGTGTATAATTATACATATTTTCATTCTATATTTGCATGCACTTTGAATTGCCTTTTTGCATGGATTCCTTTTTTTTTTCTCAGTTGGGTATTTTGTTGTCAACGAACAAGTAAAAAGGGTCTCGAAACAACAGAAGTGAAAAATTAATCAATTCTGAACGAAATGAGCTGCAGAAATCAAGAATTTATTATAAAATCTACAAGGCTTTAAAATAGATCTAGACTATTCAAATTGAAGAAAAATAAGTCAGGAACACCTAGTTAAAATTTTATGTCAATCTGAGGTCAATTGGTAATCCTATCAAGGGTTTGATGAAGACAGCGTAGAGCTGGAGAAGCCACACCACCATAGAGCTCCTAACACTGTGATGGACACAAAATTATACGTGACACTTCTCTAGCAATTATACGGGGTCGATCAAGTAATAATGTACCCAAAGGTAGGGTAGTCTAATCCACATTGATTGCCCACTAGTAGTAGTTGTCCTCTATTACCTAGCTTAACTAAAAGCAGAGTTTGTGTAATAAGACTAGTTGATTATACTAACTAAAAACTAATGTGAACAATTGGTAGATTAGGGTAATCAGAGATGAAAAGATGGCACCTCGGATCACACTCCCCTAGGATTCCCTTATTAATGATCTATTACTTATTACCGGCTAATTACTAATAATTCCTGAAGAATGTAACAATACATGTCTCAGCAAAGAACCCAATCTCTCATGATGCTCATGCACACCCTAGCATCCTTTTTTGAATAAAAACCTATCTAGATGAATCCCAGAGCCAATGCAGTACTCTAGCCATTTCGAGTCACCGCAAAAGCAATCTTGGTGCTAGGTGCCTCTAACATACTGAGGTGATGACTCGAGGCCCATGTAAATGAAAGCCACATAGAGATATCTAAATAGATAATAATTCTAGGCTTTGTAATACGAACTCCACCATCCAGCAATAACATTACAATGCTAATGCTATTAGACGATTGGGTTTATGATGCAAACTCTACAACCATCCAGTAGGTTACCATGTCAATATTATCGGATGATTGGGCTCATGCACAAAATAACCAATAAACAGAATTTCAAGCACAAACAATCAACATGTGACAAAGGGATTATTGAATAAGCAAAAATCCAATAAAAATAAGAAATAGGTAACAAGTTCATCCTAGGGTTTAGGTGTCAGAGGCACCATAAAAGGTTTAGCTTCTAATTCTATGACCTATCATAACTAAGACATAAGAGGAGGGTATACAATCAGACATAGAAATCTTCCTTGGATAACGCCTCCTCTACCTTCAATTCTTCGAGTAAAACCCCAACTGTCGGTATGGAAATCGCCCCGAGACTGCTCCGCCAAAAGTCTCCCTCAAGGGTTATAGATTTTCAAATTAACGAAGCATGACTGTGTTGATTTGAGCATGCCCGTGTTGATCTAAGCACGCCTGTGTTGATCTGAAGAACGGTCGTGTTTTTGGTCTGACGACGCGGTAAACGCATTTTATAAAAAATAGAGAGTTGCACGAGGTTGAACACGTCAGTGCTTCTTCAGTATGCACGTGTCAAGTGAGAGCACGATCGTGCTCTGTTCTACATTTGTACTCTTTTGGCCTTTTTGTCCGAAATGCAGGATTCATGTTCCTTTTGCTCCCGGGTGCTTATTTACCTGTCCAATCACACAGAAATACCCAAAGTAACACAAAAATAGAGAATTGATGCTAGGAAATGGTACAAGTATATACGAATATAAGGGAATTTTATGTATAATCATGCACTTATTAATAGCCAGCCAGCCAGTTAGTTGAACTGATGTATAACATAAGACACAACATGCGAAATAGAATTAGATTCAAATGAAGAAGAAAGCCAAGATGAAGACAATTAAGAAGAAGACACTAGTGAGCCACCCTAAAGAATTTGAAAGAACCATCCTATATAAAATGTGATCGGTAATGTCTACATGTGTTACAACTCTCTCATTGAGTTGCAGAATGAAGAGGAAGCTTGAAGGGAAATAATGAGTTCATATATGTCTACTATAGACATGCGCAGCGGATATTCAAAACAAAACTCGATAAAACCCATCCAAGATCTAACCGAGAAAAACACAACGATCAGGTTAGGTAAAGAAAAACATACCGTAGCCAAAGCTCGTATATCGACATCCTTGATTATTTGACGATGCTCCAACGAACCTTGTCACGATTTCAGCGATGATCAACGGATCCTCACCTCTATCAGTATCCACTCGGAAGAACTGAATCGCCTTGATCATCTCACAAACAAAACTGGAACTTTTGATTATTCGACTTTTGGTGCTAACTCATAATCGAAGAACTGATTTTGATGGCCTTGTATTAGAACCCAACATCAAATCTCCTAAATGGTTATCCAACTATCGGAAAACCATGCATCTCAAATTGTCCTTTATCTCTCTCTCTTTTTAAAAACATAATATCACATAACAATATCTCAAATTTATAGAAGAGGAAGAGAAATGGTCCTCTCTCTTTCTCTTGAAGAAGAGAAGAGAAATGGTCTTTTATGTTGAGGTTTAGAAGTAGTTACTTTAATAACTCATCATAAACACTCCTTCAATGGTTGTACAACTATTGGAAACCACCCTCTTAAATAAAAGAAACCGTCCTCTCTCTCTCTAGAAGAAGAAGAAGAAGAGCCAGTCCCTTATGTTGAGGTTTAGAAGTAATTACATAAACCTACTTAATTGCTTCACTATATATCTTTATATATAGCATATCTATATGTGGTTGGGCCAAACTTCTTTTATTCTTTGTGTCCAACACAATTAGAACATAGAATTAATTAGGATTCCATCAAATGGAGGCCCAGCCCATATATTAACATACATATATGTGTTCTTATTTTTGTGAACCATTTTCAAAGTAGGATTAGTGTTTAGACAATGTACAGGACCCTCTTGTATACTTGTCCTATTCTGACTTTCAAAACATGACTCAGTCAATGAAGTTCCAAATCCAAATCAACCTTTGAGTGTGACCCAATAGGTTCTTGCAATGTTGGCAATGGCATAAAACTCCTTTTTAATGTCATAAGCAATGAGCTAGCAACACATCATTGCTACCCAAACCACAAGAATGTCGTGATAGACACATAACCTGTTCCTGTGATTAATACCAAGTATCCAGCATCCCTTTGTCCTTGATATCTTTGATTGAATACAAGTCATGGATTAGTCATACTTGTATAATTCAATCAATATGTTTCTTGATCCCAAGTAGACTAATGAAAACAAATGACATCAATATCCCATACTGATTCACCTGGGTGTGGCCACACACTTCTTAGTCTCACTCATCAAGAGGCCCTGATATCACTCCTGTTATATAGGAGGGACAAATCCTATCTTGATCACTCACATTCTACTACATGGTTCATGACATACCCAATGACAACCTCTATAGTTCATCATGTTACGGGTGACGTTTGGTTATATCAAAGTATCATACTTGCCATGTAAGAATCCATAGTGACCTCAAGTCTAAGGATCATATACTTCTTTAACCACTTATGAGAATCGCTTATGACATTCATATAACGATCCATGTAACAATTCTCATGACGGGTCTATCCAACATAAGTTCTCCAACTTATACGTACGTGTTGACTTGACATCTCATGTCCATGACAACTCTTGTCATCAGTCACTACACATACTAGTCTCATGTGCATCATTGTTGTCCTAGATTCCATAATAATACTTGACTAGGGACAATTTAAGAATAGAAAACTATTCTAGGGACATTATTATCAATACTTATACTACGAAGATATCAAGTAAAGTATAATAGTGGAAAAAGCCTTTATAAATAAACATGAAAATGCACAAAAAAAAATCATATCATGATTGGTCTCTAGGGCATACACTAACAAAGCCTTGGTTGATGAATACTAGATTACTGCCATACAAGAAGAACTTAATCAGTTTGCATAGAATGATGTTTGGACCTTGGTTCCAAGACCCAAGGATGTGAATGTTATTGGTACCAAGTGGATCTTCAATAACAAAATAAAATGACAAGGGAAACTGATGGGATGATTCCGCAAGTGCACGGGTCGTGATCAAGTAGTAGAGTGAACTATGAGAGTCGAGTGTCAAACCCACAGGGAATAGATTACTAGTACGAACTAAGCTTCTATTATCTAGTCTTGTCAAATATTTGGTAGTTTTTGAGTCTAAATCTAAGGAATTAAAAGATTGGGGACAAACTTTGGAAATCAAGAATTAATTGAGATAGAACTATAGCATGAGAAGGAGATACTTGGGCATGAGTCACCTTTGGATTTAAATCTAGAGATACATAAAGAAATCTATGAAGATGATTGGAGATGCTTGTGCCAAGGGTTCCTAAATTATATCTAATCCCTCTCCCGAGGCGATTGGATAACTAATCTCCTAGGATTGTCTTAAGCTTAAGGGAACCTATGTTTTGGAAGAGTTGTGGGATTGAATTGTATTAAAGAGTCGCTCCCCTTCTAGTACCTGAATCCCTCAGCGTACTCACAACCCTCTCTAATGGAGTATGTTCCTAATACAAAGAGGCGCTAGCTCTAGCCCTCGTATCGGACCCAAGTAGTCTCTCCGGGCATCCCGCAACATAGAGAGATTACAATCAAACAAAACATCCAATAGACATTCAAGCATACATCCAATCAATTAAAACATAGAAATCAATATGACAATAATGCAATATCCAAAGGTTTTTCATACCCAAGTATCTATAGGATTAGTTCCCCATAAATGGAGAACTCCAATCCAAAACAACAAGAATACAATCAAAACTTGACATAATAGATGATACCGTTGACAACTTTGCAAGTTTGATCTCCTTCTCTATCTCCTTCCTTCTCTCACTCTCCAAGATTGGGGGAGAAGACCCCCAATCCCTAATCTCCAAGATAATCTCCTCCAAAGCCAATCTCTCCTCCTAAATCCTAAAGCCTCCTATTTATACCTCAGCTAAGGGTTTTAGGAGTAAAAATTACGCTCATACTCCTGTGTGGGTCCGCAATAAAAATGGAGGGTTATGACATACGGGCCCGTATACGGTTGTATACTAGCCCGTATGAAGCTCAGTGCCCAGTATATGGCCATATGACAGCCAGTATACAGCGTAGGTGTGAGTATACAGACTAGTATATGACCGTATAACATCCAGTATGAATTCATATGGGGTGTATGCCATCCAGGAGGATTGATGTGTAGGCCGTTTACTCTCGCCAATAGCATATGGCCGTATGCCTTCCCGTTTACTCCAAAATAGCGTTGGATCGGCTTCTTTTTTACCTCGAAATGCTTCCTTTCTCCCGGAGTGGCTTCTATATGCCCTGTTTAACAAATATGAAGCTTTTTAAGTATCAGAGGTCTATAATTCATCAAAATGACATACAAGATATATAGGAAAATGATATGAAAATATGCTCATTTGAACGCTCATCAGAAACATTATCAGAAATAAAGCTAGATTGGTTCCATAAGGGTACACCACGATTTTGATGAGATATTCGCACTAGTTGCTCGCCTGGAGTCCATCAGATTGTTATTAGCCATTGCATGTTGCGTGGGCTTCAAGTTGAATCAAATGGATGTTAAGAGTGCATTTCTAAATGGAATTCTAAATGAAGAAGTATAATTGGAACAACCAAAAGGCTTTGAAGATCCTCCACTATCAGATCATGTATTCAAGTTAAAAAAAAAAGGCTCTTTATGGTTTGAAGCAAGCTCCCCGAGCATGGTATGAAAGACTTACAAAATTGTCACTCGAAAAGGACTGGTCTCATAGTTGCGTAGATATATGTTGATGATATAGTATTTAGCTCAATATCACAAAAGTAAGTTGATGAGTTTGTGTTTCTAATGCAACAAGGGTTTGAGATGAGTATGGTAGGAGAATTAAGCTACTTCTTGGGCTTTCAAGTTAAGCAATGCACCGATGGGATCTTCATTTCACAATGCAAGTATGCAAGAAATTTAGTAAAAAGGTTTTGGTTTAGCGAATGCAAGACATGTCAGGACACCCATCATTGTTAGTGAGAAGCTGACGAAAGATGAACAAGGGAAGGATGTGGACTCGAGCCTCTACAGAAGCATGATTGGAAGCTTACTTTATCTCATAGGAAGTAGGTTAGACATCAGTTTTAGTGTTGGAGTTTGTGCCAGGTGTCAAGCAACACCAAAACATCACACTTGACTGCAGTCAAATGCATCATCCGTTATATTGGTGGCACTGCTGAATATGGAAGTTGGTACTGTAGAGACTCAAACATACATCTGGTAGGCTATCGTGATGCAGACTGGGGAGGCAATATTGATGACCGAAAAAGTACTTCAGGTAGATGTTTTTACCTAGTCAACAACCTAGTTACATGGTACAGTAAGAAGCAAAGCTCTATTTCACTCTCTACTGTGGAAGCTGAGTATATAGCTGCAGGATGTTGCTATACATAAATGTTGTGGATCAAGCAAATACTTGAGGACTATCGTGTCCAACAAGGATAGTTAACTATTTTTTGCGACAACAAAAGTGCAATTGACATCTCTAAGAATCCAGTTCAACACTCTCGTACGTAACACATTGATCTTCGCCATCACTTTATCTGCAATTTGGTTGAGCGCAAGACCATCGTCATTGATCATGTTGCAACATAAAAGCAATTGGCTGACATCTTCACCAAACTCCTTGACTCTACACAATATGAATATTTACGGTGTGCATTAGGCCTTTGCCAAGTTTAATCCCTACGGGAAAAGACATGCAAACAACCTTTTCTCTATTTTACGCTTAATGTTGTTTGTAAAAGTATAAAGGTGGGCTATCAGCAAGGGGGAGTTGCAACATAAGCAACAACAGCGGCATCAATTCAGGGGAGTTACAACATGCGGTGCATCAGCAAACAGTCTCACTTTGACATCATCAGACACAAAGGGAGAGTAGTTCCAGACCGAGTCCACATTGGTTGTGTCAAATAATGCAAAAGAGGGAGATTATTAGTGCAAAAGAATATAGGATTGGTATTTTTTTATTACAATAGGTTGATGCAACTAATGTTGAAACATTGATGAAGCTCTCATGGTCCAAGTAATGATGTGGCAACAGATGACGTGGCAAGGTTAACAAAGGCACGTGATAAGATGGTAGTGAGGACTTGGCACAAGATGGCGTGGCACATGGCATGTGACAAAGCATTTAGGAGATATTTCCATAGAGCCATCATAGAAGATCTTACACAAATCAAGGAGATATTTTTTGGAGCAGTGCTATGTTTGGAAAGGGTCATATTCACTTAGAGGGGTCTATAAATTATGAAGATATTTTGGAAGCAGCTGAAGATATATTTGGAAAGCCATTACAAGCTGGGTGCAGTCTATATTTGGAAAGCCTTTACAACTTGGAGGGAAACTTGGCCCAACACATGTTTGGAAACGTGATCCAACCTGGAAGGAAGAGATCAAGGATTGAAAACTATATTTAGACTTATCACACGCTGAATTATGAAGACTAATTAAGGCAACGGTCGAAGATTTGATTGAGTGAATGGAGACCAAGTTTGGAAGGAAATCATTAAAAATAATTTGGGAAGATTATGCAGCCCAAACTTAGATGAATGGAGATCAAGTTAGGAAAGTGGTCAGGTGTGCCTAGGTGAGGTGCGACCTATGAAGTGGGGACTACGAACTTGACGTAGAGAGGTTCGACCAGATGCATGGTCAAGATCGGGAGAATCTGACAGTGTTCAACTTGGACTCAACTCGAAGGGTTGAAGGCGTCATGAAGTCATGTTACAACATAAGCTGCAGTCTCAGTCAGTTCAGCAGTCTCCATATTGCAAGTTCGGTCGCAACATGAACTCCAACGGCTATTTTTGGAATGTTTCCAAAAATAGATCCTACGGAGATTTCGGAGATCATAAAAGAGGCAAGTGATATTTTAGACTCGTTGAGGGTCTATATAAGGCCAGGCTTTGAGGATTTAGGATGAGCCACCAGAGTGAGACCTAAGTGAGTAGGTTGAGTGGTCATCGATCAATCTTGAGTGAGGGTGCTTATATATGTTGTGGGATGAGTGACAAGGGCTTTGTACTCATGTTTCTTCCTTTCTTTTAGTGGATCATTTTCTCTGGGCTTGGTCTACCCATACGTAGACTTGGAGCAAGCCGAACTGGGTTGCCAAACTCTTGTATCTCCTTCCTTTATTTTGCATTGTCTTGATTGTGTGTGTGTGTAAGCTTGAGAGTTTGTTTAAAAGAAAAAGTTGCAACTAGAGATACAACTAAATCACACAACACCCCTGCAAAACTATAAAGCAAAGATATTAGGCAAGGAGTTTCCAAAAAACTTTCTTTAGGATAGTTATTTCACCCACAATATTGTAGATGGTTTCTAGGAAATAGAACCCAAGGATACAATGCATAATCAAAAACAAGACTGCTACAATTCAATTATGTTCCTCAATCAAAATAAACCAATAGAAAAACTGAAAACAATAAGGAGATTATTAAAGGTCAGATAAGAGACTACTTTTTTTGTACATCCTTTCATTTTCTTACTCATCTATTTAATAGATTTCAAACGACATCTTATCCGCCCGATGAAGATGTCATAAGACACATCTTCCCATTTCTCGGTATGTGTCAAAACAGTGGCTACAAACACATCTTTCTTTTGAAAAATTTATTTTATCTCCTTATCTATTTATAGATATAAACTTAACAAGAAAATATATTTTATAAAAATCACCAAACAAAAACGTTTAACTATTATTGGTCAGATACCCAAATTAATCCCTCTATTATACCCAATCAAACCATTTGATTCCTCTATTATAATTTGAGCCCTTGGGTCCCTCTATTTTCACAATTGAGAAATATCAGTCCCTTCCTCAAACGGATGTATGTTTTTTCGGTCCAAAACACTGACGTGACATTATTACTTATCAAAATATTATTAAAAAAATTCATAAAATGGTTAATTACCCACAAATGAAAATATTATGATTCATCATTTTCAAATTCATCCTTTTCCACTATCACAAAGCTTAGTATTAGACAAGAACTAATTTTACTCCATTAGCAAACCACGTACAATTGGCACTACAATCTTCAATTCTTTAGTTCAAAATTATCATTTCACATAACATCATGCCACTTTAAAACAAAAATAACAGTCTAGTAACAAACCATTGCAATGAAAAAACAAGAATAAAAGGAAAACAGAGATTTAGAAAACCTTAACCAGTGAAGTGCCCGATGACTTTAGTGAACTTGAGCGTGTGTAGAGCAAGATCCCTTGTAGGTGACAAGATAAGCGCCCGTACCCCACCCTGTGACACATGTTTCTTAAGCTTCTGGAGCATAGGGATGAGGAAAGTTGCGGTCTTTCCAGAGCCCGTGGGAGCCACAGCAACAACGTCGGAGCCGAAGAGGATAAGGGGCATGGTCTTGCGCTAGATCGTTGTGGGTACACGGTATCCCTTCCGGTAAACCCCGCGGTAGACCTCTGGCGAGAGCATGAGTGACTCAAGAACCCAAATTTCGCCTTCTTTGCCTACTTACATCTTCGCTTCAACTCCGTTTTCGAGTTCACGCCTAAAGTCCGGTCCCTCTGCCTTATCGACGATCTCATCACCGGCAAACTCCGGTTCTTGAAGCCCCATGGATGATGGAGAGAATTGAAGAGAGACAATAATGCCATGTTAAATTTCTTAATTAACAGTTTTTTGAATTTTTTTGATAATGTTTTAATGAGTAACAATGCCACATCAGCGTTTTGGACAAAAAAACAGATGTCCATCTGAGAAAGGGACCCTACATTTTCAATCGCGGAAAATAGAGGGACCCCAAGACTCAAATTATAATAGAGGGGCCAAATGGGTCAATTGGGTATAATAGAAGGACTAATTTGGGTATTCGACCACTATTATTAGATAATATTAATATATTTACATAATATATAACACTATGAACATATAACACTATGAGAACTTTTTAGATCAAGTTGTATCTTGGAAGTGCTACGCCATTGAGATCCTTATAGCAACAAGTAACTTACTCTGAGGAGATGAAATTGTGCTTAAGGACTGTACATTCATACGTCTCAGTCAATCTTCTATCTCATAACACATCCTTATCTCCAACAATATGCAATTAGAAATAAAGGAAGCTAGCTATATTTAGGTAGCTTGAAATTACAATAGATTGTTGAAGTGCATTTGCACATTGATTCTCCAACTGATCATGTATATTAATGATCTTGAAAGTTAGCTGACCAAGATTACCATATTTCAACAATTCAAGTATTCTCCAGTAATGATCATACAATCTTGAAAGTTACTTTGAATTGTAATTAGCTTTATGTTTATCCATTTAGATAACAATAAAACAAAATATATTTAAAAAAATGTTGTTTGTTTGTTTGTTTGGAGAAGGTTATTATAAGTTCTCAAATAGTGAATTACTTGGGAGGGCATACCACTTGAAAAATATATGAAGTCAACTCAGGAAAAAACAAATCAGTGCAGAGTTCCTCCAATGAGTCAGTGTGGGTTGAAAAGAAACAAATGAAATTTTATAAATACAAATTCCCAATGAAAGCATATATATATATATATATATATATATATATATATATATATATATATATATATATATATATATATAAGAAGTTATTACAGTGATGGAGAATACATAGAAACAAAGATGGAAACTAATGAGTGTCATGGCATGTAGGTCTTCAAATGAATAAGGTTGTGATGTACCTACCTGGTATTGTGATTGAGAGTCTAAAAGCTTTGGCCCTCAAGGGAATAGCCAATAATAGATGATATTGGCCCCAACATCTTGTTGTCGCCCTCTGCAATGTGCTCGAGCACGTCATTAATGGTGACGATGCCAATGTAATGCTTATGCACGGCCCTAGTGGCATGGTCAGACTCAAGAATCATAGAGCCAACCACATGCACCGATCCAGTGCCCGGGTGGTGAGGCACGGGCGGGGCCACCACGTTGTTTGTAACCATGGTGTTAACGGTGTGAGCCATGGTGGCTGTATAAGGGACCTGCACGAGCCACCAGTGGTTGCAGAAGCCAAAGGCAAGACGTGTGTCGTGCTCTCTTCATCATCCGTTGCTCTTTGGTTTCCAAGTATTCTTCTTTTTGCTCTTTCTTGTCTTATAATTTTTTAGGTATACTTTCTTACTTGGTGAGTTTGTTTTGTTTTCCACTACAGGGAGTCGATGAAAGAAACGTAACCTACCCTTCACTAGTACATGTTAGGATCTCTTGACTCTTGGTGTTGGCAATACGAGTAAGTATGCACGTGTCAAGAGATGAATTTGCATGATGGACTATGGGTGAAATCGGTTCAGTTTTGGTCGGTTTGGACGAATATCCAAATCAAACGGGTATTTTTTAGGTTTGGAAAAAATAAAACCAAACCCGACCGAACAATTTGAAAAATGAAACCTAGCCAAACTGGTTCTCTTTGAACCATGGTTTTAAAGATTTTCGGTTTGGATCGGTTTGAACTATTTTAATGATTTTTGGTTGGAGTCGGTTTGGGTTGGTTTGCACCCAAAAATCAACATTTTTGAGTTTTTTTTTTAAATGGGTCATTTTTGAGATCCTGTAAATCAAATAAAGTGTGTACCTGTGTATAAATCCACTACAATTTATATCAAAGTTATACTAGCAAATGTATTAAAATAAATAACATAGTTCACAAACATAACACATTTTTTCTCTCATAACAAACCAACCTTAATAAATATCATCCAAAACATAAACGAAAGTAAGAATGGCAGCCTTCTTCAATCCTAGTATAGTTGATACATCTTCAGTCAAGCATGTTTCATCATCTATATAAGAGAATAAAACTAATTAATAGGGTAAAAGAGAATAACATACAACCTTTAAAACATGAATCATAAAATGTGTATTACTAATACCTATGGCATTCTCAGTCCTGGTCTGCATCCTCAATCACAAATCAATGGTTATACATGATTCATCATCTACATAAGAGGATAAAAACAATTAATAAGAAAAAAAAGAGAATAATACAAACTTTAAAACATGGATAATATATTGTATATTACCTTTTGTGGCATTCTCTAAATCCTCAAGTGCTTCCACGTCATCTATGTATTGGCTAAGAGCAATCGGATCTTTCTTAGAACTTAACCAATTCTTTGCACATATCAAAGCTTGAAACATCTTTGGACTTAATGAACTTCTAACAGGATCAAGTATTCTACTTCCTATAGAGAATGCGAACTCTGAAGCAATATTAGAAACTTGAATAGCCAAAACATCTTTCGCAATGCGGGAGACAATTTTGTACCTCGTACCATTCATCTTCCACCAAACTAATATGTCAAAAGACTTTTCTAAAAAAATTTCACGAAGATCATTTGAGTAATCATCCAAGTAATTGCTATCGATAACATCATCTTCATTGAGTCTCTATGTAAAGAATGAATGAAAAAATCTTCTGAATCATCCAAGGAACATGAAGGTTGTGAACTCACACAACTCACACCACTTTTTTGTAGTTGATCAAAACTAGGAAGACTAATCATTTCCTTCTAGAAGTTATATAGGGTGTAAAGCACATCCTCAACATACTTTAACATATTTGCTGAAGTTTCATCATTATAGAGAAAACTAAACCCATGCTTAATCTCTTCCATCTTGCACCTAGGATTAAGAATAGTTGCAATGTACAATAACACATTCATCTTCTCAAGATTTCCCCAGTACTTATCAAACTTCTATTATATACTGAATGCCATGTAACAAAGTACATGGGTCTTTACACAATTCCTTTAAATTTCCTTGAACCTCACAAATTTCCTTGAAAAGCAAATTGGATGTCACATATAAGGAGCCATTGATTCTCAAAGTCAACTTATAAAATATTCTTAAGAACTTCACAAATATTTGCGCCTTCTTTCAATCATCATGTATTGGTGGACCATCTATTCTTTTCCCATTTGCCCTCTCCTCTTCAAAATACTTGGTATAATTTGCATCCTCATCTACGATTTCAAATGCTTTCTTGAACTTTAATGTAGCTTCTAACATCAAGAAAGTGGAATCCCATCTTGTAGAAACATCCAAACACAATAAAGCCTGAGACTCGATTTTTTCTTCCTTGCAATTCTCTTTGAATCTTTTAAACCGTGATGTAGAAGATCTTGGATATGTAACTGCATTCCGGATGCATGAAATAGCATAATTGATTTCTTTGAGACCATCACAAACCACCAAATTCAGTATGTGAGCACTATATCGCATGTGAAACATTTCCCCATCAAGAACTAAACCATGCTTGAAGATCTAACTTCAACTTCCTTACTGCAACATCATTGGAAGATGCATTGTCGACCATCATACAAAACACTTTATCAATACTCTAATCATGAAGACAAGCAAGGTTGGGCAAAAATACCTTGTATACCATTGAAACCTTCATCATGCACATGCCTAAAAGGTAATTCAACCAAAATAAAGTAGGTAGCAATCTCACCCTTGACATCTTTCGGATCATAGTTTTTGGAATTAGGTATATTCTCCTCGACTGCCTTGGATTTGGTGAATAGAGTTATTGTCTTTTGCTTCTTGTTTTCAGTCCGCAATGGGTAAAACTTACATTTCATCTCAACATGAGTTTGTAAAGTGCTAGTTCCACAAGTCCTCGTGTGATACTTGTAATCTTGGCCATAATAATTACAATCAGTTGCTCTACCATCATCGCATATCTTGAAATGAGGCCATACATTTGATATCTTTTTACTCGGCCTTCCTCTTTTTTTTTCCTTCGTTACCATCTCAAGATTCAACAATAGGTACAACAATTTCTAGAGTAGATTCAATTGTAGGCACACCATCGCCCGTTGACGGATTGGCTTCCATTTCATCTCCTTGTGGCTGTGAAGTCATATCTCCCTAGTCCCTAATATTTTGAAAATGAAGCAAATGTTCAACAGTTTTTTTTTAACCGAATATTAATCGATTTCAAAACAAACCAAACCAAACCAAATTTTTTTTTCAACGGTTTGAAAACTGTTCAACAGTTTCAACAGACTGCTTTCGAGCAGTTTGACGATTTGGAGTTTCAGCCGTATGTGGACAACGCTTCACTTCCACGATTTATGAATTTTCCATTTAAGATTTTTAAATAATTATTGATTTTTTTTAATACTTTGCAAATATCTCTGTTTATTAATTTTTTATCAGGAAAATTATGAAAAAAAAATACCTTGTGGTTTCACGGATTTGCAAACCGGTGACAAAAGTTTTTTTTTTTTTTTTTGAAATTATTACGTGTGGTTTCCCCCGCTAACAGAAAGAGGAAAAACCGTGAACGACGTTAACTTCTGCTGAGTTGGCAAGGGTAATTTCGTCAAATAGCATAAAAACTTGATGTGACATAAATATTTGATTAAATGTTAAAATGAAATGCTGATGTGGCAAAACTTTTAAATAAATAACAACATAATAACATCATTAATTATATTAATTAATAACATAATTATGATTATTACACTAATGACAATATAATTAAAACAAAACAAACGGTAGCCCTAATTCACCAATCTCTTCGCCGCCACCGTCTTCTCATCCTCCTTCTCCGCCTCTGGTGAACTCAAATAACACATCAAAAAGCACAACTTTCTCACTTAATTGACAATCTCCACACCAAATTCAAAGCATAATCGACCAAATCATCTTAAACCAGAAGGTTCAAATCATCTTCAAAGCATAATCCACCAAATTAAGACTTTGAACAAAATCAAACCAAAAGCACAAACAAAATCAACGTAACTCTGCGCTCCTCCCCCTCATGAGTTCCGATCCGACAACTCCTCCGAGTGGCTCTCCTCTGCAAGGCCATCTCACGCTAATTCTTCTTTGTCCTGGCGGCGATGATGCCCAAACCCTAATCATCCAACCCGAAAGAGAAAGCTCCGATAGATTTCCTCTTCAGGTTTTGGCTCCGATCTGCTTCTTGATGAGGATCTCCATCAGTTTGGAGGGGTTCTCGAAGGGAAGAAAAGAGATTTAGGGGTGGATCTGCTATTTGGAATGGTCACCGGAGAGAGGAGTTTGTGTCACCTGAGAGGAGAGACGTGGAGAGAGGATTTGTGGGATTTAAAATTTTTAAATAAAATAATTTATTTTTTTATGCCACGGCAGGTCTTTTAAGTGATTTGATGAAATTACCCCTGCCAACTCAGCAAAAGTTAACGTCGTTCACTGTTTTCCCCTTTTTGTTAGCGGGGGAAACCACATGTAATAATTTCGAAAAAAAAAATACTTTTGTCACCGGTTTGCAAATCCGTGAAACCACAAGGTTTTTTTTCATAATTTTTCCTTTTTTATTTGACTTTCAAATATTATAATGGTGAAAAAATAAAAATATTTTTATATTTAAAAATTTTTGGATTATGTTTAATAATTTTAATATATTTTATTATTTGATCCGAAGTGATGCAAAGGTATATTGTTTTTTTATATAAAAATATATGTATAGATTGTTAGGGGATAATCTAGCACTACATGTGGCGTAAATCGGGGAAGAACCCCGTAACAGGCCGACCTACTCAAAGGAGAGGACGTGAGGATCCCACCACCTCATGCCCCCTAACATGCAGGTACGCTTCTGCCATGAAAGGCAGAAGTGGCGCCTGGTAGGGAAGTGTGCTCCAACAAGGCACTTGATCGGGATATCGTGCTTGACGTGCCGTGGGGACAAGCCCGAGGAACGTGTCTGAGATGACTGGCCACTAGACAACGACAAAAGAGTTATAAGGGGGCTCTCCATCCCTCCATGGGGAGGGAAAGGTTCTTCTTCTTCACATTATCATCACCTCTTTAGCCTCTCTGATTCTCTGGACCAGCTAACTTAAGCGATGGAGGATTTGGGGGAAAAGATCCCTTGGGCTTTTCTATTTTGCAGGAGCAAAGGAGCCTCAGCCAGTAGCATTTTCTAAGTCTCTACAACCACTAGACAACATAAGTCGGCGAGAAACTCACAGTCCGGACTCATACTATCTCAACACACATCTCTCTTAGTTGAACTCTAGACGGAAATCTAGTTGAACTCTAGACGAGAAACAGATCTCAAGGTCTCATCCGGTTTAGATCGTCAACATAGACAATTCTAATATTTAGGAAATCAAACAAACAATGAGAGTGCAGGGGTAGAGGTGTTGATCCAGAAAGGAAGCGGCACCTAAAATCCTACCTTTCTAAAGTTTAAGCTGACTAATGAAGAGGGACCAATTGTTTCTAATGTACTATGGCAGGTGTGGAAAGCAAGGTGCCAAAGGATATTCAGGGACAAACAAAGCAGCCCACAAATGGTGGCGAGGAGGAGCCTGTATGCTGTAGAGGAATACATGATGAGGGGACTTCCTATTGAGGAGCTAAACATACTGAAACACAAGAGATGGAATCAAAAGAATCATGAGCACCTCCTCTTTACTGATGTCTCATGGAGTGACCAAGTAGGTGAGGCTGGACTCGGATACATCATATTAACTAATGCTGGTAACGTATGTGTTGCAGGAATTAAGACGGAGGTAGCACACTCAACATTCGAGGGAGAGCTGAAAGCTGTGAGGGAGGGGCTGAAGAGCTTGATTGAAAACGGAGGCCGACAAGTAACAATTCACACTGACAATCTTTGGCTAGCAAGAATGCTCCAACAAGGAAGAGAAGACAACTGCTGGAATACAAGGAATATAACTACAGAATGCAGAAGACTACTGCAGCAATTGGCTCACTGGGAAGCCATACATATACCTAGAGAAAAGAATCTAATTGCTGATCAACTAGCTAAATTGGGGAGGACCACTGGCAGAAGCTGGAACTTCAGAAGCATATGGGAAATGCCAAGCAACTTGCAAGTTTTGGTGCACAGATGGAAAGAGACTGTGATTAGTTAACTATTTGAGCTCTGTAATGTACCCAAAAAAAAAAAAAAAAAAGTTTAAGCTGACAAAGAAGGCATGGTCCATTTACCCTTGAGAGATGCTAGTAAATTAACCATAAGATTTAAAATACAAGTATCATACCTCTTGGGGAGAAAATTTAGTCTTGAGGAGCAAAAAAAATTAGTGAGGGTTATTTGGGTCTTTTATGGTGTTTAATAGTATTTTAATGTAAACATGATTGATAATTAGTTAGTTAATTAATCAAAACTAAGTTAATCCCTAAGTAAGTTTGTTTGGGAAATAAGTTTAAACTCATTTAAACATTAATGACCCTTGTTCATTCATGAAACCGACCTTCAAGACTAAATCCAAAGGAGAAATTGAAAAGCATCAATGCAACAAATCCATCTTTAGGAAAAATTAAAAATAAAATGTGGAACATAATAAACCAGTAAAACTCAAGAGAGATTTAACCCACAAAAAAAAAAAAATGGAACAAATAGGACATATTGTTTCCCTTGATCACTTAAAGCACCAATTAAGGAAAAAAGGAACAAATAAAACATAGCGTTTCCCTTGATCACTTAAAACACCAATATTTTCTTACCCATCTTGAAAACCTTATAATAATATATCATTATCGCAAGAAAGTAAGATACCAGTTTATTATAGCATTCACATTTTCACATTCACATATCAATAATCATAGAGAGATGATTAACATAACAACCAGATAAATTATATGTCGTCATAAGTAAATACAAAATTTTCAATTAAAATCTACGAAATTTGGTTGTGAAAAATTCACTTTTAATTGATAGTTTATGAATAGTATAGACATAAATTTATATACACGTACCGGAAAGAGGTTAGAGGATTCACAAACTTGTTAATATATTGGTACACCTGAACACAAAGGATGTGATAACTGAAGTTTAAATTAGGTTGGACATAATCTAGTGGAAGAAGCTAAACAGAACCGCAGTTGTTACTTTTCCTTCTCCAGGTGACTTGTTTCCAGTACATAGTCTCTCATAAGGCTTGTGTTAGATTCGTCAACCATCTATCAAAGCAAATTCATTACAATGGAATAGTTGAGAAACAATCACTAATTAATTTTGTTCATAGTTGTGAGTAGGACAGAAACTGACCTTGAATGCCAACTTCTGTAGATTATCCCACTCAAAATCTCTCTTAGAATATGCAGATCGAACCTGCAAGATGAATACAGGTTCATACGGATTACTTGAATGGAGCGAAACTGTGTTATACATCACTCAATACTACGATACTAACCTCTAAAATGCGCAGAGCTGCATCAAAATAAGAAGGTGTGTCAGTATCACTATAGGAAAAAAAAAAAAAAAACCAAAAAAGTAAGATTGATGGCAAAAGTAATAAGTGAACTTAGTCAATTATCTAACAACGATCGATGAAATCGCCCAGACATTGCTTTCTTGGGAAAAGAAACTGTGCCACACTGATAAAGTCAAAGTTTATCACACTAAATTCCTCACAAAAGGGTAAAAATACTTGAATCAAGTAGAATTAAGTAATTGTATCCAAATTGAGACCATCACAGGTTAGCATGGCATTTTCATATCATAAAATGAACTATTTCAATGCAAATTCGCAGCCATTAACATGAAAATGATATAATATGCATAATATATAGCTATGAATTAGTTTGTGGTCTATACTCTAATTCTAATTCTTGGCACAATGATCTCTGGAATTAACTTAAGCAATATTAACTGAAGATTAACATGATTAGATATGGGATCCATACCTAGTTTTATTTAATTAGTTAAAATACAATGCAATATAATCAAAATTGCTGACGATGAAAATCATGTGAAGAAGAGTAAATCCCAAGTACCTAGACTTTTATGCCGCGGAGACTCACGCATCAAGGTCCTGCAAAACTTGTCCCCGTCGTTCAACGAATTCCGGCTAATGAACTCCATCAACTCCTTGTACGCCTCTGGATTATAACTCTGCCCCCAAATTGGACAAATAAGAGACAAGAATTGAAGCAATGGAGACCACAATCTCACCAGAAAGGACCACGCTTTATCAATAACAGAATGGATGGGACACCTCAAGCTGAGCGAGAACAATCCTCACAGCCACAAAGGTGAAGAAGTTCTGAAGGTGACGGGCAGCCTTGGCTTCCGGTGAAGCCTCGGCGAAGCCAGGAACGAACATCTTTTGGCAACGAGGGGGTCTCAAGACGAGAAATCTATCCCTTCGTTGATGATGTTGCCGGGTATGAGGAGTTTTGAGAAGAGGAGTTCGGGTGATAGGGTTTGCCAAAGAGAGGGATTCCATCGTGAGTGATTTCGGAATGGTATGTGCCAAAATGAAAGCTGAACTCCGCCAATGTAATGATAGCGATGACTGAAATATCTCGGCTCAACCGAGTCCAGGAGTTTATGATTTTTTTTTTTTCTTCCAGGGTTTTGCTTGCATATCCTCTAAAATTTGGAAATTGTTTAAATATCATTATAAAAATAATATTTATTTAAATACCTCCATAAATTAATTATTTTTATTTATATATCCCTATGGTTAAGTTAACAACGACGGTGTTAAATCGATGAATGGAGTGAACTTAAATTATTAAATTATGTTTACTTATATATCATGTTGATGTTAAAATTGGCTTTGCTTCAAGATCAAACTCAATCTCGCACCAACAATTAAATTTGTTTGATTTGAGGGACAAAATCATAAGAATGAGAAAAAAATTATCCAAGCATACAAGAGGAAGCAAGATTTACATGGAAAACCCTATGAAATCGTGGAAAAACCACAATGCTCATGAGCAAATCCACTATGTGTTAGGGATTTTACAATAACTTGGAGCCATGCAAGCATAGGAGAGATAAATCACAATAGTGAAAGAGGGGGGGGGGGAGAGAGAGAGAGAGAGAGAGAGAGAGAGAGAGCAGGGTATATGGTTCTCCAATGTCCAAAAGTCCCCGGAATGGTCTTCTTCTCCCCTCTTTATAGCCTGAGGTTGCTTGCCGTCCAAGTTTTGCCAGCTCAGCCCCTGGAAAAGCTTGGTGCCCAAGTTTGCCAGCTGGAAGTCTTCTAGAAGCTTCGCCAAGCATCTTGAGAGTTCTCGAAGTTCCTCCTTTATTGATTGGTTGAGGGTCCTGGACACTTCTAGACATTCTTCTTCCTTTGTATGCTTAGTTTATTTAAAGACCCTTTTGGAAAAGCCTTTTTAGAAGAGTGTTTTGGAAGACCCTTTTGGCAGAGTGTAGCATGCAGAGTAGTCTTGAATGAGCAATTGACTTGGCCGAACAGAACATGCAAAGAAGTCAGTTGACTTGGCCGAATAATGCATGCAGTGGAAACTTGGCCGAATATTAGACTTGGTTGAACAGTAGAGATTTGGTCGAATAGTCTTGGGCGAGCAGTCTTGGCCGAATAGCAGAGTGCACTGGATAATTGGTCGAGCAGCAAAGTGCAGAGGAGTGGCCGATTAGCAGAGTGCAAAGGAGTCTTGGCCGAGCAGTAGCGTGCAGAGTAATCTTGGCCGAGCTGTAGAATACAAAGGAGTCTTGGCCGAACAACAGATTGCAGAGGGGCTTTGGCCGAATAGAATATGAAGAGTAGTCTGCAACTCTTCATGGACATGAGGGAAGAGTGGTGAAAGAATGAGGGAAGCACGGTCTGCAGCTCTCCCGAGTGGAAAGATACTTTGGATCCGACTAGAAAAATGCCCCAGATCCAAGTAGAAAATAGTTTGTGATTCTTCCTGGTGGTTGTTTGGATGTCTTCCCACTTTTACCCCTATCATTTCTTTCTAAATATTTTTCTTATTTTATAGACATTAGTTATTGGAGTAATGATATACAAACCAAATAGGTTTAAAGAATGACTGAAATTATTAAATTTTTCTTGAGATCATCAACACCACAATCTCGAGATAACTTGAAGAGATATCAAACATTCGGTAAGCCTATTCAGTTTGTTATTTCATGTAACAAATGACCATTATAGTTTTGTTAATATACCCTCTAATTTTTTTATCATATTTTTTGAATTTTAAGTTATTTAAATTATAAATAATTGTTATGGGGGAAAAACCCAGACTGTACACATGGCATGATCTTTAGGTCCACAGTCTTGCACCTTCGGCCTGGCAAGAGGCGCGCGCACTAAGGGATCTCCAGTCCTTGCCTGTAGATACGCGCTATGTGGCAGATTGATTCCCCATGATATGAAGGCAGAGAGACGCTCAGGTATTAGACATGCCCTCCACGGCTTGTCTGTAGGGGGACACACACCTATGGGAATGTCAGTGACGACACTCCGCTGCCAACAACCGGATCGTGGCCTGCTAGGTATAAAGGTAACCGGGCGTAAAGAGAGGGGGATTTTTCTCTTTTGGAAATTCCTTTAGGCTCCCATAGGGAAGGGGAGATAAACCCATCCTCAATCTCCAGCTCTCAAACACCCCGAGCGACCTATCTTTCCTCCTCTCTTCTTCATGATATGACTCATACTCCACTTACCGGAGCCTTGTCATCTTTTCCCCTCCTCCTCTTCCAACTGACTTGATCGTTGGAGGGCCTGTAGGTGAAAATCTTGGACTTCCATTGCAGGGACTAAAGGCTCGTTCAGAACTAGTTCCCCGCCTCTCGCCAGCTGAGCCACCCTCGAGGTTGAACATGATAGCTCTCGAAAGAGAGCTATTTTAGTAGGAAATTATACTATGTTTAGGGCCTAGAGGTATGGTTTTAATGTAGATAGCTCATGATTTTAATCCTAAAATGCAATATATGGCTAAAGTATCTATCTTATACTAATTATTTCAGTTTACAATCTATTTTGTGTGTATAGATGCTAAAGTGAGTGAAATTCTTATGTAACAGATGAAAATGGAGTAGCTAAGTAGACAACATCGATGTTCATGGGAGCATCACGATATTCATAGAGGATTCCAACAAGCTCTCAGAAGGATCAGAACATCGTGATGCCACAAACGAGCATCGCGATATTCATAAAGGATTTCAGCAAACTCTTAGAAGGATCAGAACATCGCGATGCCACAGACGAGCATCGTGATGCTAAAGCGAAGCAGACAACAGAGCTTCCTAGCTTTCATCAGTATTGCAATGCTTATATGGAGCATCGCGATATTACAGTGGAGACAAAAGGCAGAATTCCACGTTGTTGTCAGTATCACGATGCTACATGGAGCATCGCGATTCACAGATTGGAGCCTCACGGGAGTTATGATGCGTGTATTGTGATACTAATGCTAGACCGCAAGTGCACGGGTCGTATCAAGTAATAAAGTGGACTATAAAAGTCAGATGTCAAACACATAGAGACAGAGATACTAGTACTAACTCTTCCTCTATTATCTAGTCAAAACAAAGATTGGTGGTGGTGTGAACAAATCTAAATTCTAATTCTAGAAAGCTAGATAGAATTGGATGTGATGAAGTCAAGAGGGCAATCAATTAGGAGAAGGGGTATCTAGGCAAAGTATCCCCCTCGGGTTCTTGTGGATAATATTATGTATGGATTTGATATTGATGCATGTGAGATATGGACCAAGAATTCCTACAACGCTTTCACCCCCTCTTTCAAGGCGACTTACTAATCTACACTCGCGAGTAGTTCTATGGAACACATAATCTTGGAAGAGTTATGGGAATAATCCATTTTACAGAGTCTCTCTCCTAAACACCCGATCTCTCGGCATATTCATAACTCCCACCTATTGAAGTAGATCTAGGGTATATAGAGGGAGCGTTATCGTCTACACCTTCTATAGATCTAGATTGACACTTAGAGCTGTCGCAACGTAAAGTATCAATACCATACAAAACATTCAATAGGTTCTCAAACATTAAATCATTCATTCAAATATAGAAATTCAAACAAGCAAGATTAAAGTTCACACATAAACCCAAGGGTTCAACAATGCACAAATACCTAAATGATTAGTACCCCATCAAAGGGGAATACAAATCCAATGCAAATATAAGAGAAAACATCGATAAAATAACAAATAAACTCCCCTCTGATGTTGCCTCTACTATTGGTATCTCAAATCCTCCTCCAAACCTCGCCCCCGAGAAGCCTTGATGATGAAACTTGATGCCCTAGTTGATGGTGTTGGAGAAATTCTGATCTTCGTTGTTCCTTCAAGATTTCTGCAGTGACTCAAGTTCCACCCTTTTTCACCTCAAATGATGTTGAATTTCTTCCTTTTTGATGATTGAGGCTATCCAACGCCCTGTAAATAAAAATTAACACAAATTAAGTATTAATGGGCAAGAATTACTTAAAATTACATAATTAATGTATAAGGAATTGATATAAAACAATGGTCAATTGAATGCTTATCATAATATCCCAACACTTAAGCGTTTGTTTGTCCTCAAGCGAACAAAAAATATAATTTTTTTAAAAGATGAGAAGCGTTCAACCTTGGGCTACAAAGCATTTACATTTCATTCTGCTCAAAGTATGGACCATTAACCTATGCATCTTCCTATTTCCACACCTCGGATTTAGATCAATCTCATGATACAATTTAGTTTGGCTCTAGATGAGAATTTTCACTCCACTTACCATGTTTCCAAGTCTTAGTGTTGCAAACATACCCTCATTGGACTCTAGAGGTTCCTTGAGGCCCCATGTACAAGACAAATAGCCCTTTAAGAAAAACTAAACTTTCTTTTTATTCTTTTCTTTTCAATTTTTCACTTTTCTTTTTTTTTCTCTTTTTTTTCACATAATTTCTGGTAGGGCATCCCTAATGGATCCGACTTTCCGGGGTACCTAAGATTAACATAGAGTGTAGATCTTCCTTTTTGAGGGAATGATATGCTGATTAGGCACCAAAACACCCAACTACTCAGAGGATTACAACTCTACATATACGTGCTCATGCTCACAAAGGACTTTTCAACTTGGGGAACACTCTATTTACGAGTCAGAACCCCAAGCCTACTTCATCACCAAGAGTAGAGGAGCACTATCTTGGTCTTTATTTTCATAGTTTCTATGTACACAAGTTATTCACTATTTACAACTCTATTGGCAAAGGGTTAGAAGTTTGAACTAGTGCCAAGAAAACTCTTGGAGCCATTGAAGATAATACTTAAACAATCTAAGTCAAAGAAACATAGCAATGAGTTATCTAATGTCACTAGAGAATATATAATAGTCATGAAGATTTTCTCTAAATGTCCAAGGTGTTTCATGGGAAAAATTTAAAAATTTTCCTCAAATAGTGAAAACTAGGTATAAAACAAAATTGAATACAAGTTTTCAACATGCCTTTATTGGTGTACGCTAAACATGCATATATGTAAAGATTTGCAATGAATACATTAGATACTATCCCCACACTTAAAGATTTACAATGAATTAATTTGTAAAGATATGTAATGAAGTTCATAGCTACTCATGTGTAATGAAGTTCATAGCTACTCAATGCAAACAATTCCCTGTTGTTTTGTTGAGTCCCAAAATTTGTGTGAGTTGGAGGCGAAGTTCAGTTTGGGGCCAAAAATGTACACTCTCTCATGACCTGCGACGTAAGGAGGGATCAATATAGCTCAAGAATAATAAAAATAAAACACAAAAGTTACTAATAAACTAAAAGAAAAGATGAGTCCTGATCCTCAAATGTTTGGCTTCTTCTCGTCAGCTGAAATTGTGCAAATAATGAAGTTAGAGTTAATGATGCTTGGAGATGCAAGAGAAGGCCCTGGGGGTGTGTGTGAGTGAGGAGGAAAGGAGAGTGGATGGGTGGCAAGTGTTTAAGATAAGTTGAAAATGAATTTGAAGAGTAGCGCCACATTTTGCAAAATTTTCATGTTGTAAGGCCCGGGTTACAGGCGCATACTCGCCCGTATAATTCATTGCGGGCTGTTATGGGCGTAAGACCCACCGTAAGACTTGCCTCCAGATTTGTACGGCCGGTGTCATAGGCGGTATGACTGCCCATGTAGTTCTCGGGAAAAATAGGAAGTGTGCGCTCAGAGCCCCTTTACGGGCACTTGCGACCATATTTATGCCCGTATCCTTCCTCTTACGGGCGCTTACGGGCGAATGATAGGCCGTAAGTCTTCGGTAAATTGCCAGTCTATAAAATTCACAGAATAAAACTCTAAGTGTCCATTCAACTAAAATCATAACTCTAATTCAAGCTTTAAAATTCACAATAGTAACATAAAGTTAAGGAATCAAAAATTTCGGATCAAGGAATGCATCAATTTATTGGAAAAACTAAAACCAAACTAACTAATGAAAACCATAAATATTTTTTTAAAACCTTGGGTTACCTCCCAAGAAGCGCTTGTTTTATATCACTAGCTTGACATGCATTTTTCTTACCTTATGGGGGCTTGAAAAGGGTATATTCTTCACGGCTACACCGTGCATAACTACAACCAGAAAATGAAAAACATACATGCCGGGGTAGCTGGAGGCTTCTCTACAGTTACCTTTAGGCCTCCATGGAAATAGTTTGACTGGGGAATTGTTCAATCTTGGCTTGGGCGGATCCTCAGATTGTTGAATCATCCTCCTCGCTTCTATTATTGTCCTAGATGTGTCTCTTCCATCCTTAATATGCAAGTTAGGTTCGAGATCGAGAGCTTGTTCAAGTGTGACGAAATAAATAAGAACTTTTCCCAGAATTTATTAAATGGAAATTTAATAAAGTAAGAGAAGAAATTTCGGGAAATTTATTAAGCCCCATAATGCCACAGTATGCCCGTAACGAAGGAATTGACTAAAAGCCGATATTCTCGGATCTAGTCTGACGAGAGACAGATCCTGTGATGTTACAATACGCCCATGCATCTCGAATCATTGACTCATAATTTTCGGATCTGGGTCGATGAATTATTATAAAGATAATATTAATTAATGGGCGACGAGACATAAAGGATAAAGATAAATATTAAATAAATTATTTTAGTGGGGGAAATAATTTAGAGGATAAGTTAAATTAATAGATTTTAAAGATAAGTTATTGTAATTTAATTAAATAAGTAAAGTAAAGGATATAACATATATGTATATATGTTTATGTTCAGAGAACTTCTGTTTTGAAAGTTAAATTAGATTTCAATTGAAATCAACGAGACATCGTGCCCTAACCCACCCTCCATCTCTTTTCTTCTCCCTTGCTAATGAGAATTAACACAAATTAAGTATTAATGAGAAAGAATTACTTAAAATTACATGATTAATATACAAGGAATTGATATAAAAACATGGTCAATTGAACGCTTATCAAGTTGGAACAACATCGCGATATTAGCAGATAACATCGTGACACTCAAGATAGGAGACTTCTTCATGAAAATGCAGAAACATTATGATTCTTTTCTTAGAGGCTTCTAGAGTTAATTACATCATGATGCAGGATCCTGTAGGGATGATGGGTATATAAAGACCCAAAATTTTAGGTTTTAATTCATCTTTGGTCTCACGAGTGGTAGTGAGTGTAGAGCAATGATCAAAGTGTCTTCAATAGCATTTGAGGCTTGGGTTTCTTGAATCAAGAGTGGGAATCCCTATGCTTTTGATATTGAATTCTTATTTCCTCTTTTTGTACATTGATATGGATGTTTGTGTTAATGTTGTCATGGATTTGATTCTAATCATTGTAATGGCAGGTTAAACATCATTTCTAGGGTTGTATGAACTCATAACTTAGCATTTATATTATCCTTTGATTGCTTTGATTGCATTGTTATGGGTATGCCTTTGATTCTATACTCTTAATATCAATCACCTACGGGTGACGACCATCTATAGTACTCAATGCATAGACATATGTATGCGAGGAAAGTATAGGATCATAGGGTGGAGTTGAGTGACAGCCAAGTTATTGATAGCTTAGACATAAGCATTGCTAGTCCATGGTAGTGATTGAATCTAGGTCCTATAATGCTTCTCCTTCTCCATAGACATATGGGTAGATTTAGGAGCATGTTCCTTAGACATAAGGACTTGTAGGTTACACCCGAGGTGCACATAAGTTTTGGATTCATCATTGATTAACCCATACCCCTAGAAACAACATGATAGCAATCATAGGAGAAAATCCTTCCAAGTCATAGAGCCATACAACCCTAGAACCTTCTAACTGAGAGAGCAATCACAAGTAACCTTCGCATTCTTCTCATACATTTATGAATTAGACATCCTTTGCTTGTGCTTTCGATTGACTTTAAGCAATTTAATACACTATTTTTAGTTAGACCTTATTACCGTTCCTTTAGGATTCAACCCGATACTTGCTAGATTTTATTACTTCCGACAACGTACGCTTACGTGCGGCGGCTTGAGTGTTGCAATTATAGCCAGCGGTCAATAAAGTTTTTAGTACCGTTGCCGGGGATCGGCATAGGTTTTTACTTGCATTAGTGCATAGGAGTTAGATTAGTCTCCTTTGTTTTCTTGCAAATAATTTTTGTGTTGATAATTGATAAGTGTTTAATTGAGCATAATTTTATAATGTATTCAAGTACACTATACATGCTTATTTGAGGAGAATGTGGCTCACTGGTACTTAAAAAGCATTGTTTTTCTGAACAAGGCATGAGGAAGAGACACCGGGAGCAAGGAAGCATTTGGAGACAACTCAGGGCCAAAATAAAGCAATTATGGAACAAATGGAGTCTCATACGGGCTACCATACGGCCCGTATAAACGTGGACAGCTGATTGGCTGTTCTTATAACTCGTATAGGAGCCATTCGAGGTCTCATGCGGGGATGTTTACGCCCCGTATGAGGGTATATACGGCCCATATGGATGCCCGTATGGAGTACTGACAGTGTGGAGGTTTGTTACATTGTGGACTCAGGCAGGGACTGAAAAGGAAAATGACCCCAAAACCCTAAAATGGGGGGGTATAAAGGCGTTTATTAGGGTTTAGGAGGCATGATCTTGGGTCTCAGACCATATTGCTTGTTCTCCATCTTAGGAGATTATAGGGGTGGATTGATTATCTTCTTCAATTGGGTTGTGGGGGTAGGGGGGATTGATTATCTTCTTCAATTGGGTTGGGGGAGGGGGGGGGGGGGGGGCATCCATCGTCGGATCAAGGCAGAGAAGAAGCCGGACTTTATATCCTGAAAAGAGAAGATCGTTAGAGCTTCGCCGTCGGATCCTCATGGATCATCTTTGGGAGATTTCAATGCTTATCTTCATTTATTCATTTTATATTTGCATGGATTTGTATCCCTTCTCCATGAGGAGCTAAACTTGTAGATACTTGGGTGTGATTAACCCTTGGATTATGATTTAATTTTGATGTTAATTTCTATATTGGTTGATTGAATGAGTTTGAGAGTCTATTAGATGTTTTAGTGTTGTATTGGCCTCTCTACATTGCGGGAACCCGGAGAGACCATTGTAGTGCACCGAGGGAAGGGCGAGAGCCTCCCCGTGTATGGTCACTCCAATAGAGAGGATTGTGAGTACGCTGCGGGAGCGGGTGCTAAGGAGAGCAGGCCCTTAATATGATTTATTCCTATAATCCTTCTAAGGTATAGGTTCCCTAGAGCGTAGTTCAATTGATGTAATGAGGTATTGATCATCTCAGGAGAGGAAATTAAAACATCTTAGGAACCCTTGGCCCAAATCTTATCAATCATCCATATAAGAATCTTCATCTCTATTCTATAGTGAAATCCAAGGGGGATTCATAGCCCAAGTATCCCCTTTTCATAATTGATTGTATCTAGCCCAATTTGTCATCCCTTTTTGCTTTGATTCTTAGCTTGCTTAGTTCTTAGATTAAGTCACAAACACCAACTTCCGGATAGATTAACTAATAGATGAATTGTTGATATTAGTACTTCCTGGTCCTTGTGGGATCAACTTTGGATTCCTTGGAGTCCACTTTATTACTTGATACGGCCTGTGCACTTCCGGAATCGGTAAACCGTAACAATCAAGTTTTTGGTGCCGTTGCCATGGACTAGGATTACTAAGAGAACTAGGATTTTATTACTTTAGTCATTTTTCTTTTCTTTTTTTTGTTTTACTTTTTCTTTGTTTTGATTTATTGGATGCTAACTCTACTCTTCGTTTCTTCTTGCAAGGAATTGGTGCATGACTTGCGCAAATCCAAGAGGTTTGATTGAAGCGGACAGTGAAATAGAGAGAACCTTGCACCGGAGACTTAGAGAGAGAGAGGAATTAGTTCTAGGATCCTCTTCTGAAGTAGAGAACTCCATCCCTACAGAAGTTTGTGTTGAAATCAGTACGGCATCCATAATGGTTGAAAGTGTAACACCCTGGATTTTTCTAAATAAATTGTCAGTTAATTTCTGAATATTAAATGAGGTTAATTAGCACAGAAAAGAAAATAATTATTTTAAGCTCAATTAAAGGAAAATCGGGAGTTACTGGACCCGAAATTCAGCCTCGCAACTATAGGGCCAAGAGAAGGCCTTATTGGGCCAGGCTACTTTTACTCGGAATAGTTGGAGGTAGATAGACAGCAAAGCTCGATTAATTAAATGAGAAATTTATTTAAGTATTAATTAATCCAGATTAATTAAGTCGGAGATACCGAACAAAAGTTAGAGTCCCGGTAAAGTAGATCTGGTCGGGTAAAAGCTGGGAGAAACTGATCTTGGTCGGGAGTGGAGACAACCCGTGATGCTGCAGTACGTCATGATGAAGAAATGGTCAAAAGCCGGATTTCCCGAATCTAGTTGGGAAAAGAGAGAGCAAACCGTGATGCTATAGTAACAACTTTATATTATTAAATTATTATAAGTTTTATTAAAGAGGATGATGAGTTGGAGAGAGAAAGAGAGTGAAGTTTTGTGTTAAAGCCATTTTTGGTCCCTGAAAACGGGACCAATGTTCATTTCCATCCCAAAATTCAAAATTTGTTCAATATGGTCCCTATGTATTGCATATTTTGACATTTTGGGTCCCTATATATTCCGTATTTTGGCATTTTTGGTCCCTATTGCTGACGTGGCGGTCATGTGGAATACCAATGAAATGCATATAATCTTTTTATTATTATGTTTAAATGTTATTTTGCTGATGTGGAGTAATAAGTGTCAGTATATGCTGATATGGACCGTATTGAACAAATTTTAAATTTTTTGGGATGGAAATGAACATGGGCCATATTTTTAGGGACCAAAAATGGCTTTAACCCTAAAGTTTTCATCTTCTGTCACTTTCTCAAATTCATAGCCTGTGCCCTAGATCTACTTGTGCCCATCCCCCGCAGGCGTTCCCATCCCTCGCAGGCGAGCAAGTTCAGCTGCTCCTTCTTCCCCCCACCGGACCAACATCGTCGCCTCCCCCGATACCGCGAGCTGCAGCCACCACGAGCCACGTACGCCGCTGAAAGTACGGCGAACCGCTACAACATAGCTTCACCCCAAAACTCCTCGGTTCCTTTTTTTTAACGCGGCGGCGCATGTATGTCGCCAGGACCCTCTTTCCGACGCCACCCCTTCCTGCACAGCAGCTACCGGCGTGTAGCCCTAGCTCTGTCTAGCCAGTCTTTTAACGGCTAGCAGCCCTCCGTGCGCAGGTCACCCGACCGGGAGCAGGTCTGTAGCCGCGGCCAAGCCTTCCTAAGCGTCGCTTCCCCCTGCTCGTCGCCCCCTGTTGTCCCGACGAGCAGATCCGGCGACGACTAGCAACCCTCTCCCTCCTCTGGCAGGATCCGATGAGGAAAGCTTGCGTCGGAGCATCAAAGTGCAAGTAAACTCCTGCAAGCCATTAATCTGAGAAAAACGATAATTAACCATAAATGGATGCATGAATTGAACTTAAATTCTTGAATGAGTTGTTGATTGGTTTATGGGACTGTTAAGGTGGCCTTGAGCAGGAGATTAGAGTTGATCTATGCTTGTATGCTTGGACAGAGGATTAACCTCATTGCATGAATAATATTAGCTTTTAAATCTGAATGTTTGTATTAATTTAAAGCCCTAGAAACAAAGGAGACTCTGCTGAAATTTTGTCGATTTACTTAGATTAATTTTCTATGCCATGAATTGAAGTTATTGTATTAAGAAAGCATGCTAGAAGCTTCCAATTTATGTCCAGGGTGTAGATAATTACATCTACTAGTATGAGTAAATTCCGTATTTTCATGATCCTTAGAAGCATGTAATATATATTAAATAAGAAATCATGCTTAATGTTTTTACCTTATTCTATCGAGTATAAATTAGAGTTTAAGCTAAGAATAAGAATTCCGTATTCATGGATTTCCCTATTTCAATTATTAGTGAAAGGTAAAGGTAAAGGCAAGGGCAAGGCGAGAGTCAGCTTGAAGGACCAGGAACCGACCTTAGAGCTTAATAGACTCAGGTGAGGGATTCAGCTGTATAGGTCGTACTTTTATCATATTTTCTTACAATATTAATTTTTATTTGAAAAGCATGAGTTAGAGATTTTATGAAAATTTCCTGAGTTTTGTAAATCATTTCATGCATATTGATAGATCTTCAGTTGGGGATAGTTTCTTCTTTCAGAACTCATGCATAGTATTTAGTAATAGAAATGAGAAATAGATACAAAAATTGATGGACTATACTTTACCAATTTACTTGTTTGAACCAGTACTGACGCTTAGAGAGCTAGAGAGTATGACATTAGGTTAGGGAAGGGGTGATTTATAACTTTGATTTTCATTACAGAACTATCTATTTTAAAACATTTTGTTTTCATGAAATTAAAATCCCCTTTCCATACTCTCAGAGTGCCTAAGGTACGTATATAAGTAAAGCCCAGCGGTAGCGAGTAGAGATCGATCGAAAGGCTCAGGTGTGGGATGAGTCCGCCTGCCTCACTCTGGTTCTGCAGTATTGAAGTAGATGTGTAGTTAATGATTATAGTATTATGATTAGTAGATAACTCCATATTTCCCACCTTCTGGTAGCGAGTAGAGACCGACCGTGGAGGTTATTGGAGCAGATTATTTTTACCAAGGGGAATTTCGGTATTCATTCACAGTACAGAGGATTAAATAATGAGATAAGCATACATATGACATGACATGAGATTTTTATGCATATTGGTATGATTATACAAGATTGAAGATAATGCATTGACTAGCATCTTACTTGCACAACATTCCTCTTTAGTTACAATTTTTCTCTTTAGTTATTTTATATGCTCAGTTTTATTATTACAGTTTTATCTTGATATATAGGTATAGTTCTATACCTGGCAATATTGTTCCCAGATCACTGAGCTCGAGTATCTTAGCCCCTTTTTCCTGATGGTTTTATGCAGGTGATAGATAGGAGTCCAGGTAGAGGATTTTGTCTACTCGCAAGAGTATTTGAGGAGTATCTGTAGCTGGCTTTGACCCCCCCCAGATGTCTTTATTTATTATGTTGTTGCTGTATTTAGGAGAGAGTGGAACTCCTAAATTTAGAGACATATGTGTATTATGTTAGTATTTTATTTGAGGATGTATTATGACATGATTTACTCCAGTATATGACATTATGATATTCTATCTTATAAGATTTCATATATGTTTTAGTTTCAATTAGACAGCCTTAAGCTTAGGGTTCACCCCTTGACCTGGCTGGTGTGATACTTGTCCCCTGATTTGGAGATGGGTGTTATAGAAAGAAGAAGGACATTGTTTTAATATGAACATCCTCAGTATACAGGAGAAGTGTTTAGCATCCATCCCCCAACTGTCAACATTGAATGAGTCACATTGGTCAACAAGGGGGAAACAACCTAGAACAGTTAGGGCTCTAGAAGAAACCACTATTTCTTATTTTGCACTTGCGGAGAAGTTAGATGTACATTCAAAGAAGATCGACCTTCTAACATGCGGAGGGAGTTCACACACCACAGCCGTGATGTCTTGCACTACTTGTGTAGGAGGATATGAGGTCTCTCAATATCCCATTACAAGCACTGAAGTTTCCCCCATGGAGCAACTACAACACATGGGCAACGCACTGGGGAAACCGGAAGGTCAATATAGACCCTATATCCCAAAATGGAACCATCTGACACTCTCTTATGGAAACCAACAAGTAGGGCAATACCCCCTGGCTTCCAACACCCACCAAGACCTCAAGAAAGGAAGCCTATTACGGAGGATTTGTTGTTGAAGTACATGCAAGGTAATGACACAATAGTGAGAAACTTGCAGAATTTGGAGAACCAAGTGGGGCAAATAGCCAAAACCTTATCGGAAAGGCACCAAGGTCGTTTGCCAGGTAACACTGAAGAAAACCCCCGGGAGGAGCTCAAGGCTATCACATTACGAAGTGGGAGTGAAGTTGAGTTACCCATCCCAAAACAACAAGCTGAAGTACTTGTAGATGTGAAGAATATGAACCAAATGATAACTTTGAAGGAAAAAGGAAAGAGAAACAAAAAGAGGTAGAGCAACCACCCATGCTGGTATACCAACCTCAAATTCCATATCCTGTAAGGTTGAGAAAAGATAAGGAAGATGTCTAATTCAGAAATTTTATAGACATGCTAAAACAGTTAAATATTAACTTACCTTTGGTGGAAGCTCTGTCCCAAATGCCTAAATATGCTAAATTTATAAAGGAGCTTCTATCTAATAAGAGGAAATTGGAGGATATGGTTGTCATAACCTTGAATGCACAATGCTCGGCTATTTTGCAACACAAATTGCCCAAGAAATTGAAGGATCTGGGCAGTTTTATAGTCCCTTGTGTATTTGGTGAAGGGATCATAAAGAAGGCACTTGAAGATTCAGGGGCAAGCATTAATGTCATGCCCTACAAGCTATAAATGAAACTAGGGCTAGATGAACCGAAACCCACTAGAATGACTCTACAGCTTGCCGATAGATAAGTGAAGCAACCTTGAGGAATAGTAGAAAATGTACTGTTCGCATTGACAAGTTTATTTTCCTTGCAGATTTCGTACTTTTGGATGTGGAGGAAAACGTTGATGTCCCAATCATTCTTGGCTGATCTTTCTTTGCCACTGCTTAAGCATTGGAGGACTACGCTGACGGAAGACTAGCCCTAAGGGTCGGAGATCAAGAGGTAGTATTCAGATTACCCGAGGCAATGAAATATACAATAGACCATATTGATATGTCATACAATGTGGATGATGTAGACTTGATCACCTTGAAGTGTGTGGAGGAGTTGCTTGCCATAGATCTATTGGAGAATTACTCAGAAGAACTTGAAGTTAATCCTGGAATGATTCAAGAGGTTTTTGCTGTAGGAAATAGCACTATGGTAAGCGGAAGAAAAGGAGCAAAGAAGATAATCAATTTTTTAGCCGGAGTAAATATTTGGAAGAAAGTAAACAAGCGAGGAACCCATAGTGACATCTCAGCTCCTAATGGGATAGAAGAAGGCCCAGGTACACGCAAAAATGAATGCTCTATTTACACTAACTTGGGTTTGTCTTTGTTTGGCAAATGTTTTAAGGGTGGAGCTGGATAGAGATTTCATGTATTTGAGCCTCTTTAAGGTAAGAATAAGGTACGTCAAGCTAGTGACGTTAAACAAGCTCTTCGTGGGAGGCAACCCATGTTTCTTGGTAACTTCTTTGCATTTTGCACTTTGCTTTGTTAGTTAGATTGTTGAGAATAAATTGATGGTATTGTTCAATCCTTGAATTAGCATTTTGAGATTCATCTTGCTAGGCGCAACAAATCATAGCCCAATTTGAGTTTCTTGCTAAGTTGTGTAGTAGGTTGTATAGTCATGACTTTGTTTTTGGTTGCATAAGCCAGACAAGGGTTCATACAGGGGTCCATACGGCCCATATAGGGACCGTATGGCACCACCTGTGGAGAAATCGGGATGGCATACATCCCGTATAAGGTACCGTATGCCTCGTGAGTTTTGAATTTCCTGGAGTGCCAAATTCATACGGAGGCTATACAGCCTCGTACTCTTGACCGACTCGTTCCCAGGCTTTTTCTGAGCTCGTGATCCCCAAGTCTATACGGCCCATATGGAATTTCATACGGACCATATGGAGACACCTGCGTGTTAAACGCCTTTTCATACGATCTGACTCTGAGTCCGAATAGTGACGCTTGAGGAGTAAACGGCCTTCCATACGGCCCATATGGGGTTGGCAGGTTACAAATAGAGAGGCAGTGTCAGTAACGTCCCTTCATCTTCTCAACTGCGCCTCTTCGATTCTTCTCTTCCTCCACTGCTCTATTTGGCATTCTCATAATCCTTCCAAGGTATAGGTTCCCTAGAGCGTAATGCAATTGATGGAATGAGGTATTAATCATGTCCGGAGAGGAAATTAATACATCTTAGGAACCCTTGGCCCAAATCTCAACAATCATCCATATAGGAATCTTTATCTCTATTCTATAGTGAAATCCAAGGGGATTCACTGCCCAAGTATCCCCCTTTTCATGATTGATTGCATCCAACCCGTTTTTCCATCCCTTTTTGCTTTGATTGTTAGCTTTCTTATTAATTTGTTCTTAGATTAAGTCACAAACACCAACTTCTGGATCGACTAACTAATAGATGAATAGTTCATACTAGTACTTCGTGGTCCTCGTAGGATCGACATCCGACTCCTTGGAGTCCACTTTATTACTTGATATGGCCTGTGTACTTGCGGAATCGGTAAACCGTAACAATCAAGTTTTATTATGTGCATTGGGGGCAATGCACGTCTTTAAGTGTGGAGATGGGTAGCCGTCAAGCTCATCTTAGATTCATTACAAATCTTTAAGTGTGGAGATGGATATCAACGAAATTCATTAAATATCTGTATAAAGAATTCATTACAAATCTGTATATAGTGATACATACTTAGTGTTTTTTTGTTTTTTTTTTTTTTGTCAGATTCTCCTATGAAATATCATGGACACTTAAAGCAAATCCTCATATCAATTATAGTTGCTAGTGACATAAGATAACCATTGTCATGTTCTTTTAACTTAGATTGCTAGGCATCATCTTCAATGACTCCAAGAGGTTTCGTGACACTACTTCAAACTTTTAGCCCTTGCAAAGTAGAGTTATAGTAGATGAATAAGGAGACGAATAACCTATATACATAAAGAAAATAAAAACCAAGATAGTGCTTCTCTACTCGTGGTGATGAAGTAAGCTCGAGGTTCTGGCTCCTAATCAAAGTGTCTCTCAAGCCTAAAAGTCATTTGTGAGCATAAGCGCGTTTATGTAGAGTTGTAATCTTCCGAGTAGTTGGGTGTTTCGGTGCCCAACAAGCACATGCATCCCTCAAAAAGGGAAATCTACACTCTATCTTAATCTTCGATTACCCAGAAAGTCGATCCATCAAGGATGCCCTACCGGAGTGAAAAATTAAAAAAAAATGAAAAAGGAAAGAAAAGAATGAATTGCGAGTTTATTTTCGTAATGGGCTAGTCGTTTTGCATTTAGGGTCCCAAGGAGCCTCTAGAGTCCACTGAAGGTATGCTTATCACTTCTAAACTAGAGAACATAGCACTAGATCCGTATTGAAGCATGGAACAGGATTGATCTAAGTCCAGAGGTTGAAATAGGAGAATATACATGTTAATGGTGAATTTTTGAGTAGAGTAGAACTGTACTTACTCTATAGCCAGATGTTGAACACTTATCAATTTTAAATTTTTCTTGTTGTTTCCTTGAGGACAAGCAAACACTTAAATGTGGAGATATTATGATAAGTGTTCAAAAGATCAAAATTTTGTATTACTTTCATATACGCTTTTGCATGTAATTTCGAGCAAATATAACCCACTAATACTTAAATTATGTTAACTTGTGATTTCAGGTCTTTAGAAGGCCTCACGAGTTAAAAGAAAGAAAGTTGGCACAAACCAAGGCCAAAATCAAAGAAGAAAAAGGTCACACGGGCTCACACAACCAAAATCAGAAAGAAAAAGGTCACATGAGCTCACACATGGGTGTATGCGCCCATGCAACCCCCGTGAAAAGGCCCCGTGTAGCCTCGAGAAGAAGCAGAGCAGCGACTGGGAGCTATATGGGTGCACATGCGCCCGTGTAAGCCCTTGTGTTGATCGGGTTTTCAACGCAGATTGTCTCCTAAAGCTACACTGGCGTAGATGCGCTCGTGTATCCACCCGTGCAAGTCGAGTTCGCGGCTTTCTAGACTCAGACTTACTCTGAATGGGTCCACACGAACCCAAATCGCTCAAACTCGTTATAATCAGAAGGGATGATATAAATACTGAGTTTTTAGGGCTTCGGGGTATCTCTTGATCAAGGAATCACCATTCATCATCCACCACACTCTATTGAGCAATTGGAGAGAACCGTGCGGGGGCGAAGGGGATCGAGCTTCATCGTTAAGCCGCCAACGGTCCTATCAACAGTCTAATCACGTCCCAACGGTGGAGGGAAGAGCATATCTTTGTATGCCTATTTCTCTCCTTCATTATTGTGTATTGGATTTGTGTTCCCCTTTGATAGGGAACTAATTTTGTAGGTATTCGGGTATGATGAACCCTAGGGTTGATGTTTAACTTTTGATATTGGATGTTAATTGTTCTTTAGTTGCTTTTCAATATTGAGATCTATTAATTGTCATTCATTGCATTGGTAATCTACGTTGCGACAGCCCGAATTATCCAATCCGACGCACAAAGGGAAGAAGCAAACGCCTCCCCGTGTGTAGGCATACCTCGATAGAAGGGATTATGAGTGTGTCAAGAGATCAGGCACTAAGGAGAGCGACTCCTTAGTATGCCTTATTCCCATAGTCCTTCCAAGAGTTAGATTCCCCAGAACGCCAATCAGTGAGGGTACTAGGTTAGTAATCGCCTCAAGAGAGAGATGAAAGCATCATAGTAATCTTTGGACAATATATTGCAGCTATCAACCGTGACATTCTTTATCGATCCTTATGAAAACCTGAGGGGGATTCATTGCCCGGATACCCATCTTTTATCTTTTATATATGACTGATTGCTCTCACGAATTCACCTCACCTGTGTTGAGAACCCAATTCTCCTTTTTGTTAGTTTTAGTAATTAGCTTAAGTAAGACATCACCCAATTCGACCTTGATTAGCTAATAGACGATAATTATCATTAGTAATCTTCGATCTCTGTGGTTCGATACCCGACTTTTTCTAGTCCACTTTATTACTTATCCGACTCGTACATTTGCGATAGTATTGGCTAGATCAAAAGCATATCATAAAAACGCATATCGAAAAATATTCAAAGAGTAGGATGAAAAAATTACATAAAAACGCATATCCTTTATGATTTTAATCCCATGCAAAGCTGATATTATATCAGTCATCTTCTTGTTTCTTCACTTGTGTAAACTGTTTGGTAAGATCAAACTACATACATGAAGGTCAACAAAACTCACTTGTCAGCTGAACGATTTTGGTCCAACTTTCCCAGCTGCATGCTCCTTGTATATAAACTTGCCCTGGTTATCTCCTTGCTTGCATTTATAATTTCTAAAGTATATCTCCAAAAATGAAAGCCAAGTAGGCATGCAAGCTCATTCAACTTCCACGCAGTCGAGGTCGATGACATGCACCCGCTGTTTGGCTTCAAAGGCTTTGGATGGCTTGGTTGGTGGTGAAGTGTGAGACAATGGAGGAGTCGTTGACCTCCAAGATGTTTTTCGCCGGTTCGTGTTCGAGAGCATAAGCAAGATCTTGTTTAGGCTCATCACACACATTAGCCATGGCCCCTACCCTAAACAACCGCATATATTCTCCCTTCTCAGCCATTCTCTCCATCTCTTCACTCTCCTTGCATGCATTACCACAGAGAGCTAGATCTTCATTTACAAACACCATCCCATTCACCACCTCATCCCTCTCTCCCTCATCCTTCTTTTCTCCTCCCTCTCGAAACCCTCCCATGTCTACCTCGCAAACTTCTCTTGTCTAAAACACTCTTCAACTCTCCAAGTTCCCTCGACCACCCTCTTCGAACAGATCTCCGTGATCGTAGGCATCACCGAAGAGAGCCTGCCTTTCATGGTGAAGATCATCTCCTCCTCCGACCTCATAGAAGATACCTACTTCCCTCCTTCATTGCACCACCTTTCTCCAAGAACTAGCCATGAAAATAGTATGGATCAATATGTTTGGTTGGAAGGTATCCCCAAGGGTTATCCCCAACACAATTTCCCATAAAAAAAATTTAGAGCCAAAACCTTTAATTTCACCAATGCAATAGAAGACGTATCATTATCTTATCATTAATACCTTTGATTTAAAAAGCCGCAATTTTTGAGAGACAATGCGGGAAAGCTTTATAAGCAGCCTCTAATTCCCAAACATTATGTTCAATAGTTTTCAACCTGAAACCACAAAAGAGACTATATCGGAAAAGGTTCAATAACTATCCTAAATGAAACATTTTTCAAGTAAAAACTAACAGCAGAAGCAGTTTTAATTTTCCACCAGGCTTTCCAACCCTTCCTTAAACAAGAGAGTTGATGGCCAAAAGTTGATGTACATTGTACATAAACAACACTTCACTTAATGCACAATAATGTTTTGGGAATATGAAGTCTCTCTCTCTCTCTTTCTCAGAGTTGCACTGGTTACCTCTTCTCTTAATTTACACCAAAATGATCAGCATCTCTTCCTCGTCTTGTGAAGATGATAATGAAGTGCCAAAAGCCCAAGCAAGAATATTGACAGTTTGAAGGCAGTCTTGCACTTGTTTTTCTCTTGTTTGGTGAGTGTTAGTTAACACAAGAGCATGAGAGCATCTCTGTTTCGTCCCAATAGTCTCAATGCTGTAGCTGCAATGTGATGACCACTCAGGCCGGCTGTGTCAAGCTGTTCTGTTAGGGTTCCATGCTCTATGTAGCTGTCCGGCAATACAATTGGCCTCCACTGCAAAAATATTTAACAAAAACTGTTGGAATCTCTTAAAAAGAAAAATTTGACACCTTTCAAAATATATTAAACTTATGAGGAAAGAACTCTATCCCAAATCTTGAAAGATTTAATGAAAATATTACGGCAATCAAATGTGAGATGGCTTTATGTAATGGTGCACACCATTGATGTAATAGACCTCATCCGAGTTGATGAAAACATGAATTTAGTGAAATAGGAGAGAATGGCAGAGGCAGGAAGACCACAAATTTCAAGAAATAAGAAAATATTTACCTTGGTCCTCCCATCTAGCAGTCCATCAAGTGCAATGAAGTGTGCAACATGTGAACCAAAGCCTCCAATGCTCCCCTCCTCCACAGTGATGAGAAATTCATGCTCTCTACATAACTTCCGAACAAGCTCAATGTCCAATGGCTTGCAGAACCTTGCATTAGCGACAGTAACCGGGATATTGAGCTCAGCAAGAAGAGATTGAGCCTTTAGGCAGTTCTGAACCATCGTTCCATACCCAAGCAATGCCACATTACTTCCCTCAACTAGAATTTCTCCTTTCCCTACCTTCATCACAGTAGGACAGTAAATATTTTCATTAAATCAGCATGCAAAATTTAATGGAGGCATGCACTTCTAGAAATTCCTTCATCCCATGATTTGGTTAGATGGGTGTTAATATCATTAGCAAGAGTTTCCAAGAGATCCAGCAGCATAACAAAAACCAAGGAAGATCACAATAGAAAGCTACCTCAATCGGGGTCACACTACATAAAGGACCGAGTATCCCAGAGACAGAGCCCCCGGGATATCGAAAACAAACAGGCCTGTCATTAGTGCTTGCAGCAATGGCCACCATGGCAATTAGCTCATCTTCATCTGCTGGTGCCATGACAATCATGTTCGGTAAACATGACATGAATGTGATATCAAATGCCCCACACTTTGTAGGACCATCTGATCCCACTAACCCTGCACTGCTTACTGCTAATCGCACAGGCACATTCTGAAGATCAACATCTTCTATGATCTTCCAGAAAGATAGAGTCAGAAGATGCATTAAAATGCAAAACGCATGAGATTAGTATGATAACTTCAATAAAAAGCTCTTTGGGGAACAATAAGAAAATGTTCTAGAAGAAAAGGCAATTACATAATAAAACAATCAGTCAAGAGAATAAAGACTTGACACTAACCAACAAAGCAAGTAGTCCGAGTAGTCAACTTTTTGGTAGCAGCATTAGCATAATGCTGGCATTGAATAATTTGCTATTATAATGTATTAAAAAAACTGAAATGAAGAGATATTACCAAAGAGAAAAAGGGTGGACAATGATTACTATATGATCATAGTGGAGACCTGTTGGTTGCAAATTTAGTAATCCACAAAGACAGTAGTAATAGGATAGGAATATCCACTATTTATCATTACAAGTATTATTTAGAGTGTGGCAAGGATATATCAACCCATTATGGCAAATCTCAAATGAGGATATGTAGAGTGAATACTTTTGAGTAATAAATTCAGTCGATATAAGAGAAAGGAGCAGAAAGTAATTAACACCTGATCATATGCTCTTTGCAGAAAAGTAGATGGAATTATGCAAAATGGCTTCAATCCCCCACAAGAAAGGCCAGCAGCAAAAGTAACAGCATGCTGCTCTGCCATGCCTACATCAAAAAACCTTTCTGGAAATCTTAATTGAAAAAGATTGAGTGATGGATCCATTCCCATGCCTGCATGGACTACCACTATTTCTTTGTCCTTCTCTGCTTCAGCAATTAAAGCTTCAACAAGGCAATCATTGTATGTCCCAGGTAGTTTGCATGAAATAGATTCAGGAGATGCTAACAGTCCAGATTTTAATGTCCCTGTAATACTAACAGAAAAAATCAGCACTAGATAAATCCAGCACACTATACAAAAAATAAACTTAAGGATCTCCAGTTTCCAAAAAAGACTTTGAGAGAAGATTCAAGCAATAGTTCGTGAGTGACAGGTAAGAAAAAATGGAGTATTTGCTTTCAAGATCCGATAAAAATCCTTAGAGAACTTTACGTAAGACCCACATAATTTATTTAATGGATGCTTTACCATCCTAGAGGTAGCTCAATATTATTCTCCTGGTTCCCTGAACAGCAATATCATGCTTGTGTATTTTTATAATGTGCACATTTGTATCTTGTACTCTTAAGTGTTACTCACCATTAGTAATATCAGCTGGACCATGCTCGGCCTCTGTAATAACATGTATCAATACAGGTCCAGTTGAATCTAGTGATGCCACTTCATCAAGGACACATATAAGATCTTCAATATTCTGCCCATCAACTGGTCCAATATAATACAACCCAAGTTCTTCAAAAAGTGTTGCTCCAAGAGGACCTAACATACCACGAGCAAATTCGTCAACTTTTGCAGCCCATTCATGCATCCCTTTACCAATTCGTTTTGTAACAACCTGCAAGCATCATTCATCAAGACAGAGATGAGTTCGCCTGACAGAGGAGCCGTTGCAAAGTTGTACGTAGAAAGGGAACAAGCTCCATTTATAGATGATAGTAATGGGATTCTAATAATGTTAAACAATAACGAGTAATCAACAATTTGGTAAAGGGTATGGAAACCAATGCAGTTCGAAGATAAGGTGGAAAAACTTACAGCATGTGACAACATCAAGAAATTTAATTACAAGAGAAAATTTTCACTGTCAAAAGAGAAAGGTAATGGATGACAATTTATGTAAGGAAAAACAAAAGAATGTTATTATCAATAGATTACAATCTAGTTAAGCGCACGCTTTACATATTCACAAATATCAGAAGGTTACAGAAGAAATTATAAATATGAACTCAATGTATTACAGCTTGGCTTCAGAAAGAATTTTTTTTCTTGAACATTTTTTTCAGCTTTAAAATTCAAATACCAATCTCAATTAAAAATATAAAGTAAATTTGAGTGATGATTGAAAATAACTGCTCACACCTTTGCAGCTTCTCTGAATCTGCGAAAAGATTTACTTGACTGAAGCTTGCTGAAGGTGCTTGAAAGGGCATTAATTGTTGGTTTTGCACCTTCCTCTTGCTTAGGATGTAAAGAATGTCGGCTATCATTCAAAATCACTACCATGTTAGTATCAAGATATCCAGCATTGCTCATGGCCTCATAGACCTGACCAGCCATAGTTGTCCAATTACTGATTACTGTGACCACACGGTCCTTCTTTCCTATTATATCCCGCGCAACTGCCATGCCTGAAGAAAAGAAAAAATAATTCTATCTTCCAAATAAAACTAGAACATAAAAAAGTATTGCTGTGCCTCAAAAAATGATATGAATTCAAAAAGAAACGACTAATAACATAAAATCTTAAATCTAGAGATATGAGAGGAAAGTTTGCTGGCAGCATATTTAGAAACGACCAGAAATAGAATTATTACATATTATTCTATTTGATTTGCAAAGAAATGATATACAACATGATTTTCTAAAGTCTCAGGTTGATAAAATTTTAGTCCCAAGTCAACCGGAACATACTAGAGCTGTATTGACATACTTAAGCTTTGACATATCTATCAATTCACCAGCACCCACCTACTTCTTTGATAATAAAAGAAGTGAAAGCCTATCCCAGTAGAGTTATAATTCAACTTGTCATGATCTTGTGTACAACATTTTGATTACACTTATGATTCAAACAACCATTTAAAATTATGAATAAAAATAGATTGAACCTCGGCATGCTAATCCTTCTACAATCAATTTTGAATGAAATCCACACTACTTTGTGATGCCTTGAGACAGTGGGGAGTAAAAAGAAGCGCATAAAATTTCAGCAAATCATAATAACCTAAAGCACTTCAAGAAGTAACATATAGAATATCAGTAAAATCAGGCAATGTGCAGACATAGTTTGTGGGTGTGTATTCAAACCTTTAGAATATGGTCAATTCCTAAGAGATGGTATTTCCTTAGAATCAAGAAATTTTCGAGCTCTCAGACATTAAGAGTGGCAACCTAAATTACATCATCTTAAAATATATAATTGATGTGCTGATCTACCTCAATCTGCTGCAAGCCAGCATTTATCTTGGGATCCTAGTTTAAGATGATATATAAACCATAAAGATAGTGGCATCCACACTTAAAGGGAGAGGATTTGGATTGAAATAGTACCAAGTCCAGCTGAAATACTATTGCATCCATGACCAGCACCAAATGCATCGTACTCACTCTCCTGACGAGATGTGAAACCAGAAATTCCATTCTTTTGCCTAAGAGTATGCATCAAAGAGCGCCTTCCTGTGAGAATCTTATGTGCATATGTCTGCATAGATGGAAAAATAGAACTAATTCATTCCATGTTAGGGTTCACCCAATCTACTTCAAATAGAATATAACAGATAAACAAAACCATTTCATGTGCATATTTATCAAATGAGGTTCAAGCAAGAAGTGTGCACCTGCTCTCCAACATCCCACAGTATCCTGTCGACAGGAGCATTGAAAACATAATGTATTGCAACAGTCAGCTCCACCACTGCAAGACTAGCCTCGAAAGGAGGTCCTGATTTTGACATCAGAAAAGTTATCTCAGAACGGATTTCATCAGCCAGCTGTTTGAGTTCCTGCAATTTTTACAAATTATTGATGTTGCTTTCCCCTTGGAAAATCTAAAGAACTCAAGTACCAACTCATGCTTAATGAAGATATAAATGATCAAATTCTGGACACCTTGGGAGATAAATTTTTCAGATGGATTGGTGTATCAACCAAGTCCAGAATTGGTGTTGGAGCCTTCTCCCAGTAGAAATCATCAACATCTGGTAATGCAGCGGCTTGTCTGCATAATCCCTGCTTCACATAAAAAATGAGGTGTTTGAAAGTTGTGATAAACAAAAAGGAAAGAATTAGAAAATAATGGCACATTGGTGTTACTCAATAATTCCAGTTAAATAAAATTAATAAAAAAGTCATTTACAAGCATCATCTAGCATCCTTATTTTAAGATATTAAAATCATGGTCTCTTAGACCAACTGGTAAGAGCAGTACTAAAATCATTGTTTCTCTAAACAAACAATTGAGAAGTTGAAGAACTTAAGTACAGATGATAGAAGAGACATAAAAGAAGGTTCTTTAATTTTTTTTTTGTTTTTTATGATCAAGTGCACAAATTGCTACTATTACCCTTAAAGTTATGACCTACTCCTAGAGCCATCAAAATTGACTACCTCTTTTGGGATCTTTAGGAATTTGATGATTTGAAACCTTGAGAATACCTATTGTCAGCGATTTAAGGTTTTAAGAATTTGTTAAATAATAGGATTGGGTTTTTTTTTTCTTTTTTTTTTTCTCTTTTTGCTTTTTGGTAAATGATAGGTTGCTTGCCAACAAAACCTTTCAGCAGAAATGTATACAGAACAGCCATAATAAAACCACCTTTGTCTGATCCTTAACTTCTCCAAAACCTCAGGGAAAAAAATGCATTAAAACATGCTTTTGGTCTTTAAAACATGCATTAATATGTGATAAGGACAGAAAACCAAATCATACCAGAGAAGATAAATGGCATATACCTTACGAAAATGAGAAGACATAGACTGTGTGAGTGGATTGATCTTAAAACTTTCATCTTTCAACTGATTAGAAAATTCAGCAAAGTAAAACTTTGACAGTTGGAGACTACATTCACTGTGAAGAAACAACCTACATCCCAATGACAGTTGAGATGAAGCAGAAGCAAAGGCCATCCGAAAGAAAAAAAAAATCTTTTTAGAATCTGCAACCACTAAAATGCAATATGAGATATGTCAACTCCAAGAGAAGTAAAAAGAGTTACCTGAAAAAATAAAGCAAAGTAAACAAACGACCAATTGAGCAACATCATTAGATTGCATCATATCGCAATAAATTAGAATCAAGGAACATAATTTAAATTTTTCAACGGAAGCAAAGAAAAACAGGATACAGAAACACTCCCTAATTGGGTAAAAATCTTGAGAGGTCACCAAACTATGCCTAGATTTCACTTTGGATATCAAACTTCAATTTGTATCTTTTCGGTCACCCTACTTCTATTTAATTTCAACGAGAGGGTATCCGAGAGAAACCGACGAGAATTATCTGACCTGACAGTCGGATTAGCTATGTGAAGGGTATTGAAATCCTAATTTACAAAAATCCTAACTAATTGAACAACATTTGAACCTTGATATCGAATGTTGTTCGTTTTGACTTTGTCGAAATCATGGTTCAAATGTTGTTTTTTTTTTCTCCAAATGTTGTTCAATTACTTAAGATTTCTGTAGATTAGGATTTCAATACCGGCTACCATGTCAGATAATTCTTGTCGGTCTCCCTCAGGTACTCCCTTACTGAAATCAAATAGAATCAAATAGAAGTAAGGTGACCAAAAAGATACAAATTGAAACTTGGTACCCAAAGTGAAATATGGGCATAGTTTGGTGACCTCTCAAGATTTTTACCCCACCCTAATTCCACAAGTGAATTGTCCATCACAACAGACGTACAGATTTGATGACCTAAAAGCAAACATAAAATGAGACAGAAGTGATCGAAAATTGACAGCAGTACACTTCAAATTCCAGAGAAAGCTAGATAAACGAACACTATCAATCGAGAAAATTCTACATAATCTCCAGCCAAAAAAAAAAAATCCCAAAATCAATGTAGAAGCGAAGGAATAGGTTGAAAAATAGAACGAATCTATGATGATAAGAAAAGCACAAACATAGCAAACCCGATGCAGTTACGAATTTCACAGAGTTCTCATCTAAATCAGACAGAATGAAACCTGAAATGCTTCAAAATTCCGCCAAAACTAAGAGCAATGGGATCTCGGACTGCAGCGAGAGAAATGTTTGAGCTTTAGTGAGATTATAAAAAAGGAGGTGTTGGCACGTGTCAACTTAATCTTTTGATGGGACCCTGCGTCGTGGGCTCCAGATGAGCTTTGTTTGCTGCTACTGGCCCCTAAATAATATCAGAATTATTTATCACTCATAAATATATAATTAATTAAACAAATAAATAAAATACATTAGGACTTTGCAAAGATTGTTATGGGGTAAAAATAACTATAAACACGTGGTATGATCTAGAACATTGAGATAGAAGCTCAAATGTCTAGTCATCCAACAATAGAGGATGAACTCCCAAGACAGTCAAATAAGAGTATAAAAGAAGGTGGTCAACCCACAAGAAAGTCATTACGATACCTATTCTGCATTCTAATTCTGAATTTTGGTATTTTTGAGTTCTCTCCCCCTTTTTCTCTCTTATTGAGTCTTGATCATTGGAGGCTCCTCCAAGCACGAGCGCTCTACTCTCTTCTCTCCCACGGATCTCTTCTTTTTAATAGCAAGGTTCGATTCGTGAAGGTCGATCTTTGAAGGAGATCTTGATCCCATGGAGTGGAGAAAGAAGAAGAAGGAGGAGGATAACTGATCGTGACGGACCTCTCCATCTATATAGCGCCCTGATTTTCTGAATAATTATCGGTTAATTCGTAGATAATAAATTGGGGTTATTCAGAGATGAAATAAAGATAAAAATAATTAAAAGCATTAATAATCAATTTAATATACAAATAATACAATTTACTAACTAGTTGAATGGTTCATATATTAATTAATATAAGCACTTATTATTAACATTGAATGGAAATGGAACCCTAATAGGGTTAATTGGAAACCTTGGTAAATAAATTGAGCCAAAGTGTGACAATAATGAGAATTAATGGAAATAAAGCTTGGGTGTGACAAATAATAGGGTGGATTTAAAAACCAAAAATAAAACTATAGTATATTTAGATTAGTTGGTCCATGTGACAAGATAACCCTAAAGATACAACAAATAATATTATATTAATATCTTGGTTATAAACTTAGGGCCTCATCTTCTCCCTCTCGATCTCTTCTATCCATCGTCCGATTTCCCTTCACCGGCGAACCCCCCGACGACGGCGACGGCGACGGCGACGGTGACGACCAGCGAGCCTCACCGGCACCCTCAACCCTCCGCCATCGTTACTCCTCAAGACAAGCACTGCTTGGCTACGCCGTGCCGAAGGCCACAAAGATCGCCGACGCCACAGCTAGGGCGGCTCAAGAGAGTTGGAGGCCTAAAGCGAAATTTTAAAATGAGACTTTTAATTATTAATATAAATTAAATTTTATTAATTTAATGACATTTTTTTAACAATTTTATATACTTACGTTTATGGGTTTTAACGAGGAAGTAACTCTGTAACCACTCAAAAAAAAAAAAATCTAAACAAACAAACAAAAATTTAAACAATAAAAAGATAATATGTTATTTTATAAAAAGAGAAATTTTACTACAAAAAATTATTTAAAATTTATTTTTCTAACATTTTGAGATGCAAAGTTATTAATAGAATTTTCATAATAGAGAAAATGAACGTTACTTACCAATTTACCAATGGCTACATAATTAATAATTCTTGGGATTAGTTTTTTAATAACTAATAATGTAGTTGAGAGAAGATATATATTTAATTATGTATTAAACTAAAAAAGTTAAAACTTTAGTTTATTATGTTTTATTTTAAAAAGTCAGTTGATAAAAGATATATAATTGATTAGATATTAAATTAAAAATTTTAAATATCCGTATATTATAACAAAAAATTATTATTATTAGCATGATGAAATTTTAAAAAATTTCAGGTTCAAATGTAGTAGGAGGCCTCCAATAGATATGAACTTATAATTTTAAATATTAATTTATCATACAAATAATTATTATAACTACAATGATAAATTTTTAAAAAAATTTAAGGTTTAAACTTTGCATGAGGCCTCCAATAGATATTACCATTTAAATTAAAAATTTTAAATATTAATTTATTATAATAATCTATTATTTTAGTTATGATAATAAAATTTTTAAAAAATAATCTTGGAGGATAAAAAATAAATATGAGGCCTTTAAAATTTGGGGGCCTAAAGCGGTCGCTTCACTCGCTTTACCCTTGAGCAGCCCCTGCCTGACTGCAGCCTAGTGCCACCTCTTGGCCAGCCGCCGCCCACACCTACTCGGTGCCGTCTCGACGTGCCTGCGCGACCAACATCCTCCCTCCTCTCTCTGCTTCGATGACGTGCGGCCTGGCCCCTCTCACGCGCCGGCCGTCTTCTTCCTCCGTCAGCTGCGATCTGCCCTTCTCTTCTCCGTCGACCTACGAGCCAGCCAGCCGCCCGCCCGTGGCCTGCTCCGTTGTCGCCCTGCCCGGTCCGCAGCCTAGCTGGCCTGCTCCGCCACCGGTCAGCTGTCCCACAAGCCGGCCTGCAGCTCCACCACCCTTCCGCCAGCCTACAGTTCTTCTTTCCCTTCTTCGGCGAGCGACGACCAAGCCGACCACTTCCTCCCTTGCGATTGTATAGACTATAGTTTGAATTCTTGTTTTATGAGTCAAATTCAATATGGGTGAATGTTTGTATAATCCGGGTTTAGAAATATAGACGTTATGTTGATAAAATTTCCTTAGAATTCATGTAAACCAAAGTATTATTAAGATGCCTAAGAAAGAGACATTAAGCACATTAGAAATTCTTGATGAATCTAATTCCATTCAATGTGCTATCAAAGATAGATACACCCGTATATTTCATTTGAGTGACCGCTTATGGACGTCTTGTAACCGTATAAATTCCAGGTTATACATGATTTGTTAGGGCATTTCAAGCATGGAAACAAGCATGAATAAATTAAAGCTGCAGTCCTAATTTGAGTAATGTTTCATTCTAAGTGAATGTGATTTTTCCTTCCTAGCAATGATGCATTCTATTGAAAGTAATACTTCATTCTAGTGGGACTGTAGTTCTGCCTCTAGTTAACAAAGTTAAACTTTTATGAGCTAAGACACAATATATGAATATAAGAGTGGGTTCATTAGTAATTGGAGGCTATGTATTAAAGTCTATTAAAACTTCTCTTATGTTTGTAAACTCACAAATCAAGACAGTGACCAGTTATTAAAACAAGGTACTTCTAGTTATTTTAATTTAGTAAAGTACCTTGCGAATGTCTTAAGCTTGAAGAGATGAGATAGAAACTTAGTTATAGATATATCTTGAGGATATGAAATTCATGTTATATATAAACCAATGTCTAGTGGAACTAAATGGGCATGTTATACATTATCCTGTACTAAGGTAGTGAAAAAGGGGTAGTGGAATATGACCTTAGTACTCATTAATTTTCCTATTTCGATTATTAGGAAAAGAAAAAGGCAAGGGCAAGGCAGGAGCTGCAGAATGACCTAGCCAGCCTTAATAGCTATTAGACTCAGGTGAGGGAACCAGCTGTACATTCCGTATTTTTATCATATTTTCAAGGTTACTTTGTTCCCAACTAGACAAATGAATGATAAAACATACTTTTTATTAAATTTAAAAGCAACAACTAGAGACAACAAGCTAAAAAAACACAACATACTGAAAGACATAATGTAAGTAGTTCATACAACATAAATGTTTGTAAGACTACTCTTATTCTAACAACAGAATCTAAAACTCAATCTAGGTGATGCTCATCAGGAGACAGTGGAGTGTAGTCAACAAAGGGTCGATGTCCTCCTGACCCTTGTGGTCCCCTACTAGGACCTGGTGCACCATATGGGCAGTAGAAGGCGAGGTGCTCCGTACTGCCACAGCTACGGCACCAGAGAGCAGGGCGCCTACACTCCGCTATGCGGTGTCCATAACCACCGCACCGTCGGCACCTGACAATCCTGACAACAGTAGGAGACGGACACACAGCCCCAAGCTGAACTCCCAATCTCTGGCGGTAGTCACGAGCTCGACATACTCGCCGGGGAGGGATACTCGGGCTCACTATCTCCGTACTCCGGTGGAACCCTCGGGCTCCTCATCCCACCGCCTCTCGGCGACAACCTCGCTCTCAATCCACGAACAAGCACAAGAACCGTGGGACCAAGCCTATCAATCTTTCGAAAGTGGTGGCTTCACCGCCCCTCCCTCATCTCCGCGAGGACCTCTGCAGGATCGACAAAGTCGGCCGCGGGGTGGTGGAGTGTTCTCACGAACTGACTCCACCTCGTCGTCGGATGAATCCTGACGGCGCGAAGGTCCCGACATCCTGCAAGTAAAACCAGCCATTAATCTAACGTGGGACTAACTACACCACCCCAGACCCACACTCAGTCTATGCAACTGGCTAAGGGCATCTAGTGTTCTGTTATCTACTCTATCTAGAGCACTCTCTCTGATACCACTTTAATCTGTCACGCCCCGACCCGGATTCCTTGACCTCGAGCACGTCAACAGACCGACCGTACTTAAGCAGAGACAAGCTCAACTCAAATACAAGGCCTAAATGTGATAAGCAGATAACAACCCATAATATAAAATAAACTCAAGTTCAAGGAACATAGAGTCACAAGGGTTCATAGACCCTATAAATAGTCTGGTCCCTATACAGGTCCTACACATAGTAAAGCTCACAAAATAAAAGATAAAGGAGTCCCCCAGACCTCGGATCTCCTAGTGACCTCTTCACAGCTCCACCCCCCTTAAACATCGGAATTTGTAAAAGAGAGAAAGAGCAAAACGCATGAGCTTTCGAATGGAAAGCCTATTAAGTACCCCTGCGGGGTCACAAAGACATAAGAAAACAATATGTCAAATAATGAGGTCACAATCCCAAGAAAACATAATCTTAGGAGTCTACCAGAAGCAATCCAAAGGTAGACCCCTGACAACAGAAGCCCTCAAGCTCTGTGATGAGTTTCAAAAAACCCAAGGTTCACTCCCTGCCAGTATGTCCAGCTACTTGCTGTAAGCACGACCTTCTGGTCGTTTGACCCTCCGGTAGCAAACGGTAGAACTACCTCTCATACGTGTTAACACGGTCAGCGTACCATGCCCACTGACGGGTAAGACCACCAGAGAATCGCCTCTCTGGCAAGGCAGGCAGAAATGCCAGGGGGTCCTGTCCCTGAACACTTCCCTATCGGAGCCCCCACGCTCCACTGAGTCCGGGCAGTAGACCACAGCAAACAGGGATACCAACATCCCGTAAACAAATCATACATGCTCAACAGGAATCTAGAATAGGTATGGATGCATGTATGTCATCATTGAAGTAAGAGTAATATCAAGTCCAAATAAAGCCCGAAACCGGGTAGGAACGAGGCAAGTGTACTTACCTCTTGTTGGAATTAGAAGCTCTTCTAGCCTCCTCTTGAATGCCTTACAACTCTCCGAGAGTATCTGGCATACAAAGTTTCTTTAGAGTCAAGTCTCTAATAAATCCCTATGTCTCTAGTTGCACATGCATGTTTATCGTTGTTGTTGGGCCTGGGTTCGCTAACGAGTCCTAGAGACCACTCTCGGCCTATGGGTCCTTAACCTATTTTTCCATGTACTTTAGTCGTCTCTGGACTCATCTTAGTCAAACCTAGTCAACTCTAGGTTTATTTGTCGGGTCCGAACCCTATTGGTCACCTCTGGTTAGTTTAGTCGAATTAGGCCCATTTGCTAAGCCCTTTAAAGCAATTTGGCTTACTTGTGCCCCTTTTCTCTACCGAATTAATTAAACTCCTTTTTTGTTAATTATTATATCCGATTTTCATTTTCCTCCAGTTAAATCCATAAATCGAACCTAATCAACCTAAGTTATCAAAAGAAAATCGGTTGTTCGTTCCAGATATTTCTTACTTGAATATCTAGATACAATATGTTAATTAATTCGTTACATCGATTTAATTAAATCTGCTCTTCAATTTAATTAAATTGTCGACTAACTAAGTGACCCATCTTATATTAGGGCAAAAATAATGGTCACCATAATTTAATCAAATAATTAGCCAGTTAATTATCTAATTAAATACTAATTATGATTAACAAACTAATTAAACAATTTCTTAATAGTTTATTTTAGTTTGCCAACTAAACTATTGTCTCACAAATTTATTTAATTATACCCCCATCATAGGTATTAATATTGAACAAATACCCTAAGGTCCAATATATATCAATTCACTTTAAACCTTTAAATTGACTAACTCATTTATATTTCCCTTGAGCTATAAAAAAAATTATTTGTCACACTATCTATTCTCTTCTAACACTAATCAAATAATTAGCTAAATTAATTAATCTTTTAATTTTATTTTATTTTTTATTTTATTTTTCCTCTCTTCTTCTTTCTCTCTATCACCGTCTCATGAAGCTTCACCCCTCGCTGCCTCCTTGTGCAGCTCGTTTGTCGGACCCGGCCCAGCCTGACCTTTGACCTCCGACGACCGGTGAGAGTGTCCACCCCTCCTCCAGGAAACCATCAAGCTTCTTCACTCTCTCTCTCTCTCGGTTTCCTCACTGTCCTTTCGGTGAAGGGTGTTAACTCCGGCGAACACCTCACGACACGGGGAGCATATATAGTCTTTCAATGATGCAGGAAAGAAGAAGGCACTTACCGGAGGGACGTGAGCGGTGTTCGATGCCTCCCGTGAGCGCTCCGTCGACTGGTAGGTGCTCAGTCTTCTTTGATGAGCCCCGCCACGCACACCACGTGCAGCACCACCTCAAGCTCGCCGTCCCAGTCCCCTTCCTTCCTGCAGCTCTCCCAGATGGCCTCGTGCTCGACCTATGGTTCGAAACACAGCGGCGGCTTCCTTCTTCTCCTCTGGCTAGTAACTCACCGGAGCTCTGGACTTCTCCGCTTTGTGTTCAGAACAGAGAAAGTGTCGCCCCTTTTTATAGCCTTCAGGGACCCAGATGAACGGTCACCACTCGCGAACCGCCTCGCCGCCAACGGCCGGCGACCTCGCGCGTAACGGACGGAGAGGCTGGCGGAGTGCGCGCGCGGGCGTTTCAGGAGGCTGGGGGAGGTGGAGCTGCCTCGCGATCTGATCTCACAGATGGGCGGTGAGGATCATCAGATCCTATCCAACGGACTGATACACATCCTTGTGCCTCGGATCTAACAACGCTAAGATCAAACGGTTGAGGTCAAAATGGAATCGACGGCTGGATCTACCCCACATGCCTCGCATCCAATACTAAACTCAGATGATCGCCTTTGAGCGCGCCCCGTGGCCTCACAGATGGCCTAATAACGCCTCGCGATCTGCACAAAACTGAGATCGTTTGATCTTGGCCGTCCAACCCTTCCTATAAGAGTTCTCATCCGGAAAACTATCCAGCAGTCCCTAAACCTTATCAAATTACAGTTTAGTCCTTTCTCTGAGAGAGGGGTCTATTTCTGTTAGGTCCCTCTATTTTAAAATAATTCCTCACAGGTCCTTGCATAGCTCATTTAAACCCTCTTTTTTTTTATCCCAAATTTCTTGGATTTTACAATCCTCCACCTTACAATAATTCCGTCCTCGAAATTACATAACCTCTTATTGGGTGGTAAACAAATCGGGGTAACGTTTCCTCATATCCTCTTCGCGTTCCCAAGTAGCTTCCCGCTCAGAGTGGTTACTCCACCTCACCTTAACAAAGGGAATGGTTCTATTCCTTAACTGCTTTTCCTCCCGGCCCAAGACAGCTACTGGGCGCTCCTCATAGGACATGTCCTCCAGAACTTCCACAGGAACTTGGGGAATCACTCGTGTTGGATCACGGATGCACTTCTTCAACATGGAAATGTGGAAGATATCATGAACTTGGGCAAGGTCCTGAGGTAAGGCCAATCTATAAGCCACAGTTCCTATACTCTCCAAAATTTCAAAAGGTCCGATATACCGTGGAGCAAGCTTCCCACGTCGTCCAAACCTTACAACTCCTTTCATAGGAGATACCTTCAGGAATACTAGATCTCCTACTTGAAACTCCTGGTTAGACCTTTTACGATCTGCATAGCTCTTCTGTCTACTTTGAGCAGCCTTGAGCCTTTCTCTGATCATTCTAACATGCTCCTCCGTCTGTTTAACAAAATCTGGCTGCTCAAGTGTCGCCTGAGCCACCAGCTTCCTTTCGCCCACATCACTCCAACAAATAGGTGTTCGGCACTTTCTCCCATAGAGTGCCTCATACGGGGCCATCTTGATGCTTGCCTGGTAACTGTTGTTGTAGGCAAATTCTATTAAGCTCAAGCGCTCATCCCAAGACCCCGTAAAATCCAACGCACATGCCCTCAGCATGTCTTCCAACACCTGGATGGTCCTTTCAGATTGACCATCAGTCTGTGGGTGGAAAGCGGTGCTGAATGCTAATCCTGTGCCCAGAGCTGTATGCAGAATCTCCCAAAACTTGGAGACAAACCGGGTTTCTCGATCAGAAGTGATCGACGCTGGTACTCCATGTAGTCTGACTATCTGGTCGATATAAAGCTGAGCCAACTTCTCTAGAGATGCTCCCGTCCTCAAAGGTATAAAATGGGCTGACTTGGTCAATCGGTCCACAATAACCCAGATTGACTCATGACCTCTCTGAGTACGTGGCAACCCTGTTACAAAGTCCATGTTAATATGCTCCCATTTCCACTCCGGAATGGGCCAGGGTTGTAACATTCCTGCCGGCTTCTGGTGCTCCGCCTTCACTAACTGACAGGTGATGCATTTAGCAACGAACTCAGCGACTTCTCGCTTCATACCCTTCAACCAAAAGTGATCCTTCAACCCTCTGTACATCTTGGTACCTCCAGGGTGAACGGCGTAGCTCGAATAGTGAGCTTCCTTTAGAATTTCCTTTCTTAGCTCAGGGATATTAGGGACACAAATCCGTCCATCAAATCTTAGAGTACCGTCCTCATGTACTCTAAACCGTGTCAGCTCTCACTGGTCTATGTGTCTCCTGATCTCCTCCAGATCAGGGTCTTGTTCCTGAGCAACCTGAATCCTTTCCAACAACGAGTGTCAGATATGCAAGCTGGCAAAGGAGACATCCATCATGGGCAAAACAACCTCTAACTCGAGCCTCTTCATGTCCTCTAACAAGGTCTCTGAGTTGTTAACATAGCGGCAACTCCATATCCAGACTTCCTACTCAGTGCATCGGCCATCACGTTCGCCTTGCCCAGGTGGTAATGGACACTGAGATCGTAGTCCTTAATCAACTCCAACCAACGCCGCTGCCTCATATTCAACTCCTTTTGTGTGAATATATACTTGAGGCTCTTATGATCGGTGTAGATCTCGCAGGGTACACCGTAGAGGAAGTGTCGCCAGATCTTTAGGGCAAACACGATCGCCGCCAGCTCGAGATCGTATGTGGGATAATTCTCCTCAAAAGGCTTCAACTGTCGTGATGCATAAGTAATCACGCGCCCATCTTGCATCAATACACATCCCAGGCCAGTCTTGCATGCGTCACTGTAAACCGTATACCCACAACCACTTTGACGAAATGCCAAAACTGGTGCGGAAATCAACCTTTGTTTCAACTCCTGGAAACTCTTTTCATAGGACTCGGTCCAAACGAATTTGGTACCTTTCCTGGTCAATTTAGTTAATGGTGCTGCTATAACCGAGAAACCCTCAACGAATCTCCTGTAATAGCCAGCTAATCCTAGGAAACTCCGTATCTCTCGTACCGTAGTTGGTCTTTTCCAATCAACGACGGCCTCAATCTTCTTGGGATCTACTGAAACTCCAGCTCCACTTACCACGTGACCCAAGAAAGCAACTTTATCCAACCAGAACTCACACTTGGAGAGCTTGGCGTAGAGCTAATGCTCCCTCAAGGTCTCTAGCACAATTCTTAAGTGCTCCTCGTGTGTCTAGTGGCTACTTGAGTAAACCAGCATATCGTCGATGAAAACTACCACAAACTGGTCCAAGTATTGACAGAATACCGGGTTCATCATGTCCATAAAGACTGCCGGGGCATTGGTAAGCCCAAACGGCATTACCAAGAACTCATAGTGTTTGTATCTAGTACGGAAAGCACTCTTCGGAATATCCGTCTCCTTTATCCTCACCTGATGATACCCGGATCTTAAATCAATCTTGGAGAATACTGGAGCTCCCTGCAATTGATTCAACAGGTCATCAATTCTTGGTAAAGGATATTTGTTCTTCATAGTCACCTTGTTCAACTCCCTATAATCGATGCACAACCTTAACGACCCGTCTTTCTTCTTGAAAAAAAGAACAGGTGCTCCCCAAGGTGACATGCTAGGTCTTATGAAACCATTATTCAATAACTCTTCTAATTGAGTCTTCAGTTCCTTAAACTCCGCAAGCGCCATCTGATATGGAGCCTTAGACATAGGAGCCGTTCCCAAAACCAAGTCAATGGAGAACTCCAGTTCTCTTTCTGGGGGTAATCCTGGTAACTCTTCAGGAAACACGTCAGGATACTCCCTCACCACGGGTACATCTGAGATTGCGATCTCCATACCCTGCTTCACCTCAGAGATAGAGGCCAAATAACCTATACATCCACCCCTAAGTTACTTTCGAGCCTGGAGAGCTGAAATCTCCAGTACTAAGGAACATGTTTGGCTGCCTTTAAAGGTGAACTCTTCATCTTCCGGCATCCTGAACACAACTCTTTTTTCACGACAGTCTACTACTGCGTAGACTGAAGAGAGCCAGTCCATCCCGAGGATCACATCATAATCCTTCAGGTCCATTACTTGCAAGTTTGCAGGTAATTCCCGCCCCTCTATTACTACTGGGCAAGTCGGTACAATCTTCCTTACCAACTTGGCAGCACCTACAGGGGTGTCTACACACAACTCCTAGGGTAGATCTATAGTAGGCAACGTGTATCTTCGTGCAAATCCTGCAGATACGAAAGAGTGTGTGGCTCCAGGATCAAATAAGGTGCATGCATAGAATGAACTAACAGAAACGATACCTGCCACGATATCAGCGGATGCCTGTACTTCCTCGGTCATCAGATGATAGACCCGTCCATAGGTCATGGGCCTCTGCTGCTGCTGGGGTTGATTGGGTGTGGAAGGCTGTCCTGACGTTGCCTTCCCCTTCTTATCGCCTCCTTGTGACCTGGGTGGTGGTCCAACTGATTGTCTGGAAGCTTGCTGTGATTCCTGGGTTCCTCCCACCACACTTTGTCCCGCTTGGCGCTGAGGATATTGGGCCTTCTGGTGATCCAGACCAAAACAGAGATAACATCCTCCAGTTATCCTTGGGCACTGGGACCTCTTATGTGGTCCCTTGCACTCATAACACCTCAGGGTCTGGGTCACACTAGCCGATGACCCTTTGCCTCTAGACGAGGTTGTTGACCTAGTCGACTTACTGTAAGGCCGGTACTTGTTGTCAGGCCTACGTTTTCCAGAACTCTTGCCCGATGATTGGCCCTGACTATTTGACCCCTTGTCCTTTTTCTCCTTCTGGGATGACCCTTGGGCGTCCCCCTGGCAAGAGGCTTCAGTATATTTGGCCCTAGCCACGACCTCGGTGTAGGTCTTACACATGTGGCTAGTGACGATTCTCTTCAATGATGACCGCAGTCCGGCCTCAAACTTTATTACTCGGCTCTCCTCTGTTGGAACCATGTCAGGCAGAAAACGGGCCAATCTGTCAAATTGCCTCGTCTTGCTCTCTGATTGGAGCCTCCACTGAACAATTTGGGAGAATCGTCATCCAAGCTGGACTAATTGTCCTCGTGAGAAGTACTTGGTGAAGAACGCAGTTTTGAATTCTTCCTAAGTCTGGAAGGCCTCACCCTTCCTCAGTCTGATCTCTCCAAAGTACGAGTCCTCTGCGGGTCCTTGGAGCATGTAAACGTCGGTCCTGATCTTCTCCGCCTCAGTAGTCTGGAAGACCTCGAAGGTCTTCTCCATTTCCCTTATCCATTGTTCTGCAGCATGGGGATCAGCGGCTCCCTCGAACGGTCGGGGTGAGGGTCTCTTAATCTCCCCTAGTAAACCTCTATTAGATGTGGAGGTGGCTGATGAAGGTGGTACTCGCTGCTGTCGAGTCTCCTGGATCAGCCCCAGCATCTCACGCATGAGATCTAGCATGCTCATGGGGGGTACCTCCCCCCATGGTTCCTGGCCCTCTGCATGGGGCACTTGTGCATTAGACTGAGCAGGAACCACCTGCTCAACTTCCATTTCGTCCAATGGTGGGGGTACCTCCCCATCCTATGGTTGGGGTACCTCTTCCACAGGCGATTGTTGCACATCAGCACGACGAGGTCACCCTCGCCTACCCCTACCACTACCTCTACCACCACGGCCTCCACGTGTTTGATTCATAGTTCAACTGTTTAAAAATTTCAAGGTTACTTTGTTCCCAACTAGACAAATGAATGATAAAACATACTTTTTATTAAATTTAAAAGCAACAACTAGAGACAACAAGCTAAAAAAACACAACATACTGAAAGACATAATGTAAGTAGTTCATACAACATAAATGTTTGTAAGACTACTCTTATTCTAACAACAGAATCTAAAACTCAATCTAGGTGATGCTCATCAGGAGACAGTGGAGTGTAGTCAACAAAGGGTCGATGTCCTCCTGACCCTTGTGGTCCCCTACTAGGACCTGGTGCACCATATGGGCAGTAGAAGGCGAGGTGCTCCGTACTGCCACAGCTACGGCACCAGAGAGCAGGGCGCCTACACTCCGCTATGCGGTGTCTATAACCACCGCACCGTCGGCACCTGACAATCCTGACAACAGTAGGAGACGGACACACAGCCCCAAGCTGAACTCCCAATCTCTGGCGGTAGTCACGAGCTCGACATACTCGCCGGGGAGGGATACTCGGGCTCACTATCTCCTGTACCAGTGGAACCCTCGGGCTCCTGTCCACTGGCCTCTGAGCGACAACCTCGTCTCTCAATCCACGAACGAGCACAGCAACCGTGGACTGAAGCCTATCAATCTTTCGAGTGGTGGCTTCGACCGTCCTCCTCATCTCCGCGAGGACCTCTGCAGGATCTGACAAGTCAGCACGGGGTGGTGGAGTGTTCTCACGAACTGACTCCACCTCGTCGTCGGATGAATCCTGACGGCGCGAAGGTCCCGACATCCTGCAAGTAAAACCAGCCATTAATCTAACGTAGGACTAACTACACCACCCCAGACCCACACTCAGTCTATGCAACTGGCTAAGGGCATCTAGTGTTCTGTTATCTACTCTATCTAGAGCACTCTCTCTGATACCACTTTAATCTGTCACGCCCCGACCCGGATTCCTTGACCTCGAGCATGTCAACAGACCGGCCGTACTTAAGCAGAGACAAGCTCAACTCAAATACAAGGCCTAAATGTGATAAGCAGATAACAACCCATAATATAAAATAAACTCAAGTTCAAGGAACATAGAGTCACAAGGGTTCATAGACCCTATAAATAGTCTGGTCCCTATACGGGTCCTACACATAGTAAAGCTCACAAAATAAAAGATAAAGGAGTCCCCCAGACCTCGGATCTCCTAGTGACCTCTTCACAGCTCCACCCCCCTTAAACATCGGAATTTGTAAAAGAGAGAAAGAGCAAAACGCATGAGCTTTCGAATGGAAAGCCTATTAAGTACCCCTGCGGGGTCACAAAGACATAAGAAAACAATATGTCAAATAATGAGGTCACAATCCCAAGAAAACATAATCTTAGGGGTCTACCAGAAGCAATCTAAAGGTAGACCCCTGACAACAGAAGCCCTCAAGCTCTGTGATGAGTTTCAAGAAAACCCAAGGTTCACTCCCTGCCAGTATGTCCAGCTACTTGCTGTAAGCACGACCTTCTGGTCGTTCGACCCTCCGGTCGCAAACGGTAGAACTACCTCTCATACGTGTTAACACGGTCAGCGTACCATGCCCACTGACGGGTAAGACCACCAGAGAATCGCCTCTCTGACAAGGCAGGCAGAAATGCCAGGGGGTCCTGTCCCTGAACACTTCCCTATCTGAGCCCCCACGCTCCACTGAGTCCGGGCAGTAGACCACAACAAACAGGGATACCAACATCCCGTAAAAAAATCATACATGCTCAACAGGAATATAGAATAGGTATGGATGCATGTATGTCATCATTGAAGTAAGAGTAATATCAAGTCCAAATAAAGCCCGAAACCGGGTAGGAACGAGGCAAGTGTACTTACCTCTTGTTGGAATTAGAAGCTCTTCTAGCCTCCTCTTGAATGCCTTACAACTCCCCGAGAGTATCTGGCATACAAAGTTTCTTTAGAGTCAAGTCTCTAATAAATCCCTATGTCTCTAGTTGCACATGCATGTTTATCGTTGTTGTTGGGCCTGGGTTCGCTAACGAGTCCTAGAGACCACCTCTCGGGCTATGGGTCCTTAACCTATTTTTCCATGTACTTTAGTCGTCTCTGGACTCATCTTAGTCAAACCTAGTCAACTCTAGGTTTATTTGTCCGTCCAACCCTATTGGTCACCTCTCGTTAGTTTAGTGAATTAGGCCCATTTGCTAAGCCCTTTAAAGCAATTTGGCTTACTTGTGCCCCTTTTCTCTACCGAATTAATTAAACTCCTTTTTTGTTAATTATTATATCCGATTTTCATTTTCCTCCAGTTAAATCCATAAATCGAACCTAATCAACCTAAGTTATCAAAAGAAAATCGGTTGTTCGTTCCAGATATTTCTTACTTGAATATCTAGATACAATATGTTAATTAATTCGTTACATCGATTTAATTAAATCTGCTCTTCAATTTAATTAAATTGTCGACTAACTAAGTGACCCATCTTATATTAGGGCAAAAATAATGGTCAGCATAATTTAATCAAATAATTAGCCAGTTAATTATCTAATTAAATACTAATTATGATTAACAAACTAATTAAATAATTTTCTTAATAGTTTATTTTAGTTTGCCAACTAAACTATTGTCTCACAAATTTATTTAATTATACCCCCATCATAGGTATTAATATTGAAAAAATACCCTAAGGTCCAATATATATCAATTCACTTTAAACCTTTAAATTGACTAACTCATTTATATTTCCCTTGAGCTATAAAAAAAATTATTTGTCACACTATCTATTCTCTTCTAACACTAATCAAATAATTAGCTAAATTAATTAATCTTTTAATTTTATTTTATTTTTTATTTTATTTTTCCTCTCTTCTTCTTTCTCTCTATCACCCGTCCGCGAGCTTCACCCCTGTCGTCTCCGGTGTGCAGCTCGTTTGTCGGACCCGGCCCAGCCTGACCTTTGACCTCCGACGACCGGTGAGAGTGTCCACCCCTCCTCCCGGAAACCATCAAGCTTCTTCACTCTCTCTCTCTCTCGGTTTCCTCACTGTCCTTTCGGTGAATGGTGTTAACTCCGGCGAACACCTCACGACACGGGGAGCATGTATAGTCTTTCAATGATACAGGAAAGAAGAAGGCACTTACCGGAGGGACGTGAGCGGTGTTCGATGCCTCCCGTGAGTGCTCCGTCAACTGGTAGGTGCTCAGTCTTCCCCGCGAGCCCCGCCACGCACACCACGTGCAACACCACCTCAAGCTCGCCGTCCCAGTCCCCTTCCTCCCTGCAGCTCTCCCAGATGGCCTCGTGCTCGACCGATGGTGCGAAACACAGCGGCGGTTTCCTTCTTCTCCTCCGGCTAGAAACTCACCGGAGCTCTGGACTTCTCCGCTTTGTGTTCAAAACAGAGCAAGTGTCGCCCCTTTTATAGCCTTCAGGGACCCAGATGAACGGTCACCACTCGGGAACCGCTTCGCCGCCAAACGGCCGGCGACTTCGCGCGTAACGGACGGAGAGGCTGGCAGAGTGTGAGGTGGAGCTGCCTCGCGATCTGATCTCACGGATGGGCGGTGAGGATCATCTGATCCTATCCAACGGACTGATACACATCCTTGTGCCTCGAATCTAACAACGCTAAGATCAAACGGTTGAGGTCAAAATGGAATCCACGGCTGGATCTACCCCACATGCCTTGCATCCAACACCAAACTCAGATGATCTCCTATGAGCGCGCCCCGTGGCCTCACAGATGGCCTAATAACGCCTCGCGATCTCCACAAAACTGAGATCGTTTGATCTTGGCCGTCCAACCCTTCCTATAAGAGTTCTCATCCGGAAAACTATCCAACAGTCCCTAAACCTTATCAAATTGCAGTTTAGTCCTTTCTCTGAGAGAGGGGTCTATTTCTGTTAGGTCCCTCTATTTTAAAATAATTCCTCACAGGTCCTTGCAGAGCTCATTTAAACCCCTTTTTTTATCCCAAATTTCTTGGATTTTACAGTGTTATATTTTGAGAACCATTTGGATGCGAGTTGCTAAATTACTCTAGTATGTTTTGATATTTGTTTTTTTTTTAATCCCTTTGGAAGGAAGGTGAATTGGGAAGGAGAAAGGAGGTTTTTTTTTGTGGTATTAGTGTCAAGTTTTGTGACTCTTTTTTCTTTTATGATTCAGACTTCTATGCAACTGTGCTACATTCTCAAGACCTTTTGGATGCGATCTTCTAAATCACTTTTTTATTCTCAGTAATTGGGGACTGGAATGTGTTGATCTATATTTTTTGTTGCTTTAATTTAATTTAATCCACAACATATTTTTCACGATTTATGTTTTATTTATTATTTCTGTTTGCTTTTTTTCATTCTTTATTATACATAAAAATTTTTCCCTCATTGTATGTTGTTTAAATATTTTTTCCTTTTTAAATATTTTCTCTGGTGGTATTAATAAGAGATAATATATAATTTTTTATAAAAAGTAGCCCTCCTTAAATAAAATTATTTAATTTTAACTTTAAATAATAAAATATAATTTTAATTTTAAAAAATTTGCTCCAATATGACATGGAATAAAATTTATAAGCTTCACAATATAAGATTTATGATTATTAATGTTCTTTATAAGATTTGTGAATCTATGTTATATTCTCAGTTGTGTCAATGTTTTTTCTAAATAAATTAAAAATAAATTAATTAGATCCTCAGCTATTTTATTTTACTTTTAAAATTAACCATTTGCTATGTTTTCTTAAAACTTTTTTTAAATATGTAAAATCTTGAAGTATGTACAACTACTACTGATATAGAGTTTTCTCTAAATAAAAACTAGCATCTTCAAATCTATAATGATATTTTTCCATAATGCTTTTAACAATCGAAGAACTTCTGGCTATAGAAAAAATTTAATATTTGAAATATTTATTTTTTAATCAAAAAATTAATACTCAAAATTAAGAATATTTAATTAATTTAGAAAATCTATTAAAAATTGCAAATAAAAAACATTTAAAATTCACATAAAAAAATTAATTTTTATTCTCAAAAAACCTCTCAAACCATAACAAATTCCTTTTAAAAGCAATACGAAGATTCAATTAATATATTTAAAGAAGTTTAAAAAATATCATCCAAATAATAAAATCCTTCATGAGTTCATTCCAAATTATTCATTTTAAAATTTGTTTTAAATACTTTAAAATTTTAAATTTTTATTTTATTATCTATCTATATTATTAAACAAAAGAAATGGTTACAATTTTTTTTTAAATTATTAAAACTTCAAATAAAAAAAAGAGAAAATTGGATTGAGGAATTTGAAATTTCTCAAATTTTTGGATTTTCACCAGTTTGCGGAGCCATCTGTGTGTAAGATCCATTGAGAAGAAGAAGTGTCTTCTGTTTCAGATAGTTCTGCAATTGGGGTTTTACTATTGTCCGTCACTGTGAATTCAACAATAAAATCAGCAAGTACCCGGGCCTTGATAGTCATTCTTGGTTTGTAGCTGATATCATATTCCCCAAGTTCGATCACCCATCTGGTTAATCGGCTAGATGTTTCGGGCCGATGAAGAATTTGTCTTAAAAGTTGATCGCTGAGCACCTTGATCTTATGGGATTAGAAGTATGGACAAAGCCGTCAAGCTGAAATTATCAAAGCAAACGGCAACTTCTCCAAAGGAAGATATCTCGATTAGTTGACAGTGAGGACTTTACTTATGTAATAAACAGGCTTTTGTAGACCATCTTCTTCTTTCACCAGTACGGAACTAACAACCATGTCCATGGCGGACAAATAGATATAAAGTTCTTCCCCGAGTCGGGGTTTAGCAAGTAAAGCCGATGATTGTAAATATTCTTTCAACTGTACCAGAGCTCTTTCGCATTCATCGATCTATTCCACTTTAGGTGCTTTCCTCAAAGCTCGAAAAAATGGAAGATTCTTTTCTTCTGATTTTGAGATGAATCTTCCAAGGGCGGTTAGTTAACCGTTGAGGTTTTGTATTTACTTAATGGTCCTCGGGGATCTTACCTCTAAGACAGCCTGGATTTTTTTTTTGGATTTCCTTCAATACCTCGCTAGGTAAGCATGAACCCCAGGAACTTTCCTAAGCGAACGCCAAATGTACATTTATTTGGATTAAGGCTCATCCCATGTTTTCGAAGAGCAACAAATTCTTTTAAAGATCGGTTGTATAGCATTCTGCTTTGTCGCTCTTGACCAGAATATCATCTACATAGGTTTCGACATTTCTTCCAATTTGGTCTTTGAAGACTTTATTCACTAGTCTTTGGAAGGTTGTGCCTGCATTTCTCAACCCGAAGGTCATAACTCTGTAACAATATGTCCCTCTGCCGGTGATGAAAGAAGTTTTTTCTTCATGAAATTCGGCCATCCGGACTTGATTGTATCCTGCGAATGCATATAAGAAGCTTAACATCTCATATCTTGAGGTTGAAATGACTAAATTATCGATCAGAGGAAGGGGTAGCTTCTTTAGGGAAAGCTTTATTAAGATCAGTAAAGTCAATACACATACGCTACTTTCCTGTAGACTTTTTCACCAACATGACATTAGAGAGCCAATCGGGGTAATATACTTCCCAAATGAAATTAGACTTTAGCAATTTATCAGCTTCTTCTTCAGCAGCTTCCAACCGGTCAGGAGCAAATTTCATTCTCTTTTGCACGACTTGTTTGTAGGATAGATCTACATTGAGGTGATGTTCTATGACCTTCCGTGGAACTCCAGACATTTCCTCAGCCATCCAGGCGAACACATCAGAATTGCCCTTCAAGAGATTTAGAATCTCATCTCGTTGTTCGGGACTCAATTCACCTCCCCGTCGAACGGTTTGCTCTAGTTGTTCCTCCTTTAAGGGTAACGCTCTTAATTCTTCAACATGGTTGGTCGATGTTTCTCCCTTTCTTCATCTTCCTCTTGTAACTTCTTGACAGTAAGAGTTTCCGCTGCTGGACCACCCGCTATTTTATGTTTCTTGAGTAGAGTAGCATAACATTGCCTAAAAGTGAGCTGATTACCCTTTACTTCTCCATAGCCATTCTCTGTTGGAAATTTCATCATCGTATAGTAAGTTGATGGAATTTCTCACAACAGGTTGATAGACGGCCTCCCTATAATGACATTGTAACTGGATGGACAACGATATACGAGAAAATTGATAAGGGCAGTAGCTGTACTAGGAGGGGTGCCAAGGGTCCGTCGAAGGGAAATTATTCCGTTTGGCTGTAATGGGCTAATATTGAATCCGATTAGAGGGGATTTCACCGGCTTCAAATTCTCTGAAGTGAGCTTCATTCTGTCAAAGGCGTCAGAGAAGATGACGTCAACCGAACTACCGGTATTGACTAGGACCCGCTCAACTGTAAAAATTCCAATCTTCACAGTAATAACCAGAGCCTCATCATGTGGGTGATGGACCCCTTTAAGATCTTCATCTGAGAAATAGATCTGATTCGATGAACGGGGCCTTTTAAGTGATGTGACATTTTGTACTGAGCCAACCATTATGACATAGTTCTTCCTCGAGGTTGAACTTTCACCTCCATATCCTAATCCCCTGGCAATCATACTAATGTGCATATCATCTGGGATTGGCTGTACTTTGGTAGTATCTTCAGTTTCTTGGTCTTTCAACAAATACTGGCCAAGTTTTCATCCTCGAACAAGGTCCTCTATTGCATCTTTCAGGTGGATGCATTTATTAGTAGTGTAGCCCTTGTCTTGATGGAAGTTGCAGAATCTCTTACTGCGTTTTCTTCTAGGATTTTCTTTCATTGGCAGTAGTTTCTTCAAGATATTTTTATCCTGGATTTGCAGCAGAATATTTTCATGAGAGGTTCAAAATGGAATAATTGTTGTACCTCGCCATCCTTTCAGGATCTTTTAGCTGCCCATGAATAGGCTTCATGTCATCTGGTCAAGGCAATCAATTTTGATTTTGGCTATCTTCTCTTCGGGTTCTATCATCTCTCCGGTCTCCTTGTCTGGGCTCCTTATATTCCCGTTGTTGTTCTTATTTCAGACTTCCTCCAACTTTAATAGATCTTTTGTTTTCCATTTGGCTTTAAGGTCCTCGGAGCCAATATATTTATCAGCCATGGCGAGGAATTCAGATAGGTCTGATGGGACATCATGAGTGAGAGCATCTTTGAAAGGACTTTCGTTCAAACATTTCATCACAGACCCACAACTATGATCCAGTCAAGGTTGGTCATGCCAATGATTTCTGCATTGAAGTGATTGATGTAATCACGCAGACTCTCTGTTGGTTTTTGTTTAAATCCCATAAGTGTGATGGGATTCTTCTTCAACCTTTTATTATTGGCAAAATGGCGAAAGAAGAGATCTGTTAGTTGATTGAAATTGTATATGGTTCCTGAGGAAAGGCTTTTGAACCAATCATAAGTAGTCCTTGTGAGTGTCCGAGGAAACGCTCGACATATAACTACTTTAGTGGTTTTATTTGTCATCATTTCCGAACAATAATTCTCTACATGCTCGTAAGGGTCCATGGAACCCTCGTAGCATCGGACATTTGGAGGCCTGAAGTGTTCTAGGAACGGAGCCTCCCAAATTTCCCTTATAAAAGGGGAAGTTAGTTGTGGAAAAAGCTGTAACACCCTTTATTTTTCAAAAATATAACGTTATGGAGAATAACGACGCGGAGAATAATGTCGAGGGGAGTGATGTCTTGGAGAATGACACCTCGGAGAACGGCACCTTAGAGAATAATGGTGCGGTGAATGGTGTCGAGGAGAGCTGTGCTTCGGAGAATGATGTTTCAGTGAACGATGTCTCGTTCTTGGTTGTGGTGATCCCGAATAACGATTCGGTGATAAGGAGATTCTCCTCTTTCTTCCAATTTTCCCATCAAGTCGGCGATCGGGATTCCACCGAGGGTTGGGTGGATCAGAACTACCGGCTGAGGATTCTACACTCCTGTCCCTTACCAGGGAATGAGTACAACGCCTTGAGGAGTGGGTTGCCACTCTTTACCTACTCTCCCTAAGTGGCGCAGCGTCTTGTGAAATGCTTGTCTGGGAGACATAGCTCTCGACATTTCGTAAGACACGCTTGAGCTCTTCAATTTCTCTAGCCTTGGCTTCAAATCAGTTATCAAGATTTTCAACATTCTAATGATTTGGAAGAGGTGTTCCGGCTCCTTCAGGAGCGGTGGTGATCTCTCTCGAGGTAGGAACGGCTTCTGTAGGTGCGATAGTTGGAGTTGCTCACTTTTGCTTTTGTATCTGAACCTTTTTCGGTTTTCTCAAAGTAGCTATGACCTTTTGTCCAAGGTCCCCACGGACGACACCAAACTGTTAATGCAAAATCAAGGTGAAACCCTAATTTCATCTCAGCAATTGAATTTGTTTGATTTGGGTTGCTAGATCAGGGAAAAATCAATCAAAGAATAAAGGAAGAGCAAATAGAGACAAATTTACGTGGAAAAACCCCTCAGAAATGGGGGAAAAACCACGGGAGATAAATTACACTATGATCATCATGTTTATAGATATCTGGATCAAAAAATGAAAAAAGGAAATGCTCAAGATTTCTGAAAAGGAAATGGGTGGAACTCGAGTATCCAGAGAGGCAGAGTCTCGATGTCTGAACAGTCAGATGTCCTAAATGAGCTCCGTTTGTTGCCTTTTATAGGTTTCGGAAGCTTGGAGAGTAAGCTGGGAATTCCTCCACATTTTTAACATGTTTGCCAGGATGGCTCTAGTTAAGCATTCAGCTCGACGTCATGGTGTCAAACGGGCCGGGCCGGTACGAGCACGGCCCGGCCCGGCCCATTTCGGGCCGTGGTAGGCACGGCCCGGAGTGCAGTCTTGTAGCACCCGCGTCTTTGGGCCTCCGCCCGGGCCAAGACGACGCTGGCTCGCGACGCCAGCCAAGATCGCACGGCGGGCCAAAGCATCTACCCGGCATCGTATTTTGTTTTATTCTTATTAAGTTTTAAATTTTTAAAAAATTTTGTTGGGGATTTGAACCTAGGTCTCTCATGTGAGAGCCAATTATCTAACCAACTAGCCTACTATTGATATATGTGAGAAATAATAGGAATTTGTTTTAAATAAGGAATTAATTGATTTGGCTAAGGTTTAAATTTAAAAAACATTATTTTTAAATTTCTTATATTTAAATTTAGTTTAAGATATAAGATTTGAATTAATCTAATATTTCCAACTTAAAACGTTTAAATAATATTTACCATAATAATAATAATAATATTTGTATTTTTTTTTATAAATAAAAAATAAAATTCAGTATAATATTTGTAATATTAATTTTTATTAGTGTTTTTTTTGCCTGAATAAAATTTTATTAACTTATTTTGTAATAAGACATTCTATTCTCCGGTTTTTTAATCAAATACACTTATAATAAAGAAAAAATAGTTCTTTGATATAGATCATTCCAAGGATAAAAATTCAAATATCATAATTTTACTGATTATTTATGTTTTTATGTTTCTAAAAATTTTCTACTTTTAAAATATAGTAAAATGAAATTTAATGAATTAAATTGGAGATTAATATATATAGCAAATTGGTTTTTTCTATCAACTCAACATACCATATTATCCAACTTTTTGCCAATTTTGCCTTTTCTTTATTTAGCGTAAACTTTGCATACATGGAAATTTGCTTAATATTTTAAATATTATGTTGTTTTCCTTAATTCTTTTATTTTTATTATTTTAATTATGGTAAGAGTAACTTGGTAAGATTGTATTTTTTTTTCTTTACTATATTGAAATGATTTTCATTATATTAAAAGATTCTCATTAGTAATTAAGATAAATGAAAAACATATGAGTTGAGAATAATGTAACTTGGCTTTTCTTTTGAAAGATTTTTCAAATGCTAATTTGATTAATTTATAAATTTTTCAAAATTTTTATAAGTTTTCTCTAGTTTATATTTTTCCCTATATTTTAGGATTTTTTTTGGATTTTTTTTTTCTGATTTTTTTATAAATTTTTAGAAAATTTTAAGATGTTTTAAAAAAAAAATTTAAAAAAAACCGGGCCGACACGCAGCCCGCGGCCCGACCCGCCACAGCACGGCCCGCCTTGTACTGGGCCGTGCCCCGTGCTGGGCCGTGGTCCCGGTGCCGCCGTGCCGGCACGACACGGCACGTTAAGGGTGGCCGGCACGGCGGGCCCATGTCGGGCAAGGCCGTGCCGGCCCGTTTGACACCTTGAGCTCAACGCAAGCTAAGCAACCAACTGGAGCTAGGTTGGCGACAGCTGTAGTTCTTCTAAAACGTCTGAGTCGAAGAACAAGTGTAGACTTCTTGTGGTTGAAGAGCGAAATATTCAAATTAAGTCGAAGAATTAACCAACTACTCAGTCTTGAGGGATCCGATGAATCGCCTCGGACTGAAAAATGAGTGTATATTGAACTGAACCGAGGAATGATCATACTGCATGAGATCGAAGAATAGTCATAAGATCTTGGAACGGGTCAAGAGGAGTTACAATCATCACGTGGGAGATCAAATGATCTTTTCATGTTGGTGTTCGGATGAGAGCCACGTGTCCCTCCATTTTCACCCCTATCAATACATAATTTTTTTTTCTGAAATATTTATTGTTTAAATGTTTTTTCCTTTTTAAATATTCTCTCTGGTGGTTTTATTAAGAGATAAGATTATATATGAATGACTCCGTGATCTAAAATTATTCAATTTAAACTTCAATTAATAATGCTATTTTTTTTTTCAAAGATTCAGACTTTGTACTAACTCTGAGGACTTTTTTGGATGCGAGCGGTATGTATTGATCTTGCCTTTCTTTTCTAGTTTAATTTAGTTTAATCAACAATGTATTTGTCTTTGATATTTTATTAATATACTATTTTTAATTTTTTTATGCTTCAGACTCATTTGCTAAATTTGCTTCTTTTTTTATTTTTGTGTTATAGCACATTACATCACTCCCTCCACGTCTCACATTGTTTCAAATAAACCAGAAAACTATGCAAACTTCTCTCTTAAGTTGGAAAGGCGTAAACTTCGCTTCAGTTTCGAAGGAAAGGGGAATTGGTAAAGAGAAAGGTGTGATTTCTTTTTGAGTATTAATGTAGTATTTGTAATTTTTTAATTTTTATTTTATGATTCAGACTCCTATGCCAAATTCTAAGGACCTTTTGGATGCATACCGATAAACTATTAATTTATTCTCAGTAGTTAGGAACTATGTTATGATCTTGCCTTTTTTAATCCCTTTTGGAAGGAAAGTGAATTCGGAAGGAGAAAGGAGTGATTTTTTTTGGTATTCAAAATTTCTCATTTTTTATTTTAGAATTTTGATTTTCTAATACACTACAGCATTGTTTCCTCAGGTTGTTCTTGTGATATTTTTATGATTCAGACACCGAGAACTTTTTAGATTTTTAATATTAAGAGATAAGATTCAATTTTTTTAAAAAAATAGCTGTCCTTAAATAAAATTATTTAATTTAAACTTTAAATAATAAAATATAATTTGTAAGTTAAAAAAATTGGCTCCAATATGACATGGAACAAAATTTATATGCTTCATAGCAGAAGATTTATGATTTACAATGCTCTTTATAAGATTTGTGAATCTACGTCCAAAGATATAATTTAACTAATTTATATCTTCAGTTATATCAATGTTTTTTATAAATAATTAAAAAATAACTTTAATTAGATGCTTAGTTATTTTATTTTACTTTCAAAATTAACATATGCTAAGTTGTTTTTAAGATTTTTTAAGATTCAGGTTGTTGGTCTTTGTTATCATTATTGTTAGTCTTCCCCATTTTTACTCCCTCCATTATTCACATGATTTTGTGAGAATTTGAGTCTACCAACCTCCAATTTGATTCACTGAAGTAGTATAGTGCCTTAGTAGGTTTGAGTCTAACTAGTCTCCCATGTCCTGTGGATTTGACCAGATACTTATTAGTTAATTTATTATTTTGACAACATGTGCACTTAAGTAAGTTTGTGTAAGCACTCAACAAGCTCTAACAGTACTCACCAAAATTTATTACTTGTGACCACGTGCGCTTGCGTGCGGAGGCATAGTGCTTACACTTGTTGACGCTCAATAGAAACAAATTCATATAAGTCTTCTTTTTTTCTTTCAAACTTTCTCTGATGACAAAAATATCTAGAGCATTCATGTCAGAAAATTCAGGCCAATCAATGACAATGCAATAGGAAAACTTTAGTACCATTTTCTATTCTAGATTGCTAGCTTGTCCTTTGTCAGCCGATGATCTCGTCGCACCACGTGGACAGTTAAGATCTCCAACTAGCTGATGTAGACTTTATGTGTAGAAGACTGGGTTGTAGGTGTTCTCTCTTTGAGTTGACCTGTAATGGGGACAAGGAAATGGGAAACTAGTAAGAGGGGGTAGGGCTCTGTTGCACATGCCTGCTCTGATGGTTAAGTTAGTGAGCTGATTGGAGAAAGAGAAGGAGAAGGAGAATAGTGGAGCCTTTTGGTTGCTTACCTTCCTCTTCGGTGCCTTTTCCCTTTATGTATCCTCCTTTCTTGTTGGGTTTCGTGTTATTGTCCTGTGCGCTGTCTTGTCCCTCATTATGGGTAGAATGCTTTACCATCCCCTCGACCTTGTGGGTAGCTTCGTTTGTCTCCTTGGAGGTAAGATGGCGTCTCTTGGAGACCGTGACTCATCATCACAGGAGGGAAGTCAGAGTGGTGACACGTGTACAGTAGGGCCCAAGCTGTATGCCACACGGAGTGGGGGGGTTGCTGAGTTTGACGGAGGCTATGTAGCTTTAATGCCCTTGGGTCGTTTTCTTTGGGAGTGTGTAAAGACCAAAGATTTTATGGAAATAAAATACGTTTAAATTCCTTTTAAATTGGATTTAAGTTTTTGGAATATTGGAGGAAAATTTTCCTAAGGAATTAAATGGGAGGAAATGAAAATTAAGGGACAAAACCCTAACTAGGGCTAATGGAAAGTCCGGGGGACCTTTTGGTAATTTTGGACATTACCGAGGACTAAAGAAAAATAGTACTCTCTCACAGGCATGGACTAAATGGTGACCTAAAAAGTTCTAGGGATCTCTGGAAAATATTCCAGATCAAACCTCTAATATACATGGTTTAACGGTCAAGATTAAAACATCACAGATGGGTGCTTATCGCGTAGCGTTATAACGACTCTCATTGTGCCACGTGTCGAGCCAAGAACAAATCCATCTGAGAGAGTGTTGGATCCAAGGCGCTGGAGGAAAAATTGTAAAGGGGTGACCTCACGGTGCGGGTCAATCTAGATCCCTCATTTACGGATTAGTTTAAATCCGAGGCGATAGATTAAATCCGGCCGTTAAACCTACATGTAATCTTGGTCGTCGGATAAGATCGAGTTACGATCCCGAGGCGCGCCGCCTACTCTCCTTGGCCGCTCAGAACGCCGCTAGCGAAGCTCCGCCGCCTACCCCGTCCGTTACGCTCGAAGTCGCCGACCGTTTGACGGCGAGGCGGTTCGTATTGCCGTCTGTTCGACTGGTCTCCGCGACCTATATAAGGAGAGGGACCAAGCCCTGTTTGGAGCATAGTTTTTACACCGGAACCTCTTTTCCAGCGAGGTGGCAGACGGAGAAGGTAGAGAGCTTCGCCGCCGGGTTTGCACCCTCTGCCGAGTTTGAAGCCGTCGCGACCAGCTTCGGGTGGTGAAGGAGACCGTGACGAGCTGTGGGTGAGAGTAGTTGCTCAAGCTCACCAAAAGGACAGGAGTTATACTCGATGCCGGGAAGATCTCCGGTGGCTCCATTGTCGTCCCCAGACCTTCGGTAAGTGCTCGTACTGCTTTTCCCATGTTCTGGTGTCATTAGTTAGTGTTTACGACGATGGGATGAGCTCATCGCCGTAGTGCAAGTTACGGCCGGGAAGGGTGGCGATAATGGAGAAGACAGAGATGGTGAACGACGCGCGACTGTGCCCAGGCGGTGCTAGGTGGAAGACGCGGCTCTGGTATGGGTTTTACATCGGAGAGGGAGCCGCTGTCAGCCTCAGTGAGCTCCGACGGAGCTCGATCGCGGACATGAGAGAGAGTAGAGAGAAACGAACAAGAAGAGAGGAAAATAAATAAATAAAAATTAATTAATTAATTAAAGATTAATAAATTTTAACTTAGGTAGTGTTACATATTAATTGAAGTTAAAACTTAGGCAGATTTTAGTTACTTTGGATTAAAATTTGATTAAAGATTTATTAGTTAATATTTTGTTGGTAATACTTATAGAATGGTTCATTGTATGGTATGATTAAATTATTTTGTGTGACAATTATTCGATTAATCGTTTTGTATAGATAGAATAATTGGGGAACTATGGTTGTGCACGCTTAATTGAATAATTATTTTGTATAGTTAAATAACTAAATGGGACATTAGAGGTGTGACAAAAATCATACCATGTGACAAGTTAATAGATCGATTAACTATCTAGTATGACGGTTAATAATGATAGTGTGACACCTATTTAATTATCAAACTATAGTGAGAAATTTATTTAATTAGTTTATTGATTGTGGTGGTAGTTAATTGGATAATTAACTAGCTAAATTAAACAAATTAAAAGGATTAATTAGTGAGACAATTATTTTGTCCTAAAAGTGGATGAAGTTGATTAACCAATTAATAAATTCAATAACGTAGAGCAAGGGATTTAGCTAAATCGATTTAGTGGGAACAAAATCGATATCTAGAAGGTCAAGCCGATTATCTTGTTAACTTAAGGTGGTGGAAATCAGTTGATAAATTTAATTGCAAATAAAAATAAAATCGGCTATAATAACTAATTTAATTAATTCGGTAAAGAAAAGGGCTCAAGTAAGCTAGTTTGTTTATAGAGCTTAGAAACGTGCCCAATTCAACTTAAGTGACTAGGGATGACCAAATAGAGTTCGGACCCGACATGTAAGTGTAGAGTTAACCAGGTTTGACTAAGTTGAGTCCAGAGACAACTTCAGGACAAGGAAACGGGGAAAAAGACTGGGAACCCGAGAGGTGGTCTTTGGGACTCGATGGTGGGCCCATGCCCAACAGAGAAGGTAGACATGCGAGTGAAACTAGAGACATAGAAAATTATTAGAATCTTAGTTCTAATAGAATCTCTGCATGCCAGATACTCTTGGGGAGTTGTAGGCACTCAAGAGGAAGCTAGAAGGACATCTAGTTTCAACAAACCAGAGGTAAGTACACTTGCCTAGTTCCCATCCGGTTTCGGGTTTTCTTGGACTTGCTTATGTTTTCTTGTTACATGTCGTACTGTTGTCATACATGCTATTTGTATCTGTTTAAATTCCTGTTGAGCATGTATGCTTGTTTTGGAATGTTGGTGTCCCTGTTTGCTATGATTTACTGCCCAGACTCAGTGGAGCTAGGGGGCTCCGATAGGGGAATGTTCAGGGACAGGACCCCCTGGCATTTCTGCATGCCTTGCCAGAGAGGCGAAGCACTGGTGGTCCTACCTGTTAGTGGGCGTGGTACACTGACTGTGTTAATACGTATAAGAGGTAGTTCTACCAACTTGCGACCGGAGGGTCGAACGACCAGAAGGTCGTGCTTACAGCGAGTAGCTGGACATACTGGCCAGGAGTGATCCTTGAGTTCTCTTTGAAACTCTTTACAGAGCCCGAGGGTTCTGTATCAGGGGTCCTACCTTTAGATTGTTTCTGGTAGACTCCTAGGACTGTGTTTAATGGTATTGTGACCTCTTTGTTTGACATATTGCCTATTTATGTCTTTGTGACCCCGCAGGGGTGCTTACTGGGCTTTCCATTCGAAAGCTCATGTGTTTTGCTCTTCCTCTTTTACAGATTTCGAGGTTTAGAGGGAGGAGCTGGAGAGAGGTCGATAGGAGATACGAGGTCTGGGAGTCTCCTTTTTCCTTTATCTTTTGCTTTGTGAGCATTACTATGTGTATGACCCGTATAGGGACCAGACTATTATAGGGTCTATGGACCCTGATGACTCTATGTTCTTTTGAACACGAGTTTATTTTATATTATGGATTGTTATATGCTTATCACCTTTTTAGGCCTTGTATTTGAGTTGAGTTTGTCTCAGCTTAAATACGGTCGGTCTGTTGACGCGCTCGAGGTCCCAGGATCCGGGTCGGGGCGTGACAGAGAGAGTATCGCTCTATCGTATTTCCAAAAAATAACTTGCTAGGGGGTGCCCTTGTGTCGATACTCCACCTCGGGAGTCATTCGTTAAAGCGATTCATTTCTAAGAACTTCCATAAGGTTAGGTCATCTCGGAGAACTTTAATGAAAGGAAGCGAAGGGGGTACCGTTGATGACATAGACACAGTGGGTGCCTATTTTGAGGATAGCGCAGCCATCAGTGGCCGCCAAGCCCCTTCGTTCTATGTAACCATTCCTTTACAGCGGACATGACAGCCGAGGCAGTGATGGAACGCTTTTGATTGGCCACACATCCTTTCCTTGGGGTATTTCTTTGGGTGTACCCTAGCCGTTGATATGCATCCTGGGAGCAGGACCATTAGTTTTTCCTAGGAATAGGTTAAATCTGGCGCCTCTCCCTCTCATTGCCATAGGCTTTGATTGTATTTTTTGAGATTATTTCTTCCTTCATCCTCTCCTGCTCAGACTCTTTCTCAGGTAATGGCCTGCTTTTCTCAGACTGTTAGGGCAGAGGAGGGCGAACCAGAGACTTCCCCCGTGCAGGCGGGTAGTATAGTCATAGAGGATATTCATAGTTCCCTCCCCCCGATGCCGTGAGTCGAATATGTAGCCGCTTTCTTATCAAATCCCCTCCATTTACATGTAGGGCCCCTGAGCCTAGCAAAAGAGTGAACACCCCTCGTGAGGGTGAGTCGCTATTTATTTTGACGCCTTGGTCGCCGGCCTCCGTCCTTCCTTTGCCCCAGTTTTCAAGAAGTTTTAGAGTTCTTTCAACTTAGTCCTTCTCAGTTAACCCCCAAATGGAGAACACTAGGTGGTTTCGTTGTGGTCCTCCAACATTTCGGAATCAAGTCGACACTTAGATGGTTTTGTCTTCTATTCTCATTTAGGTCTCACCTTGGACAAGGCTGGTATTACTTTTCTTCCCTCTACGGCAAATCCTTTTTAGGTCCGGGTTGGTTTTCCATTCATGATTGGAAGGACAAGTCCTTTTTTGCTTCTTATGATAACCCTTGGGGATTCCCGACTTCCTGTGATATCCCAAAGCTAAGAGCCAATTCTCAGTTTAAAGGGACAGTTGAGGAAAAGAGACAATGAGAAATTTTCTAGGGTTTTCCCAGGATTCCACTTGATCAGCTTCTCATACCAAAGAACCTCCGAGATCACGAGCTTTTTCTAGCGAAGGGTAGGAAGCCATGGGTTTCATGTTGAAGTTGGGGCTTTGCTAGCCGACTATCTTGCTCATTTGTACTTTTTATTGGTGACGGTATGGACATTGAGGAGTTGATAGACTCTCTTGTGGATGAAGCCCAAGCCTATTAGACAGTGGACCAACCGTGGTGATTGAGGACATAGACATCCCTCCTGAGGACGTGCCCATAGTGATTGATCCCCCCATGGCTATCTCAACCGAGGTTGTTCTCTCTTCTCCTGACCATGAGCCCCCGAAGAAGAGAATGAAGAAGAAGAAAAATCAAAGGAGGGGACGTGAAAGAGGAAAGAAGCCGGGGAGTCTAGCCACCCCAATAGGAAGGTTCGAGGTTCCTCTCCCACGTCCCCTAGGGTTGATCTTTCTCCGAGCTTTGTGGATGGGGGAGAGGAGGGGCTTGTGCCCTTTAGGGTCCCCGATGTGCGCCTTTGAGATTTCAGTCACTCCCGAGCGTGCTTCATGGGCCTTTGAGATTATGCGGTCCCCCTCCTTCGAAGCCAGGTTGATGGCTTGTAAAATCCCCAAATTTTAGGGAATTATTTTTCTAATTATTTTCCTAAAATCTTTGGTTAATAAAATAAAATCCCCAAGGTTGGATCTAGTTAAAATTTTGTTGGGATAAACATTTTCTAATTTCTTTAAGTAATTAGATAATTAGAGAAGTCCCCCGTACTTGGAATTTATTGGAGTTTATGAGAAAAGAGGGTTTTAAATGGTTAATGCCCCAATTAGGGTTAATTGGGGTCATTAGGGACCTTTTAGTAATTTCAAAGAAAAGCTGGGTTTAAGTAGAAATTGGTTCCCTCATACACAGGAGGACTTTCATGCAAATTAGGAGAAATAGGAGGGTTCTTTACTAAATTCACGTGGAAGCCATGCATACTAGTATTGAATTTCAGAAGAGTCCAGGGACTCTTTACTAAATAACCACTGAAAACTAGCATGATAATTTAGTAATACTTCAGGGAGTTTTATGTAAATTTGACATTACTATAATTCTATAAATAGAGGAGAAAACCCTAGCTGCCTTTAGGTTCTTATTTCTCACCGACGACGGCCAAGGCCACAAGGGAGACAAGAGGAGGTCTCTTTTCGATCTCTGAACAATCTCCGCCAAAGATTAGATGTTTGGTATGATTCAGGTTAGTCTCTAAACATATTAATTGATTTATTTTATTTTAGATATGTATTTATAGGTTATGGGATCTAGAATAGTGAAGGTTTAGTTTTATATATATTTCTTGAGATTAGAACTTTGGAATAATTGGATGATCCCATTGACACGTAGAATCAAAAATGGAAAACATTTATAAGTTTAGAATCCTTTCCGTCACCTGATCATAAACAAATATCTTTATCCATATTCTTCCTGTTCTTAGGAATCCAGTGAACTTTGTTTTAATCCGATCCGATTTACAGATTAAAAGATACAATAGATTTACCGAAACCCTGCAGAAAACCTGTAGATCTATAATTTCAGCCAAACTAGGCCAGATTTTCTCTGATTTATGATCTTTAAAATTTGTTTTAGATTCTAATCTTTTTCATGAATCTAGTAAATCTAATTTCATCAAATCCGATTAGTAGAATAAAATTTATGACCAAGTATTTGGGAGTAGGAAAATCTGTGAATTTGGCCAATCGGGACTGTTGGTTTGGGGGGTATTTTAGGTATGATACATTTCCCTGGTCATAGTGTATAATATATCATTAGAAATTTTATGAAAAGAGCTTTCTGATGAATCCTAAATCAACAAAATCGGATGTCTGGATTGGAAGATATGGACAATCCTTTCCGCCTGCACAAAGCCAACAGAATTCTGCATTGTGTGTGGGCATATGAATTAATAAAATCCTCATAGGTGATTAAGTAGTTTGGGTGAGTCTATTTTAAAATCAAACTTGGTTAAGATGAGTTAATTTGGGTTGGGTCTGATTTATTAACTCATACCAGTTAAGATGAGTAAGTTAAGTGGATTGGGTTAAGATGAGTGGGTTGGGTTGAACCTGTTTCCTTTTAATCAAATCGGGTTGGATCAAACTAAGTTAGGTCCAGTAAGCGAGTTGATTTGGGGTTTGATCAAGTCAAGTCAATGGGTAATGTACTTAGGTCCGATCTGATTAGACTCAGTCAGCTAGGAACTGGGTTATGTTCAATCAAGTTCGATCTGGTTTGGGTTCAGTCAAGATTAAGTAATTTGGGTTGGGTTAATCAGATTCCAATTAATAAGTGGGGTTGCGAAGAGTCAACTTAATAGATTGGGTCTAGTTGAATTAAAGAGTTGAGTCTATTGTGAAGACAAACCGGTCTAGTCAAGTTCAAGACTATGAGTTAAGTTAGTCAAATTAAATATGGTTAATGGCCTACAGTTTGGCTGTCCTCTTTGACGGACAGCTGCGTTATCTGTAGTTCCCTGATCGGGATGTGCAGTATACCGTTAGAAAGATGAGGGAAAGCTTTTTCTAACGAATCTTCGATCAGCCAGATTGGGTTCTCGGATTAGAAGTTATGAGCAGTTCCTTATGACTGCGCAGAATTACCAGAATTCTGCATTAACACTAATGATAATAATAAACCACCTTGTTTTTAGTGATGATACTAAGTTATGGTTGTCGTTACCAGATTTGGACGTAGAGCGCTAAGATTCATCAGCAGGGAAACATCTAGATCGAGTAGATCTTCAGTAGAGGTAAGTACTCTTGCCTAGTTCCCACCAAGTTTTGGGTTTTCTTGACTTTGCTGTTGCCATATTGTTTTTTTGTAAGTACTCTTGCCTAGTGCCCTTATTTATTGGCTGGTTGCTTTCTTGATTTCATGCTTTTAAGTACTTCTTCCTAGTACCTCTATTTCTTGGTTGGATACTTTCTTGACTACATGTTTGTGTATGTAAGATACTCTTGCCTTGTTCTCACCCATCTTTGGGTTTCTTATCTTTGATGATTGCTAATTTGTTAGCATGTCTATTCTTTTATGATAATCTGTTTATTGGTTACATACACATACCTTCTTTGTTGTTTGCTTCCTTTCCATGTATATGCGTGGTTGATGTGTTTGAGGTAGTGTTTACTAAACACGTTGATCTGTTAATCAGTACATGGCCATGGAAACACGTGAGCCCGTACTTCGTCCGGATAGGAGTGTAAGGTTTTACTACCTGTTTGTTGAATGCTCGCTCAGCATACCTGCTTGGGACCGAGACGATGCTGTGGAGACTCGTGGTGCTTTTGTGCAGGCTGGGTAGGTATGCGTCAGCCGAGTATGCGTACTCCCTGAGCATAGCCTCCTGTTGTCCAGCATAAGATCATTGAGACACACGGTACTTGTGTTAGCCGGGAAAGTGTATTTCAGCCCTTCTTGTTTGTGGATTCTCCCGTTCGGTACAGATTTGGTGCTGGTGTCTAGGGGGAGGATACTCTAGACGTCCTGTAGTCCTACCAGGGGGATGAAACTCTGGATGTCTATCCGTCAGTGGGATGATACGCTGACCATGTATGTACATGTAAGAGCACTACTAGACTCGAGAGTCTGGTTGATTGAGATTGAGGATCGACCAAGGTCGATAACAGCCGGGGAGATGACTTGAAAGTTCTTATTCTGATTGAATTCCTTGTTGGTGATTGATTTTATTGAATAGATTGAAACTTAGACTTATGATCCATTTGTTGTAAAGTCCAAGATTTTTCTTATGTTGTAAGGTTCGGTCTTTAGGAATTAATGTCTTTCTTGTTAGGCTTTATTGTTTAGTGAATAAGGGAGAGTATCCCAAGTTTGGAATTTGTTTGAATTATTACTTGAATAAAATTTTCTAATTACTCCTTAAAGTAATCAAGTGATTGATTTGCTAATTAAGGAATGTGATGGGTATAAAGGGAGATCAAAATTATAAAAATCCTAATTACGGTTAAGTGGGATCATTAAGGACCTAATAATAATTTTTGGAAACATTAAGGGCTAGAACGTAATTTTGTCTCTCTCTGCGCCGAGGGACTTTTATGTAAAATAAATAAAGGAGGAGGGCTTAATTTTAAAATGCCACGAAACTCATGCAGAGAAGAGTATTGAAGATAATGAACGGTAGGGATTAAATAATCGCGAGATTGAAGGTTAAGTTTGAGGCACAGGATTTAATCCTGGCCTTCCATTAGTTTCATTGAGATGGAGTAATCATCACAGCTCATCTGTTAGATTAGTTTAAGTTCAAGGCGTAGAATTAAATCGGAGCCGCCCATGTAATTTCATCAGCTAAGCTTGATCTCAACTGCCCATCTCAGAGGAACGAATAAGTTCGAGGCAAAACATTGAGATCGGGTGGTTCATCATCTTAACATCGTAGTCGTTCATCATATCAGAGAGCTAATCACAGGGCGTTATAACGAGACGATGGCCATTGGATTTCATGCATCAATCTCAGAACCACCCGATGGGGTGGATCAATCGCGAGGTGTCGCAGTTTCTTCTCCAGCGAGTAGCCCCGCCGTGCAGGCGCGCCTCCGGCGAGCTTTATCCGGTCATCTATGAAAAAGGATTCTTGAACGAGGAGATAAAGCTTTATCCAATTAGAAGTGAGTTATCTAGAAGCTCCCCACGAATTCCATAAAAAGGGAGGAGCCTCAGAACCCTACTGTGATCATCTGAAAGCTAACATCGCCGCCACCACTGTGGTGGTACAGAGAGACATAGAGGAGAAGAAGGAAGGACCGAAAGATCGACGTTGGCCAGAGAGCGGTCGGCAGACATCGGTGGTCGCACGAGGAAGGAGCACTCTTCACGCCGGGCACCGTGAGATCGGAACGAACGCCGCGCGCCGCCATCGTCTGGTAAGTCCCTCTTCTTTTGTAACCTTGATGATAGCCATGCATACATATAGCTTAGGAGTAGACTCTTGAGAGAGTTCCAGGACCCTCGTTGCCTCCGGTCGAGAGTTTGAACGCCGGAGAGGGATGAAGTTCGTTGGAGAGGGAGGTGCTCCAGCGAGGGAAGGAGCACGATGGCTCAAAATCCAGGAAACCCTCACTGTGCGCAGGCCTTCTCCCACTGACTGGGGCCAAGGGACAGAGGAGACTCCGGCTGTTTGAGCACCGCCGGAGACCGCTGCACCTCCTTCTTTCCCGGTAAGGCTCTGCCGGGGGGTAGTCGCGAGTCCGAGTTCTGGTGAGAGGTTGAAGATGAGTTGGTTGGAGGTTAGTCTTAACCAAATAATGTGTGTGAGTTTGAATTTGGTTAGATTTATTCAACCTGGTTTGGGTTTGATTAAAGCAAAATTGTTTTATTGAATTGGTTCAGTTCGAATCAATTTAAAACAAGAAACTAGTTTGGTCTAGTGTTGTGTTTAAGTCCGAACCAAGATGATTTGGGTTTGATCATAGTAAGTTAAATGAAATCAATTCGGTTGGATGCAGTCAAGTTAGGTTGATAAATAGATCAAATTAAAAGATGGATTCAAGTTGGGTTTGGCCAACTTCAAGCAAGTAGGATTACGGCTGAACCAACCAATTCAGACAAATGTTTGGGTTTAGTCAAGATGGTTAACAGGTTGGGTTGTATTAAATTACAAGCCAATTAGCCAAGTTGATTTGGGCCAGAATCTATTTTAAACCAAGTTGGTTAGGTTTGATCAAATAGATTAAATCTAGATTTAAGTCTGGTTAGGTCTAACCTCGTTGAAACGAATTGGTTTAAGTTGTGTCCATTATTATTTAATTGGTTGAGTGATGTCTAATCAGGTTAGGATTGGACAAAGAATTAAAAAAAGAAATAGTGGGAATAGAACCCAAGACCTCCATGATTAAGCTATTGGGCCTTAACTACTAGGATGCAACAACTTTTGGTAAAGGATGAGGTTCAGACATCTAACAAAGAGTTGACAATGGCCCACTAGACTAGAATATAGCCCAATAGCGGACCATTCATGTGCATATAAGGTTTATGAATGATTAATGCTGCTCACATAGGATTTATTACCAGATTTGAGGTAGAGACGCATTGGGAAGGGGTCCCGTGGGATTCAGGTTATCGAAAATAAGGTGAGTGCCTTTGCCCTGCTCCCACTCAGTCTTTGGGTTTTTTTGGCTTTGCGGTTACTTTGATATGCTCTTGCTTCATATCTTCTTGATTTCGTGCTTGTGCACGTTGCTTGTTTCTTTTGTTGGTTGTTATTATTCCCATTATTTCTTGTTACATACACATGGTTGAATTATGTTTTGGATTGTTCCTATTATATGTGTATGCATGTTTGTTCCGTCATTGTGTGATCTTCTTCCGGATCAGTGTAGCGAGGCTCGGTTTGGGAAGCGCTCAGGGCTGAGGACACCCTGTCATTTTGATAGTTCCATGCCAGAGAGAGGATACTCTGGCAGTCCAACCTGTCAGTAGGACAGTATACTGACCGTGTCGATACGTACGAAAGGTGGTACTACAAATAATCGACTGAGGTCGATTTCTGTTTGAAGTTGTGTGCTCACCGGAAGATTTTACTGAGTTTCTTGTTGAAATTCCTTACCCGAGCCTGAGGGCTGCTGCTTAGTCTAGGAGTCTTTTCTTTTCTATCTCCTTTAGTAGACTACTAGAACTTTGATTGTACGGGGCTTGGCCCCGGTTGTTTGGCTTGTTTGACAGCTAATTTATTATATACTTTTTATCATGTTTATTGATTTGACTTCATTGTGATCCCTGCGGGGTACTTACCAAGCTTTCCTTCCGAAAGCTCATTCCACTTACTTCCCTTTCCTTTACAGGTTCTAAAAAATAGCTGTTTCAGATTTAGGAGCTGTGCGTGGGTACGGGACATAGCTTGCCGAGGTTGGAATATCTCAAGTAGTAGGACCCTTGTAGGGCCACAACCTGTAAAGTTGACTTTAAATTCCGTTGTAAACTCTGATATATTAGTAATATTATTTGAATTTTTGGTTATCTGTTCTTGTATTACCTAGACCTTGTATTTGAGTGAGGTGCGCCTCTTCTTGAGTATGGCCGATCTGTGCATATGCCCGAGGCCCTGGGAACCGGGTCTGGGAGTAACATTTGTGGTTGGCTTTGCGATTGTAACTTCATGTTCATTTGGATTACCATCCTTGTTTGTTATTGTTGGCTTCATTGTACTCCCTACGGGGGTACTTACTAAGCTTTTCTTTCGAAAACTCATTCCACTTGCTTCCTTCTCTTTTTAAGGTTTTGAGGAATGGGTGACTCGGATTAAGGAGATATGCGAGGGACCGGGATTATTTGTAGAGGTTCGAGGACCTCTGATTATTCTTGTATGTTAGTTTGATGTTTGTAGGACCTATATAGGGCCATTAACTGTATAGGGTGTCTGTACCAATTTGATTTTTATTCCGCTGTAAAACTCAGATATTATTGACATTATTTGGATTTTGGTATTATTTGCTATTTGTTCTTGTATTACCTAGGCCTTGTATCCAAGTAAGGTTCGCCTCTGCTTGGGTATGGCCGGTCCGTGCACGTGCTTGAGGCCTGGAGATCGGGTCGGGGTGTGACACGACCCTTGACGACGATGCCCTGGGTGACCATATTTCCTCTTAAGCCTTATTGGTAGGCCTTGCTGCCTTATCCGAGAATCTTCATGTTTAGGGTCCGCGTATTATACAATTATCCTCTTCTTGTGAATTATTTTTAGGCTGGTTATTTTTTGGACCATGCTGTGAGGCGTCTTCAGAAGGTCCAGACGGCATGGGAGCTTCAACTGTAAGAGCTGGAGACTTACCAGCAGTCGGATTCAGAGTTTCCCGCCAAAGTGGCTCTTCTCTCGAGCAAGAAGGCCAAGGCTAAGGAGGAGCTCTCAAAATGTCGTTGCTCTCTTGAATCCTCACAAAAGGAATTCGACGGGACCTGAGGTATTGGATTCTTATACTATGGAGTATGTGAAATGCCTTCCTTGTGGCGTCCTCTCTCTACATTATTGATGAGATGAATCTGGAAGCGCACGGGTCCTGATCAAGTAGTAGAGTGAACTATGAGAGTCGAGTGTCAAACCCACAGGGAGTAGATTACTAGTGTAAACTAAACTTCTATTATCTAGTCTTGTTAAAGATTTGGTGGTTTTTTGAGTCTAAATCTAAAGAATTAAAAATTGGAGACAAACCTTGGAAATCGAGACTTAATTGAGAGAAAACTATAGCATGAGAAGGAGATACTTGAGCATGAGTCCCCTTTGGATTTAAATCTAAGCATACATAAAGAAATCTATGAAGACGATTGGAGATACTTGTGTCAAAAGTTCCTAAATTATATCCAATCCCTCTCCCGAGGCGATTGAATAACTAATCTCCTATGATTGTCTTAAGCTTAGAGAACTTATGTCTTGGAAGAATTGTGGGTTTGAATTGTATTAAAGAGTCGCTCTCCTTCTAGTACCCGAATCCCTCAGCGTACTCACAACCTTCTCTAATGGAGTATATTCCTAATACAAGGAGGCGCTAGCTCTAGCCCTTGTATCGTACCCAAGTAATCTCTCTGGGCATCACGCAACGTAGAGAGATTATAATCAATACAAAACATCCAATAGACATTCAAGCATACATCTAATCAATCAAAACATAGAAATCAATATGTCATTAATGCAATATCCAAAGGTTTCTCATACCCAAGTATCTATAAGATTAGTTCCCCGTAAATGGAGAACTCTAATCTAAATCAACAAGAATACAATCAAAACTTGACATAATAGATGATACCGTTGGCAACTTTACAAGTTTGATCCCTTCTCTATCTCCAAGATTGGGGGAGAAGACCCCCAATCCCTAATCTCAATGATAATCTCCTCCAAAGCCAACCTCCCCTTCCAAAACCCTAAAGCCCCCTATTTATACCTCAGCTTGGGGTTTTAGGAGTGAAAATGATGCTCATACTCCTGCGTGGGTCCGTAATAAAAAGCGAGGGTTACGATATACGGGCACGTATAGGGCCGTATACTAGCACGTATGAAGCTCAGTACCCAGTATAGGGTTGTATGACAGCCAGTATATGGTGCAGGTGTGAGTATACGGCCTAGTATACGGCTGTATAACACCTCGCTTGAACTCATACGGGGTGTATACCATCCAGGAGGGTTGATGTGTAGGTCGTTCACTCTTGCAAGTAGCATACGGCCGTATACACCCCGTATGCCTTCCCGTTTGCTCCAAAATAGTGTTGGTTCAGCCTCTTTTTCACCTCAAAATGCTTCCTTCCTCCTGTAGTGGTTTCTATATGCCCTGTTTAACAAATATGAACCTTTTTAAGTACCGGAAGGCTATAATTCATCAAAATGGCATGCAAGACATATAGGAAAATGATATGAAAATATGCTCATTTGAACGCTCATTAAATATCTCCACACTTAAGCATTTGCTTGTCCTCAAGAAAATAAAACAATTAAAGAAAAGGAATTGATGAGTGTTCAACCTCCGGCTATAAAATCATTGGTTCTGCCCTATTCCAAGCTCACCATCCAAAGATGCATTCTCCTATTTCCATACTGGGACCTAGATTATATCTTGTGTTTCTGTTCCTCACGGCCTCAGATGAATATCTTCACTCCACATGTCATATTCAAAAGTCCTAGCAAGATAAGCATTCCCTCAATGGACTCTAGAAGACTCTTGAGGCCCTAAACTCAAGACAACCAACTCTCTATTGAGTAAATAGTGGACAAGTTCGAGAAACTTCAAGTTAAGTACACACAAAACCCTCTTTTTTTTTTTCTCGGGTAGGGCATCCATAAATGATCCGACTTTTCAGTGCTAAAGATCATTGTAGAGTGTAGGCCCTCTTTTCTTCAGGATGCACATGCTATTTAGGCACCAGAGCACCTGAGTACTAGAAGGGTTAAGGTTCTACTTAGATGTGCTCATACTTAGAAGTGATTTTCGAATTGAGGAACACCCTTATTAAGGGTCGGGACCCCAAACTACTTTATCACAAGAAGCATCGGACCGCTGTCTTTATTATTATAGCAACTCAACTACTATGTACATGCTATTTTATTCTTCTCTTACTTGTCCACTAGGTGAAGTTACGAAGGGTTAGAGGCTCAAATAGTGCAACGGATCTTCTTGGAGCCATTGAGAGTAATGCTTATCAATTAAGGCCAATAAAACATGGCAATGGGTTATCTATTGTCACTAGAGAGTTTGAATTCCACAAGGATTATTTCTAGATGTCCATGGCATGTTATAAGAGAATTTGAAAAACAATTTGGGTGATAAGATGGTGCACTAAGAATAGAGTGAATCAATATATTCTCTAACAATGCCATCATCGGTGCATGCCAAAAATGCTCTTGTATAAAAAGATTTGCAATAAATTCCAAATGTTTATTAGCTACCTATCTCCACACTTAGTAATTTGCAATAACTCTGTAAGTGGATAGGTAGTTACCCATCTCCACACTTAGAATGGTGCATTGTCCTCAATGCACGCAATCAAGCTCAAGTAAAATACAGAAAAGAGAAAAAACATGGAGAAAGGTAAACTAAGACTTCCCCGGTGAGATGATGACACCCTTGGTGGTTGAGGGATTGATCGCGTATAATTTTATCGGGATGTCTCTTGTTCGTGCGTAATTCTGAAAAGCAAGAGAGGGCATCATAGTTCCAAGCAACCACTATAGAAAGGAACAGTAAAGGATGATATGAGCAGGGAAAACCCTTGCTACAAATACACAAAATATATAAAAGTCTGACAAGACAACAAAGTAAACATAAGTCTAGATAGAGTGTCTCAACCGTCCATGTATGGCTGATCATCGGGTGCTGGTGCTGCTGATGAAGTGGGTAATGGAGAGGGGTCCACTTGTGCTTGTGGTGCAGAGGTGGAGGGTGTCCGTGTTCGAAGGAATGTGAAAAGATCGGAGAGCTGATCGCTAGGATGGTGGTGCTCCTCTAGAAGGGTACTCTTCATGTCGTGAACCTCAGCGAGTCGTGCCTCAACCGCTGTGAGTCTGCTGCAGGGTCAGCCTCTGATGATGAGTCCTCAGATCCGAACGCGTTGTCATCCGAGCTATCGGATTCCTGGCCTACTAGAGCGTAGCGGCTACCGGTTTGGCGGACCAATCCCATCTGGATGAGTGTGCTCATCCCGAGGGGTATCATGAGATGCATCCGCTCGATGCCCTCTGTCCTCAACTCTAGATGTATCCCCCGTATCAGCCGAGTGATTGAAGGTCCTGCGCCGATGGTCATGAGCTTGTGGCTCTGTCCCTGGTGTGCAAAGTAATCGGCGAAGACATGTCCGAGGTGGATAGGGGTGCGCTCAAAGATGCTGTAGAGTATAAACCTGTCAGTCATAGTGACGACCCCCGTGCTCTCGTCTTGCCCCGCTATAGTCCTACTGACCAAGGCATGAAGGTATCGATGCACTGGATCTGTCATCATGGACGCCTTGTTGTTGGGGCGCCCTTTAAGCTGCGTCCAGTAGTGGCAAGGGGATATGATGTATATCGGAAAGGAGGTGAGGAGCTCCCCATGGGGAGTGGTGATGAACACTCGGTCGTAGAGCCCCATGTAGAGCGCCAACTATGAATGGCTCATGCGCCGCATCTCACCATAGAGATGAAAGAGGAGATGCTGGTGCTCGATAAGTGGGCTCGTTGATGGTGAAGACCCGGTCCCAGCCGCCTACTGAAAGCATATCACGGACCTGGTCGGCGATATTAAGCTGCTCTAGGGTGTCCCAATCGATCAAACGGGTGCCGCTAAAGGGTTTGGCCGCAAGCCGTTCGAATCGATGCTGGAAGCGCTCCTCATTGAATTAGGGACCTCTGGAGGAGAAGCCCATTTCAGTCCTACGCCATTTTGGATAAGCCACTTGCTTGGAGGCCACCTTCTTATTAGGCATGTCTGCGAAGGACTGGAGAGCATGTTAGTACCACTGATTGATAAGGAGAATCGACAAAATAAAAAGCAATTGCGTGTATACGGTCCCTATACGGGCCATATGACAGGCCGTATAGCCCTACCAGAGCGCCATACCGGCCGTCATACGGCCGTATGCCTGCACAACAAGCATACATTGCCTTGCAGCATCTATAACATGTTAATCCCTCACAATCCATTCTAGATATGGAGACATTTACGTAGAATAGCCTCTAATCTCTACAAACGACGCATACATTCACCCAAAATCACTCAATCACAAGCCCTAAGTTTCTAAGTATAGGAATGTAAGATTGCTTTGGTGAAATGTATAAATTGAAGTGTACCTAGGGTGATTGAGTGCTCAAAAACAAGATATGAGGATATGCGATCTCGGCGGCGTGCGTTCTGGACGGAGCGGCGCCGGAGGTGTAGAGGAACGGAGAGGGGAAAATGAAATTTTTACGGTAAAATGCCCCTCTTATTCAAAGAAAGTAGGTTCCATACGTCCCCGTGTACCGCCGTATGGTAGGCCGTATACCCTCAGATTAATTTTAAGTTAAAGATTGAGGGTATACAGCCCCGTGTATGGCCATATAGGACCCCATATAAAGGTACCTGGCCATGCTCTGGTCAGATACTCTGGTTTGTATATAAGCCTGTATAAACCTGGCAATTTAAGCTCATATAAAGGGTCCTTTATACGGGCTAGTATACGGCCATATAGGCCCCCATATGGTCTTCAGAGGCATCTATATGGCCTGTATATGGTCGTATACCCATCTGTATAAGACTTGGGTTGGCTTGTGAAGTCAACTTTGGGTCATTCTTTGTTTTTACGGCATAACTTAACAGAAATTATCAATATGGTGCTCATGAAAGCGCAGCTGGCATGATAAGTCTAATGATGCAAATGCGGAGGATGAGACGTGTATTCAAGTTATTTCAGATAATTCTAACTACCAAAAACATGGTACTAAATAAAATAAAAATTTCTAAGACTTGGTTGCCTCCCAAGAAGCGCTTGTTTAACGTCACTAGCTTGACGTACCTCGAGTTACCTTATGGTGGTTCATAAATGTGTAGATGGTCGCCTGGTCTTCCCTTAGTGCTTGTTTCATAGTATGGTTTGAGCCAGTATCCATTTACCTTGAATGACTCCCCTCTGTCCTGGCTGATGTCGACTGCCCCATGAGGGTATACCTTGGTTATGGTGAAGGGGCCAGACCACTTGGATCGTAGCTTGCCCAGAAATAATTTGAGTCGAGAGTTGAACAAGAGGACGCGGTCCCCTTCCTTGAGCTGCTTTGGTTGCTTTAAAAGTTTATCATGATAGCGCTTAACTCGCTCCTTGTACAATGTGGAGTTTTCATAGGCTGAAGAATGCCACTCGTCAAGTTCATTTAATTGAAAATTCCTTTTAACATCGGTGAGAGTTGGATTAAAGTTTAAAAACTTGATCGCCCAATATGCCCTATGTTCTAGTTCAACGGGAAGGTGACAACTTTTCCATAGACAAGTCTGTAGGGAGTGCTCCCAATCGGCATTTTGTAAGCGGTGCGGTAGGCACAGAGTGCATTATCTTGCCTTTCTGCCCAATCCTTCCTATTTTGTGCAACCGTCTTTTCCAAAAATATTTTCAGCTCCCGGTTTGAAATCTCCACTTGACCGCTTGTTTAAGGATGGTATGGGGTTGATGTCCGATGCACCACCCCATAATGCTTGAGAATTTTATTGAATTGTATATTGCAAAAGTGAGTTCCCTGGTCACTAATTATGGCTCTTGGTGTACCAAAATGAGAGAACAGCCTCTTCAAGAACTTGACTACATTCCGAGCATCGTTGGTGGGTAGGGCTTGTACTTCCACCCACTTAGAAACATAATCCACTGCCACTAAGATATACTTGTTTCCATTGGAGTTAGGGAAAGCCCCCATGAAATCTATACCCCAAACATCAAAAACTTCGCATACTTGAGTTGCATTTTGTGGCATCTCATTACAACGCGAGATATTACCGGTGCGTTGGCAACTGTTACACGACTGAGCATACAATTTGGCATCCTGAAATAGGGTGGGAAAGTAAAAACCAGAGTGAAGGACTTTTTTGGCGGTTTTATTCGGACTGTAATGCCCACCTGCGGGTCCCGAATGACAGTCTCTCAGAATCCTCCATCCTTCCTTCCTCGGGATGTATCTCCTCACTACCTGGTCGGCACAAACTCGAAATAAGTGTGGATTATCCCAAATATAATATTTCAACTCTGCGAAGAATATCTTCTTTTGTTGATAGTCATAAGAGTTCGGGAGAACACCGGCCACGAGATAATTGCCGAAGTCGGCGAACCAAGGAGGTTCGTTTTCCCCATGCACGGCTTGTGGCTGATTTGGCACCGCTTGCAAGCTATACAAGCGTTCTTCCTAGAATTCTTCCTTAATCTCTTCCTCTTTTAGTGGGTCTCTATTTGGGTTCTCTAGTCGAGATAAATGATCAGCGGCTAAATTTTCTGCTCCTCTTTTGTCTCTAATCTCCAAGTCAAACTCTTGTAATAGCAAGACCCACCTAATTAGTCTTGGCTTGGTATTTGGTTTAGTTAGCAGATAGCGTAGTGCAGAATGGTCGGTATAGACCACGACCTTCGAGAGAACAAAGTGGGTCGGAATTTATCAAAAGCAAAGACTATGGCAAGCAGTTCTTTCTCGGTAGTAGTGTAATTGGCTTGTGTTTTCGTCAGACTTTTTCTAGCATAGTAGATGGGTAAGTGTTTGTCTATCAGCTGCCCTAAAACTGCTCCAATGGTATGATCACTTGCATCGCACATGAGTTCAAAAGGGAGACTCCAATCCGGTGTGATCATGATAGGTGCCTGAACAAGTTTCTCTTTCAAGAAGGTGAAGGCTTCCAAACACTCCTTGTTAAAATCGAACGGGGCATCTTTCTCTAGTAGCTTGGTTAACGGTTTGGAAATCTTGGAGAAGTCCTTTATTAATCTCCTGTAAAAGCCTGCATGCCCGAGAAAACTCCTGATGGCCTTGACTGAAGTAGTTAGGGGTAGCTTCTTAATTGTGTCAATTTTGGCTTTGTCCACCTCAATGCCCCTAATCGAGATTTTGTGTCCTAAAACAATCCCTTCTTTCACCATGAAGTGACATTTTTCCCAACTTAGGACCAAATTAGTCTCTTCATATCTAGCTAGCACTTTTTCTATATTTGCCAGACAATGGTTAAATGAATCCCCAAAAACTGAGAAATAATCCTTAAATACCTCCATAGTGTTCTCTACAAAGTCTTCGAAGATAGATAGCATGCACCTCTGAAAGGTGCCAGGAGCATTGCATAATCCAAAAGGCATGCGACGATAGGCAAAAGTGCCATAAGGACAAGTGAATTTTTTCTTGGTCCTCGGGAGCAATGGGTATCTGAAAATAACCCGAAAACCCATCTAGGAAGCAATAATAGGAGTGACTGGTTAACCTCTCAAGCATTTGATCAATGAATGATAGTGGAAAATGATCTTTTCTAGTAGCATCATTCAACTTTCTGTAATCGATGCAGGCCCTCCCTCCGGCGATGGTCCTCGTAGGAATCAATTCATTCTTCTCATTGGTTACTACGGTCATGCCTCCCTTCTTTGGCACCACTTGTACGGGGCTCACCCATGCACTGTCCGAAATAGGGTATATTATCCCGGTATCCAAAAGTTTGATGACCTCGGCCTTGACTGCTTCCTTCATGTTCGGATTTACCCTTCGTTGAGGTTGCACTGAGGGTATGTAGTTGTCTTCCATTATGATCTTATGAGTGCAAAAAGATGGACTAATTCCCTTGATATCAGAAATCTTCCAAGCTATAGCCCGTATGTGCTTGTTGAGAACTTGCAACAGTTTCTCCTTCTGTGAATGTGTCAGATTTTAGGCGATGATGACAGGGAGTTTTGAATTGTCGGCCAAAAATGCATATTCGAGGTGGCTGGGTAGTTCCTTCAATTCTAATTGTGGGGGGGTCCTCGACTGATGGTCTCAATTTGCTTACATTGCTGCCCAACTCTTCAAGCTCCTCTCCTACCTCCAAAACTAGGTGGCCTTCATGAGTGTGATTAGTATTATCACTTTCACCCACCCCCCAAATCTAGGGAGAATTCTTCTTCTGACCGCGGGAATGAAATGTTAAGTCTCAAGTCCCCTACTGAATCGATATCCATGTTTTCTCTTCCTTGGATAAAATGATGACCTACAATTGGTTCCACCGGTGATGATGAGGATGTTAACTCGCGAATGATGTTGAAGTCACATTGCTTGGTTACAAGTTCCTCGAGTTGATCATATTCACATTGTGGTGATTCATTACATAATTCTTCTGCAACACTGTCATCCGTCACCAAAGTATTTCCTTGATATTCCACGAGATATTCATCTTTTTGAGGATGGAGGTTATAAGTGGTATATGGTTCCTCACAAGGTTGCATGGCGAACAATTATTCTTGAAGCAGGTTGTTGTACTGTGAGGTCAAATTATCTTTGATCCATTGGTCCAATATAGCTAACTTTATTAGCATTATACTCTTGGGGTTCACCATGTTGTATCTCGTAAAGAAAAATAACTAAAGGGTGATTATCCAAGAAATCAAATTAGAGAAGAATAAAATGAAACAAGAAAAGTAAATGACTAAAATAATAAAAATCCAAGCCTAACTAGTAATTCTACTCCCCGGCAACGGCGCCAAAAACTTGATGAGATGAATCCGCAAGTGCACGGGTCATGATCAAGTAGTAGAGTGAACTATGAGAGTCAAGTGTCGAACTCACATGGAGTAGATTACTTGTATAAACTAAACATCTATTATCTAGTCTTGTTAAAGATTTGGTGGTTTTTTGAGTCTAAATCTAAAGAACGAAAAGATTGGAGACAAACCTTGGAAATCAAGACTTAATTGAGAGAAAACTATAGCATGAGAAGGAGATACTTGAGCATGAGTCCCCTTTGGATTTAAATCTAAGCATACATAAAGAAATCTATGAAGACGATTAGAGATGCTTGTGCCAATAGTTTCTAAGTTATACCCAATCCCTCTCCTGAGGCGATTGAATAACTAATCTCCTAGGATTTTCTTAAGCTTAGGGAACTTATGTCTTGGAAGAATTGTGGAATTGAATCGTATTAAAGAGTCACTCTCCTTGTAGTACCCGAATCCCTCAGCGTACTCACAACCCTCTCTAATGGAGTATGTTCCTAATACAATAAGGTGCTAGCTCTAGCCCTTGTATAGCACCCAAGTAATCTCTCTTATCATCCCTCAACGTAGAGAGATTACAATCAATACAAAACATCCAATAGACATTCAAGCATACATCTAATCAACCAAAACATAGAAATCAATATGTCATTAATGCAATATCCAAAGGTTTCTCATACCCAAGTATCAATAAGATTAGTTCCCCATAAATGGAGAACTCCAATCTAAATCAACAAGAATACAATCAAAACTTGACATAATAGATGATACCGTTGGCAGCTTTACAAGTTTGATCCCCTTCTCTATCTACTTCCTTCTCTCTCTCCAAGATTGGGGGAGAAGACCCCCAATCCCTAATCTCAATGATAATCTCCTCTAAAGCCAACCTCCCCCTCCTAAACCCTAAAGCCCCCTATTTATACCCATCTTGGAGTGAAAATGACGCTCATACCCTTGCATGGGTCCGCGATAAAAAGGGAGGGTTACAACATACGGGCTCATATATGGCCGTATACTAGCACGTATGAAGCTTAGTGCCCAGTACAGGGCCGTATGACAACGAGTATACAGTGCAAGTGCGAGTATACGGCCTAGTATACGGCCGTATAACACCCCGTATGAAATCATATGAGGTGTATACCATCCAGGAGGGTTGATGTGTAGGCCATATGCACCCCGTATGCCTTCCCGTTTGCTCCAAAATAACATTGGTACGACCTCTTTTTCACCTCAAAATGCTTCCTTTCTTCCGAAGTGGTTTCTATATGCCCTGTTTAACAAATATGAAGCTTTTTAAGTACCAGAAGGCTATAATTCATCAAAATGGAATGCAAGACATATAGGAAAATGATATGAAAATATGCTCATTTGAACGTTCATCAGTTATGCCGGGAATTTTCATGCAGAGCCCTACAATCCTCATCGATTCGGTCGCCAGTTTGGCTATGACCAGCATATTCCCACATATATTAATGTTCCTAGACAGGCCTCTTCTCTTGGGGTTCTCGTAGGTTATTGGCTACATCTTTCTTTGGAAAGGACCTCCGGCTCATTCTATATTCCTGATCATGACAGGTGTAGGAAACTTATACTGCTTTATGCATAGAAGTGGTTCAAAAACGTCCAAGTTCTATTGTATCAGGACGTTGCATCACTAACTCGGGAGGACCTTAGTGATAGAGGAGCTATCATAAGAAATACAGATCGAGGTCAATCTTCAAGGAAACCACAATTCATTTATGAAAGTATTTTCCTTGATCATAAACGGAGTAGTTCTCTTGCGAATTCTCCCTTTCCAATGAAGTGGTGACAAACTCCAAGTGTGCCAATTTTTTTTTTTTTTTTTTTTTTTGAAAATTCAGAATTTTTATATTCCGAAAAATCAAATTTAAGACTTTTCTGAAAATTCAGAATATTTGATTTTTTTTTATAACAAAAATTAAGTTTTTTCTTTTCCTTTTTTTTCCATTGAAATATCCTATTTTGTGAGGATCTTCTCAGAATAATATTGCTTAAAGCTCTCTATTAATTTATATTTTTAATTTGACTCGAAGTCCTTAATTTGTAGGCATACCTATCATTAATAATAATCTATCAAAAAATGCTAGAGCTACTCATAATTCCCCAATTGGTATAAAAGTTTTTTTTTTTATATGAAATTTGTCCCGAATCTTTTCAAACAACTCCAAGAATTGATGATGCTCCTCCATCAGATTTGGGGATGCCTCAGGAATCTTCTATTGGTAAGGAGACATCTCTTCACTAATTATTTATATATCTTTAATGGGCTTAAACAAGGTTTTTTTTAAGGCCTTGTAAATCCACAGGATCTTAATGTTGCGGTTGAGGAAGCTCTTATTGATCCTTCACAAGGTTTTTTTTTTTTGGATTATTTGTTTTCAATTTCATTATAGGAGATATACTAGTCGTCTTGGAGAATGAACCACCACAGAACGTGCCAATGATCGAAAAAGGTTTTTTCTCCCTTTATTTTATTTTGTTATTATTATTATTATTATTATTATTATTATAATATATATAGCTTTTTTTTTGAAATTTGATGAATTCCTTTAAACCCTACCTACTCAAGAGGATGATAGTTTTTCATCTTTGGGCTCAACTCCTTCTGCAAGCTTTATTAGGGACGCCCCTAGCTCCATGGAAGAAATTGAGGGTGATGGTACAAGTGCCGTTGCGGATGCAGAAGTTACATCTTCATTAAAGAGAACTGAAGTTTTTATTTTTTTTAAGAGAGAGACATGAATATTAACAATTTCTCTTTGATATTCAGTTGCCCGAAAAGATAACAGCTCTCCATCTTCGAGACAAGCTCTTTCAGAAGGAATTATCAAGGGTGCTCCCTCCCATGTGAAAGAACTAGAAGGTGATGGTGTTAGTGTCGATGTAAATGTTAACATTGAATCCCCGTCAAAGCAACATAAGCATGATATGGATTCGACTAATGACATAAACATGAAGAAGGAGAAGCGTCTGAAGCTTATTTAAGAACGCCATCAACTTTAGGATGAAGCTTGTGAAATTTTAGATACGATAAATCAACTTCAATCCAAAGTTCGTGAAATTTGTAATACGGTAAAGCCTTTGGATAAAGAGATAGAAACTTTGATTAAAGAGATAGCAACTTCAATGGTCTCTTTAGAAACTTCTGACCACATACGAACTGATGTTTAAGTTGCATTGGATAGGGTTAAAGTACAACTTGCTGAAGGTCGAGGAGATCTTTCAGATGACCATCACGTCACTTTCTTCACGGGATAGCTTGAATAATTGGAGGAAGCAAAGAAGTCATGTTTGCAGTTTGTTGGGCACTGAAGAGCTTTCCCATTCCATTTTTTTTAGTTTATTTTAGAGCTTTTTCTACTCTTTGGTAGGTTGTTTTGAGACATTTATTATGAACATAGGACTTATGAATATGATTTGACTTTCTTTTATTTTCTTCTATTTCAGCCCTTTTTTTCATCTGGTTCTTATTTATCAAAAGACTATGACCACTTTCTTTATATAGTAAATGTGAGAGGAATAAATTCCAAATATCAAGAACCATGTGAAATAAAATCCATTGACCTAATGAAATCCATCAAAGCTCCATATTCATCTTTCAATAAATAATATTCACAAGACTATCACTAATGAGTGCATTGTCATAATAGTATATAATCAAGGACTTGATCATTCAAATGATTGGAGCCATCATCATGCATATACTTGAGCCTTTAACATTGTGTAATAAGTGCGACATCTGCATATTTCAAACCAAAGCATCAACTTTTTTTTTTTTTTGGAAATTTTGGGAGTTGATGTATTTGCCTTAGGAAGTATATTTCATTGTACATGACCGGTCTACCTTTTTCAAGGAACTGGACGTTCTGTCATAAACAAACACGTGCACTTTTATTTCATTGAATGAATTTATTACAAAAGTACATGAAAATTAATGTTTTTCCTGGGGAAGTACATTTAATTGTGCATGACTAGTCTATCCCTATAAGGGACCAGACATTCCGTCATAGGCAAATTTTTTTACATTATGCATAATATTTCTTCAAAAAACGACCATTAATGGGTGGCAATGGTCTTTCTCCATTGGCATCAATGAGTTGGTATGCTCCTTCGTAGACGATCTCCACGACATATGGCCCTTCCCAATTTTCTTTGAATTTGCCGCAAGCCCGTTTGTTGGTGATGATAGGTCTTCTAAGGACAAGAACCATTTCTCCTTTAATAAAAGTCCTAAACCAAGCCACTTTGTTATAGGCCTGAGACATCTTTGCTTTGTAGACTTCAAGATTCTGTTGTACCCCTATTCTTTTCTCATCAAGAGGGTCCAAATCATCTAGGCATAGCCAGATATTGTATTCATTTGATTTTTCATTTTGTATTGCCATTCTTAATGAAGGTATCTGGATTTCAAGAGGTAGGACCGCTTCAGATCCAAACACCAAAGAGTATGGTGTACACTGTGTTGTAGTTCTATAGGTGGTACGGTAGGCCCATAACATCTCCGGGAGTCTCTCATGCCAGTACTTCTTATTTTTGGACACTTCTTTTTTTAATAGCTTTGAGACAATCTTGTTGAATCCTTCTGTCAACCCATTTGCTCTAGCATTATAGATAAAGGTATATCTCCAATCTATTTTATAGTGTTGTGTAAATCTCTCAATTTTAAAGCTTCTGAAAGAAGGGCCATTATCTAAAATAATTCTCCTTGGAGTCCCAAATCTATATAAGATGTTCTCTATGAAGAATTTGATGATATTTTTAGTCTTCACTTCTCTCAGCGGAATAGCTTCTGTTATCTGGAGAAGTAGTCTGTTGCAGCCAATATGAATCGATTTCCCAAAGATGATGGAGGTTTAATGGGACCGACTACATATGTTCCCCATATCTCAAAAGGCCATGAAGAGACTGTGGGGTGTAGGTGAATTTGGTGTTCGTGAATAAAATCACCATATATTTGGCATAAAGGACATCTTCTGGCATAATCGATGTAATCTCTAACCATGGTTAGCCAATAATATCCCAAGCGCTTAATCTTAAGTCATATCTTAGGTTCGAATTGGTGTGAACCACATATCTCGGAATGTACATCATGTATGACTTCTTGAGCTTCTTCATATGAAAGACACCGCCGGAGTAGTTGATCATATGACCTGCGGTACAATGTATCATTTATAAGGGTGAATCTAAGGGCTCTTCGCTTTTTCTAGGCTTTCTGATTTATCCTCTAGGAGTTTATCATATTTTAGATACTCCATGAATGGTTGCCTCCAATCTTCCTCTAGCATTTCGAGGATGAAGACTTCCGCTGCCCCCAACACTTTCCTCTTCGACATCATCAAGGATCATACTTATGGGTCTTCTATTTCTTATAGTAATTTGGATTTCTTCAATGTTTGGATTCGCCAGCTCCTTCGCTACTTTTGCCAAAGAATCAGCTTCTCCATTTTATGATCTTAAAACCCTCTTCAACTGTACTTGGGGGATTTTCCTCATTAGATTTTTGACCTTCTTATAATATTTAAGAAGTTCATGCTTATATATCTTGTAGTCTCCTTCGACTTGCTTGATAATGAGTTGTGAGTCTCCAAATATATGAATATGCTGGATCCCCATTTTGATTGTCAATTCCAAACCAGCTATGAGAGCTTCATACTCTGCCTCATTGTTTGTGCACGGCTCTGTAAGGGAGAGTGCATATCTATGAATCCCTCCTTCTGGCATGACGAACACGAGCCCTATCCCAGCTTTAATTTGTGGAATCATGGACCTGATTACCGATTTTATAGATGACGCTCCGTCAAAATATAGTCGCCACTCTATTTGTTTCACTGCAAGTGTCTCTTGATTAGGGAGATCGTAATTGAATAGTAAGTCATCTGGGAGAGGATGTGCTGCCAAGAAATCTGCTAACGCTTGCCCTTTAATAGCCTTCTATGGAGTATATGTTATATCATATTTCATCATAATCAGCACCCACTTTGCAAGTCTTCTCGTAAGCAATGGCGTTGTCATAAGATACTTGAGTGGAATAATTTTTTATATGAGTATGACTTTATGTGTTAGCAAGTAGTGTCTTAGCTTCTTGACTGCAAACACTAAGACTTGAGAGTGCTTTTCAATTGGTGCATATTTACTCTCAGCACCTATCAACATCCTGATGAGGTAATACAGTGCATTTTCTTTGCCTTCTTCATTCTTCTGGACCAGCATAGCTCCTAACGACCCTTCTAATGCAGCAATATATAGAATCAACTGCTTTCCAGGAATCAGGGCCTCCAACATTGGTGGATTCATCAAAAGTATTTGATATCTTCAAAAGCTTTCTGACATTCATCATCCCATTTAAAATGTGTATTTTTCTTAACCAGCTTGGTGAAAGGCTTGCATCTTCCAGATAGATTGGAGATTAATCTTCTGATATATGCCAAACGCCCTTAGAAAGATCGCAGCAGTTTCAATATTTGTGGAGGTGGTATTTCGAGTATGCCTTACAATAAAGCCCAAAAACTTCTCAGATAAGATCTAACATCCCGAATTTTTCTAAATAAATATTCAGTAAATTTTTAAATTTTAAATAAGGTTAATTAGCTCAGAAATAAGATTAATTGTTTTAACCTCAAAGTTAAAAAAATCGGGAATTAATTGACCCGAAATCCAGCCTCGCAACTATAGGGTCGAGAGAAGGCTTTATTGGGCAAGGCCACTTTTACATAGAATAGTTGGAGGTGGAAAGTCAGTAGAGTTAGATTAATTAAATAAGAAATGAATTAAGAATTAGTTAATCCAGATTAATTAAGTGGAACATACAAGACAAACGTTAGAGTCCAGATAAAGTAGATCTAGCCTAGTCGAAAGCTGAGAAAAACGGGTCTGGGTCGGGAGAGGAGACAACCCGTGATGCTATAGTAAGCTCGTGTCACTGGGTCGTCTAACCCGGGATTTTCGGATCTGGGTCGATGAGTTATTGAAAAGATAATATTATAAAAAGTGATGTGACATAAAATTAGAAAGATAATATAAAATAATTGAAATAATTGAATTCTTTTTAAAAAGATAATCTAAATAATTTGATTAAATATTATAAAAGAATATAATATTTAATAGAAAAGGTTATTTATAACATGAGAGGAGAGAAAGAATGAAATCAAATTTCATCTCTTTCTCTCTCCTCGATTTGAAGATCCTCAGAGCTCAGTCACGCCGTCTTTTTCCTTTTCTCTTCCGATGAACACCACCTGCGCCCCCCTTGCTTGCCACCATGGCGGACTCACGCCTGCAGCCGACGCTACCGCTTTCGGCCGGTGTCGCCAAAGCCGCCCATACCGCTCACGCTTGTCTCCTCACGCCCGCCTCCGCGGCGAGCCACTCTTGCTCCGCCAGAGCTTCCTCAGGCCTCCACCTCACAGCCCAGCCCACTGCCCTACATCGACGCCCCTTTTTTCAACGATCTGAACACCGGCAAGTTCCCCACTTTGATTGTGAGATTCATGAGGGAAAACCCTACTTTTAATTAGTTAATTGAAGGTTAAAATTGGGGAAACCCTAATTGATTTCATGAAACTAGGGTTTAGAGTTGAATGGTTGAAGTGCATGTGTAGGCTGAGAAATGATTAAGGATTTAGAGGGGGGGTGGATGAAATTAAGGTGTATGGGATGTATTAAAGCATATGTAGTGTTGTATATTATTAATGAGTGAATGTTTGTATAATTTCGGGAGCCTAAAAATAGGGGAGATGCTTCCCGATTCAAATTTATAGAGTTAAGAATCTATTTGATCCCTAGCTACATGTCTTCATGCTTAGTTAATTACTTCATTCCATGCTTAATATGCTAGATATCAAGTTAAGAAGGTTATAAATAAGTATAACTAAATAAGAATTGAAAGTATGCAGAAATACGAGCATGTGATAGTTCTTTGTACCTTTACCATTTTCTATCGAGTTTAAATTAGCTTATAAGTTAAAAATATGGTCTCCATATTCATAATTTTCATATTTCGTTTATCAGGAAAGGGAAAAGGAAAAGTCTAAGCCAGGTCAGTCGTTGCCGAGAGACCGAGCCAGTCTTAAGCTCGGACTAGACTCAGGTAAGGGAACTAGCTGTACAGTACGAGTTTTCATCATATTCTCATTATATTACAGATTTGATTTCAGTTTGAAAAGCATGAGTTAGAATTTTCTTGAAAACTTCCAAAATTTTAGAAAATTATTCATGCACAGTAATCAATAACAGAATAAGGAAACATATACAGAAACAAGTAAACAACACTTTATTGATATACTTGCTTGTACCAGTGGTGGCTCGCATAGAGCTAGAGAGTACGACATTAGGTTAGGAAAATGGTGATTTAAAACTCTAAATTTTGTTACCAAACTATATGTTTTTAAAACATTCCATTTTACAAAATTAAAACCCTCTTTTCATACTCTTGGAGTGCCAAGTGTACGTATATAATTTGACTCTGTGTAGCGAGGATAGATCTACCCGTTGGTCGCTGGTCCTGCAGTATTGAAGTAAATTTGTTTTGACCACAAGATCGTCCACATAGCAGTCAACAACTTTCTGAATCAGATCATTAAATATTCTGGTCATGGCTCGTTGATATGTTGTCACCGCATTTTCAGACCAAATGGCATTACTTTATAACACTATATGCCCATAGGTATCCGGAAGGCAGTATATTTTTCATCATCTGGATGCATTTTGATTTGGTTATATCCAGAGTATCCATCCATAAAAGAGAACATCTCGTACCCTGAGGTGTTGTTGATCATGATTTCCATAACGGGTAGGGGAAAATCGTCTTTGGGACATGCTTTGTTCAGGTCCCTGATGTCTACACATATCCCGTATTTGTCCATTCTTTTTCTTCACAGGGACTATACTGGCTATCCAATTAGGGTATTTCTCTTCCCTAATAAAGTTTGCTTCAATCAACTTCTTTGTTTCTTCCATCACTTTTTCCTCTAATTCAAATTTCATCCTTCTTGGTGCTTGTTTGACTAGAGTAATACTAGGGTCGATAGCCAATCTATGAACAACTACCTCAAGGTCTAACCCTGGCATTTCATTACAGTTCCAAGCGAAGCAATCAATATGCTCTTTCAAAAGGGTTGTGATGGGTATCTTTCTTTTTCTAACAATTGTGTACTTAGGAAGGTTGGCCTTGGGTCTTCATCACTTCCTAAGTTGACTTCAACCAACACATCAATTGTCGCCTGCTCTCCGTCTTTAGTTCAGGTGGGGCATTCTTCATTTTAATATCTTCCTCTTCTTCCCAGGATATTATCGTGTAACATGAGTGTCTAGAAGGTTCGGAGTAGCCTCTGATATAACTTTCTTGACCATTTTATTTTGCCCCCAAACCTCTCGACTACTGTCTTGAGCTTATCAGGGTAATAGCTGTGGAAGTTTATGAGTTGAATTTCATCATCCTCTAAATCTTCAATATTTATGATATCATCATTTGAAATTTTATTGCTTTTGGCTTTATAGAAGAGGATGCCTCTCTCCTTTTCATACCGAGCTGGGACATAGAATGTCTTCAAATGCTCAATAGTGTTAACGTTCAAATCATCCAAGGATTTGTAGAGTCCATCAGCAATCCTTGTAATATGCAATGTACTTTCTTGTGTAGACCCTTTAGTTTGATCCTTACACTGGCGTATATCTGCATCACTTTTGTCCTCTGATGACTCAGTGTCACTACCAAAGCGAGGTAATATTGACTCTTTTTATTGAAACACATGAGCAGACTTAGGTGTCTTTACCAGAGACTCTGCTTTAGGACTTGGATGACTTTCCGCCTTTGGATGCATTAAGGTAATACCTTACATCTTCATAATGTATTTCATAAATATCGAAAGGTTGGATCTCTCCATCAATTCTGAACTATTCCCCATCCACCATATACTTCACACATTGATAAAGTGTTGAAGGGACCATTTGATTTTCATAGATCCATGGCCTTCCCAATAGGGTTTTGTATAAGGCATGTGCGTCGATCACATGGAACTTCACATTAGATGTTATCTTTCCAAATTTAATTGGGAAAGTGATAGACCCTAATGCCTTTTAGCTGTACTGATTAAAACCTTGAATAACAATCTTCTCCAGAGATAAGTGGCATATTTTGAGAGCCAATGCCCGAAGAGTGTTGAGGGTCATTAGGTTCATAGAAGATCTTTGGTCAATCAAAACTTGGTTGATTTTTATCCCATCACAAGAACCCATCGCATATAACGGCCTGTTGTGTTCTGTAGTTCCCAGCCGCAAATCTTAATCTGTGAAGGAAACTGAAGATGTATGAAATGCATATAAAGCTTCTTTCATATTGACCTCAGCAAAGTAAGCCTGATACTCCTCAAGATTTTGTAGGGTATGTATTGGAGATTCCCTGACTTCTGTTGACATCATCAGTGCATTATACATACTGAGAAGTGCCGGGACTTTCTTCAAGTGTGCTAAAATATTATAATTTGGCTTCTTTGATAGTTTCTTTGGTGATATGTTTCCTTCTTCAATCATCTTCCCTTTATTTTTTTCATTGGAGTTGGAAGCTTGCCTTGGTTGAAGTACTTTCCCAGTTCTAAGTTGCATTTGATGTACATGGTATGGTACTTCATCTTCTTCATTTGGGAAGTTCAACTCATCCTTAGAATCTTCTTGAGAGGTGATGGCGCAACATTAACCCTTTTCCTCAAAATAGTTATCTGTGAGTGTCAAATTTCCCATGGAAACTTTTCTTTGTAACCATTTTTGGAAATTCTGGCACTCCTCTATGGTGTGCACTACGAGTCGGTGATATGGACAGTAATTTGGATGACTGTCAAGATGCATCAAGCACGGCCTTTTAGGGTTAGGTAATTCCAGTCCCATTTCAATGGCTTGATAAAAAATTTCCTTCCTCATACTCTTCTTGATTTTAGTGTCATGTTAGATAGATTTTCCCTTAGCATTTGTTGCTTTTGCAGGGGGTAAAGACTCTACTACCTCCGAAACAAAATTTTGCCCTGATGCTTCTGGAGGGTATCTTCCAAACGCATCCCATTCAGCATCTTCAATATGTAACTGCAACAGCCTGTTGGCTGACTCCTCTGTCACCCTTTGAATAAAAGATCTTCGGCAGGCATAGCCTTCCACAGTACTGTAACACCCATCTCGCTAATGAGACAGATATCACACCAGTTGGGCCGGGAGTGCACCCAGCCCATAACTTGTGCAATTTAAACCTAGAATCAACAATGTACTCTAAAATAAAATCCATATGACATAACATAACCGGTTACACAGTGGGAGTCACATTCAAATCCAAGTCATAAATAAGATACAACACTCAGAGTCATGGGCAACTGGGGTCCCAAATACAGCGGAAGGAAACATAATTAAAGTCTAATAATACAATCCAACAACATTAAACATAAGAACCGGTGCGCTATAGCCAGCTAGACTTTGATCCCTGCTTTAGACACGGGCTACTATCCCGATCCAAGTCTAGATCCTGTAACAGAAAAACAGTGTCGAAAGGGGCTGAGCTATACAAGCTCAGTGAGTAAGGACTACTTCGCCAGGTATTATACATACCTGTAATCATTACTAAAATACTAGAATATAAGAAATGCAAGTTTAAATCATGAAGGTCAGCACAGTTATCTTAAATCTTGATAAGAATGCTAACACGATCAGAAATTCGAAGAAAGAACACAAGCAATCTTATATCATATCAAGCATATAGTGAACATGTATATGCGATGGCCTCATATCATACAAAAGTGCACCCCTAGTTAAAATGTCTCCGTAAGGACTTCAACTACCATCAGGAATAGAGGCATACATCTACATGATCCTGATGCCCGAGAAAAGAGGCATACATCTATATGAACCTAGAGCCTGACGACCAGAGGCATACATCTACATGTGTACGTCAAGCAAGCATCTCGTATCCGATACGGGCTCTCCCAAGAGACAAGAAGGGGGTTTTTATAAAAGAACGACTTTCGCAAACATTTTTAGTTTTAAGAAAAACGATTGAAAACAAATCCTCTTCCTTAGCCCGGTCTCGTCTACTTAAATATCTGGGCTCTATCCTGAGCCCCTGCTGGGTCCCCCATACATAACTAACTAAGGTGCAACTTATGATACATGAAATAATCTTTAACTACCCCTTGGGGTTGCCATAATCATATCTTATGCTCTTTAAAGTTAATCAATTATACAAGCATGAAAATACTATGCAAGTATAACGATAAATCCATCGGCAATCCACAAACCGAAATAAACTCATAAGAATACGATAAAGCCGAAATCCCGATAAATACATAAATTAACCCTAGATCTATGGTGAAGTCCCCTCACCTTAAATCCTTCACAAATTCCTAGGATTGGCTCGGTTCTTCAACAGCTCCCGCTGGACCTTTTTCCTTTCCAAGAATCAATAATAATACTAAGTAAATACGAAGTTCTTACTTTCCATAACTTAGTCTTATAGCTTTAGAATATGAAAATTTAAGAATACGAAACTCAAATTCTTCTCTTAGACTGCTATTCAACGCAAAGGAGCATATTAATAACCTTAAACTCATAAGAGCATGCTTCCTTACTTATCAAGTATTACATGCTTTCATATCTTCTAGAATGTTCCTAAGCATGCATAATTAATAAAATAGATCAATCTAAAGCATGGAAAGTAGGCATGTTAATTATGGAAGTAAATTACACTTAGGCATGTTAACATGATCACTAATAGGGCATTTATACTTTAGAATTTTCATGAAAATTCAGCAGCACCTCCTTTATTTAGGGCCCCGAAAATTATACAAACATTCACATTAACTACAATTTAAACTAGATTATGCTTTCCATAACATCATACAAGCCACTAATCTCTTTAATCACCCCCTTAATCCCTCCCTACTCACAGCCCTATCATGATTATAATATCAAGAAAAACATTCATCACCGTAAGCTCATTCAATCATACATCTAATCTAGGGTTCTTCTCCACATTTTCAACTCACAAGAGCAAGAAGAATTAGTTGGAGAAGGGGCTGGATAGGAAGAAGGGGAGGGGGAAAGAGGGGCCGAGACGAGGTTTAGAATCGGTGCTTTCAGCGGTTGATCACCTGGACGGAGGCGGCGTGGTCGTAGCGGAATCATGCACTCAGATGCTCGCAGCGGCGGGGCGGATCAACCGGGCGGACAGTTGGTAACGGCGCGGGCAGAGGGCAGTCGGGCGGCAGGGAGAGGGTTCCAGCGGCGTGCACGACGGCCGCGGGTACGCAAGGGCGAGAAGGCAGGCGGTGAGGGGCCTGCCCGTTAGCGGCGTGCAGATCCGGGCAATACTTTAATTATTTCACTCTATTATCATCACTTATCCCTTCCCCTTTTTTATTTTAAAACTTATCCCACTAAATTTACTTCACATCACTTAATTTAATATCATCTTTTTAAAAATTCGTCGACCCAGATCCGGAAATCCCGGGTCAATAATTCTAGGCATCACGGGCGTACTGTAGCCTCACACGGTCTGTCTCTCATCAGACCAGATCCACGAATACTGGCTTTTGACTCGCTTGATCTACTTTATTTGGACTCTAACGTTTGTCCGAATCTCCTACTTAATTAATCTTGATTAATTAACACTTACGAAATCTCTCAATTAATTAATCCAGGTTATCCTTACCATCCACCTCCAACTATTCCAAGTGTAAATGGCCTGACCCAATAAGGCCTTCCCTAGGCCCATTAGTTGCGAGACTGGATTTAAATTTATTATTCCTCGATTTTCCTTTAATCGGGCCCTAAAATAATTAATTTATTTTCCGTGATAATTAATCTCATTAATTATTGAAAATTTTCTGATTTATTTACTTAAAAAATTCGGGGCGTTACAAAGACCTTATATTATGGGGCCTTAGGGGTGTAATATGGTTTCTTTGGCTCTTCTAATTGGTATGGCTCCAAGAATCTAGCGTTCGCCTTCTTCACTCTTTCTCTGAATATCATCTTCTTCCTCTGCTTCTTGCTAATATAGGGTGGACCATAACAATCGTGTGACTCTTCATGCTTGGAGAAGCTTTCATTATTATCCTCATCTGGGTTGTACAAAGGCTCCAGAAATAACCCTACAAGTTTCGACTTGCATACTTTCATCATCCTCACCAATCAATTCCCCAAGTAATTCTTCAACCTCCATGGGAAAATAGTCCTTAAGAGTGACTAAGACCCTTTTCCTTCTGCTCATATTCGTCGAGGGACTCAATAAACTCTTCTATGATGGATTTCTTGTGCTTTGATTGTTTGAGCTTCTACTTCTTCTTTTTATTTTTCTTCTTAATTTGTTTTATTGGTAGCCCTTTCGGGGGTTCTTGGGAACATCTCTACTTAATCCCTGGGAGCTCAACCAACTTTTTTAGCATTTTCTTCGACTTCTTGGATATAAATACCTCCCACAATTCTTCTGGCATAGTAGGAGGTTCGATATCTCCTATTATCAGGAGTATCACTTTATTGCCCACCACCATGACTTCCCCATGGGATGATCCCTCATGGTCTAGGGTAGTCACATAGCGAATATGCTCAGCCGGTTGCTCCAACAAAACATTCTTCAAGAGTGTAATCTTGCCTTCTTGATATTGTCGCTCAACCCAATCCTTAAAAACATAGCAATCCTTATATGTGGTATGGGCAATAACTGGGATGATCCTTCTTGTTCTGCTCTTTCGGTCTCTTGCATTTAAGGAGTTGCTGACCTTCTTTCACAGCATCTTTAAAGATCTTCAATACCTTATCTCTTCTGAAAGAATATTTTTTTTTCATCATTTCTTTTAAAGAAGGAAGAGGCTTTGATTCGTTACTAGCAGCACCTAAGGTGGGTGGCTTAACTTGTTCCGACTTATGAGACTCCGCAACACCTTTTCCTTTAGCAATGTTGAAGGTCGTCGTAGTATACTTAACACCTTCTGTCCTTTTAGGCTTTTCTCTATCATTCCTTGAAGTTTGAAAATTGGAAAACATCTTCGGGCTTGTCCTTTCCAATTTCTTACCTTGTGAAAACAATTCTTCGAATGTGGTGATGCCAGATGTACTCAAAATGGGCGCCATCCAGCTATCAATATTTCCCAGCAATAAACCCACTGCCTGTGGCTGATCAAGGGGTTGTTCACATTTGATACTCAGGTTTCTCCATCTCATAATATAATCCACCACTTTTTCATCTTTATTTTGACGAGTGGTCGCGAAGTCAGTGATTGTGATTTTGTCACTTATGCCCCCGAATCGTACCCAAAATGCATCTTTCAGCTGTTCCCAGGTTTGAATTGACTCAGGTTGCAAGCTGGCATACCACTCAAATGCCACCCCTATGAGACTTTCAGAAAACTGCCTGAGAAGGAGTGAAGGCTTTGCACTTGTGTCTCCACAGACTATTACAAAGTAAGCCAAGTGTTGATTAGGATTGCCAATCTCACCAAACTGCTTAAATTTAGGTATATTGTATCCCTTGGAGTAGGATACCAAGTCATGATAAGGTTTATCTCCGTCGACTCTTACCTTGCTTCCTTTGGCTTGTTTCAATTCAGCGGCCACCATCCGTTATATCTCCTCCCGATTCATTGTAGCCGACTGCTCTGGAATAGGAGCATTTGGAGCATATGAGGTTCCCCTTTACTCTTTGTTTCCCCTTGCTCTCCTAGCTTAGGGACTTCTCTTGGTTCTGGATAGGTCCTCCCTTGCTCTACTGATCTAGGGGTTTCTCTTGGTTGTGGAATTGGACTTCTCGACCTTTGTGCTTTTTCAGCTTGATTTTTATTAAGGTAGCTATTTGTCTCTCAGATTCTTTAGCATTCTATCAATATCGCCATGTTTTCATTGAGCCATTGATATTGACTTCTCGATTTTCCATTTGTGAGTCTTTCCATTTCTTTGGACTCTCCTTGTAATATCATCGTCATTATAAGCAAAGGAAGGTTCATTCTCATTACCTTCATTTGGAGGGTTTACTTCCTTGTTGTTCCTTGGTAGAGCACGAAATACTGGGAGGCTAGTCCCTATCCCTTGTCCCTCATATGGTATTTGGCTTGAGCCTTCATCTCCAACCCCACTTTCAGAGTCTGTTGCTCTTCTACGAGTCGCTGTGAACACTCCTAGTTGTTCTTGTTCTGGTGCTGGATCTCCTCGAGTTTCAGTGACAATTCGAATAGTGTGTATTTCCACATCCACATCAGACATTTCTTCATCTTTCATTTCTCTCCTCCACTGAAACTTTGTGCAAGAGGTTTTGGTTTGATTTTGTACAGAAGCTATTCGATCACAAACTGTCTTGCATGCTTTTATACTAGCTGCTTCTTCTTTTAGTAGAACTCTCTTGGTATTATCTTCTCTGGCTGTAGTTTCTTTGATGTTGTGTAAGGCTTGTAGAGATTCTTGCTAAAAGAGTCCCTATGATGGGACTTTGGGAGTCTGCCACCTTTATTTTCATTTAGCTGAGGACGCAACTCTACAGTAGTTGAATTCTTCTTCACCAACTTAAGTAGTTCAAATGAGTTGTTGAAGGAACCCATTTGGTTATTCTTGTGTTCTTGAAATGACACAAAATCCAGTTTTGTTTTGTAATCTTCATCTTTCTTGGTATGAGTCTTGAGAACACACTCTTCTTCTTAAGTGTATCCATATCAGATTGAAATATCCCACTTTCTCTCCCTTTTACAGTAACCGTGAAAGTAGGCTCATCATCTTCATCATTCGAAGAAACCATCCTTTTAGTGTGGGATAGCCCCATGAAAGCAGACACCCTCGTGGGCTCTTTAAAAACAACGTCTTCGCTGGTCTTCGGGATAATCACATTCGGGCAGCGGCCCCTGGATGGAAGGCGCGGGACCATCAAGTTCTCCTCCATTGGTGAAGACCTTCTCACAAACTACATAAACTCAGAGATTGTGCCAAACCTCGGTTCAGCTCTAGTAGCTCCAGTGTTGAAGGTACAGTTGGGCAGTTGAACTTTAGTTCCTTCCCCGAGGAAGATGGTGAGCTTCGGGCTTCCAGGTGCGGTCGAACTCTTGAACGCCATTTCGTCTGCAATAAGAAGAAAAATAACGATGTTAATTTTCTTGCATGTGTTATAAAAACACTGCCTCTACTTTTACTTTTACCTCAAAGATGGAAGGTAGAATATATGCAGTCCCACCGGGGGTGCCAAAATTTATGGGATTGAAAATACCCGCCTGGCATCGTGTCTGTAAAGAGACACCGAGCAATACATCGAATCACAAATGATTTATTTTATTTTATTTATTTTGAGTATTGTGGGTACTTCCATTCCTAATAGAGGCAAGCTTCTATTATTAATTACCCCAAACAAAGTCTTGAGAACCTCCGAAAAGTACAAGTAGAGACAATGAAAAATAATTCATTTATTGTAGGACATAACAATTTATTACATATATATAAATATTATTATGTACATATGAATACGTATTTTATTTATTTATTTATAAATGACGCCGCCATCCGCCTTGGGACATATGCTTCGCGACTTTAGGATTTGTGCTGCTTTGGTTTCCTCAAGATGCCGATTTTGCGGCCACCTTAAGATATACCACCTTAGTATTTATGTCTTTATCGACCGCCCTGAGATGAATATTTCATCACCACCTCAAAGGTCGTATCACTTCATCAGCTGCCTTGAGATGCATATTCCATTGTCGCATAGAGATTTGCCACTTTTGGATTTGGATTTTCTCAGCCGCCTTACAGTGAATATATATTCCACTGTCGCCTCTAGACTCATGCCATTTTGAAATTTATGTTTCATTGACCGCCTCAAAGTAAATACCACTTTGAGATTTGTATTTCATCACCCGCTCCATTATCATTTCATCAAGATGTGTGTTGCTTTAGGATTTATGTTTCATTGACCGCCTTGAGATAAGTGTTTCATTGCTATCTCAAGACTCTATCATTTTAATTTTATAGCCACCCCGAGGTGAGAGCTCCAGTGTCACCCCAAGATACGTACCACTTTGAGATTTAAAATTTTTTTAGCCGCCTCAAGATGTGTACATCTTTGAGATGAATGTTCCACTTTAAGATTTGGATTTTATTGGGGCCTCAAGATGCGTGTACATATATACATATATATGAATTCAAATTTCTTTTTTTGATTGCATTTTAGCCATAAATACCTTTTTCATTGATAATTATTTTGCATGATTTAAATCATCCCTTTTTTTAAAGTGGACCCAGCTCTCTTTACTCTCCATGACTTCTTCTTCTTTTATATTATTATTTTATTTTATTTTTTTAATTTTCAAATGGATCCTTCGACTTCCATTAATGAATCCTGCTTCAACGCATCATCAGATTTAGGGTGGATGGGCCTACTTATTTATTTATTTGTTATATAATTTTTGGTTGCGCAATGGTGGGATTTGCATAAGTTATCTCAACCATTTTTTTTAGTCAAGCTGCATATTGAAAAGTCCCATTCCTCTTTTCTTTTGTTTATTTACTTTGCTTCCTGTTTTATTATTATTATATTCATTTCATAGCTTCTTTTCAATTGAAATTTGGCAGGTATGACTTACTATCCAATCACTTGATTTGTAAAGCTGCAGACCATATCCAAAAAAAATAAATTCATATCAATTGAAAGTTGGGTGCTTATTCTCAGAATTAAATAACTCACATGCAATATAATGTTAGTTTGACAATCTTCTCCAGATCACTCACCAGAGATTTACAATAACACAATGCATGACAATCCTTTGACATTTTCACTGAAAATATCTTTGAGGCATTCTGTCAAACAGGTAGAGGGCATTTTTATAACTGAGCAGTCTAAGTAGCTTCAGAATGTTTTGTCAAACCCAAAAAATTTACAACCAAATCATTTATCATTCAGAAATTTCTGCAGTCCATAAACAAGCATCATACAACACATACATGAATTCCAATTCCATTTCCATAAACGATATCAATAATTAGTCGGCTTCAACGCTCCCATCCAAACAAGCATGCAACAATCTCTCTACTTCCACAAATGCCTTTCTACACCTTTTTCCTCTTTTGTTTTTTTTCTTTATGATATCTGCAGCAGGTTCTTTTTCTCCAACAAGGACATTACTCCTGGTTTGCTTAGAGATGACAGTTCGACAAGAATTTGAAGAAGCTTCTCTTGGAATTAAGAAGGCAAATAAGAGTTTGAAAGTTGGAATTTGATAAGAGGAATTGAACTGTCATTATCTCATTTCATTGCATACAAAGGCTTCATACATATGTATTTATATTACAACATCACCGCCTTTGATATAACCAAATTTAAATCCATGAATTTTTATGAATTCAGCTCATCAATGCTTCAAACTTTTAAAAAGTCAACAATTGTGGTTGAGACTTCATGATGCTCCACGTGTAACCATTCAAAGCTTGTTAAAACTTCATGAACTTTCATATACTCATTATAATTTTCCAAGAGAACACTCCATGGCACCAAAGCATTATTTCTCTTAAAAAAATGCTAGATAAGCTTGCCAAATGTGCTTTCGTAGAGACTTCTTCAATCTTTTTGTCTTTATGTAGAGCTTCTAGTGATGCAGAATATTAACAGCTTTATTAGCCTATCTTGGTGAGTCCCTATTTAGAACGTCATCAATACATTGGCGATAGCTCTCCATCAACAAGGACGATAGTATAAGAGGAGCTTCTTTCATCCGGTGACAGGCTGACAGCAGGAGTAGCAAGGAAGCTATTATATAGCTTTTGCTTTTTCTTTGCTAATGATAGGTGTAGCAGGGAGACTATCATATAACCTTTGCTTTTTTGCCAGTGACGATGAGGGTAGCAGGGAGGCTATCATATAACCTTTGCTTCTTTGTCGGTGACGACGAGGGTAGCAAGGAGGCTATTGTATAGCCTCTTCCCTTCTCTGGTGACAGCAGGGTGAAGGCGACAGCAGCAGCGAAGGCAGCGACGGCCAAGAGGGCTGATCAGATGGCGGATCTGGTGACGGAGTCACCGCCCACTAGGATGGTATCCATCCTAGTAGAGGCGACGATTGACGACGGCAACAACAACAAAGGCGACGGCGGCGACGGCAAAGGTGGCGACACCAGGGAAAGGAGGCGATCGGGTTGGCGAATCTGATGATGTAGCCACTGCGCACCAAGATGGTATCCATCCTTGCAGCGGTGGTGGCGATCGAAGGCGGCAGCAGCGCGGAGGCGGCTCAGCAACGAGGAGAAGGTGGAGAGGATTTTTTTGGTTATTATAAGAGTAGAAAATACCCTTTTTTTCTCTGATTTCTTCCTTTTTAATCTCCAATCTCCCAATTCTGATTTTTTTCTCTCTTTTTTCAGCTTTCTTCCTCCTTTATAAACCAAATCCTCTCCATTGTTAATATCTGATCCCCGAAAATCATCCTTCCGTTGTAACATCTCAACTGCAGCAAGGATATGATCAAATTTTGACCTAATTTGAATTTAATCCTATCCTTATATATATATATATATATATATATATATATATATATATATATATTAATCATGATAAGGTAAGGTCGGCTGGAAACACTGTTAATTTGCGGTTGCCTCCCATTTGGCCACCTGGAGCATGTTTGAAAGATTTCCAACCATATGGATGGAAAGAACATCGAAAAATAAGCTAGTATGTAAATTTTCATACAATTGGGGAACTTGTAGGGTCTTCATCTTAACGGGTGAAAATTTATAGAAATCTTACCGGTTCAAAATTTCACCCGTTAAGATGAACACCCTACAAGTTCCCAAATTCTATGAAAATTGACATACTAGCTTATTTTCCGATGTTCTTTCCATCCATACGGGTGGATTTCCTCAAAACACTGTGCAAGTGGGCCAAAAAGAGGCGACCACACTTGTACAGTAATAAGGCCGACCGCACCATATCATGACCCATATATATATATATATATATATATATATATATATATATATATATATATATATATTTCAGTTTATATTTATTTTATTTTATTTATTTATTATTTTTTGCCTTGGGATCAACATTCTTGAGCTACATTGGGAAATGCATCTTGGGCATTTGAAATTTTATGTATTTATTTGTTTGCCTCAAGATTTGTGTTCTCGAACATCTTAAAATTCGAGATTCGAGGTTGCCTCGAGATTAGTTCTCAGATTATATTGGAATTTAAGATCGCCTCGAGATCTGTGTTCTCGGACCATCTTGAGATTTAAGATCGCCTCAAGATTTGTATTCTCGGGCCATCCTGAGATTGCTTCGAGATTTGTACTCAGGCTATCTTGAGATTTATACCTTTCGCTTGCCTTATCATGGGCTACTTCAGAATATGGTTAGATATACTTGGTTATTTATTTATTTATTTATCTTATAAAATCCTAATTCAATTAGAATTAGGATATTAAATTTATTAAAATTAGAACTCCAAAGTCTATTAGGACTAGAACATATTTTATTTTTCTTATATAAACAAGGTCATGTTTGAAGGGCGAGTCAAGGAGGCCTTCCATCAGTGCCACTCCGGCAATAGACTGGTTAAGCCGGGGGATGGTGTGCGTCTCCCCGATGAAGCGATTTACATAGACGCGGAGGGTCTCTCCCTCTTGGTGTTGCACACTCATAAGGGTGGCAGACGTTTTCTTGCGCCTTTTACGGCCCACAAAATGGTTGAGGAAGAGGGCGGATAGCGCTTCAAACAAGGGGACGGAGTTGCGGGAAGACTCTTGAACTATAGTAGTGCCTCTCCTCGCAATGTTGAAGGGAAAAGCCTACACATTATGACATCGGAAGATGCGTCGATGTCACGCCCCGACCCTTATTTCCAGGCCTCGAGCACGTGCACAGATCTGCCATAACCAAGTGGAGGCGCACCTCACTCGGATACAAGGCCTGTGAAATCAAAAGAAGATAACAAAATAATAAAATCTCAAATAACATCAAATAATAATAACAGAGTCTCAGCGGAATGAAAATCATAAGGGTCCAGATGCCCTATAGAATACATGGCCCTATAAGGGTCCTATAACAAATGTCTCTCATACAAAAAAAATAAAAGAGGTCCTCGGCCCTCTACAAGATACCCCGTCTCTCGTACGGCTCCTGAGCTCAAGTCACCTACTCTTCAGGATCTGAAAGAGAAAGGAAACAAATACGTGAGCTTTCGAATGGAAAGCCCAGTAAGTAACCCTGCCAGGATCATAAAGGCATCATAAATACAATAATATGATTAACAAACAAACAATGGGGACATGCCCCACAAATGCCAATTCTAGGAGTCTACCACAAACAAATAACAATAGTAACGACTCCTAAGTATAGTAGCTCTCAAGCTCTGCAATGAGTTCCAAAGGAAGCTCGGTAGACGTCTCCCCGGGCAAGTATTATCAGCAACTACTGGAACTCGACCCTCCGGTCGTACGGCCCTTAAGTCGTATATCGGTAGCTCCACCTCTCGTACGTGTCGACACGGCTAGCGAATCATCCCCACTGACGGGCAGGACAACCGGAGTATCGTCCCTTTGGTATGACAAGCCGAAACGCCAGGGTGTACCATCCCTGAACCTTCCCCAAATGGAGCCCCCACGCTCCATTGATCCGGGCGGAAGACCAACAATAAATCAGGGATACCAACATCCCAAAAACAATTAAACATGCTCAACAGGAATCCAAAACAATCATGAAAGCATGTATGAACTCAACAGATCAAGTCAAAGAAAATATCATGAACCATCGAGCATGATATTAATAACAAAAAAAAAAAATACTCCGGAGAGTAGGCACTAGGCAAGTGTACTTACCTCAATCGCCGACGTCCGGGTTCACTGAGAAATCCCTCTTGTTACGTCTCCATGTCGAAACCTGATAGTAGAATCTATATCAATATCGGCAACATCTTATAAGTTCTAGATGTACATGCAAGATTCACTAAAAGCCTGAACTCCACCCTTTTAACTAAAAAGACTGTTATGTCCTAGTGGTTAGGGTGTTCAAATATACTTGAGAAATCTTGGGTTCAAATCCCTTATTCCCTTTCTTTTTCGTTCCTTTTATATCTTGGTTGGGTCTGACCTTAATTAATTATATCATTAAATCCTCCTATTAAATTAAAAAGTGATAAGTGTCACAGTGGCTAAGGCCCATCATGTACATTGAGGGGTCTCTAGTTCTATTCCCTCAACTTTTCCCTTTTAATTCTTTTACTTTTCTCTTAACCTGCTTAGGTCTAGTCATTGTATATAATTAAATCTCCCTGTTTAATCTCAAGTGAAAAGGTGCCTAACTGGTTAAGGCCCATAGAGTTGGGGTAGGGGGTCTTGGGTTATATTCCCCTTATTTGCTATTTTATTTTTTTATTTTGTTAGCCTGTTTCAACTTGGTTAGACTCAGTCTGTTCAATCCGACCGAACCCAATCCCCTTAATCTAACTCAATCCAACTTAGGTAATCAACCCGACCCAATTAATTAAGTTCAAAACCTCTGACCAGACTAGACTAGATCAAATTGGATTGAACTCGACTAAACCGGTCGGCCGAAATCTAATTTACTTGATCGAGTTAAAACTATTGTTATTGCTTAAACCTAATCAATTAGCTCTAATTGATTCTCTGTCTCCATTCTATTTGAGCCTGGGCAGGCGGCGGCGTACGCTTCTGGTCGAGAGCTTAATATCACCGGGCGGATGATGGACGATGAGCACCCTCCTCGCCCTCGCACCTCCACCGGCCCAATGATGGCTTCACACCGCGAGCACCGGAGTAGAAGGTTGTTCGTTTTCACTCCCCCTCATCGGAGGCGCCTGACCCTCACCGGATTCCTTCATCGCAGGCCTTCTGTCCCTCTGAAACTAATGACCAGAGATCCCTTGGTCTACTCCTATGCATGCATGCCTACCAAGAACGAAAACAAAACCGAGAAGAAGAGGCTTACCAGGTTGCACTGACCGACGAGTTCCTCGTGGTGGAGCTCCTCTGGGGGATTCCCGCACTCCTCCGATTGGAGCTCAGACAACTACGTCTCTCGTTCGTGGTGTTCCTTTGACGCCCAAGCTTATGCCAGTTTACTGGTAAAGCTTCAGATCAGAGAGATGGGCGGAGAAAGAGAAGAAGATGAAGAAGAGAAAGAGGAGAATACGATGTTAGGGTTCTGATAATTTGTTCTCCTTATAGGGCTCGCGCTCGCGATCGAGATTCCATGGATTTTGAGGCGCGGTCATCTCCTTTCCTAGTTAGACCAGCGTTTGAAAATTTTCCATCCAGGCTGCCTAGTGATCGCGGAGGAGAAGACGACAAGTGGTGGCGCTCGCTAGCAAAGAAGAGATGGTCCTCGAGATAGCGCTAAGATCAGATGGATGACCACGATCGCTTGTGAACGAACGGTTGGAATAGATCTTGGTGCCTCGAACTTATCCGAATCTAGAGATGGACCGTCGAGATTATTCCCAGGCGTTGAGTTTGGATGAGCGGCCGCGATCAAGACTTTCTCCTCGAACTTGTTCGAGAGTCCACGATGAGCGGTCAGGATCATCCCGGTCAACCATATCGTTTGTGTGGCTTGGATTAAACTTTTTTCTTAGAACTTACCACAATCTATCAGATGAGTGGACAAGATTTACTCGCACAGTGAGGGCACACGCACTATTACCTCAGAGGTGTGGACTGTTGGATCAACTCCTTGTGATCAGCACACTTTCAGATCTTTGATCTCAACCTTCGAATCCTTTAATACACTCCTCTGCATAGATTTCTCGTAACTTTGCAAATAAACCCTTACCTCTTATACCCTTTACATGAAGGTCCCTTTCTTGAGAGAGGGCACAATTTCCTTTAGGTTCTCAAAATTTCTAAAATTACAAAAAGGTCCCTGTCAGTCTCTATTAACCCTAATTAAGGTTTGAGATAATTGCTTGCATGCCCCTACAAAACATCAAAATTGCTTATTTACCCTTACAAAAGTGACAATTGCTTGCATACCCCTATGAAACAATAATAATTGCTTATATGCCCCTACTGTTGCTCATTGTTAGTCGTTGTTAGTGGTTTTGTAGGGGTATGCAAGCAATTATAAGGGGCATATAAGCAATTATTGTTGTTTCGTAGGGGTATGTAAGCAATTATTACTTTTGTAAGGGTAAATAAGCAATTTTGATGTTTTGTAGGGGCATGCAAGCAAAAAAACCCTTAAGGTTTTAATTCATTAAACCCTCCTTTTCCAAATAAATCCAAATTTGGGAAATTACTTTAATTACCACACTATTTAAAAAAAAAATTAATCCATTTATTCCAATAAATCTTGAATTTACAGTCGATAAGCATGAGGGTCTCGTAGGCTCCGACTTGGTCATTTGGGTCCATTGAGCCGTTAAAGGTTTCCATGGCGGGCGGTCTGAGCCCTAGTGGGAGGTAGGGGTCCATGGTTTTTCGGGTGAAGGGGGACGCTAGACAGTGAATGCCATGGGTATCCTCCTTGTGTAGGCTCGGTTCCCTACACTCCTCCCGCTTTCTCTAAAAGGAATTGGGCTGTGATATTTGAGGTTCGCCTTGTCCTTGCCTTTATCTATCCGCCGGCTAGATCTTTCTGTGTGAAAGTCTGATCTTGGTCTCCCTTCGAAGATTCCCGGAGAGGGGGATCTCGGTGCGGATGTCTTGGAGACTTGTCTTTCTAGCCTAAAGAGAGCTTGAGTCATAACCTCCATCTGCGTCGCCATTCTCTCCTCCATCCTTCCTTCAAAAGCGAGGTAACGCGCCTCTTGGGGTGAACCTCTTGGTGCTGGCTCTGGAGGTCTGTGTCTTCGGGCCTTCGTTCCGGTAATGTTGATGCTTCACCTCTCTCTTGCCCCTGGACTTGACTTCGAGTTATTCGATTCATGGTACGTAGCTTCTTGTTTCAAGCCCCCACGGACGGTGCCAATCTGTTAGCGGGTAATTTCTTCGGGTAACATGGACCGTCAAGATCTGCAACTAGTCGATGTAGACTTCGTGTGCAAAAGTCTGGGTTGTAGGTATTATCTCTTTGAGTTCTCCTGTAATGGGCACAAGGAAATGAGAAACCATTGAAAGGGGGTAGGGCTCTATTACCGTGCTCTAGAGTGGATTTTAGCCTTGCCTACCTGTGCCAAGATTTATTCGGGCCGTGCCTAGCACAACCCGAAATGAACAGTAACTAGGTCGTGCCAAGCACGGCCCGACTTCGTGACCGTACCGGGCCGCACCACCACAACCCGTGGCCCGGCACGACACAAGCGTGAAATATTTCATGCCCGGGCCGTGCCTAACCCATGGCCTGTGCTGGCACGACCCATTACGGGCCGACAGGAAATAATGCCATGTGGCAGCACCACATGCTACCATGTAGCATTTTTTAAAAAGTTTATAAAAAAATTATATATTTATATATGAGCTGTTGGCAGCTGTAAAGCTCTCTTAAAAAGAAGAGATACTCTTCTTTCAAAAGTAATGTCGCATGGCAGCCTACAATGTTGCCACATTGCAATTTTTAAATTTTTTTATTTAAAATATTAAACTTTGGAAGCTTGATTGTGTTGACCGTTGAGTGTGTTTTAAATATTAAACTTAAACACTTGAAATCTTGAATCCTTCTCCTCTCTTCTCAGTAGGTTGAACGGTTGAAGAATCAAAGACTTGGAGCTGTGCCTTTTCTCGTGATGTCCATCCCTCAAGAGCAAGAATAGAACATTTGGAATTGAGAGGAAAAAGATATGAGGATTTTGTTTTATTTTTTTCTCTTCTTGGTCTATGTGAACAAGATCTTCTCCTTCTCCTCACATCTTTGTGTTTTTCTTTTTTAACGGAGAATACGAAGAATATGTAGAATCTAAGAGTTTTATTTTATTTTTTAATTTTTATAAATTTTTTTTTTTTGAATTTTTAGGATTTTTAAAAATTTTAATTTTTTTCTTTTACTAATGGGCGATGTCAGCCCTTTTTGAATTGGCACGGCCGGCACAAAGACAACCCATCATGGGCCGTGCTTTCGTATCAAAGCCGGTTCCGAAGTTTCATGACGGGCCTGACACGCATCTAAATGAATTTGTATCGTGCCGTGCTCTCGACGAAACTCTCCCTAAGATGAGCCGTGCTCGTGCTGGGCTAGCCCACTGACTCGTTTGTCCAGCTCTACCCATGCCCACTCTGATGGTTAATTTGGTGAGTTGATTGGAGATGAAAAAGGAGAAAGAGAAGGAGAATTGTGGAGCCTTTTGGTTGCATACCTTCCCCTTTGGTGCCTTTTCCCTTATGTATGCTCCTCTCTTCTTGGGTTTCATGTTGTTGTCCTATGCATTGTCTTGTCTCTCATTGTGGGTAGAATGCTTTGCCATCCCCTCGACCCTGTGGATGGCTTCATTTGTCTCCCTGGAGGTAGGGTGGCGTCTCTTTGAGACTGTGACTCCTCATTGCAAGAGGGATGTCGGGGTGGTGACACGTGTACAGTAGGGCCCAGGATGTATCACTGCCCAGGGTGTATCAAGGTATATTGAAAACTGAAGAGGTGATAAATGATTTCACTATTAATTAGATGGTGACAAATAAAAAGCTCTTTTTAAAATAGTTTTCAAGAAATATCCTAAGACTTTTGTTTGGGAGAACTAACTGAGGGAATAACAAGTAAAACAAAAATAAAATAGGGGTTATGAGGTATTATTGAAAAATGAATGGGTGACATATAATTTTATTATTTTTAAGTGGTAACAAGAAAAAACCTCTTAAAAATATCCTCTAACTTGAAATTAATGAGGTATTTAAAAAATAAAAATAATAGCAATTAAATTTTAACGATTTAGAAGGGATTTTAAAACCTAGGATTCCTTAAAAAAATAATAATACTTTAAAATTTTGGAAAATCTATTTTTGTTATTATAGAAAACCATTAAAAACAATTTTACCAAACCAAACAAGACTAATCGGGTCAGTTCAGGTTTTTTAGAAACCTGTTCAATTTGAGTTGGTTTTTACCAACATGAATAAATTTGGTTCAAGTTAGATTTTTAACAAGACCTAAACCGATTTGACCAGTGAGCACCCCAAAATTCTAATATGGAAGGCATGAATATGTTGTATCATGCAAATATAATAGAATCAGGTACCATGTAGGCTAGTTAAGATAGAAGTTTTAGATATTTTAGAGAGAGTAAATCTATTGTTATTTTGTTTTATTTGTTGTTAGTCAGTTATAACTAACTGGATTTAATTTTGACCCACAGGGTATATTGTTGTCTCAGCTATAAATGGTTGATACATTTGTATAGATGTGATATAGTAGAATATGAATACATATTTGATTCTTCTTCCAATTATGTTTCTAATATGGTATCAGAGCTGACGTTTTTACCAAGTTGAAAACCATATGGGAGGAACTAAGCAATTATAGGCTCGTTTGCACTTGTGGAAAGTGTACTTGTGGGGGTGTGAAGGAGCTTCATTCTCATTATGAAATGGAATACATTATGTCATTCCTCATGGGTTTACATAATTCTTTTTCTCAAGTTCGTGGTCAAATTCTACTAATGGATCGACTTCCACCCATTAATACAGTTTTTTCTTTAATTTCTCAAGAGGAACATCAGTAGAATATTGGCTCTCATCCAACTTCTGCTGTTGATCCGGTTCCTAGTTTGGCCTTTGTTGTTAAAAATGATAGTTCCAAGAAATTTAGTCATACTGCTAATTCTCAGCACACCGGCACTCCTACTCCTGGAAAGACAGAACTTTTTGTACTCATTTCAACTTTCATGGTCACACTATCGAAAAGTGTTACCGGATTCATGGTTATCCTGCTGGTTTTCAACGACGACAGCGGGACTCCCACCATCTCCTCAACAACAATAATGCACTTGCGATTGTCAATCAAGTCTCTAATCAAGGCAATGAAGGCGTTGGGAATTTCTTTGACAACTTGAAACATAATCAATATCAACAATTGATGACAATGCTTTCTACCCACTTGGCTTCTTCTGTCAAAACAAGCGAGCAGGATGTTCCTACCACTTCTATACCACAGGTATATGTTTTTCTGTTTCCTTGAATCCTATCCTTTCCTCTCAAAATCATTGGATTGTTGATTCTGGTGCTTCTCGGCATATTTGTGCACATGCAAATGCCTTTATTTCTCTGAGTCCAATACATAATTCTACAATTAATTTTCCAAATCATGCCCGTATTCCTGTCAGTTTCAGTAGTGATATCAGACTAAGTTCAACACTGATTCTTCGAGATGTTTTATTTATTCCACAATTTCAATTTAACTTGCTTTATGTGAGTTCTCTTACTAGTGCTTCGCAGCTTACAGTTAATTTCTTTCCTGCTCACTTCACGATTCAGGAAATCAGCAACAGGAGGATGATTGGCAAGGGTAACAAGCTTGAAGACCTCTATGTTCTTGATGCAGACACTTTGAGTGTGCAATCCGAATTTGCAGCCCATGTTAATCAAGTCTCTGCTCATGTTTGGCATAATAGACTTGGTCATTTATCTTTCCAAAGATTGGCCTTTTTGCAAAATAAGTTGAATTGTGGAATTTCAAAGTTCACTAATGTTAAACCTTGCTATATATATCCTTTAGCTAAGCAAAGAAAATTATCATTTGTTTCTCACAATCATATGTCTCCACTTCCATTTGATTTGATCTATTGTGACATTTGGGGACCGTATCATGTGCGTGCACATTCCAGACACAATTATTTTCTGACTTTGGTTGACGATTTCACTCGTTTTACTTGGGTATTCTTGCTTAAGCAAAAGTCTGATGCTATTACTATCATTCCCAAGTTCTTCAATATGGTTGCCACTCAATTTCATGCTCAAATTAAATGTTTCCGAACTGACAGTGCTAAAGAATTGGTTTTTACTGATTTTTTTAGTGAGAAGGGAGTTCTCCATTGATTTTCTTGTGTGGATAGGCCACAACAAAATTCGGTGGTTGAAAGGAAACATCAACATTTGTTGAATGTTGCTCGTGCTCTATATTTTCAATCACAGGTTCCTATTCAATTTTGGACTGAATGTGTTCTTACAGCAACCTTTTTGGCCAATCTGACTCCCTCGCCTTTACTTCAGCATCGGACACCTTTTGAGGTTCTCTACAAAACTGTTGTCGATTACTCCTCCTTCCGGGTTTTTGGTAGCCTTGCTTTTGCCTCAACTCTAGCTGCACATCGAACCAAGTTTGATCCTAGAGCTCAGGTTTGTGTTTTTCTTGGCTACCCCACTGGCATAAAAGGCTACAAGTTGTATGATGTTAAAACCAAGAAGATATTTGTTTCTCAAGATGTTTTTTTTTTTTTTTTTGAGGATGTCTTCCCCTTCCACTCCATTGTTGCTAGCTGCTGATAACTTGATTGATCCATTGCCTGACCTTGTCTTACCGACTTCATCCCTTGATATTCCCATTGCCTCTTCACCTTCATCATTGCCTATTCCTCAGTTCTCTCCTCAGCCAATATCTTCCTCATTGCCAATTCTTGAACCTCTTCGACTCTCTTCCAGAGTTTCTAAAACTCCTTCTTATCTAAGAGAGTTTCACTGCAATTTGTTCTCTCACTATGTATCCCTACTTGCCACACTATGTATCCCTTATCCAACCATTTGTCATATGATTCTCTTTCCTTGCCTCACAGGAATTTTGTCCTGACTGTTTCTTCCCAATTTGAACCTCGGTTTTATCATCAAGCAGTTAAGTTCCCATATTGGAGAAAAGCTATGCAAGCCGAGTTGGATGCTATGGAATCAAACAACACTTGGTCAGTTGTTCCATTACCACCAGGGAAACATACCGTTGGTCACAAGTGGATATATAAAATCAAATGCAAATCTGACGGTTCTATAGAAAGACACAAAGTCCGATTGGTTGCTAAGGGATATACTCAAGAAGAAGGAGTGGACTTTATTGACACATTCTCTCTTGTCGCCAAATTAGTAACTGTGAAAGTATTATTCGCTCTTGCTGCAAGTCAAGATTGGCATTTGGTTCAATTAGATTTGAATAATGCCTTCCTTAATGGGGGATTATTTGAAGAAGTTTACATGGATCTTCTTATGATTATAAGGGGGCACATATTAGTCGAGAAGGCACTCTGGTATGCAAGTTGCATAAGTCGATCTATGGACTCAAGCATGCTTAGAGGCAATGGTATTCAAAATTTTCCTCTACTCTCCTTTGGTTTGGCTTCATTCAATCTAAATCAGATTATTCTTTATTTACCAAAGGCTCGAGTTCCTCCTTTGTAGCATTATTGGTGTATGTGGATGATATTATCATCACTGGTCCTTCCATCCAGATCATTGGTTCTCTGAAAACTTTTCTTCAAAGTCAATTCAAACTCAAAGACTTGGGTTCTTTGAAATACTTTCTTGGTCTCAAAATAGCACGATCGACCAAAGGTCTTGTCCTTTCTCATAGGCAGTATGCCTTGCAGTTGCTTAAGGATGCTGGTTTTCTTGCTTGCAAGCCTGCTAGTGTGCCTATGGATCCTAAGATTCACCTCACTGCTACTGATGGTACTCTTCTTACAAATATATCCCAATATAGACGTCTCATTGGTCGCCTCTTATATCTCACACTTTCCAGGCCAGATATCACACTTGCCATACACAAACTTAGTCAATTTTTAGCTGAACCACGGCTCCCTCATTTGCAAGCCGTTCACCATCTTCTTCGATATCTTAAGTCCAATCCTAGTCAAGGATTGTTCTTTTCATCATCCTCTTCCTTGCAGTTAAAGGCATTCTCGGATACTGATTGGGGTTCTTGTGTCGATTCCAGGAAATCTGTTACAGGTTTTTGTGTTTTCCTTGGAGAGTCCTTAGTGTCTTGGAAAGCCAAGAAACAAGCCACCGTTTCACGTTCATCTGCTGAAGTCGATTATCGAACTTTGGCTGCTACTGCCAGTGAGCTAGTATGGTTGAGACAATTATTGGCAGATTTTTGTATTGATATTTCTCAACCAGCTCTCATTTTTTGTGATAATCAGTCTGCTATACATATTGCTTTTAATCCAATCTTTCATGAATGGACTAAGTATATTGAGGTCGATTGTCACTTTGTTCGTGATAAGGTTGTTGAAGGAGTCATCAAGCTTCTGCCTATTTGTTCTTAGTATCAGCTTGCAGATGTTTTTACCAAGCCTCTACCTTCTTCTTTATTATTACCACTCTTATCCAAGATGGCTTGAAAAGACATTTACCGTTCATCTTGAGGGGGAGTTTTAGATATTTTAGAGAGAGAAAATCTATTGTTATTTTGTTTTATTTGTTGTTTCCCAATCTCTCTCGCTCGGTTATTCTTTTTTATTATATTCCCATTTCTTTTTCATCATAACTAATGTATGCATTGTTTATCCACTTTCATAAACTAAAATAAATAAGAGAAAATGATATTTTTCTCCCATGGCCTTATGGTCGGTCCTCTTTTATTTGCCTAAACCTTTTCTCCTTGAAGGCTACTCCAAAGATAATTAAATGTTATCAATAACCAGATCAATGAGAACAATTAGAAGAAACATTTACATCGAGGTCTTCGTTGGGATGTACATAAAGCTGAAGACTTCACTTGTTTTCTATAGTAAGAACTGGTCAACAAGCCTCCACTTTCTTGCAAATGGATTTAATTGCTTGTTGACAGTTCCAAGGGGTGGTCAATTCATACTAAAATACTCAAAACTTCGAAAGAAGCTTTGCTTTTGCAGCTGGTTTCTGAACTTGAAGCAAAAGTAACGATGCAAAAGAAGGCTCTCAAGTTGCTCCATCATATCCTGATCCTCCTGCTGCTCCACCGGGCAACAGCCGATGTCGGTACTGCAGCATTCTATGGCCCACCTTATCTTCGTAAGCAATTTATCTCAAAACCTTTTTCAATATTCTCTCATCTTCAATCATATATTGTTTCATTGTTTCTGAATTAAATATATATAACCATGCACAGCAACTGTATGTTATGGTGATGATCCGAGCCAGTTTCCAGCAGACAATATCTTTGCTGCTGCTGGGGAAGGAATTTGGGACAACGGAGCATGCTGTGGGAGACAGTACATGCTGAGATGTCTCAGCTCATCTCCAGAATCATGCATTGCTGGACAAACTATCCAAGTGAAAGTTGTAAATCGAGCTTCAATGCTGGATTCTAACCCTTCATTGAATGGCACCACCATTACCCTCTCCAACACTACATTTCTGCAAATCGCCAATCAATCCTCCGATGTAATAAACATTGAATTCATTCAGTAAGTGCAACTTGGTGCTTGTGTTCTATCAGAGAATTATATAAATTATCCTTGTGCTTGTGTTTAATTCTTTATTTCTCCTCCGCTTAATTGCATGCAGGATCTGACTGGGTGGTGAAGAAGCCATGAGGCATGAGCAATGATCAGAATGTAGAGGGTTCGGATTTAGCTTCTTAGTAAGTTCCAATTACTTTTGGTTGATTAATCTATAGAATACAATGTTTGTTTGAAATTAGACTGATCTCTCTCTCTCTCTCTCTCTCTCTCTCTCTCTCTCTCTCTCTCTCTCTCTCTCTCTCTCTCTCTACAATGCAATGTAATTGGTCAATCAAGCACAAATCCATCCATCAATCTCAGTCAGTGATACCAATTTGATTTGAAGTCATGCACATAATGCCATTTCATAAGAAACTGGATCTGCATATCCACCACATAACATGCATCATTCCCCACACGGTCAGCAGAGAGGAAGTTGCCTCACCCAATAACTTGAGTCCACTTGAAAACGACCACTCAACAAGGAATTCCATATCTTCAAAAATACAAACCTGTTTGGATCTCTCTTCCTCTTCTCACGCAACTAGATGTCTTGGGTTAACTGACACATAGTAAGGATAATTAACTTAAACAAGAAAAACTGGCTATCAAACCTAATGTGAGGTTGAGAATTTGAAACATACTTTCTAGTGATTTTTCACATTTATCACAAAAAAACAAATTAAACGAGACACATACACCTAATAAGGTCAATTAATTGATTTATTGATATGTTCCGATTAGTAAATCATATATAGTTAATAATAAATCTGAACATATAAACCAAATCAAATATATGTTTGATATTTTTATAAGAAAATAATTTATGAAAGGGTGTAGAGAAGAGTTGGGGACGGTGAATTCTAAGATACCTTGGGGGTGGAACCCAAGGTAGCATCTGCAATTGTGTCTGGTAAGATAAATCATGCAAGCCAAAGTAGAAATTGATGCGTTGAATTGTAAACGAGCCCGCATGGTGTGAATTATGAATTGTGTGCAGCCCTATAAGAATTGTGTGCGAGTGTGTGTAAATTGTGTGCAAAGGTATACTACCTTACACTGTCGCAAGATATCTTAGAACGCACCAGTTGGGGACACATTAATATGACATGACCAATCCGGATGGACACAAGTCATCCAAACAAGTGTGAATAGTTACCTTTTGGAGTGAACATAACTCATCTTTTTAATAGGTTGTGCCCCCATTCAAAGGGGTGCACCATTAGCTATAAATAGCTTATGGATATTTCAAATAAAACATAACAATTCATAGAGAAATCCTCTCTCAAGCATTAACTTTACCTCTCAACACTTCTCTCTGAATGCATTATGAAATTTTGGTGCTTTGTACAGATTCTTATTCATATTCTTATTTTTTTAATTTTTCAAAGGTTTCACTTTTGTCAGTACAAGAGCAAATGAAAAGAATAAGTTTCGTTGTATCCTTAAAAAAATTAGTCGATAACTCGTTATACCACAGAATTATTGGGGGTTAATTTACTTTTAAAGAGTGCAACAGTGTAATGTGCATCGAGACTTTAATTATCTCTACAAAATCAATCTTCCACTCATACATTTCTTGAACAATATAAAACTATGAAAACAAACTTATGCTTTCAGTCAAAGCTTCCTACAAGTATCCAAAGAATTAAGTTAATATCAGTGTTGGCATTAACTTATTTTGTAATAAAATCTTTTATCCCAAGTTAAAAAAGTATAGTGACCAGACTTCATGTAAAAACCTATGGGGGACTTTTCTTTTTTTATAAATATATCTTTTGGTGAATTTTTTATAGACTAGAAATTCCTCTTCTTCTTGTTTTGTCTTAGTGTTCTAGTTTCTTCTCCCACTTAAATTCTCATAGCCTCCAAAATCAAAATATTTTATTTGATTTACTGTCAACGAATTGAAACTTTAAAAAAAATTAAGTTTTAGTTATTTTTAAAACATTGAGGATTACCATCAAGTTGATAGATAGGTTTGATGAATTGAATCAGTTATACATATTTAAGTTGAGCAATTTTTTTTTATTTATCTTTAAGTAGTTTGGTATATATTAGCACCCTGTAACGCCCCGACCCGGATCCAGGGACCTCGGGAGCGTTGACAGATCGGCCGTACCCGAAAGGTGACGAGCCCCAATCGAATACAAGACCTAAAATGATAAGCAGATAATACATTTGACCATAAGATAATCAATAAATAAACCATAAAGTCTCAGCGGAAACATAATAAAATCAAATAAGGGTCCATAGCCCTCCACATAACCCAGACCCTAGAAGGGTCCTAATGGAATACAGACAATGTCCTCACACACAAAGATAAAATAACTTAGGGAGGTTCTCCAACCTCAGCAATATCCCGCCCCAACTCTCCCGTCCCTGAGCTCGAGTCTACCTACTCCTCAGGACCTGAAATGAGAGAAGAGAAAAGTCGTGAGCTTTCGAATGGAAAGCCCAGTAAGTACCCTGCAAGAATCACAATGGTCAGCTGAAACAGATATCAATAACATAGGATCATCAAACAAAGGGGCTACACCCCATACAAACATATCCTAACATCCAGCTACGGCCCTCAGAGCCCTGGATGAGAAGTCGAAAGACAGCTCATCAACGGTTTCCCCCGGACAGCCAGCCTCAGGCTGTAATCATGAAACACAACCTTAGACTGCAAACAACAGCCTCGGGCTGTGAGAGACGAACCTGTCGTAGTCGGTAGTGCCACCTCTACTTGTCGACACGGCCAGCAAATCAACCCCACTGACAGGGATACGGAGCCTCAGACTCCACTGCAACCGGCCGGAAGATCAGAACTCAGTTAGCACGTACCTCCCGGCCAGCACACAAGACCATGTGCCCATGATCAAGTGTCGGCCCACGGGTGGGTAGTCCAACTAAGTATTTCAACAAATGTCAGCTTAACACTACCAAACAGATCAACCAAACACATACCAGGAAGGAAACAATCAAATGTGTATGTGCATGGATCAAACAGCAGGTACTAAGCAAGAACATGCTAACTAATAGCATCGAACAAAATCAAGAAAACCCATACAAGGTAAGAGTGACTTACCTCTACTCGCAATCCAACAACTGCGCCGTATCTGTCCCGATGAAGCTCAACACTCCACACCGATATCTGGTACACACAGATCCCCACTCAACACTCGCACGAATGCTCAAAATAATATCGTCTACAATGCATATGCATCTAACTGAAACAAACCCAAACATACCAACACCATCAATCGGATTTGATCAATATCCATGTTGGGTCCAACCTACTTTACTATCACTAACTTGACCTGACCCAACTTGGTCTTAAAGTAAATATTCAACTTAACTGATCCAACTTAGCACATCAACTTAGTCTTCAATTATATACTATAATCCCAACCCATGTGTGGTCCTCCTCTAAACCGGAATCCGAGTCTCACCAAGACACCAAGCCCAAACCTGGTTCTATAATACCCCATATTATTTAGTCATAAAGCTAATAAATTTCCTCACTGTCCAGCAAAACAGTCCACTTTTGATTTAATTCAAAACCCATTCACCATCTCACCGCCCATATGCACATCCATTAAAACCTCAAGACCCAAGCATGAAACCCATCTACATTTACAGCCCTTCACAAATACCGGCACACATGAGATCACAGCTTCCTCCATTTGCATCTCCCTTCTCTTCCTCTCCACTCATACAATTCAATCAAAGTCCACAGAACTTGAAACACATAAAATAACATCACTTGCATGCCATAACCTCTATCATCATCAACCATCTCAGACTAGTCAATAGAAAATCATCAAAATTGCACCATTAACCTCATTGATATCCAGCACACTCTGGCTATTCTTTTAAAGACTCAAGGTCTGATCACTTTCATTATACTTTCATTGTATTCTTCTCTGAACCTTATCAAGAACTCAGTATTTATCTCATCTTTATGGAAGAGAAAGAGAGTGCAGTCAGTCACTCATGTCAACCAACCCAAGCTTGCATACTAGATTAGTTCTTACTCTAGATTACCCATCATACTATGTTCTTGTTCCAAATCACAGCCCCTCAAACTTCGAAGGAAACCCCCAAACTATACATAGTTTTTCCTATAATCAGTAGTCACACAATATATAGTAATCAACTTATTACTCTCTAATTACACTAACATGATTGCATGCATGCCTATCATCCTCATACTATATGAACGCATGCACTAGTATATAACAATAGGGTTTCTAACCTGACTGTGGCTTTCTCCTCAGGTGGGGTCAAGCATCGTCGGAGGATGGCAGTGTGTGGTGAGTCCTATCGGAGCTCCGGTGCTCCCAAGTGTTTGCAGACCCAGAAAAAGTCTACTCGTGGTGCTCCCTCGATGGTTCTCTGCCGCCTCTTTTCAAAGATGAGAACCCTCTCCTCCACAGTCTCTCGGTCACGGCGACGTGCTAGGGTTTCATGACTTGATCCTTAACTTATAGAGCTTGCGGATAAGATTTGCAATTTTACCATGTGGTTTATCTCAATTTAAATATAATGCTCATAGCTGGCCGGTGCAAGATCGTGGAGAAAGTTTGGATCACGACTCTCTCTCTAGATATCTCTCCGAATATTTCTCTCTCTACAACTGTCTCTCTATCCATCTATAAATGTAAAATTATGCATCTTCTCTCTCTCTACGTATTTTGTTTTAAAGAAAATTCCAAGCATATCTCTTTCTCTCTCTCTCTCTATGCTTCAGCCATGCAGCACGTGACATCATCACTTTATTACTTCTCTTTTGAATTTGAAAACAATTCTATAATCATATATATTTATATATATTACCCACATCTATATATTCACATGTTTATCTATTTATAAATTTGAGCATATAACTGAAGTATACTATCATCAATCATCCAACCAACCACGTGCATGGTGATTTCCTTTTTGCTTATTATACTTGTATAATAATCTATATTATATTATTATATAATGTCATTCAAGTATATGATAACGTGCAGCTTGGTAATTGAGAGATTTTCCTTTTTTTTTTTGTTCTATAATTCAGTCCCTCCACTTACACCAAATGACGCTTAGGTCCCTTCACTATATAACTTTGTGAGTGTGGAGGAAAATTTCCTTTCAGTCCCTCTGAAGATTAAAATCCCATTTTGGTCCTTGGCAGACCCTTCAATCTTTATTTAAGATTAATTCCAAATAAATCACATTTATTCCCCACTTTTCCAATTAACCAACTTAGGAAATCCTTCCAATTTAAAAATAAATAATTAAAAGAAAAATAAACACTAAATAATCCATAAAACCCTGGGTTTTACATATTAGTACCTGATTAGCAACTTTCAAAGATTGGCTACCACACTCCGTTTCAAAATGAGAGGTCGAGGGAGATTGAGGCATATCTAAAGCATGTCTTTACCAAGTAAGGGCTTAATTACCACGAACATGATTTCAGGAACCTCCAATTAAGGGTTTAATTATAAATAAAAAATAATTATTGTTACAATAATTTACATATGAATTGTCACGCCCAATCTCTTGGATTCTTGGACCTCGAAAGCACGCGGAATGCACTCTGGCCGTAACCAAGAAGAGCGCACCTCACTCGGCTACAAGGCCTGTGTAATCAAAAGCAGGTAACAAAATAACAAAATAACAAAATAAAGTCTCAAATATCATAACAGAGTCTCAGCGGAAATAAAATCATAAGGGTTTAGATACCCTACAGAATACCAGGCCCTAGACATGGGCACGCGGACTGCTAACTGGGTCTGAATAACCTGCCGGTGCCGCGAAATCCGAACCCGAACCGCCCGCCACGTGGGCAACCCAGCCGTCGGGTTGACTCCGGACTGGCCGGGTCACGGAGTCACCTTCGGTGACTGCAGAATCGCCCGCCGCATGAGAGAACCAAGCGGCGGGCCCAACCCTCCTAAGTTAACCGTACCGCCCGGTTTAATTTTTTTTTAATTTTTTAAAAATTATTTAAAATATACAAAATATATACATTAAAAATTGAAAAAAATAGCAAAAAAGGTGAAAAAAATGTTTTAAAAAAAACTATGATATTTTGATATAAAAATATAATGAGAAAAAAATGTAAAACATTGAAAACTATAAAATTCATAATAAAATCTAAATTGTATAATTAAATATATATTTAAAAATTTGAAAAAAATGAAAAAAAAAAGCCCTATGCTTTTATGTATAGAAATTTGAAAACTATAAAATTCATAATAAAATCTAAATTGTATATTGTATAATATATATTTAAAAATATGAAAAAATGAAAAAAAAAAAAAACAAACCTATGCTTTTATGTATAGAAATTAGAAATAGAATAAGAAAATGTAAAAAAAATTTGAAAACTATGATATATGATAATCATAGATTCATACTATATATCATAGACTCATGGTATCATAGATTCATAGTTGTTCATAATATTATGGTTTTCATTTTTTTTAAAAAAAAATAAAATGTAATTTGAAAATTATCAAAAAAAATGTAATTTAATGATATTATGATATATATAAATAGAATGCAAAAATGGAAAAAAAAAATGTAATAAAAACTATGACATTATAATTACGGCTTGCACTTAATTCGTTTACCTATCTAATTAAGTTGCCTACATATCCTCTTGGGTGTAAGAGGAATCAAAGCCGACGTAGTTCTCTTACCTTAAACTGGACTGGAGTTGTCACCCACTTACCTATTCATCGGCGTCAGGTTCTGGCTCTTGCTCGGTATCGGGGGCCGTTGTTGTGCTCATCATGTTATCGGTGAAGAAGAAGTTACTCGCTTCTGGACTTCCCAGCTCTACTTCTTGTTGTTGTCGTTGTACACGCTTCCAATCATCTGTGCAAACTTGAATTTCAATGTTTGGTGGTGACAACTGTGAACGTGTTGAATCCAGCATGTTTCCACTTGCACTGAAAGTCTGCTCGCACGCTAGGGCACGCAAAAATATCCTTTACAAGTAATGAAAGAATAGGATACGGATTTCCATTACCTTGCCACCAATGAAGAATATCAAAAGTCATATCTACATTCACGTCCTCAGAGAACCTGAAGGTGGTATTCAAATACAGGTCGACCTCTGTGTATTGAGAACCCCTAGGCTTCTTCTTCGCTTGCCTTTGTCGAAATGAATCTCCCCACTCCGCTAGATCGTCCCTCAGCCTCGCCATAACTCGTGGAACTATATGACTATAACGAGCAAGAGGCTCTCGTCTGATTCAACGAAGTTGTAACTTAACTTCACTAACAATTACACTAACATCCGTGAAAGCTGCCGTAATCCGGTCCATACCATTGAGAGTCTAACTCACTCATGACCCATTGTTGACTATCTTGACCTCCATTAAACCCTAAGAACTTGTAATAAGCTTCTAAATATGCATTTAAACCTTCTAATTTTTGCCTAAGATCTAAAGCAAATGCAACTAAAGCAATAGGAGGTATATTTCTATAATAGCTCAACCACTTTGCCTTCATCTCTAGAAGGCCCGTAACTAATTGAGCATCTAATCTAAAGTTCCACATTTGTTCAGCAATATCAACAGCACCATACAAGAATAAATGTGCGGTGGGAAAATAAATTTCTTGAAAATAAATTTGTACATGTATTAAACACGTAAAGCAATTCCATAACTCTAGTAGCAATATTCCATTGGTATTCAAATAAACTAAAATTAGGCAAAGCTTCATTAACAAAAGCAGTCAACAATGTCTTATAAGGAAATGTCGCATTAAGAAGCCTATAGGTAGATTTCCATCTAGTTTTAACGTCTTTTGGGAATTTTTTAGGCCTCATGTTATTTGCTTTACAATAACGACCCCATTGTTTCATCAATGTCATGTTCCTTCCTATATATGATACTATATCCCTAATCGGTCCTACAAATTGTTTTAGTGACTCTAATCCGGTCTGTACACATAAGTTCAATACATGACAAGCACATCTAATATGGAAATATTTGCCCCGACATGAAGGCCTCAAATATTCTTCCAAAGGTCTAATCGAGGCCGTATTAGGAGAGGCATTATCAAATGAAATTGAAAAAAACCTAAAACTCAAACCATATTCTTCGATGATCCCACGAATCATCCTGTAAATATTATCGGCGGTATGAGACTCGTTGAATACCCTAAAAGCAATGACTCGCTTTTGGATATTCCACGAGTCATCAATCCAATGTGCCGTAATACCCATAAAAGAATTTTCATGGAATACATCGGTCCATATATCAGAATATAAAGAAACAGAGGAGGTACAAGAGCGAAAATACTCACAAAGATTTTCTTTTCCATGTTTGTATTATTTGAAGATCGTTCTTTGAATCGTCCTCCTTGATACCTTTTTGCATGCCGGTTGCAACGTCTCATTGATGCACTCTTGCACTTGGCAACGCCCGCAGTTGAATGGCAAGTGCTCCCACGTAAATCGCCTCGCGATTTTATCCCTATATCTCGGTTGAGAAAATGTAAATAAAGAAGAGTGGGAACCTGCATCTTCGCCTCTACCGCTAATCAATTTGAGATTGATTTGAGGATTTCCTACTTTGTCCGGATGCTTCTTCTCCATATGTCTAGCAAATGTGCCATACCCTCCTCCCTTGCTATGCTTAAATTCGGAAGTACAATACTTACATTTAGCATGAGTTACGTTGCCATCATTGTCATACACTTTTGTAAAATGGACTTTAAAAATATCGGATTTTGAAGTTGTTTCCGAAATGGGATTTGTTCCTCCTCCAAACCGAGGGCGCAGTGGACGGTGTCGGTGCATCGGCTACACCTTCGTACTCTTCTTGCCATTCATTGCTCTCTTGAGTAGGCAAGGAGGCCGAACCGACAATGCCTTTTCCCCTCGAGCTTCCACCACCACGTGATGCCATTTCTCTTGAGTAAGCCTAAGTGCCGAACCCCGATCCAATGAAGGGAATTGTTGAGAGCCTTGTTGAGAGTCTTGAGACTTGAGAGAAATATAGAAATTAGGAGAGAATAGAGTTTGATGTGAGAGTGAAGAGTGATATTGAAGGAGAGGAGTATATATAGAGTTTAAAATAATTAAAAGAAAAAAAATTAAAAAAAAAAACAACCAAGCGCTAGTAGCGTTGGTGTGTGAGACAGAGAGAGAGCTCGTCTCTGCTCTCTGATTAGCTTGTAGCCGTTGACTGGCAAATAACGGCTACATTAGTTTTATTTTTATTTTTTAATTAAAAACAATAACCGCCCGGTTCAACCCGACCACCCCGGGTTGAACCCGAGTCCAAACCGCACGCGGCCGGCTGGTTGACCCGCCGCTGGTCCAAATAAATGGACCCGTGAATCGCCCGCCATCAGAGCCGGCCATTTCACGGGTTCTCGGCCCCACGTCGGGTCAGTTGACCCGGCGGGTTTTCCCGGGCCGGTTCCGGGCTAAAATCGGCCCGTGCCCCTCTCTACCTAGAAGGGGCCTATATTAAAAGTCTCTCACACACAAGAAAAATAAAAGAGATCCTTGGACCTCTATAAGATAACTCGACCCTCGGACGACTCCTGAGCTCGAGTCATCTACTCCTCAGGATCTAAAAAAGAAAAGAGCAAGAGCGTGAGTTTTCAAAAGGAAAGCCCAGTAAGTACTCTTGCGGGGATCATAAAGCCATCATATACAATAATATGATCATCAAATCAAACAACGGGGTACGCCCCCTCAAAAGCTATCTCTAGAAGTCTACCCCAATCAAAAGCAACGGTAACAACCCTTAACTACAGTAGCTTTCAATCTCTGCAACGAGTTCCAAAGGAAAGCTCGATAACGTCTCCCTCGGCCAGCTCCATCAGCCACTGCTGGAATCTCGACCCTCCGGTCGTACGACCCTCACGTAGTATATCGGTAGCGCCACCTCTTATACATGTCGACACGGCCAGCGAATCATCCACACTGACGGGTAGGACAACATGAGTATCGTCCCCTCCGCATGGTAAGCCAAACGCCCGAGGTATCCCGCACTCGAAAGCATTCCCCAAACGGAGCCCCCAAGCTCCATTGAGTCCGGGCGGAAGACCAACAATAAATCAGGGATATCAACATCTCGAAACAGTTAAAGATGCTCAGCAGGAATCCAAACAATCAAGAAAGCATGAATGAACTCAATTATATCATCAATCATGATAGTAACAAAGCCAAAGAAAACTCCGAAGAGTGGGTATATGGCAAGTATACTTACATTACTAATTGTATTTGGAATCCCTCGGGAATCCCTCCCGTCATCTCTGTGTCGAAACATGATAATGGAAAACTATATCAGTACCAGCAAGATCTTAAAATCCTTAGTTGTATATGCAAGATACTCTAAATGGCCTAAGTCGAGTTGTGTGGGCCTTCCCTTGTTTCCTATGTCATTATCATTAAGTATCCTAACCTTACTGTTTTCTATATATAAACCAGGGTAGCCTAGTGGCCAAGGCTCACCACAAAGCTTGGGAGGTCATGGGTTCTATTCCCTTACTTGCATTTTTTATTCCTTTAATTTTCTGTTCCTTTATTAATTAAAATTTTCTGTTCAGTCCAAAAAGAACTAAGTAACATAGTGGCTAAGGCCCATCAAGCATAAGTGAGGGGTCCCTGGTTCTATTCCCCTCTCTTACCCCTTTTTGTTCTTTTCCTTTTATCTCTCAATCTGGTTAGACTAGCTTACTTAGCTAAACTTGACTCAACCAATCAAAAGTAAAACAAGGCCCTGGTGGTTAAGGCCCAACATGTTGTATAATAAGACTTGGGTTCCAATCCCCTTTTCTACAAGCCCCCTTTTTTTATATCAACCTGATTCAACAATATGGTTGAATCCAATCTTTTTAATATGACTAAACCCAATTATCTATCTAGCTAGGACCCAAGTCTCTCAAACTCAAGTCAATTTAGTCGAACCCAACCATTAATCTTTTTTGAACCCAACTTGTTTAGTCTAGACTTGATCAGACCCAACAATCTATTTTATTTGTTTTTGACTAGATCAAACATATTGGTTTTTAAAATGGACCCAGACCCAAATCAAATTGCATCAAGTTGATTAGACCCAATCAATTAACCAATTAAGTTTATCTACTCCTCACTGACTAACCCTAACCAGTTACTAATCTTAATCTTCTTCTTCTTTTGAACAGGACCTCGCTAGTGAGAAGTTGGTGCTCCAGTCACCTGGAGCGGCCTCCAATGAGCGTGTAGCTAGCCAACACTCCGTCGAGAGGCCTTCGCCGTCCGAGAAGGGCTTGCCCACCGCGATCGTCTCTTGGAGCATAGAGCCGCCACCTTTTCCTCCTCATCTCCTTAGAGCACACTTGCTCATGGTCGGAGCTCTCCCTTCCTCCGATGTTCAGTCCTTTGGACGAACAGAGGTCCCCTATCTACCCTTATGTTTGCATAATACTTGTGAACGAATGCGAAAGGAGAAGAAAAAACTCACCCGCGATGACTGGCGGTGTAAGAGGCTCCCGAGAATCGCTCCGACGATCAAGCGTTGTGGTTCACCATCAAGGAAGGTGTAAAATCCGAGGATTTTAGAGATTAAATTTTTCTAGTTAATTTCTTTGATCATTTGGTTAATAAGGGAAAATCTCCAAGTTTGGGTTTGTTCGTGGTTTTGTTTCTATTTGCTCTTTAAGCAATTAGTTGAATAATAAAGGATTTATAATTTACTCTTTAATTATTTTATAATTAAAGAAGTTCCCCATGTTTGGAAATAGTTAGATTTGTTTAAAATGATTAATATCCTAATTAGAGGAAATTAGGAATATATATATATATATATATATATATATATATATATATATATGATTATGGTTTGAAAGCATTAAATGCATATATTAGATTATATTATATATATATATATATATATATATATATATATATATATATATATATATGAACACACACGTTAATGCTAAGAGACTAATTATGCATCTTTGTGATATCATGTTCAAGGAGAAAGACCAAATCATGCATTTAAGATATGATTTGATTGATAAGATCTATATAAGTATATGATTTGATTGATAAGGTATATGATTTCAAGAGCCATGTAGCCCATGCATGAACTTCACTCGTTTAAATCCATGGGCAAGATTAGAGTTGTGGAAGTAAATAAATAAATAAATAAATAAGTAAACATTTCATTGGTGGTGGTGGGTAAAGATATCAATCAAATTAGAGTTTGATTTGATAAATTATGTTTAACAAATAATATATATTTATATAATCATAACTGATTTGGCTAAAGATGCTTATGGGATGATATTATATAGATATATAAAAAAGGAATGCATGGATGGTGTTTATAAAGATATTTATATAAATATTTTACGAAAAGTAAGGGCATGATTAAAAAAAAATGGGCATGTAAAGGATGGTTCTAAAAAAATAAAATAAAAAATAAAATAAAATAAAATCTCTCTCATACATGACACTTAGATTATATTATATAGTAAAATATATTCATATAACTATATATAGAGAGATAGAGAGAGAGAGAAGGAGCCACCACCGATCGAGAGGGAGAAAGAAGGTAGTGCCGGTGCTTCTTGAGCGTCCTCCAAGCCCGCCGGAGCACATCCCTAGTCTATCAGCGAGTGCTTTGAGTCGTTTGCTGTCGGATCCTGTTGGAGCAGAGGTATAGGAGACGAAGAACAGTCTCAGCGCTTCATCAAAAGAGATGGAAGACGACGGACGATCGCCTCCGGTGAGCTCTCCCTACTTGTAGATTAATGGGTAATAATTACTTTTGTATTATTAGTTAATGGAGCTGTCAACCATGGGGGTTGAGTGCTTGGATGAGAGGCCTCAAGAGCTTAGTAGTGGTTGTGGTAATGGCTGAGGAGAGGGGTTGTGGGTACACTGGCCTGTCGTTGAAATGATTTATATATGAGGGTGGTAATACGGTTTGGGTTTCATAGATAAGAATGTGTTTGTAATTGCTGGATTGATGATCCCTAGGGTTTGTTATGCATAAGCTTTCTCTATGAATAATCATGAACATGAATAAATATAGACTTGGTGTATAGGCTTATAGATTGAACTGTAAGCCTCCTATCCTTGGAATCATAGTTAACAGACGGTTAGCATAGTGGCATGATTTAAAAGTTCATGAAATATAGGCATAGAAGATAGTTTAAGTAGAGTACTTGTTCATCAAGCATGGATGATCTTATGTACATGCTCTTTGCTTTGGTTGATATAAGATGACAGTAATGGAAATACATGAACATATAGTTGAGTAGAGGCTGATGGTTTTATGTGATTGTATGGATATCTGGGATTGGATGGAGTGGATCTCATTTGAGTTTGAGTTGGGTAACAACCATGCACTGATCTTGATTTATACAGGGAATAGAAGACAGGCCTAGTGTTCAGTAACTATAAAGGTTTCATGTTAAATTTGGTATTGGGTCCTTGATGAGAAGTAGATGGGATTGATAATGAGAAGTTGTTAAAATTCATGGTGATTGTTTGTTGGGTTGGATGTGTTAGCCTTGGAGAGATGGTTTGGTGAAGTTATCAACTACTAGATGTTGGTAAACCATACTTCTGGACACTAGCTAGTTGATGAAGGTTGGGGTAGTGTGGTGTTGTTATGAAGTGTAAGTGGAATCAATTAAAAGAATAGGCTTGGTTTCGGGTGTTAAATGAGTACATTGGGCTCGATTGAGTTAAATGTGAATAAGTTATTTGGATTCATGACTTTGGGGCTGTGAGTTGTTTGATGATTTGGCGAGTGTAGTAAGTGGTGGTTGATTAAATAAAACCAAAACGAGGACATGGTTAGGGTTCAATAATCTTGGTTTATGATAAGTAAATTGATTTATTTAAATAAATTGAATTGGTTTACTTTAGACCCAACTCGGGTTTTGTCAATTCTCGTTGGTGGGGTCTAAGAGTTGAGCTGACCCACTTTAAGTCCAAATAGGCCTTGGTCAAGAGAGTTGGGTTTGTTAATGGGTCGGGTCCACTTAATGAACTTGTATTTTAAAAGTAATCATTTTTTTTTTAGACGCATGAGCGTTTATTAAAAGTGGACTTGTGTTTACCAGATTTCAACGCTGAGCCACATCAGGAGTGACACGAGTCTGTCAAGCCGACTTTTTGGTAAAGGTAAGTGCTTCTGCCTAGTACCTACCCAGCTTTGGGTTTTCTTGACCTTGATATTGCATGTTTCTTTGTAAGTGCACCTGCTTAGTACCTACCCAGTTTTGGGTTTTCTTGAATACATACTTTTGTTTCTGTTTCCTTGCTGAAGTGTTTGTTGATCTTGATATTGAACTATTGCTTCAGTATTTGTTAGCCTTGATATCACCTGGTTTGGTATGTTTTGGATTTGCATACACGTGTTCACTATCTTGCTTTATTGGGTTCCATGATAGTGTATGCATATTGATATGTTAGCTTTTGTTGGACATGATTGAGTATGCTGAACATGCCTTCCCCTTGATCGGGGTACGTGGCCGTGGAAACAGGTGAGCATGTACTCCGTCCGGGTTTGTGTGTGTGTCGGCTGTTCTTGTTGTTGAACATGCCTTCTCGTTGATCGGCACATGGCCGTGAAAACACGTGAGCCGGTGCTCTGTCCGGGTTGGTGTTTCAGTGTTTCTTGTGTTGTAGATTCTCCTGTTCAGTGCAGATTATATTGCGGGCGTCCGGGGGGAGGACACTCTGTACGTCCTGTAGTCCTACCAGGGGGACGGAACTCTGGATGTCCATCCGCCAGTGGGACGATACGCTGAACTTGTACGTACATATAGGAGCGCTACCAGACTCAAGGGTTTGGATGATAAGATTCAAGATCGGCTTAGGTCGATGGCTGCCCGGGAGATGACAAGTTGGTTCTTCATGATTTGACTTCATGTTTTGTGTTTGTGCTTAGTGTTGGTGATCCTTGTGTGCTTTGAACTTAGTCTTTCCTATGGTATTGCTTGTGTGGATTACTATTACACGATTGTTTTTAATAACGTCTTCACATCCCTTGAGGGGTTACTTACTGAGCTTTCCATTTGAAAGCTCATTCCACTTGTTTCCTTTCTTTTGTTCCAGGACTTGAGGTGTAGGTAACTTGGGGTCAGGAGCTGTGCAAGGGATCGAGATATTCTAGTAGAGGTTCGAGGACCTAAGGTTTTTCTATATGAGAATTTATTTTGTAGGACCCTTGTAGGGCCTTAACTTGTGTAAAGTATCAAATTATGTTTTAAATTCTGCTGTAAGACTCTGATTATTGAAGTTAGTGGATTTTATTATTGCATGCTTTTGATTACTTAGGCCTTGTATCCGAGTGGGGCTCGTCTCTACTTAGGTACGGCCGATCTGCTCACGTGCTCGAGGTCCCGGGATTCGGGTCGGGCGTGACAGAAGGTCCTTTGCTAAGGTGTGCGCCTTCAGGCGAATGGGGAAACTCTAGCAAATATTTTCCGAAGGCCCACCATCGAGGAACAAGGTTAGTTCTCTATCCCTGTCATCCATCGGGGTCCGGAGAGATTCTTATTAGTCTTCCCACGGTTTTGCAAAAGTTTTACAGGGTTCATAAATTACTTACCAGATCCTAGGAGCTTCCGACGTATGCTTACGGTTGTCCAGCGGGGTCACAGGCCCTCACTTCTCAAAGGAAGCTTGCCTAGGCACCATGGCGCCAGACTCCTCTCGCTGAGAACGGAGAACACACCACCACTCAAAGGTTGCTGCTAGGGTTCTTCCAGCGCTCTCCCTCTTATTGGGTCCGCGACAGAAATCAAACGGAATCACGATCACGTTGATTGCGGGCGATTTTGGGGTTCCTTTCCTTTTCCGACCCTGATCCATTGCGTGATGGCTGCGTGGACGGAGAAGGCTGGTTCATGCCTCGAGATATCAAGTCTCCTTCTATCAAACTGTGGCGATCACGTGCATGAAAGTCAACAATAGATCATTCATGTTTATGCCTTGGATCCATTATCCACTCAGATGGGCGTTCGAGATAGGTTGATAACTAACGGTCAGATATGGTTTCCTTTGCCTCGAACTTAAGGCAGATCGGTGAGATGGACGGCGTGGAGTTCCCCTAACCATCGTGGTTGGACGAGCGACTCAGATTCACCCCCGTGCCTTCAACTTGATCGACGATCTCAGATGGACTATTGCAAATCGTTCACACGATAGGGGCATGCTCACAATTTCCTTAACGGTTCGAAATGAATGGTGGAGATGCCACATCGTGCCTAGAACTTACACTCCATCCCCTGATCAAGCAATCTCAGCTGTTGATCCCCTCTAATACAATTTCTCCCATGAGATCCCTCGTAATCTTAAAAACAAACCCTTATTCTTTTAGTACTTTACTTGAAGGTCCCTCGCCCATGAGAGCAGCAAAATTTCCACCAAGTCCCTAGACTTTCTAAAATTATGAATTAGTCCCTAACAGCCCCAATTAACTCCAATTTAGGAATTTAAATAATTATTCCTTCTTTTCCAATTAAGTCCAAGTAATTATAAAATTGGAGATTTCCTTTAATTAACAAAATATTTAAAGAAAAAAATTAGAAGAAAAGAAATTTTTATTCCCCTAAAATCCTTGGATTCTACATGAATTTAGTTACATTTGTAAATTGTAATCTTTGCTTTATTTTTTATATATATATTTTATTTTATTATTTTTCTTTTGCTCTTGGTTCATATCTTCTTCTCATTTTCTTCTTTACTTTCATTTTGTTTACTTCATTCCTTTCATTGATTTCATCTTCACTTGCTTCATTGCTTTTTTCCTTCTTCATTCATCTCTTTCATTTTCTTGTGTGTATATTGTTGGAAGTAGTGGGTTAAAATATAGTAACTCACATGCACAATGGAATAAGGAGGGGGACATAGGGGTCAGGTTTCAAAAAATTTCCTAACCTACTTTATATATCCCAATACATCTAATAATTAATCACAATATATCATATATATTGTGTTGATGCTCAAAACGGTTACGGCCTTTTGGGCGACTTTCTAGTGAGAGTTCAACTGAGAAAATGAGTGGTTTGAGGTAGTTAGAGTTGGGGACATGAGTTTCCTAGGGCTTTCGGTCACCAAAATGTGTAGGGACTAAGGGATGGCCACCGGAAGGAGGGTCTTTCGTACCTGCGAAACAAAGAAGTTCAGGGGATCCCCCCCCCCCTCCCCCGACGCTCAAGTCAGTTGGGTGGAGGTCATGAGTAGAGGGAGGAGATAGGTGGAAAAGCCGAGAGTGTCGTTGCTGGGAGTAGAGGACCTTCTTTCTTTCGAGAAAAATGTCTAGGAAGAAGAGTAATTGCCCCCTTTTCTACCCCTCAGGCTGTAATACCCATCTCTTTTTCAACGGGACACATGTCACACCAGCTAGGTCAAGGGAATGAACCCTAAACCTAGGCTGTAAAACTGGTAATCAACAACAATCAAGTAAAAGCGGAAGCTAATAAAGTAAACACATTATAACATAAATTCTAAACTCTAAATATTGTTTAGTAAACATCGAATAAAATACTGTCTTAGACTTAAGGGTCTCAAATACACTCATAAAATAACAAAAACATAACGAGGACACAGGGAGTCAAATCCAACTATAGAACATCGCCACTTAGACTCGCGATTAGATAAACCCTCTATTTGGTCTCTTGTCTATCACCTGTATCAAAAACATCATGAGAAAGGGGCTGAGCTACTAGAGCTTAGTGAATTCGAAACAGTACTTTCGCCTATAAAATGTACCCGTATAATAAATAAAACTAGAAGAAGTGAAGCATAAAATATGCATATAAAATAACTAAAATTTAAATACTGAAATCTAAAATAAATGCTGAGGAAATAATATCCTGGTCAATACATTATCTTCAATCTGTTTTAATCATGTCAAATGCATAGAAAACTGATGTATGCATATATCTCATAATTTGTTTCTCTGTATCGTGAATGATTTCCGAAATTACCCTTGGTAATCTGTACCAAATGCCTCTATGGTGGATCTTTAATCTCTACCGTGAGTTTAAATCACTCCTTTCCTAATCTAATGCCGTACTCTTTGGCTCTATACGAGCCACCACTAGTACCCACAAATATATCAATAATGTGTAGTCTCTATATTTCTATATATGTTTCTCTATTCTGTTACTGATTACTATGCATGAATGATTTTCTAACACTCTGGAAGTTTTCAAGAAAATTCTAATTCATGATTTTCAAACTAAAATCAAAACTGTAATAAAATGAAAATACGATGAAAACTCATACTGTACATCTAGTTCCCTCACCTAAGTCTAGTCCGAGCTTAAGACTGGTTCGGTCCTTCGATAATGGATGATTTTCCTTTGCCCTTGCCTTTTCCCTTTCCTGATAAGTGAAATATGAAAATCATGAATACGAAGACCATATTCTTGACTCATACACTAATTTAAACTTGATAGAATATGATAAAAATATGAGATTTACTCTTCTTACAAACTGTACTTATTTTCGTTATTAACATAACTTGGAAACTACTAACATGCTCTTCCTCCTAAAGGAAATAATTTCTATACCAACTTGGAAACTTAAGCATGCATTTCATGGAAAATTAAGAGCCTCTAACAAGCTCTCCTTAAAGGAATTATTTACTAAGCATGTATAATTAATCCTCTAAACAAAATTGATGAAATTTTTGTAGCACCTCCTCTATTTGTAGGGCCCCGAAAATATACAATCATACACACATTATATTCATAACCATACAATACGTGCTTTAATGACATTCACAAATACTAATCCCATGATTTTCCCCCTTAATCCTCAATCTCTCACAGCCTCCATATGCACATTAACATCCAACTCCAAACCCTAAATTCATGAAATTAGTTAGGGTTTCACGAATAAGGCTCACTCTTGGGTTGCCGTCACTAGATTCCTCGCTGGATCGGAGGATAAGGGTAGCAAAGGGCTGCCGCGTGTGTAGAGGGGCGGAGCTGGGACAGCTGGCGACTCGCTGGACCGCGCAGGAGCAGGCAGACAGGGCTGCCAGGCCGAAGTTGGGGCTGTGGTGGCTTGTTGGATGGCTGTAGGCGGAGGACCAAGCTCGCGGGGGCAGCTACTAGCGGAGAAAGCTCAAGGGGGCGGCTACTGACGGAGGAAGCTCGCAGGGGCTACTGTCGGTGGAGGAAGCTCGCGCATGGTCGTGGGCGGAGGCAACCCGCGGTGGCGCGCGGGCCGAGGAGAACTGGCCGGCGGTCAGGCGGAGGGCGCAAGTGCGCTACGGGTGTGGGTAAGGGAGGAGAAGAAGGAATGGAGGAGAGGGAGGCCTTCATCTCTGAGAAATCGAGATAGAGAGGGATTGAGAGATTTCTCTTTCTCTCTCTCTCTCACTTTACTTATAAAAAGAAATGGGTAAGATTTTTGATTTAAAATTATTAAAATCAATTAATTAACTTATCTTTTAAAATATCTCTCATTAAACAATGTTATCTCCCCATTATTTTCCACTAAAGGCCAAATAACTTTTCGTTGATCTTATCTTGTTAGTTACTGTGCCGTCACAAGGGCAACTAATAATATTATCTGGCTCGTCTCTAACCCCGACCTAGATCCTAGAATCCTAGGTCAGACTACCCCAGTGACACGTGCTTACTGTAGCATCACGGGTCGTCTCTTCTCCCAACCCAAATCTGTGTTTCTCGCCTTTTGACTCTGCTAGATCTACTCTATCGGGACTCTAACTTTTGTCCAATACGTTCCACATAATTAATCCTTCTTAATCAATCTGGATTAATTAAATCTTAATTAATTTCTCATTTAATTAACCTGACTCTCCTGACTATCCACCTCCAACTATTCTATGTAAATGTGGCCTGCCCAATAAGGCCTTCTCTCAGCCCTATAGTTGCGATGCTGGATTTTGGGTCCATTAATTCCCAATTTTCTTTAACTTTGAGGTTAAAATAAGTAATCTGATTTTTGAGCTAATTAATCTCATTTAAAATTTGAAAATTTACTGAATATTTATTTAGAAAAATTCGGGATGTTACACATGCCCTCTTGTTATACCTGAGAGGAAGCCCTTGTGGCCATTTCTGACCGCAAGGCCAAGCTTTTGCTCGAAGACTGACTTGTTTCTCCTGCCAGGTGGCTGGGCTCGTACGGTCACGCACCCTTGCACAAAGGATGTCCCGTCCTAATATATGAGTGTTCCTCTGTCAGTTGGTTCAAGCGGAATATCTACGTGTCCTCATAAAAGCGTTATGGAGGTTTGAGTAGTCCCGGGCTCTTATTTTCACCCGGACAACTCCACGTGTATGTGTGTTTTCGCCCCATAACACTTGCTCCCCAACTTCTTGAGGCATCCAGTCGCGCCCGACTTGGGGAGTTTTGGCTTTTGATGAATGCCTAAGTGCTTGTGCGGGTTCCTCTTTTGTGGGGTAATATAGTTGTGCCACCACTACCACCATCCCCCTCTTTACGCCTAACATTGTGAGGTTTCTTCGATTTTCCCCATCTCTCCCTTACGTCATCTCTAACTGTTCACTATCTACTAATTGTTCACGTTAATTTCTTGTTAGGATAATCAATCAATCACAACTCCTTCCATAGTTTTAGACTAGATAGCAAGGATAGTTAGTACTAGTATTCCAATCCTTGTGGATTCGATAACCCTACCTTTGGATACTTTACTACTTGATTGACCCCATACACTTGCGGCTAGTTGTTGCGCACCTTGTGCGTGCATCAGTATTACACTCGGTGAGTTTATATAGATTTCAGATCAATGCGGCATGGGTGTGCGCATCTAATGCACGCCGATGCAAGTAGTCCGCTGCTAAATTTCACGTGTTTTGGATCCGAGAGTTGCACATGCCCGTGCACGCTCGTGCAAAATTAGGCTTAGGCTATGCACATCTATGTAAAGCCTTTTTTCAGCTGGTTTCATCGTGGTTTGTCTCGTTTCTCGCTCTGTTCACTCTGCGTATCCATTTTTCCTGCTAAATCACAAAACAAACCTAAAGAAGTACAAAATAGAGAAATCTATTCAGAACGACGGGATAATTGCATGCAAATATGATAGTAATATATGTATAATTATTTACTTATCAATCATCTAGTCTATCCAAGAGTTGGTGATGTCTTAATCTAAACACTAAAACTAAGAAAATCTAAAAATTGGATATCGTTAATGACGGGATTGAATCTTGGGGTAAATCAATCATAGGAAGGGGGATTCAAGCAATGAATCCCCCTTGGGTTTTCATATGGGTAGACAAAGACTGTTAAGGCTAGTAATTTCAATAATTTGGACCAAGGATTCCTATAGTGCTTTCATCCTTCTCTCGAGGCGGTTACTAACTTATTACCCTAACTGATTAGCGTTCTAGGGAATCTAATTCTTTGAAGGCTTATGGGAACAAGGCATATTAAGGATCCGTTCTCCTTAGGGCCCGATCTCTCGGCGCACTCATAATCCCCTCTCTTAAGGTATGCCCGCACACGGGAATGTGTTCCCTTTTTCCCCCGGTAAGTCATATTGGATAATCCCGGATGTCGCAGCGTAGATTACCAATGCAATGAATGAAACTTAATAGATCTCAAGATTAAGATGCAACTAAATAGTCATTAACATTCAATGTCAAAATTAAACTACAACCTGAAGGTTCATCATGCCCAAATGTCGACAAAATTAGTTCCCCATGAAAGGGGAACACAAATGTAATACAATAAAAGGAGGAAACATCAAAATAAACACAAATAAACCTCCCTCCGATGTTCACTTCACTGTTGGAGCGCATATGGATATGTAGCAACCATCTCCCATCAAGCCTAACTATCTCCCCAAGAGGATCCCTTCAAGTCTCGCAGTCAATGATCTCCAAGATCTCCAAGTTTGCCCAAAAGCAACCAAAGGCCAAGAGATGTCTCCAAAACCCTAAAACCCCAATATTTATATGCCCTCCACTTTAATAGAGTATTGACTTGTTTCCACATGCGTTCAAGCTCAGTCAGCTAAGAAAACTGGATCTGGGTTTGAGCCAGTTGGGGTGGCAGATGGGCACCTACTCACCCGTCTAGCTCACAGGCGAGTCAGAGCAGGAAGATTCCACGCACCATATGGGACCATATGGGTCTTCAGTGTAGCTGTAACTTGGTGTTCTACGATCCAAACGGTTCCATTTGGGTATTCAATTCTGCTTATTTCTCCTCCAAATTGCTCGAAATCACTTCAAAAATTCATCTCGCCCTTGGGATGCCCCCGATGTGTCATGTTACACAAAATTAATACAATTTAAGTATCGGAGGGCTAAATTTCTTCAAAATGACATGCTAAGTGTATAAGAATATGGTATAAAACTGTGGTCAATTAAACACTTATTAGCTCTCTCCATCCTCCTACTTGATTCACATCAACATTGCAGAGGTCCTCCTCTACTTAATGGCTATGAAGTATACATTAAAGAAGTCAGACAACTCCTCGAACACGAAGACAGACCTAGAAAGTATGTGAGAGAACCAGGTCTAGGATGTGCCTCTTAACACCACTAGGAAAGATCGGTACATAATCTCG